>CM045731.1:10217500-10410000 GCA_024760905.1 Plotosus lineatus | reverse complement strand
TAATTAGTAGTCCTATCAACCAAATAGATCACAGTGTTAAAGGTTACATTCGTGGGTGGGTGTGGGTGTGCGTGTGTGTGTGTATCACACTAGGCTTCTGATCAGAAGGTCTTGTGTTCAAATCTCATCAGCACTAAGCTGCAACTAATGGGTCATTAGGCAATTAAGGTTATTGAGCTCTTACAGCTCCTCCTTAAATCGCTCGTAATTTATCACCAGGTATCACACAAACTGCCAACCAGGGTCTGTTCGTAAAGTTGAAATATCCATTACTGGTTTCTAATGGGGTGAGAAAGTGGTGCATGGCTAGCACATCCACCTCACAGCTAAAAGGTTCTGGGTTCAAGTCTCGGGCTTGTGGCATTCGCATGTTCTCTCTGTGCTTGCATGAGTTTCCTCTGTGTGGTTCGGTTTCCTCCACAGCCCAAAGACATGCACATTGGCCTAATTATACCTCTTCCAAAGGTGCCATAGTTGTCCACGGGACAATGAATGAATGAGTGTGTGTGCTGGTTTTGCGATGCTGTGGCGAGGTGTTCAGGGTGTACTCCATCTTTACTCAGTGTTGGCTGAGATAGGTGAAATCCTCCCCGCAATCCTAGTAAAATGAAGCAGCTTGACAAAATAATTGATGATGAGAGAGATCAGTTTCTGGTAGAGCAACATGGTGGTGTAAGGGTTAACACGTCCACCTCACGTACACTCTGCCTTCGTCAAGTGTTGGCTGAGATAAGCGCCAGAGTCTCAGAGTCTCAGAGTTCCTAGTAGGAATAGGCAGTTTGGCAAATAAGTGATAATGAGAGACAGTGGTTTCAGGTGTGGCAGTGATGGCCGGGTGGTCAGGTGCTGGAGCACTGTTGGGGGTTCAAGCCCCACTCTCAATAGGTTGTCACTGCCCCCACCCGCACCCCACCCCCACCAGTGCAGCTAACTGGGTTATCAAAGGCCGGCCATGTCTCCCACTGTCTATGGTGAGAGGTTCATGGAAAAGAACCATTGCTGACTTTCGTAAAGAGGAGCTGCAAAGCCGCCAGCGTGTTTCTGTCCCTTGCGAAAGGGTTGTGTCAGGAAGGGCATCCGACCTAAAAACCTACGCCAAGTCAAACACATGAATCAGATTATTCGCTGTGGCGACCCCTGAAAAAGGGAAAAAGCCGAAAGGAAAACAAGAAGCGTGTCGTATTACAAATACTCCACATTGTAGAACAGAAAATCATACTCTTTAATCTGACACCTGACGAATCATTTCAGTCTGAAAGTGAGAAATGTCAACCGCATCCAGCCCGCTGTTAACCGCCGCTAAGATTTCGGAAACCAGTGACTTATTTGTCCTGCCTTGCCCTCTGACTCGTTTTCCATCTGCATGACAGCTTACACTACACTCATCCTGAAAAATGAGGAAACTCCTGGACCTGTCTCAAGCCGTCACTTGTGTCTTTTCTCGAAAAAAAAAAAAAAAAGCCTCCGAGCGTTACATTTCGTCAACTGAGAATTATCAAGGTCTATTTGCGATTTAGTTCAAACGGCAGAAAGACTCCTTTATAGGCATGTAGTATATATATATATATATATATATATATATATATATATATATATATATATATATATATATATATATCATACACTGTCTGGACTGTGGGTCTGGACACACTTTTTTTTTTTTTTTTTTTTTTCCATCTAATGTTGTTTTCATTTCTCACCAACGTCTTGAATTGACGATGGAAAAACTGAACCACTCCATAAAGTCTTCTCCAGCACATCCCGAAAACTCACAATAGGCTTAAGACGAGGACTTTGGGGTGCCAAAACATATGTGAAAAAGATCCCTTATCCTCACTGAACCACTGTTTTTTATTTCAGTCCACATTTTATATCCGTACCATCAAGGAACAAAAATCCATCGATGCGACAATTTCCTCATTCAGTACATTCAGGTCATCAGCTGACTTCAGTTTTTGTTCCCATGTTAATGTTGCTGAGCCTCGACCAGACCAACTGGAGCAACGATAACATGGAGATTACATACTGTAATCAAGTTTAAAGACTCCAAATAAATATTAGCGTTTTTTATTATTATTTGTGGGGGGTGGGGGGTGTGGCTAGGCAGCATATACTGTACTTAGAGTCTTACTCGCAAAGTAAATGTAATTACTGTATAGTAGTTAAATTAAGATTAAATCTTTTGAATCTTGGAGCAGTGGTGGTTTAGTGGATAGGGCGCAGGATCGCTAATCCTAATGTTGGGGGTTCGAGTCCCCACAAGGTTATCACTGTCCCCCCCAGTGCGGCTGACTGGGTTATCAAAGGCAGGCCATGTCTCTCACGGTCTATGGTGTGAGGCATGTAAAAGAACCATTGCTGACTTTCGCAAAGAGTAGCTGCAAAGCCGTCAGCGTGTTTCAACGACCTGGAGAGGGATGGGCTCTGCCAGGCCAAACCATTTCTCACCATGAAGGCGCCCCAACACACCGACATCAGTCTTCAGTATTGAAGTTGTTCGGTTTACCACGAAGAGGAAGAAGAAGAAGAAGGTAAAACGTAAACTATGTGACTGCACCCAGGTGAACTTTTACCGACCAAGTGAATACGGAATCAACCCCAAAGACAAACACAAGGGCCAGTTTGACCATCAGTACCAGTTGTGTGCTGGGACTCAAGGCCACCGCAGGCTACAGAGCAGCATGAATACAGCTTCCATAATAAACTCTGCAAGCATCCTCCCCGGCTCAGTCTACCCAACTGCAAGTTCCCAAAGCTGGTCAAACTGGGAGCCCATCTTCTGCATGCTGGTGGATGGAAACGTTTCTGGATAGAAGCTACTAATGCAGTGCATGAGGTCATTTAAAAGTCTCAACCAGTTATTGATCAAGTCCGTGTCTGCAGGAAACCTGGGAAATCACTTAACCAGCTGGCAAAGTTGTTTCTGCAGAAAGCTGGGCAGAGCAAGCTGGAATTTTTTTTTTTTTTTTTTTGAAAGGGACCAGTATTGACCTGTGTGCTTTTAATTCTTGTAAGGACACACAGGAGGTAGCCTGGAGCTGAAGCATCAGTATTAAACATCATACACATGCACAGCACTGTAAGCCACAAATTATTGATTGCATGAAAGAAAGAAGCTCTAATTTCTGTCCTCAGCTAAATTTGACCACCGAAAAGTACGTGTGGTTGAACAAAGAACGTCTGGCAAACAAACAGTGATGCACATGCACACGCATCATTGTACACACACTGCATGCAAGCAGTGACTTAATCATATTTCCATGTATCGGTGCCTGCTTTGAAGTCGCGCTCGCGTATTACGTAACCCTATTGATAATTTCGGCTCCTTTGAACAATGCGGAGAGGAGCCCCGGGGTGTCCGGCAGCTAGATCCTGCAACACCTACCTGCAAAAAAAAAAAAAAAAAAAAAAAAAAAAAAACCACCATCATCACATCTCAGCATCATCTTCTTCACCTCACTCAAGGCAATGCAATGTCCTTTGTTATCAAACAACACGTGCACACGCTCCGGAATATTATGTACTCGGACCACTAATGTTGATGCATAGACATATACTGTATCAGGATTGCTGTCACCTTCATTCAGGAAGTTCTGGACTGGACAATAAACCCAATGATCAAAAAGACTGTGTGTGTGTGGGGGGGGGATAATCCCACTCCCTTTCTCCTAAAAGCGCTCGTGCTGGTGTGGTGCTGAAATTAAATAATAGTGTTTTATAAGCAAGCATACACTGCAATTAAATTAGCTGATGGGAATAAACCAGGATACAATCAAGGCAAAGCCAAAAAAAAAAAAAAAAAAAAAAAAAAAAAGTCCCCTCGGTACCTGCTATGCGGGACTGTCCGATCTGAACTACCCGCAGTACATTGTAGAAGCCGCCTAATAATAAAGAACAGCTAAATCATGGAGGCTGGAATTCTAAAGCAGTACCTGACAGCACAGCTGGGCTCCCTGGAGATGGCCCGTTTGCCTGGTAATGCCCGTGCATTATCGCATTTAGGTCAAAGCCAGAATCAGAAGCAGTTGGAGCGGATGGTCGGCCATGCCTCCTGCCTCCTGCCTCCTGTCTTCTTCATTGGCACAGTGAGCAGAGCTGCAATCTCACTCAGCTCCACTAGCCTGGCCGAGCATGGGGGGGAAACCACGCCCCCACTGTGCACTGTGCTGTCGGTGCCTTCACTGCTGAGCGTGCACGCCTGTGCGCGTTCCTGTGCGTCTCCGGTTCTCATTGTACTGTATGTCTCTCTGCCATCAGTTGTCCCTGACGATGATGATGATGATGATGATGATGATGAGGAGGAGGAGGAGGAGGAGGAGGAGGAGGATGATGATGATGATGAGGATGATGATGAGGAGGAGGAGGAGGATGATGATGAGGAGGAGGAGGATGATGATGATGATGATGATGAGGATGATGATGATGGTGATGATGAGGAGGATGATGATGATGATGAGGAGGAGGAGGATGATGATGATGAGGAGGAGGAGGAGGAGAATGATGTGATGATGACGATGAGGAGGAGAATGATGTGATGATGATGATGAGGTGGAGGAGGATGATGATGATGATGAGGAGGAGGAGGAGGAGGAGGAGGATGATGATGAGGAGGAGGAGGATGATGATGATGAGGATGATGAGGATGATGAGGAGGAGGAGGAGGAGGATGAGGATGATGATGATGATGATGATGATGAGGAGGAGGAGGATGATGATGATGAGGAGGAGGAGGAGGATGATGATGATGATGAGGAGGAGGAGGAGGAGGAGGATGATGATGAGGAGGAGGAGGATGATGATGATGAGGATGATGAGGATGATGATGATGATGATGAGTACATGAGTAGTGTGACTGCATGCTCTGTGATACACGTGTGTGAAAGGACATCCCAGGGACATAATATTTGAAAAAGCAGAGGTGGCACAGTGGGGCAAAACATAAGCACATCTGGAGCACAGCAATAAGGGACCTGGTTCAGTTCTGAGTTTCAGAACACAATCCAAACACATGCACATTAAGATAAGTGGCTGCTCCGAATTATCTCAAGGTGTTAGCACGACAGGTACAGGAATTGTTGTATGTCTGTATTGGCCCTGAGATGGACTGCTGAGCTGTTCACCAAGTTTCATATAACCATCGTAGGATTGTTTCATTTTTTTATTATTTTAATCCCACAATGGAAATTTTGACTATGAATTTAACCCATCCAAACCATCCAAAGTGAACACACACATGTAAGCGGTGAATACACACACACACACACACACACACACACACACACACACACACACACACATACACTGTTGCACCCATAGAGCAGTTGGGGGTTGGGTACCTTGCTCAAGAGTGCTTCAATCATGAAGGTGTAGGGTGTGGCTCGGTCCCCACCACCACACATTTTCCCTGTTCATTCGGGAATTGAACCATCACCCTTTCAGTTCCAATTCTGTGTCTCTAACCATCAGGCTGCCCTTGTCCCTTGATACACTTGAAGGGTGAAAAGTGATCTTTTTAATCATTATTCCAGAGATAATTCTTTTGTGAACAAAATTCAGAACTGGCTTCGCAACACTCGAGACACCCTCAGTGATATCTGTCAAAATATGCATAAGGGAGTGCAAACAAGCGATTATTAATCATTTATTTGTTTAGTTGGGCCGATGGTGTAGTGGTTAGGGTGCTGGGCTCATGATCAGGAGGTTGTGTGTTCGAATCCCAGTTAGACCCCCACTATGCTAAGACCCCTGGGCAAGGTCTCAACCACAAGTGTGCCTCTGTTCACCACGCAGTATTAATGGGTACCAGTAAAAATATACTGGGAAGGTAACCTGCGATGGACTAGTGTCCCATCCAGGGGGAGCTGTACTCCTAGTCACTTCACGCTACGGAAACCAGTGATAAGCACTGGCCTGATGAGCCACTTGGCTTGGGTGTAAAAAGCCCATTACCTTGGCAGTATTGTTCCCCACTGTGCTTAGTGCCTCATTCAGCAGGAAAATGTGTCCAGCAATACTGCAAAAACTGTTCAGGAATGGTTTGATGAAAATTGGCCTGCATATTCCTGATGTGTGGGGTGTGCAAAGAAACAAGTCCAAACCATGGAGGTCTTACCTTTATAGGAATTAAACGATGTGATGTGAACTGCGTTTTGCCAGATATTACATCACTCCTGTGGTCTTACAAAGTCTTGTAGACCAGAGGTCCCCAACCCCCTGTCCATGGACCAGTACCAGTCCGTGGATCATTTGATATCAGTTCGCAAACAAAATCTTTGGATGGGTACCAGTAAAATATACTGTGAAGGTAACCTGGGATGGACTAGCGTCCCATCCTGGAGGGGTTGAACTCCTGGTCGCTTCACGCTACAGAAACCGGGGATAAGCCTCGGCCTGATGAGCCACTAGGCTCAGGTGTAAAAAGCCCAAAGGACTTTACCTGATCTCCAGGTTGACCAATCTCCCCAACATTGTTCTTTTTTTTTAAACTTTGGTTAATATCCTTTAAATACTCACTCACAGTGGCACCCCTGGGGCTAGGCCTTGCTTCATGTCTGATTAAAGTGATCGATGCAGCAGCGTTTTAGTACTTTACCCACTGAAGCAGTTTTGCAAATGAGCGAGTAAGTGATGATGAGCAATGAGCACCGAGAACCTATAGTGGTAGCATGGACTCTTCCTGTAATAATCGCTCCAAACTGTTGCGTATACACGTTTAATTGTGCCTGAAATCTGTTCCCTTGGAGTTTCATTGATCTCTGTCATAAGCTATAATGTTCAATCCCAGCAAAGCAAAGCCATCGTTTTTGGATCGGGAGTGGGAAACAGGCTGCCTGTGCGATGGGGTGAAGAAAGTAGCACCGTCTATACATAATGGGTCCCAACTAGCATATTTGTGACGTGTAGGATCGCCTAGAGGGCGCTCATTTTCTTACTGCGGAGAAGAACATAGGGCGCTGCATCTCGTTTTCTTCACTGGAGGAACACCCATTAGGGTACTTCATCACATCTCCTTGCGCATAAGACACCATAGAGGGCCCAGCATGCTCATTTTGTGTTTCCTGAATCAAACAAATTTGTGTATATGCCATTATGTGCACTCGGTTCTCTCCATCTTTGATAAATAAGGGCCACTGTGTCTCTTAGCTGATGGGGAAACACTCCGTTTCCTGCTGGTTAAAGAATGAAGTGAAGGGATGGGCATCCAACAAAATGTTTCAGCAGACCAAAACAAAACCTATCATATCCAATTCATCTTATCCAATCACATGCATTTATTTGCTTAACCCTTTGGACCAGAGACTAACTACTAGTACTGGGTTGGTCATGGTAGGTCAGAATGGTTCAGAGACTCCAGTAATGCATGAATACATTTTTCTCACATATTCACACACTCATTTGTTAAACCATTTCCATTTAATCCTTCTTCTAGGGACGGTGGAGGCTAGGGCCCTTCTCAGCCGACACCTGACAAAGATAGGGTACACCCTGAACAGCTCGCAAGGCCATCGCAGGGCGATACACACACAAACATTCACACTCACATCCACATCTGTGACAATTTGGAACAGCCCAGTAGCCTAATGTGTATGTCGTTGAACTGTGGGAGGAATGATAATTATGTGTGCGATTACTGGTTGTCTATCATTTAAGTATTCAATTTGAAAAATACAAAAAATAAGGGCGCACACTCGCTATGGGACGTATGAATCACGAGAAGGCTTGAATCTCTGAACCACTTAGTCCTAATTAGGGTCACATGGAGGCTGGCACCCATCTCAGCGGACTCTATGTAAGGACAGAGTACACCCTGGACAGCTCGTCAGGCCATCGCAGGGCGGAAAGACGCTAACGGCGTTGCAGCTACTCCTTACGAAAGTTAGCAATGGTTCTTTTACGTGAACTTCTTACCATAGACAGTGAGAGACATGGCCAGCCGGAGGGCAGCAGTGACAACTTATTGAGAGTGGGGCTTGAACCCCCAATCCCCCAACAGTGCTCCAGTACCTGACCACCCAGCCATCACTGCCATGTTAGTCAAGTTTTCCTAAGGATATGGTAGTGGTTTTAAATAATTTTCCAGAAAGCATGAGTTAGCAAGCGGTGAAATTTAAAGCTCATTCAGGAATGGCTGTTTCACAATTCTTTGCTAGTTTCATTTTCTGATGCTAGCCTCTGAAAATCAGTAAAATAAAACCAAGATGCCTGAACTTTTACCAAAATTCCTCATGCACTCTGAGACATATCAGCAGGTTGTTTACTGCATTAAAATAGTGAAAATTATTGTTTGGTAATGGGTCTGTGTCCTGAACACGATAGCTCCATTTTTCTTCACTGGAAGAATCTGGTTTGTTGAATCAACTGACCATGACATTGACATATATTGATGGTTTTTGGGATGTGCTGGAGAAAAATAAAGCCAACAATGGATATACTGTGAATAAATATTGTGATGTTGAGGGCAGTGGTGGCCCAGTGGGAGGGCGCTGGATTACCGATCGCAAGGGATCTCCATGGGTTGTCATTGCCGCTGTCCGCCCAGTGCAGCTAACCGGGTTATCAAATGAAAATGAATGAATTTGATTGTTGGATTGTTGCGAAACCGTGCATCCTGAAAAATGTGTGTGTGTGTGTGTGTGTGTGTGTGGGGGGGGGGGTTTATTAAAATTGTTTTTCTCGTTGATTTTGTTCTACCATCCTTGAATGGTACAGGCTTCTCTTTTGATATAGGTGCCAGCAAAATGTAAAGTTTACACGGATTAAGTCAGTACCCCTGTTACATTGGACAACATTTGATGACACCCAAACCAACCATATACGTTCACTTATTTACACGTATTGTCTTTTAGTCGCGCCCCCGTAGAGTTCTTCCCTCATGTGCCAGCCATTTTGTTGATCGAGTGATTCCCAGTAAGCACTAAAAATATGTAATGAACACCACAGAGACGCATCATTTCTGCCATCACCATGGTGCATAGGTTCTGCTTCATCACCTGAATTCCCATGATTCCATTCCAGAGTGTCAGGGAAGCTGGTGAGTTCACAGTGATGCTAGAACTTGTGAAGGCAGGTACAGAAGTTATCCTGCCAGGGTTTCCCTTTCTGAGCCTTTCCCAGTGGAGATGCTTTCAAAAACCCACAAATAGACTTTGTACAACCTGTTCCACAACACCCTGCAGTGTCCTATATCCCTGAATGAGCAAGGTCCCTTATGCAAGCAGAAACCCACCAACACCCCACCCCACCCACTTGCCCCTTCCTAAACCGTGGTTCATTTTGTAGTGAAGTCAATGGTTACATAACAGAATTACAGTTGCCTGCTGTTTTCTGCCTGGAGTTAGGGGACACCATTATGAACACTCGGAAACGGTGGTGAATTTTAGGCTTGAACAGAGTAAGAGATGGACAGAGAGACTGAGAAAGACTTCAGAAGTTATAAGAGCCATGTAAGGCATGTAAAGGAAAGAGAATTGTACAGATGGGGACGCTATAAGCCACTACAAAGACATTAATAGATAATCTGCAGACAAAAAAAAAAAGTTAATCCCCGGTATGCATGTCTTGTTATAAATGTGGCGGATGCATACAAGTGTTTCACAAGTGTAATTTCAGCACTGGGGATTCTGAAACTGATAATACCCCCCCACACACCGCCCGCCAGCCATGTTTGTCCCTAATTTAGTCATGTCCACCTCCCACCCATCAGGTGTTGCCTTCCCTGTCACATGATCATGACCAACCAGGGAGGGAAGAAAGCATGCACGCACGCACGCACGCACACACACACACACACCCGCCATGAGTTTCAGTGTTGGCCACCTGCCTCTTTTGGAACTGCTGTTCATGGGTATTTGGGCGCCCCATCACAAACATATTCGGAGGGAAACACTTCCCCCTCATTGTACAAATGAGCTCACAGAGCTTCTATATTATATATATATAATGCAGCCGTGAGGGAGGGGCACAAGCCGGTGTCTCTCCCTCACGCCGGTCCCAAGCCCGGATAAATACAGAGGGTTGCGTCAGGAAGGACATCCGGCATAAAACAAATGCCAAATAAAATATGCGAGTCACAACAAAAAAATTCATACCGGATCGGCCGAGGCCCGGGTTAACAATGACCGCCATCAGTGCTCTCAACCAACAGGGTGCTGGTGGAAATTGTACTACTGTTGGTTGAAGACGTCGAAGTAAGAGAGGCGGGAGGCATGTCCATAGGCAAAGAGAAAAGAGGAAAGGCATGAGTCTAGGACTGAGAGTAGGGACTTTGAATGTTGGAACTTTGACAGGAAAAGGTTGAGAGCTGGCTGACATGATACAGAGGAGGAAGGTGGAAATACTATGTGTTCAGGAGACCAGGTAGAAAGGAAGTAAGGCTAAAAGCTTAGGAGCAGGGTTTAAGCTGTTTTTTCATGGTGTGGATGGGAAGAGAAATGGAGTCAAACTTGGAGTTTATCAGGAATGTCCTAGAAGTGAAAAGTGTCAGACAGAGGAATGAGTCTCAAGTTAGAAATTGAAGGCATGATGTTCAATGTTGTTTTGAGAGTATGCCCCACAGGCAGGATGTAAGCTAGAAGAGAAGGAGAGATTCTAGAGTGAGTTAGTGACGTGATGCAGAGTACCCCCAGAGGTGAAAGAGTGGTCATTTGGGCAGACTTCAATGGACATGTTGGTGCAGGCAACAGAGGGGATGAGGAAGTGATGGGCCGGTTTGGTATCCAGGACAGGAACACAGAAGGACAGATGTTGGTAGATTTTGCAAAAAGGATGGAAATGGCTGTGGTAAATACTTTCTTCCAGAAGAGACAGGAGAATAGGGTGACTTATAAAAGCAGAGGTCGGAGCATACAGGTAGACTACATCTTGTGTAGGCGATGTAATTTGAAGGAAGTCAGTGACTGCAAAGTAGTAGTGGGTGAGAGTGTTGCCAAACAGCATAGGATGGTGGTGTGCAGGATGATGCTGATGGTGAGGAAGGTGAAGAAGGCAAAGGCAGAACAGAAGACAAAGTGGTGGAAGCTGGAAAAGGATGAGTATCGTGTTGCCTTTAAGGAGGAGTTGAAAATGGCTTTGGGTGGTCAGGAAGTGCTTCCAGATGGCTGGACAACTACAGCTAATGTGATCAGAGAGACAGGTAGGAGAATACTTGGTGTGTCATCTGGAAGGAGAGGAGATAAGGAGACTTGGTGATGGAATGAGGAAGTGCAGGAGTGTGTACAAAAGAAGCAGTTGGCTAAGAAGAAGTGGGACATAGAGAGGACCAAAGAGAGTAAACAGGAGTACAGGGAGACACAGAGTAAGGCGAAGGTAGCGGTGTCAAAGGCCAAACAGAGGGCGTATGATGACTTGTATGCCCCGTCGGAAAGTAAAGAGTGAGAAAACGATTTATAAAGGTTGGCACAGCAGAGAAATAGAGATGGGAAGGATGTGCAGCAAGTTAGAGTGATAAAGGACAGAGAGGGAACTGTATTGACTGATGAAAGAAGTGTGCTGGGAAGATGGAAAGAGTACTTTGAAGAACTGATAAATGAGGAAAATGAAAGAGAAGAAAAACGTAACAAAGATTAGTAAGGGTGAAGTGAGGAGGGCATTAAAGAGGATGAAGAATGGAAAGGCAGTTGGTCCTGATGACATACCAGTGGAGGTGTGGAAGTGTCTAGGATAGGTAGCAGTAGATTTCCTGACAAGAACATTCAACAGGGTCTTAGAGAGTGAGAGACTGCCAGAGGATTGGAGGAGAAGTGTGCTGGTTCCCTTTAAGAACAAGGGAGGCGTGCAGATTTGTGGGAATTACAGAGGGATAAAGTTGACGAGCCATACGATGAAGCTATGGGAACGAATAGTGGAAGCTAGACTAAGGGCAGAGGTCAGTATTTGTGAACAACAGTTTGGTTTCATGCCAAGAAAGAGCACCACAGATGCAGTGTTTGCCTTGAGGATGTTAATAGAGAAGTACAGAGAAGGTCAGAAGGAGCTGCATTGTGCCTTTGTGGATCTGGAGAAAGCATATGACAGGGTGCCGAGAGAGGAACTGTGGTATTGCATGAGAAAGTCTGGAGTGGCAGAGAAGTATGTTAGAGTGGTGCAGGACATGTATGAGAGATGTAAGACAGTGGTGAGGTGTGCTGTCGGTGTGACAGAAGAGTTCAAGGTGGAGGTGGGACTGCATCAAGGGTCAGCTCTCAGCCCCTTCTTGTTTGCTATGGTGATGGACAGGCTGACAGACGAGATTAGACAAGAATCTCCATGGACTATGATGGTTGCAGATGACATTGTGATTTGCAGTGAGAGCAGAGAACAAGTGCAGGAAAATCTAGAGAGGTGGAGGTATACCCTGGAAAGGAGGGGAATGAAGGTTAGCCTCAGTAAGGCAGAATACATGTGCATGAATGACAAGGACCCAACAGAAACGGTGAGGTTACAAGGAGCAGAGATAAGGAAGGTGGAGGATTTTAAGCACTTTGGCTCAACAATCCAGAGCAATGGAGAGTGTGGAAAAGAGGTGAAGAAGCATGTGCAGGCTGGTTGGAATGGTTGGAGAAAAGTGTCCAGTGTGATGTGTGATAGGAGGGTATTGGCAAGAATGAAAGGAAAAGTGTACAAGACGGTGTTGAGGCCAGCAATGTTGTATAGTTTAGAAACAACGGCCCTGGAGAAAAGACAGGAGGCAGAGCCGGAGTTAGCAGAGATGAAAATGTTGAGGTTCTCTTTGGGAGTAACGAGGATGGACAGGATCAGGAATGAGCACATCAGAGGGACAGCACATGTAAGACGTTTTGCAGACAAAGTCAGAGAGGCTAGATTGAGATGGTTTGGACATGTACAGAGGAGGGATAGTGAGTCTATTGGTCTTAGGATACTGAGGTTGGAACTACCAGGCAGAAGGCCTAGAGGAAGACCAAAGAGACGATTCATGGATGTGGTGAAGGAAGACATGAAGGCAGTTGGTGTAAGAGAAGAAGTGGCAGAGGATAGAATATATACATATATATATATATATATATATATATATATATATAGAGGATTTTCTGAGTAGATCCTTCCGTAGGAGAGTGCTCAATACTTTTTGGTAGAGCAAATAAACAAAAGGACAGGACAAAGGCTTTCTATTGAAACTCCATTTATCACTACAGATCTGTTTCGAGGGGTGGTGAAACCATCCCCTCTCTTCAGGTGATTACAGAAGAGATTCTTCTGTAATCACCTGAAGAGAGGGGATGGTTTCACCACCCCTCGGAACAGATCTGTAGTGATAAATGGAGTTTCAATAGAAAGCCTTTGTCCTGTCCTTTTGTGTATATATATATATATATATATATATATATATATATATATATATATATATATATTTATATATATATATATATTCATCCAATTAAAAAATAAGGAAATTAAGGAAGAATAGGGGGAAAAGTTAAGTAAAATGCCACAAAAACAAGGCCAACTATGCAAAAAAAAACCCTAAATAAACACAACTCCCATCAAAACTACTTACATTGTTGCATCTGCGTGTGCACGCGCATCTGCATGCGTATGTATGTATGTGTGTTGTCTTCCTCTCATGCAATACCATCTGTATGTGTGTGTATTTATTGATATTATATACAGTCGAGGGGGGGTGATCCTACTTCACGGATTTCGATGGTTGCGTGGGGATCTCAGTCCCAATTAACTGCGGAAAGTGAGGGTTCCCTGTATATATATATATATATATATATATATATATATATATATATATATATATAAAATAAAAGGACAGGACAAAGACTTTCTATTGAAACTCCATTTATCACGACAGATCTGTTTCGAGGGGTGGTGAAACCATCCTCTCTCTTCAGGTGATAATAGAAGAATTTTATTTTTATTTTTATTGTTATTTGCTCTACCAAAAAGTATTGAGCACTCTCTTACGGAAGGATCAACTCAGAAAATTCTCTCTATCTCTCTCTCTCTCATATATATATATATATATATATATATATACAAAAGGACAGGACAAAGGCTTTCTATTGAAACTCCATTTATCACTACAGATCTGTTTCGAGGGGTGGTGAAACCATCCCCTCTCTTCAGGTGATTACAGAAGATTCTTCTGTAATCACCTGAAGAGAGGGGATGGTTTCACCACCCCTCGAAACAGATCTGTAGTGATAAATGGAGTTTCAATAGAAAGCCTTTGTCCTGTCCTTTTGTTTATTTGCTCTACCAAAAAGTATTGAGCACTCTCCTACGGAAGGATCTACTCAGAAAATCCTATATATATATATATATATATATATATATATATATATATATATATATATATATATATATATATACAGTTGTACCTTATCTAACAAGTGTCCGTTATAACGAGTTTTCCATGATATAAGCTTCGAACTCGCATTTGATATCATTTACTTGGTGCTTTTTCCCTACACCATAGCGCAACAACGAGAGCACTACTGCCAACTATTGTAGAGGATGTGCAATTACACTTAATTTTAGTACAGTATGGCAAAAAAAGCATGTTTCCCAGGGTCACCCCCCATCCCCCCCGGCATGCTCGATTTGAGAAGTACTGGACTTGTGGGAGCTCACCTTTTCACCCTTTTTTCACCTTTGAGCCTTTCCTTGCTGGCATTCGTAGAGTGGACATATACAAAATTCTCCTCCTCCTCCTCCTCCTTTGTTACATGGCACCTCGTACATACTCAGGTCACATATTTGCCACAGTTGATAATCGGAAGGGTTAGTTTACTAATTGTTTATTCTTGTTGTATTATTGATTATTATTAATGTCAATGAATGTGTATTATTATTACGAAATGATTATTGTTCTTACATGTTTATCTTTAATATATTAAGTCAAATATACATGTTTGTGGCAGGTGATATGAATTTGAGCGAGGGTTAGAACAGATTAAATTTGTTCAATGAGGATCACTGTTTCTATACAGGGATCCCTCGCTACTTCGCGCTTCAATTCATGCGGCTTCAGTGTATCACAGTTTTTTAAAAATAAACAATAAATATTCATTGAATTAAAAAAAAACAAAAAATAAAAACCCTAAACCAACACAAAACATAAAACAACCCCAAATCTCCCATCTAAACGAGTTACATTGTTCCATCGGTGTGTGCATGCGCACCTGCGTGGGTATGTATGTGTGTTGTCTTCTTCTCATGCAATACCATCTGTATGTGTGGATTTATATTTTATTTACATCTCATGAATTATTTTTGGAATGTTTATTTGATATTATAAGCATTTATAGCATTGAAAATGTATTTATTGATATTATATATACATGTACATGTACGCAGACGTCAGTCGGGGGGGGGGGGGGGTGATCCTAATTAGCGGATTCCGATGCTCGCGTGGGGATCTTGGTCCCGATTAACCACAGAAAGTGAGGGATCCCTGTGTATGTATGTAAATATATATATATATATATATATATGTGTGTGTGTGTGTGTGTGTGTGTGTGTGTGTGTGTGTGTGTGTGTGTGTGTACACAGTATACTAGTATATTCTTGGGTGTCCTTCGGGCATTGCTGACCATGGATCGATTTTTCAGGGACAAATTCACAGTATCACTTTCCAATTCAAAAATGCTTGCTCTGTTTGGTTGAATTCTGAGCTCAACATTGCTATCTTCTTCTTCTTCTTGTCCTTTCGGCTTTTCACTTCAGGGGTCGCCACAGCGAATTATCTGCCTCCATCTCACCCTATCCTCTGCATCTTTTTCTCTTACACCAACTGCCTTCATAGTCCATGGAGATTCTTGCCTAACCTAGTCTGTCAGCCTGTCCATCACCATAGCAAACAAGAAGGGGCTCAGAGCTGACCCTTGATGCAGTCCCACCTCCACCTTGAACTCTTCTGTCACACCGACAGCACACCTCACCACTGTCTTACATCTCTCATACATGTCCTGCACCACTCTAACATACTTCTCTGCCACTCCAGACTTTCTCATGCAATACCACAGTTCCTCTCTCGGCACCCTGTCATATGCTTTCTCCAGATCCACAAAGGCACAATGCAGCTCCTTCTGACCTTCTCTGTACTTCTCTATTAACATTCTCAAGGCAAACACTGCATCTGTGGTGCTCTTTCTTGGCATGAAACCAAACTGTTGTTCACAAATGCTGACCTCTGCCCTTAGTCTTGCTTCCACTATTCTTTCCCATAACTTAATTGTATGGCTCATCAACTTTATCCCTCTGTAGTTGCCACAACTCTGCACATCTCCCTTGTTCTTAAAAAATTGGCACCAGCACACTTCTCCTCCATTCCTCTGGCATCCTCTCACTCTCTAAGACCTTGTTGAATGTTCTTGTCAGGAAATCTACTGCTTCCTCTCCTAGACACTTCCATACCTCCACCAGTATGTCATCAGGGCCAACTGCCTTTCCATTCTTCATCCTCTTTAATGCCCTCCTCACTTCACCCTTACTGATCTTTGCTACTTCCTGGTCCTCAACAGTCACCTCTTCTACTCTTTTTTTCTCTCTCATTTCCTCATTCATCAGCTCTTCAAAATACTATTTTCGTCTTCCCAGCACACTTCAGTCATCAGTCAATACATTTCCATCTCTGTCCTTAATCACTCTAACTTGCTGCACATCCTGCACATCTCTATTTCTCTGCTGTGCCAACCTGTATAAATCATTTTCTCCCTCTTTACTTTCCAACCGAGCATACAAGTCATCATACGCCCTTTGTTTGGCCTTTGACGCCGCTACCTTTGCCTTACGCTGTGTCTCCCTGTACTCCTGTTTACTCTCTTTGGTCCTCTCTATGTCCCGCTTCTTCTTAGCTAACCTCTTCTTTTGTACACACTCCTGCACTTCCTCATTCCACCACCAAGTCTCCTTATCTCCTCTCCTTCCAGATGACACACCAAGTATTCTCCTACCTGTCTCCCTGATCACATTAGCTGTAGTTGTCCAGTCATCTGGAAGCACGTCCTGATCACCCAAAGCCTGTTTCAACTCCTCCTTGAAGACAACACAACACTACTCCTTTTTCAGCTTCCACCACTTTGTCTTCTGCTCTAACTTTGCCTTCTTCACCTTCCTCACCATCAGTGTCCTCCTGCCCACCACCATCCTATGCTGTTTGGAAACACTCTCACCAACTACTACTTTGCAGTGACTGACTTTTTTCAAATTACATTGCCTGCACAAGATGTTGGCTACCTGTGTGCTCCTACCTCCGCTTTTATAAGTCACTCTATGCTCCTCTCTCTTCTGGAAGAAAGTATTTACCACAGCCATTTCCATCCTTTTTGCAAAATCTACCAACATCTGTCCTGCGTTCCTGTCCTGGATACCAAACCAGCCCATTACTTCCTTGTCCCGTCTGTTTCCTGCACCAACATGTCCATTGAAGTCTGCCCCAATGACTACTCTTTCATGTTTGGGGGTATTCTGCATCACTCCATCTATCTCACTCCAGAATCTCTCCTTTTCTTCTAGATCACATCCTGCATGTGGGGCATAAGCACTAACAACATTGAACATCATGCCTTCAATTTCTAACTTGAGACTCATCACTCTGTCTGACACTCTTTTCAATTCTAGAAGATTCCTGGCAAACTCCTCCTTCAAGATGACTCTTGATAAGTCCCTACTCTCACTCCTGCCTTTCCTTTTCTCTCTCTGCCCACGGACACGCCTCCCGCCTCTCCTTCTTCGACGTCTTCAACCAACAGTAGTCCAATTTCCACCAGCACCCTGTTGGTTAACAGCACTGATGGCGGTCGTTGTTAACCCGGGCCTCGACCGATCCGGTATTAATTTTCTTGATATGACTCGCATGTTTTATTTGGCATTTGTTTTACGCCGGATGCCCTTCCTGACGCAACCCTCTGCATTTATCCGGGCTTGGGCCCGGCATGAGGGAGAGACACTGGCTTGTGCCCCTCCCTCACGGCTGCATTGAGCTCAACATTGCTATAAATCATAAAATTCACTGCATGCTAGTAAAGTTCATTCGTGACAAAATATAACAAGAGTAGAAATACAAAGACTCTACATTACAATCCTTATTCACAGGTATTAGTAAAGTATTGTGGGATGAAAGCACAGAACCCTGATGAAACTCACAAAACAATGGCAAGAACATGCAATCTATACAGAGAAATGCCTTTACTAGGTATGGGGCTCAAACCTAGAACCTTCTTGCTGTGAGGCAGAAGTATTAACTTCTTAATCTGCTGAGAACTCATTACGCACTCATTCACCAAACTGCTTAATCCTTCGAACGTAGCAGGGTGGCTGGTGCTGAGCTCAGCTGACAGTGGGTGAGGACACCCTAAACAAATCTCCAGACCAATACCGGGCCAACACATGCACAGCAATTCACACTCAGACCCAGGGTCAATCTGGAAGCCTTTTGGGTTGTGGGAAGAAGCAGGAGCTCCCGGCGGAACCCTACATCAGCATGGTGAGAACATGCAAACTCCATGGAGAAACACCCTTGACGAGCCCTGTACTGGAACCAGCAACGTTCAGGCTGTAAGGCGGACATGATAACCACTACACCACCGTCGCCTCCCCCTACTAATGAAATATTTGGAGAACTTCTCGTGCCTTTGTTCTGCAAGATCCAAACCCTCCACATGATAACCCACTCTGTTTAACCAAACTTCTCATAACATAGGATCATCCAAGCATGTTTTTATTCCGGCTATGGCGGTGATTAATGCCACTAATTGCTTGTACCTCCATATGTCTCGACTCTTCAGCGTAGAACCCAATGTGAGTAATATGTCATCACACAGTCTGTTACGAAACTCAGACTCAATTTAATTAGGAACATACCATATAGCATAACAAGGACCAACCAGACTACACAACACCATCTGTATGTTAACACTTCCCTCTCTTTGGTTGAGGAAATAATGCATCAAGTATAAAGATCTTTTCACAATTAATGATGCTGACTAATCATTCGACTCGAAAACAAATTACATTCAATCAAATGCGAGCTCCATATTAAATCTGATGACTGTATCACAGCCAGACCCACAGGGCACCATATATCAAATCAGCTTGAATTTAATTACATGCTTTACTGTATGCTCAGAGAGAAAAATACAGAATGAAATATATCAGCCTACAAAGTCAAATGTTCCAGAAGGGCCTTAATCTCTCTCTCTCTCTCTCTCTCTCTCTCTGCAGTGCTACAGCCGAATGAATGTGGGCCTTGTGTTCACCCCACCTCACGTCAATCTTATGAGTAGGAAGGGAAAAAAAAATCATATTCCCCAAAAGCAGCTCTTGTAGGCTCACCATGTAGGTGTTTATGCGTTTTTTGTGTAAGTAAAAGTCAGTAAGTAGGGATTTTCTGTAATTATGACTTGGTTGAATACCTGAAAGGAAACAGCCGGTTACTATAGTGCAGCTTACTGGAGTGTAATCATTCACGGCCCAGACTTCATCAGAATCCTGGTCTCCTCTCTCCGTCTTTCTTTCTAACACACCACCACCACACACACACACACACACACACACACACTACAATCGTTATGGTTTCATTGACATAATACATTCCATAGCGTCACCATAACCTTAACCATCACAATTACAGCGTTCCCTCGCTACTTTGCACTTCAGTTCCTGCAGTTTCAGTATATTGTGGGTTTTTCAAAAACATTAATTGAAAAATAAGGAAATTAAGGAAAAATAGTAAAAAAGTTAAGGAAATTGCCACAAAACAAGGCCAATTTTGCAAAAAAAAAAAAAAAAAAAAAAAAAAAAAAAATCTGATTGCATGTGTATTTATATTTTATTTACATCTTATGTTTTTTTTTTTTAATGTTTAATTGTTATTATAAGCCGTTATCGCATTGAATATGTATTTATTGACATTATATACACATATACATATATGTATACGTCAGTCAAGGGTCGATCCTACTTTGCGGAAATCGGTGGTCTCGGTCCCCATTAACCGTGGAAAGTGAGGGATCCCTGTATATGCCTTAACACACCCTTTACCCAAACCCTAAACCCATAACGCTCAAACAAAAAAGTGAGGACCAGCCCAAATAGTCTTACTTCCACAAACATGCCGTCATCTTGTCGGTTTAAAACGTATTCCAGTCGTCAGTTTGTACCCAGAACAGATGTGTGTGTTCACACACACACACACACACACACACACACACTTCTATCTTTGTGAGGATATTCACTGACAATGCATTCCCTATAATTCTAATTTTAGCCTCACAACTAAATGTCTGAACACATCCTTGACTGCAACCCTGACCTAATCCTAATCAGAACACTTAAACCGGGTCTAAACACAGACACACACACACACACACACTTCTATTTTTATGGGGACAATCATCGATTTGATGCATTCCGTAGCCTTACTCGTAACACATCATTTACTCGAAACCAACCCGAACCCCAAAAGCAAGAATTAAACCTCAGACAGCTCTTCGAAGAACTGAGTACCAGCCCACACATCCGTCTCAGTATTGCAGCAAGTACAAGTGTGAGTACATCCACACCCACTTCTCCCCTTTTGGGGATATTCATTGATGTAATGCACCCCCTATCCTTACTCTGGGCTGTGATGGCCTGGTGGTAAAGGTGCTGGATCACTGATCCTAAGGTTGGGGGTTCAACTTTCCACAAGAGTGGCTGCATAGCCGTCAGTGTGTTTCTGTCCTGTGATGGCCTGGCGAGCTGTCCAGGGTGTGCTCTGCCCTCACCCGGATTCGGTTGAGATGGACATCGGCAGAAGATGAATGAACAAATCCTTACTCTGCCCTCAACCATCTCAAACCATCCTTGAAAATAAATCATTGCTCTACTGGGTAAACATTCCAGTTCCCACCCACACACACACACACACACACACACACACTTATGTTACCTAATATGTAGGATTTACCCTACAGAAAGCTTCACCCATAGAAAACCCAGTACATTAAAAAGAGACAGCAATTCAGCTTGAATAAAACTTTTTTTTTTTAAAGCTTTAATATTTCCTTCAAGATAAAATGTGCAAAATACAAAAAAAGAAAATAATAATAATCTCATTGCTGTTCCTTTGACGTTTGGTATAAAAGTACTTACTTTCTCTTTGGTTATAGGGAACTACAATCCCAATCAATACAGGAAATTTTACACCATCAAGTGTTTCTGATTGGACATAAAGGTGCAGAATAAAAATAAATTCAGTGCAGCATGACCGCCCTCGCTCAGACACGCAAGCTGTTCCGAATACTAACAGAAAGTGTCTTCAGACTTACGATACGATTTACATAATATAAGACTAAGAAGTGAGTGAATTACAGAAAATTCAACACGAGAAAGGAAATTAGATCCATTTTGGATTGTATATTAGATTTATATGTTCTTATATTAAAAAAAAAAACAAAACAAAAACCCCAGCATATTATAATCATGCAACAGCGCTGATAGTGTACCACATGACCCAGCAGTTGATTTACAGAGCAGTAGTGTAACCCACAATGTATAATCTGGACTGTTTATATCTACGATCAGATGATAAGCCTTGATTCAGGGATATTATAGATTTAAATGACATGTGAAGCCTTTCCCCCAAAATCAAGAAGGCAAAAGGTGCAGGTTTTAGTGTAGCATGTGGAAGAGTGCTGGGCCGCGCGGTGGAATGATTTCTTTCACTGTCTAGTTGAAGTCTCGGTTGGTGAGGATCAGAGGAGCCACCAGGGTCCAGAGGTATAGAGCCAAGGCCAGCCAGCTCGAGGAGATCTTCACCCACGCTGCAGGCATAGTGCTTTGCATGGACTTGTATTCAGCGTCGGGCCTTTTCAAGGAAAACAAACAAACAAAAAAAATTAAGACATTTAAAAGAGAAAAAAGAATGAAATTGAAAGAGACTAAAACCAAAAACTAGGCCTTTACAGAACACATGACTTTTTTAACATGTCATGTCCATTTTGAATTAATGTTTAAATTGTTTCTGTGTCTTTGTTGTAAATGTGAAATACAGTAGGCGCCCTTGACTATTCACGGTTTTGCACTCACGGTTTGAGTATTCGCGGACTGCCAAGCAACTGACACGTCACTCAAATTCAGCCAATGGCTGTCCTCCTTCCTGCTGATTGGTTGAGACGATGTAACGCCCCTTTTTCCTCATTCGCGCACAAGTTGTCAGTGAGCTTCTTTTTCGTGTGTTTTAATTACTAGTTAAGCTCTATGGTCCCACTCAAACGCTGTGCCGGCCCCACACCATGCCCTGGCAGTTTTAATAAACAGTTATTAACACTGTGTGATATGCTCTATGAAACAGAACGGACCACAACACTGGGGTCTTCTTCACTACCCTCGCCGCTGCTGTGCAGGTTCTAGTGTTCCTGATTACGGCTCCAATCGTACAACGCTATTTTTAAAGCAGCTCTCAGACTCTGCCTTTTATACTCACTGATACCAGTTGGTGAGGGTCATCATGATGTAAAGAGAAGCCAGGATGAGACAGAAGTGGAAGAAAGAGTAGCTGTAGGTCACTCCATCCTCTTCATTATCCACAGCACGCCGCACGCCATCCTCCCCCACTTCTGCATCCCTGTCCACCGCCAACTCCTGCCTCTCCTCCGTCTGCATCAACTTATTCACCTGAGAGTTATTGGATGAGCGAATGCTGTGGAAAACATGTTGAAGGGGAATAAAACCACATGTGAATTTATTTTGAAGTAAAAAAAAAACAACAAAAAAAACCCAAAAACGTCCAAACCATGCTGAATTCGTTAATCAGCTGTTCAACAAACCTCTGTCTTTTAGGATTAAAAAACGACTGATGTGTATATAATATCAATAAATACATATTCAACGCTATAAATGCTTATAATAACAAACATTCAAAAATAATGCATAAGATGTAAATAAAATATAAATACACACACTCAGATAAAAATGTAAGTAGTTTTGTTGGGGGGTTGTGGGTTGGTTTTTGTTGTTTTTGTTTGTTTGGGATTTTTTGCATAATTGGCCTGGTTTTGTGGCATTTTCCTTAACTTCCTTATTTTTTTTAATTCGATTAATATAAAAAAAAAATAATAAAAAAAAAAATAAAAAGCGCAATGCACTGAAGCTGCATGAATTGAAGCGTGAAGTAGGGAGGGGTCACTGTATTTCAATTCTGTTTTCCTTTTCCAGCTTCTCTTACATTGAGCAACAATCCTGCTGTAACAAAATCATCATCAAAAATGATGAATAACACTAGAATCACCTGGTTAGCTAAGTTTAAGTGATCCATAGCATGGTGGCCATCTTGGATTTCTGATCATGTGACCAGTCGTTGCCCTTTTTGCCCGAAAAAAAAAGCTTTTGAAAAGGACAATACAAGAGCTATTCATAGCATATATAGTTTACTCATGTAAATCCAATATTTAGGAATCTAAAACCAATATAATAAATACATGTTGGTTATGCAGAAAAATGGCTGGAATTTCAGGGTTCAGTATGGGGCACAGCTCGGGTTATAATAAGCTCCGCAAACATATTGCATACACATATAATGCTGTAAGAATGACCAACACTGCTACTCTTTAATGTTGAGCATAAAGGGAGATTAAAGTTCAAGCCCAGACATTTTGCCATTTCTGATCACTAGTCCATTCTAACTTCGACCTTTTTCTCTTCAGCACACTGCTTTGACTTTAATGATTTTAAGGCCATTCAACCCATGTTTTTACCTCATTTTGGAAACTTGTGTTCTGCACCATTTATCTATATATAAAACCACAACAAGAAACTAACCTACAGATAAATAAAATAATAAACAATATAATAGAGCATAAAGTAGAAAAGCAATCCACTGAAGAGAAGTGCAGCTGAATAAAGAGTATGAGGTGTGATGAAGAGGAGTGGTGTGGAGGAAAAGAACTGCTGGAGCAATGGTGAGTGTTGTAATAATAATAATAATAATAATAATAATAATAATAATAATAATAATGAGGCCAGCCTTAAAAATATATTTGTTGGCGGTAACACGACCGATTGGGCCGAAATTGTACATAAAAACCCCACGTGTGTCCCCTATCATACACCACACTAAAAAGTAACTAAAGAGAAATCAGTATCGACCGCGCCCTGTGATTGGTCAATTTCACCAGTTCGGCGAAACAGCGATTCTCATTGGCCAGTACTGTCTCAACAATAAAAGGTGGAAAGCATGATGGAAGGAGACAATGACGAAGCAAAAAACCTGTTCTCTGTCACTATTAAAGGTCCCAACATGAAAATAATAAATAATGCGTTTCAAATTGAGCAACACATTTGCTGACATTTTCGAACAAATACAAGTTAATTATAAACCGCTGGCTACAGCACGGAGCATGACGAAGGTATTTGTTCGTTGTTGACTGCAATATTAAAAGTTGATATGTTGAATAAACTTTGATACTGATTACAATATTAAAAGAATAAACTTTGGTATTCATTATGCTGATTTCAAATATAAGATATTTATTTCATTGTGTTTACAACATCATCATCATCATCATCTGCTTCTTCCAGGATCGGGTTGTGGGGGCAGCAACCTAAGCAAAGAGGTCCAGACGTCCCTTCCTGAATCGCCACCTTATCATGGTGGAGGGGTTTGCGTGACCTAATGATCCTAGGAGCTATGTTGTCGGGGGCATAATGCCCCTGGTAGGGTCACCCAAGGCAAACAGGTCCTCGGTGAAGGTCCAGACGAAGTGCGGTTCAGAAGACCTCTATGTGAAATAAAAGAAAAAAAGGACACAGTTTCCCTGGCCCGGTCACGGGTCACTGTGGTCTCCCCGGGGTCTCCCCCTGGAGCCAGGTCCAGGGGATGGGGCTCGAAGGCGAGCACCTGGTGCTTGGGCTTCTGCCCGAAAAGGAGACATGGGTCCGCCCTGCCAATAACCCACCACTTGTGGGAGTGGCTATAGGGGTCGGGTGCAATGTGAGTTGGGTGGCAGCCGAAGACATGTTTACAACATCACATACATAATATAGCATGATGTATGGAAAATATTTGCCTGTGAATCCCTGGTGAGCTGCACAGACAAAAAAAATAAATAAATAATCCCTCCCGGGTGAATCGTTTTTTTATCATGTTATTGTCAACAAATATATATATTTTTAAGCCTGGCCTAATAATAATAATAATAATTTTAGAGCTTCTATAAAATCCTCACCTGGCATACAGTGTGCAAAAGAGAAAGATGACCAGTCCCACAATTCCTTGTGCATCCCACCACTGAACTTGCCCGGGGGGGATGGTAGGGCTCGGGGCAGCAGTGGTGGTGGGGTTGTGGGTAACCAGCTGTAGCAGGCTCGGGTTACATTTCCGGTCTAAATCAAGACAAGAGGGATACTGCTTTGTGAGAAATGTAAACAGTCACATTTAGAAATTTTATAGTCTTCAGAAGGAAAATACTTTTTATTTGCAAGTCTCTCTCTTCACTGGAATAAGTGCATGCCTGCAGATCAGCACCTGCCTCCAAGTTTAAACTATTTCCAAATAAGCTTTTTCACTCTGCCCAGTTACAGCACATCCAAAATAGCTCGAAACCCAGCAACCACTACTGTCTGCTTAGTAACGGATATTAGCGTGTGTACCAGGAGAATTTTGCTTGTGTATTTTTGGAGGAAACATGGTGATCTCACTTTTATACTTCTTTTCATTTCTACTCAACAAAATGTACAGCATGTAACACAAAAGAACTTTCCAAATATCTAGTTGATTAAAAGCGCTTAAACGTGTCAATCTGTATTTCTGCTGATGTCGCTCAAGCAATTTTGAAATGATTTGAAACGTAATGCAAACAAATTCAAACTAAAACAAACTGTGGGCCAGGGAAATAACTTTGGGACCGAAAGGTCACTGGTTCGATTTCCAGAACCTGCAGGAAAAATGTGGTGGCGGCAGGGGAGTGAGCAGCACCTCTCCTTTCTCCACCATCATGGCTGAAGTGCCCTTGAGCAAGGCACCTAACCCCCCAGCTGCTCCCTGTATGTCGTATTGTGAATGCCTGCTGCTCCAAGTGTGTGAGCTCACTATTTACATGTGTGTGTGTGTGTGTACTTTGGATTGACTAAATGCAGAATAAAAACAATATAAAAAAAAAAAATCTGAATTCAGTTTGTCCCACCAAGTTCCTCTCGGGAACCAGTGCAAGAATACCCACTACCATGATGGAAATCTTGATACCATCCTATTTATGGTAAAAAAATAAATAAATAAAACACCTAAAGTCCCTGAAGCATAAAAGTGAATTCCACACTTTTTTAATCATAGCACAGTTGCAAAGCAGTGCATGCTCATTGCTACTGTGGGTGCATCACTGCCTAGCACGAAATGGGATCTTTGAAAACCAATCCAAATTTCAATCTTCAATGATTTGAAAAAACTGGCAATGGCATATTAATCAAAATCTCCTTCTTTAAAGACACACAAATATGTGTTGCGATACCTTGACTTAAGTTGTTTCGAGTCATGTCATTTTCGATTATACGTCGGTTTTCAAAAAAAAAAAAAAAAGTTTTTAAATAAAAATTTGCATCATTATAATCATATAATCGCACTCCACTATTTGAGAAGAACTGAATAAGCGGCAGCCCCGGTAAATTATACATATACATCACGACATTACTGGCACGTGATTCAAATTCAGCAAATGACAGAGCTTTTGTTTCTCCCTGCTGCTGATTGGATGCAGATGATGCATACACCTCTTTTTTTTTTCCTTCGCACACATTTTATCAACGTGATTGTCTGAATTGTGAACTCACGTTTTAGTGTGCTGTTAATGATTATTTAAGCCCTATGATGTCACTCAAACACCCTGCATCTTTTCTAGCTTCTGGTTAGGAGTCTAAGCACTTTATTCATTAATAAATATTATCACAGTACACAATTAAAAAGTTTTTACTTAATTGTTACTACATTTTACTGCATTATTAATGTAGTAATGAGTAAAACTGGCTATAGAATGTGTTTAACAAGCATATTTTAGTATTTTAGTGCATGTAATATCATACACAGGGTTTTAAAACCACATAGATAATTCACAGATTTCCAGGATTCGTGGATCGGAGAGAAACGTGACTCCCACGAATAGCGGGGGCTCTCTGTCTCTCTCTCTCTCTCATATATTTTATATATATATATATATATATATATATATATATATATATATATATAGACGCTCCCAGACTTGCGTTCATCCGTTTTACATTTTTTTGATTTTAAGTTTAAAAAAAAAAAAAAAAAAGTACAATTTTGAGTTTAGACATACCTACGTAGTACGCTGACGTAATGACGCATCCATTGTTTACAAACGACAGACTGAACGAGCCACTCCTTCTTCCCAGTTCAGTTACGTGTATGTATGTGTATATGTGTGTATATATATATATATATATATATATATATATATATATATATCTATATAATATTATATATGTGTTTTATATGTCGTCTCTGTGATCTTTGTGTTTACACTGTTTTGCGGACTTCTGCAACCCTAAGCAAATATGGTTGGTCAGAAGCATAAGCCTCCTAGCATGGGTGCAAGTCTCAAACACAGAGATGAATTAACTCTGCTCGGAACGACGCAATCTACCATGCATACTCAGTTAAGCAAAGAGAGTTGTAAAAGGAATGAAAACGCGAATCCAGAAAAGAGAGAACTCTCCGTTCTGCTGGTGATTCACATCAGTGCAGGCTGTGTTCTAAACGAGTTCAACGGCACCCTTGCGCACTTGAAAGATCGGAAGTCCGTATAACCCACAGCAAGTACACTATTTTCGGTTTTGAGCGCCTCACATATTGTAAGTGTTGATTGTCTGTTTTAAACTTCATGTAAAGTGACTCGGTATAAATAAGTGACGTATTTGAAATTAATGTTTATATTATTTGATATATTTTATATTATTTTAGAAAGTTATGTTAATACTAATTGATTTAGGGGTGTGTTATGAGATACAGTAATGGTATTTATGGATGTATAGTACACAATGAGCGTCAAACGTCACACGTATAGATGTTATAGAAATACCCTAGACACAAACAGCTGAGTGATTGGAGCGGTCTTCAGGCACTGCTAAATTAGTGACCCACATGCTTATTTAATAAAAGCTTGCACTGAGTCACCAACACACGCTGAGAAACGACGCCTACTTCTACACCAGTCCTTTTATAACAACCGTATCTTACTGTTAAGCGTACACTACTGAATACACATCAACGACCTTAAAAGTGGGTGCAAGAGAGACTTACTGGGGTTGTTGCTCATAGCAGACCAGGTGAGATACATGGTGTACAGAGAGATGAGAGACGACTGCAGCAGACCCGAGCCAGGCTGAGCTTCCTGTTTACACATGCGGAAAAATCCAGAAAATGTGAATAATACATTACATATGTTTCTTTGGACAGATGTTTTTTGAGATGTCTGGTTAATGGAAAATAAGTCCAAGGAAGAGTGTCAGTTTTTTCCTCCCTAATTTAGTTGTATCCAATTCCCATCCATTAGATATTGCCTTCCCTATCACATGACCAAAGCCATTCAGGGAGTGGTGAATGCATGCACATACCCTATGACACATTGAATGCTAACCTCTTTTTAAACTTCTAATCTGGGGATGGTCTAACACGCTCGGAGGGAAAGCGCTACCTGCCCTCTCGTACATATGAGCTCAGACACCCACGATTGTCTGGAGATCACAGAAAGTGACATGGAAGTGCGCATATGCCATCCCTCCCTCCCATGAGAGCTCAGCCAGGTAGTTCCCATGGACTCCCGGAGGCGGACGGTTGTGGCATTAAAGTCAATTCGAACTTGCGATTTCTAGGTTAATAGTCATATATATACAAGTTATAGTGGCATGGTGGAATAGTGGTTACCACGTCCTCCTGATAGCAAGGTCATGGGTTTGAGTGGTGTTTGCATGCCGTCGCCCACTCCCCATGCTTACGTGGGTAACCTCTGGGTCCTCTGGTTTCCTCCCGCAGTCCAAAGACATTCACATTAGGCCAAATGGCGGTTCCAAATTTCCCATAGATGTGAATGGTTGTGCACCTTGCCTTCACCCAGTGTTCATTGAAATAGGCACCAGCCTCCCCACAACCCTAATCGGCTTAAGTGGTCCAGCAAAGAAACTATGCAAGTGATGAAATGCGTGAGTACATTAAAGTTGTTTAATCCCATCATGAGACCGAAATGACCGGCTCGAGAGTACTACCTGCACTTTAGGAAGAACGGAGACGACAGACACTATGATGCAGAAGATAAAGTTCAGGCTGATGAAAACTTTGTGTTCAGTGCAGTCATCAGGCTGTGTGTAGTACACGTAGAACAGCACCATTGCCACAAAGGCACACACGTAGTGAGTGATTGTGAAGAACAACAGAGCTACAGAGAGAAAAAAAAAGCAAAAAAATAGAAACATCACCATTTGGATCTCTGTGGCACAACAGTAAGAGCCGGCAGTGTGAGAACACCATTACTCAGTGCAATGAGCATTTTAATAAAGAAAATCACCCGGCTGCTGGCTCCCACTGGGAAACACTTTAATATGTTACTCATCATAATCCCAAGGCTGGACATTTAAGAAACGATAGCAAAATGAATCATCTAATGGCCCGTTTTTATTAGCAGGGTATTCATAATGATATACACGTGTGACATACATCATGCTGTAAATGTCTAATTGTGAACCTTCCAGTTAACCCAAAGGTATGATTTCCTATAACAATAATTCCATTACAGAACACAAAGGGAGGGGCCATACACTGGCACCGTGGTTACCACTTCTACTTTACAGCAAGAAGGGTTTGAGCTCCAGGTTCCGTGTAGAGTTTTGAATGCTCTTCGCCATACTTGTGTGGGTTTCCCCCAGTTTCTTCCCACAATCCAAAAAAAAAAAAACCCATGCACATTAGGCTTATTACCCATTTCAAGTCACCCCTTGGTACGAGTGTTAATACAGTAGTACCTTGACTTACGAAATTAATCCGTTCCGAGGACGAGCTCGTAAGTGGAAAGTTCGTGAGATGACACAAAAACTTCCATCGGAAACAATAGAAAACTAATTAATCCATTTCAACCCCCTCCCAAACTCATAACCTGCACAAACACATATTTCACCTAATATATTAAGGATAAACGTGAAAACAATAAATATTTCATAATAATAATACATGTACATTAACATTAATAATAAAAAATAATAAAACAAGAACAAACAATAAGTCAATAAACAATACATTAAGTGCGTCTGAACTTAAGAATAGCACTTAACATTAACTTGCAATACCAATTTTTTTCACTTTTTAAAATTAATTAATTAATTAATTAACTAATTTCTATTTTTCATGTTTAGCTATGATTTCAAGCTTCGTTTCAAGAGAAATTGATTTTCTCCTCTTCAGTACATCAGACACCTTCTTCCTACCCATCTTAGAAACACTGAGCTATTCATAATAAAAAAATAAGACTAAAAAAAGTCACAAAATCTGAACCACAGAAATGAAAAACTTTCGTACGCGTACACACTAAAAATACCGACGCGGAAAGGAACGAGGAGGAATACACATAGAATTGGCGAACGCGGCGAATTGGCGCGCATGACCCTGGGGAACATGCTTTTTTAACATGCTGGTGGACCAGCTTTAAGTGTGATTGCGCATGGCAGTGGAGCTCTCACTGTGTTCCCTATGGTGTAGGGAAAAAGCACCAAGTAAATGATATGAAGTGCAGTAAACACTATTCATAATCGTGCGCCAGGCGCTTGGGGGGGCGGGGTAATTTTTTTTTCTTCTTCCTATAGGGGGCATGACAGAAAATAATTCATAAGCACTACACAAGGCATTCTCGGAGTGCGGAGGAATACACGCAGAAGATTACAATGCTGATCGGCCCGGAAAAGCCATTTCCTCAGCAGAGCTTGTAAGTCGCAAAATTTTGCTCACTGGATGGGTCAGATTTTTGGTGGGATTGAAGCTTGTATCATGGAAAATTCGTTAAAAGGGACACTCGTAAGTCGAGGTACCACTGCAGTTGTATGTGTGCTGCAGTGGTCTGGTGAGTTGTTCAGGGTGTGTCTTTTGTTCTCCCAGAAGCCAACCAGCAGCCCTAATTAGGATAATGCAGTTTATAATATGAATGAGTGAAAAAATGGCAGAAGGACCCTCACAGGACAAAACGTTAAGCCCCTAATAAGGAGCATTATCGGGCCATTTATACTCAGCACTAGAACTTGACCAATAAATTGCCATGCTAATATTTTCGGCTGACAGTGGGAGCAGCCTTTATGAGATATAGTAAATAACAATAAAGAAAAAAAAATGAACAGGAGATATAGGGTGGATACATAAGTATTAAGGTTGCATAGTTCGTCCACCAGAGGGCACAGTTCAACTCCACTATTGGCAGCATTAATCAATACCATCAGCTGACACAAGCAAAGCTTATATAATGATAGTATAAACATACTTTATTATTTTTCATTCATTTTTTATGCTGCTTATTCCTAATTAGGATCGTGGGGGACCGGCACCCATCTTGTGGGGCCAACTTTGCCAGGCCATCGTGAGCAACTCTCACAAAACTATTCACACTCATAGGACTGATTTGGACGAGACAATTATCCTATTGTGCATGTTTATGGACTGTGGGAGGCAACTGGAGTACCTGGAGGAAACCCACGCAAGCACGGGGAGAACATACAAACTCCACACAGAAACGTGCAGGCTAGAGATCGAACCCAGGACACCCGTCGAACCCATCAAACACCCTTTTTGGACCGAATAAGAATAAAAATCACCTTTTGTTTAAATGTTCTGTGTATTTAGAAGTTCAGCTAGTTAGCATATCCGTCTCACAGCAAGAAGGTCCTGGGTTTGATTCCCGAGCTCGGGGCGTTGCTCTGTGGAGTTTGCATGTATTCCCCGTGCATGTGTGGGTTTCCTCCAGGTACTCTGATTTTCTCCCATAATCCAAAAACATGCACATTAGGCCAAGTAATTGTTACCAATCGCCCGTCGGTGTGAGCGTGAATGTTTAGCCTTGCAATGAACTGGCGATGTGTTCAGGGTGTACCCCGCTCTCACTCAGAGTCGGCTGAGATGGACGCCAAGTCTTCCCGCGCCCCTAATAAGGCTCAAGTGGCTCAGAAAACGAATGAATGTGTAATCAGAAGTGCTCATGGGTATTTACTTGTGTGAATCTGACAAAGTAGTGCTGTTATTCACGCACACGCACAATGATTAAGACAATATCCAAGCTGGTTGACATGGAATTAATCAAGAAACCCCCACAGGAAACTCACTGTATATTTAGCAGTTCCCATCAAAGCAGAAAAGGTTCAGTTCTGCCTGAATGGAAACATCAGCACAGCTTCAAAACTCAATACGGATCCAAAGCCTTGCATTGTGCTATTCTCAACTGGTTGGGTTTGTCTCATATTTAAAATTTAGATTGACTTGAGTGGAGTTAGATCTCGGGACAGGCACTTCATTGGTTGTTTAAACAGCTTTTTAGTGCATTACTGCCACCTTTTGGTGATACTAACTCATTTACATTGATGAAATATAATAGATGCCCTTCTCCAGAACGCCAGGGGTTACTCCCTGAAACTTGAATAAAGGATGACATTCACAATATTTGGACATTTTCAAGTTGCCAGTCCATCTGTGAGTAACCAAGCATCATTAATTAAATCTGTGATTAAGTAGTTAATCATAAACTCAACATATTCATATAAATAATCTATTTGTGTGTTTGTGTGTGTGTGTGTGTGTATACACACACACACACACACACACACATACACACACATATACACACATATACACACGTCCTTCTCAAAAAATTAGCATATTGTGATGAAGTTCATTATTTTCTGTAATGTACTGATAAAAACTAAACCTTCATATATTTTAGATTCATTGCACACCAACTGAAATATTTCAGGTCTTTTATTGTTTTAATTCTGATGATTTTGGCATACAGCTCATGAAAACCCAAAATTCCTATCTCAAAAAATTAGCATATCATGTTCAGGTAGTCTAAACGAGCTATTAACCTAATCATCTGAATCAACCAATTAACTCTAAACACCTGCAAAAGATTCCTGAGGCTTTTAAAAACTCCCAGCCTGGTTCATTACTCAAAACCGCAATCATGGGTAAGACTGCCGACCTGACTGCTGTCCAGAAGGCCATCATTGACACCCTCAAGCAAGAGGGTAAGACACAGAAAGAAATCTCTGGGCGAATAGGCTGTTCCCAGAGTGCTGTATCAAGCCACCCAAGTGGGCCGTCTGTGGGAAGGAAAAAGTGAAAGAAGGGCCGATTCCAGACCTTGGGGGACCTGTGGAAGCAGTGGACCGAGTCTGGAGTAGAAACATCCAGAACCACCGTGGCTACAGGTGCCGCATTCCCCAGGTCAAGCTACTTTTGAACCAGAAACACTGGCAGTAGCACCTGGTCTGGGCTACAGAGAAGCAGCACTGGACTGTTGCTCAGTGGTCCAAAGTACTTTTTTCGGATGAAAGCAAATTTTGCATGTCATTCGGAAATCAAGGTGCCAGAGTCTGGAGGAAGACTGGGGACAAGGAAATGCCTGAAGTCCAGTGTCAAGTACCCACAGTCAGTGATGGTCTGGGGTGCCATGTCAGCTGCTGGTGTTGGTCCACTGTGTTTTATCAAGGGCAGGGTCAATGCAGTAGCTATCAGGAGATTTTGGAGCACTTCATGCTTCCATCTGCTGAAAAGCTTTATGGAGATGAAGATTTCGTTTTTCAGCACGACCTGCACCTGCTCACAGTGCCAAAAGCACTGCTAAATGGTTTACTGACCATGGTATTACTGTGCTCAATTGGCCTGCCAACTCTCCTGACCTGAAGCCCATAGAGAATCTGTGAGATATTGTGAAGAGAAAGTTGAGAGACACCAGACCCAACACTGTGGATGAGCTTAAGGCCGCTATCGAAGCATCCTGGGCCTCCGTAACACCTCAGCAGTACCTCCATGCCACGCCCGCATTGAAGCAGTCATTTCTGTAAAAGGATTCCCGACCAAGTATTGAGTGCATAACTGAACATAATTATTTGAAGGTAACTTTTTTTGTATTAAAAACGCTTTTTGTATTGGTCAGATGAAATATGTTAATTTTTTGAGATAGGAATTTTGGGTTTTCATGAGCTGTATGCCAAAATCATCAGTATTAAAACAATAAAAGACCAGAAATATTTTAGTTGGTCAAATTTTGAGTTTAGCGTGCTCTCTGTACTACGAGACGTACCTACATGGTATGCTGACGCAATGACGCTGCGTCCATTGTTTACAAATGACAGACGTGCCCCTCCTTCTTTCCAGTTCAGTAGTGCGTGTCACCCTTGTTTACACTGTTTTGTGGACTTTTGTAACCCTAAGCAAATATGGTTGGTCAGAAGCGTAAGCCTACTAGCACGGGTGCAAGTTTTTCGGCATATGCCGGAATTTCCAGTTTTCCCAAGACTGAATTAACTGTTTGCTCAGATCAGCGCAATCTACCATGCATACTCAGTTAAGCAAACAGAGTTGTAAAATGAATGAAAACCCGAATTCAGAAAAGAAAAAGAACTGTCTGCTCTGCTGGTGATTCACATCAGTGCAGGCTGAGTACTAAATGAGTTCAACGACGCCCTTGCTCACTTGAAAGACCGGAAGTGCGTATAACCCGTGCTTTATCTCAAGCACAGCAAGTACACTACTTTCGGTTTTAAGCGCCTCACATATTAATGTGACTTGGCTCAGCTTCATGTAAAGTGACCATCCGTTGACCATCGGGACCATTTATAAGCAGAAGGTTTGCATCATAGAGAATGTTAAAGGTTATATTTGATTAAAATTTATCCATTTGAAATTATTCTGCTTGAATTTAATTTATTTGAAATTAATGTTGCTATTATTTGATATTATTTTACAATGTTATGTTTATAATAATTGATTTAGGGGTGTTTTATGAGCTAATGTAATGGTATTTATGGATGTATAGTGCAGTATGAGCCACTGTAACAACTTATGTTCACCCATCTGGAACCAATTAAAAAATGCAAGTCAGGGAGCCTCTGCATGCATATATATATATATATATATATATATATATATACACGTGTATATATATATTATACACACACACACATTATATATACATACACATCAATAAATACATATTCAATACTATAAATGCTTATAACAATTAAACATTAAAAATAATGCATAAGATGTAAATGAAATATAAAAATACACACATACCAATGCGCGCCTCCCAAAAATGTAAGTAGTTTTGATGGGAGGTTTTGGCTTGATTTTTTTGTTTTGTGCTTGTTCAGAGTTTTTTTTTTTGCATAAATGGCCTTGTTTTGTGACATTTTCCTTAACTTTTTCCCTAATTCTTCCTTAAGTTCCTTATTTTTTTTAAAGTCGATGAATATCGAATAAACACGATGCACTGACGCTGCATGAATTGAAGTAGCAGATCCCTGTGTGTGTGTGTGTGTGTATATATATATATATATATATATATATATATATATATATATATATACACACACACACACACACACATGTACACACACTAAAATAAATTGTATATATATATATATATTTTTTTTTTTTTTTTTAAGGCCTCCGTCAGTCTCGTAGGACTATGGAGCGTCGCTCTCGCTGGTATCCTGGCTGGTGATACTTTCCAGGCTGTTACCCAAGCAACAAGTACCCCCTTTTGGCACCACCGTAAGGATCCAATGGAAAGGCAGAAGCCGATATGACTGGATTTCAGTGCCGCTGCAGATGTTGCCAGAATGTTGCTGTGAATGAACTGCCTCAGGGGACTCCGTCTCCCAATTAGAAACACACTGATGGCTAAGCAGCAATGGTTCTTTTACATGAACCTCACACCATAGACAGTGAGAGACATGGCCCGCCTTTGATAACCCAGTTCGCTGCACTAGGGAGACAGTGGCAACTTGTAGAGAATGGGGCTTGAACTCCCAACTCTAGGATCAGTGATCCAGCCAACATTACCGTTTGTATGTTTAGGACAGGGATTGCTCCTTGAATTCTTTACAGGTTTTTTTGGAAAATAATAGGTCCAATATGTAAATCAGTAAATTTGACCCAGTTTCAGAGAACGACCCACTTACAATTGTCATTACAATGAAAGTCCGATGTAAGGGTCTTGCTCAACAGAAGCTGCTTGGTGGGACTGGGGTCTGAACCCCTTAACTTTGACCCAGTAAGTCAGAGCCTCTACTGCACACATGTCTGTTCATATAATTATTTCTCTTTGCCCATCTTGAAGACAGTTGGTATGGTAATGGCACACAGGTTTATCTAAGAGCTGTTCAGAGGCACTAAGTGAAAGCTGATCTTTTTGAAACAGTAGTGTTGCAATGGGAGCCTATTTGGGCATCAACTGTACAAGTCAGTTGTGCTTATAATACGAGATGATGAAAGTAGCTTGTAATCTATTGGTAGGATAAGAAGAAAAGACATTACTGAGGGTGATCTTACCTGAAAACCAGCACTTTTTGTTGCCATTCTCAGCATTCTCCAGCCAACTCTCATTCCATGTGTAAGCAAAGTCCATCAGCAGAATCAGCTGCATCACAATGAAGATAAAGGAGCCGACCGCACCAAAATAGTACCACACTACAAGAACACGACAAATTCTGGTAAACTCTGCTGGTTGTGTATTGTAAACAACTTTGGTTTTACACACAAATTCAAAATCATATATATTTTTTAAACCGAAAAATGCACACCGGTGTTAAAGATGCCATCTGGGATGAAGAATGCTCCTACAGTTATCCCAACCAGGATTAGGAACTTAAAGAACCAGAATCTGTAGGGTTAGGATTAATGTTAGGGCACATAACACACAAATGGCATGGACAAATGCATGCATTATAAAACACGGATTTTAAATTCTTATCAAATGTAATCCCTGTTCTATTACAAAATGTTTAATAAATAAAACCAAACTTGAACACAATTGGGGTAGCAGTATTATTTGAATCGTAGTAAAGTAAAAGCTGACTCACATGTTAACAATCTTGTCCAAAAGGATGTTTATTTTTTTATTTTTTCCATTTTATTTGGGCAGCTGGAGGAGATGGGTGCCAGCCTCCCCGTGACCCTAATAGGATTAAGCGGTTCAGAAAATTAATGAATGAATGGGCAGCTAGGGCCTAATGCTTTGAAAAGTGGCTCTGGGATCAAAAAGGTAGTTGGTTTAATTCCCAAATCAGCAGAGAAAATGTGTGGCAAGGGAGAGTGTGCTGCATCTTCCCTTCCTCCAAAGTAAAGAAATTCTCTTTTTACTGTTTGTTTCATTTTAATGAGTATTTTTATATCTAGATTATGATTTTGCTACTGCATTAGCGTATGTCTGAATGGTCTATTGATGTGCAAAGAGCTAGCTCTGCATGGAATGAAAGGGAACTTGTGTCAAAGCCTTCCTTGCTCATACATGGCGGTTGCAAAGCTGCCACTCAGACTCTCATAGACAAGCATGATATAGTTCCTCCCTGCAGTGACACACAGAAACTGGGCACCTTGCGGCACCAGGCTGAACTACGAGGACTCGGAGGTGGCCTGCCCCTAGACATGTGGCATGCATGGCCAACCGGTGTGTGGGCACACCCTGGTGCCCATAAACAGACCCCCTGCTATTGGGAAAATAGCCCCTGTGCTCCCAGAGTTGGTCTTTTGGCCAGGAGCTAACGGTGAGGTATCCCTGAGAGAAACCTCTTGGTACTGTTCACCACAAACAAGTATACTCTGGCAGATTGGGCGGATGAAATCACTGCTAGGTTCAATGGTCAGGAAGGTGGAGTAGCAAGGCACTGTAGAGTGCTCAGAGCTTGTCAGAGCACAAGTGAAGGGCACGGTCATCTACTGCAGCTGATGTTGTCCCCAGATGTAATAATTTTTCGTGCCACTGGATCAGGACCTCGGAGCTCTTCCACTGAAATAACCTTCACGCACAGGTATGGGTTGTGTACACAAACAAAACCTACGGTGATGGGGAACTGGCGAAGCAACAGTTGGAGATGACCATTGGCAGCTGTAGGCATGAACCTACATGAAGGCGGCTTTGGGCATTGGTTGTTTTCTTTGAACACGGGGCAGCAAAGGAGTCCGGCAGCATCTATAGCGACTGAGCGGCCCTGTTCAGGACAGCACTGCTCACCCAAGTATGGGAAGGGTCTAGAAAAGATGGCCTGAAAATTGCCTGCCCTACCAAGTCTGACCCACCCGCTGCAGCTCTAAGCAGGCAAAACAATGAAAAACTAAGCAAGCGGCTCATACTAGGGGCATGGAATGTTAGTACCCTCAGGACAGAGACAAAGCTGACAGACCACAAAGAAGAACAGCCCTGGTTGCCAAGGAATTGTCTCGCTATAACAGACATAGCTGCTCTTAGCGATACAAGACTAGCGGACAAAGGATCTCTTGATGAACCATCTGATGGCTACACCTTCTTCTGAAAAGGCAAACAAGAAAACGAAGACAGGATCCATGGAGTCGGCTTAGCCAGAAAATTATGTTTGTTAAAGCAGCTCCCAGACTTTCCAGTTGGTATAAACGAAAGACTAATGAAACTTCGCTTGCCAGTTGACCAAAAACAACACCTCACAATCATCAGTGTCTATGCAGCAACGCTAACAAGCACAGAAGATACCATAGAGCAGTTCTATGCTGACCTTGATTCCCTTCCGAGCTCTGTGTCTCCCAGCGATAAACTCATACTGCTCGGTAACTTTAATGCCCGTGTAGGTTGTGACCACTATCGATGGGAAGGTGTACCTGGCAGACACGGTGTGGGCAAGATTAACAACAACGGTCTTCTTCTGCTGAGCAAATGTGCAAAGCACAACCTAGCTATCAGTAATACCACATTCAGGATGGCTGATAAGTACAAGACCACATGGATGCACCCACGCTCTAGACAATGGCACCTCATTGATATGTTATTCTTCGCCAGCGTGACATTAAAGACTTCCTAATAACAAGAGTAATGAGGGGTACAGCATGCTGGACAGATCACAGGCTTGTGTGCACAATCCTTCGATTGGACATAGCTCGCCACTTTCCAAGGAGGCCAAAGCAAACTCTTGCAGTTTTCAACACAGCCAGACTCCAGGACCCTTCCTAACTTGGTATGTTCCAAGGACAGTCTGGACCAAAAGTTGTCCACTGCAGGACCACTGACTGGAGACCCAACTCACAAATGGGAAACACTCTGGGGTATAACACAGGAGACAGCCAAGACTGTGCTTGGCCTTAAACCCAAACATCACCAAGATTGGTTTGATCAGAACATCACTGACATAGATCGCTTGGCCAAGAAAAACAAGGCATTCGTGGAGTGGTAAAACAACCCAGATTCAGTGCCAAAGAAGAACAGATTTAAGTCCTTGTAGAGTCAGGCTCAGAGGGAGTTAAGGAACATGCAGGATAAGTGGTGGGATGAAAAAGCTGAAGAAATCCAAAAGTTTGCGGACTCAAATAACTCAAAACCTCTTCAGTTCCATCAAGACAGTGTTTGGTCCCTCCAAATCTAGCTTCACTCCTCTGCTTTCTTCAGACGGAACACTGATGAAGGACAAAACTGGCATCAAAAACAGACATAAAGAACATTTCAGACAACTTCTGAATCGAGCTTCCACAGTTGACCAGTGTGCACTTGACCAGATAAAGCAACAAAAACACATTGAACTAAAAACAAGACACTTCACAGGTTAATACTGGAGGCCCTGTTTGCTGATGACTGTGTTCTTATGGCCCATGAAGAAAACCACCTGCAAACCATAATTGACAAATTCTCTGAAGCAGCAAAGCTGTTCGGACTCCCAATTTGTCTTGGAAAAACTGTAGTACTCGTACAGCCAGCACAAAATACGACCCTCCAGCCACCATGCATCACTATCAATGGCACACGGTTGAAAAATGTCCAGACATTAAAGTACTTGGGCAGCACCATCTCCAGATGGTTCTCTTGATGGAGAAATTTCAGCCAGGATCCAAAAAACTACTCAGGCACCAGGCAGACTTGGCACCAAAGTCTTGAAGCACAAAAGCATTCGTCTCACCACAAAACTCAATGTCTACAATGCTGTGGTCATAACGTCCTTGTTGTATGATTGCGAGACATGGACTATGTACCAAATACACATCAAAAAGCTGGACCTTGTCACAAACCAGGAAGTGTTAGACAAAGACAACACCAGCATCGAAGCCAAGCTCATCAAAGCCCAAATTCATTGGACAGGACATGTCATCAGGATGGTGAAGTCCAGAAGCCCATGGCATCTCTTCTCTGGAGAACTGGTTAAAGAAAACCACAACCAAGGTCGACCAGAGAAGAGATGCAAGGACAACTCAAGGTAAATCTCAAATGGGCAGATATCAAGCCTGGCCAATTCGAGCTGACAGCTAATGACAGACAGCTCTGGAGCTCCTTGACCCAACGCTCAGCTGTAGCCTTTGAGGATGACCGCTGCTCACACCAATGAGCCTGTCAATGGAGCCCACCAACGGAGACACCAAATGTCATCCACTTTCATCTCTACAACAACCGTGCCTTGCCCAACTTGCAACAGAATGTGCAATTCAGCCTTAAGACTCCAAAACCACATTTGTACTCACCGATGAGAGCACAACCAATCATCTTCCTCGATTCGAGAGACTACTAATACAGCCTTGTTCTTGGTTAAGTTAAATGTGTGATCTGACTTACAACAAAATCTGACTTACAGTGTGACGGTGGAATGGAACCTTGTCATAAGTCGAGGACTAACTGTATAGTGGAATACACACTCGCGTAATAATGCACCCCAAACTGAAATCAAGAAAAAAAATATACCCATTCTGAATGGCGCCACGTAGGTCCTTGCTGCTGCGCACTCGGATCATGATGATGGAGAAGAGGAAATAAAAGCAAGCCAATGCGAAGCACATCCTGTACACGGACTTGTATCCAACAATAATGTCACAATTTATTTGTCCTTCAATGAAAGGTAAGTACGAGCCTTTTTCACAAAATCCAGGTATCTGTGGAGCAGATATGGTGATCAGGATTAAAAAAAAAAAAAAAAAAAAAAAAATACACAGCTGCAATTGTTGTTGTTGGTTTATTTTTATTACAAGGCTCATGAGTATTTAATACTGATTGGACCACTAAATGGTCTTTTATTTAAAAGACAAATCACTCAATCATTACTAAGAATTTATTAAACGAGATTAAGTACAGCAGAGATCAACAGCATTTCTAAGTCCATCCGTTTGTCTCTTTGTGAACAAAATCCTGACCTTACCTACTCACGGATTTTCACCAAACTTCATAGGGACACTTCTCTACCGAAGTCCCACAGATGGTTTTATTTTGGAAAGTCAAAGGTCAAGGTCAGAAAAATGATAACTTGTAACTTCAAAACAAGTTCTATGGCAATATATACACATTATATATATATATATATATATATATATATATATATATATATATATATATATTATATAAAATTCTAGAGCAAGAATTTGTCGAAATAACACTTTGAAAATAACAGAAAGAACATATCACCCCCTGGTGGGCCTGCTGCAATACCGCACTTTCAGAAACATCAACTTTCTTCAAAATATTAAATAATCCTTTTAAAAATTCCTGACTCCACAATTTAATCTGAATCATGGCCAAACTAAAATGCTGTCGTCATTGCCCAAATCGCCACCTCTCACAGAAGTTCCACACATAAATTTTGTGCAACCCTGCAAACAAACACACATATCGAGGGTAAGCCATAACCTTCTTGGCAGAAGTTACATATATGGGTGTATACCTTTTCCAGATGGGTCTCCATTCCAGGTAGGATCATGATGATAGACACAAGGGTACCGAGCAGTAGGAAAAAAGAGAATGCCAGGCGTGTGATGGTGGAGTTGTAAGTGGAGGGACAACATCCTGACAGCAGGCATGGAGCAGAGCCACACAGGCAAGATGCCTACAAGAACCAGATCACCACATGGTTCATCATTCATTTTACAAACTACATATTCCTATTAAGTTCCTGAGGAAGAGAATGCCTTTTTCAGCAAACATTGGGCATAGGCGGGTTCTGTATCACCATTACAACGCGCACACACACACACACACACACACACACACACACACAAAACCATTCAGACTCGCATCTAGGGTCAATATCACTTGTCTATAGCTGCCAATTAGCCTAACATGCATGATTTTAGATTGGGGAAGAAACCGGTGTACCCTGATAAAACCCATGCAAGGCTTGAGGACATGCAAACTCCATATAAACACACCCAAGATTGAGATCCAAACCAAGAACATTTTTGTCCTTAATAAGTTGATTTTGATTAATTTATTTATTTGAAGAACTGGTAAATCCTACTGGGGTCGCAGGACGCCTATCTCAGCTTACTGAGTGAAGGCGGGGTTCACCCCAAACACAGCATACCAATACATTGCAGAGCCAAAACACACACACACACACAACAACAACAACAACAAAGGGCAATTTGGAACAAAAATCAGCATGTGCATGTCTTTGGACTGAAGGAGGAAACCAGTGTACCCAGAGAAAACCCACTCATGCATGGTGAGAATATGCAATCTCAACATAGCACCACCTCAGTGGGGACTCGAACCCTGGACCTTCTTGCTGAGCTGAGCACTACACCATCCAGCCAAAATACACTATGGAGAATAGTCAGGCTCCAAAATTAATCTCTGACTAAATTTGAGCTCATACGAGGGAAGAGCAGATAAAATCGTATCATAAAATCCTGTACCAAAGAAAATTTTGATTTAAAAAAAAAAAACAAAGGGTGCATTATTGTCTTTTTGCTTTGAAACTACGTCACACTCATACGTCATGCTGCAATAAATCAAAGTTATTCGTTTAGATGGATTAAAGGCGAGGATTATTCAGACTCGAATATTTTCCTCTTTTCCTCAACCCAGGTCTATACCATCATTAAAAGCTGAAAATATAAACTTTTCTTCAGTAAAACTCGGGCAAACATGCAAATATAAAGCGAACCCGGAAAAGCAGGACATAGAAAACACCCACAATAAACTTTATTCAGAATAACGACTATCCACACGGGTTTACATCTTACAGGAAGTGTGTAAATCCTGAAAAAATACCAAAATCATGTTTTGAAATCTACTTACACAGCTTGCCAGAGAGCACAAACCCAAACAAGCACCCATTATAAATGCGTCAAATCGCAGGAAATCCGAAAAGTACGGAAGTTTGGTTTTATCTTCTTTGAATAGCACATGAAGTGATATTCAACAAAACGTCAGATGATTGGTCAGAAACATTCAGCTCTGGAAAATGGACCAATCAGAGATCAGCGCACTTATACCGAAACTTACATAAAGGCCCATGCTTCCAATAGTCAATATTTTCATGATTGTTAAAAAAAAATAATAATAATTAAAAAAAAAAAATTAATATTTATTTATTTATAAGTTCTGCGGTCCTAATTAACTCATGTTACCATGTTAACTCTGGTTGAATTTACTATAATAATAAAACTTAGTCCATCACCCAGTACAACATTTTACATTTCCAGAATATTTCTGTAGGGTGCAGGAGATCAGGTTATCAAAACATTGTTTGAGAGACATCTGAAAGTTTTACTTGATTGTACGCAGATATATATTTATTATAAAACATTCCCTGCCCTGGTTTCCTTTTAGAAAATCATTGTATTGTATTGTATTGTATTGTATCAGTACATAAGATAAGATAAGATACAGCTTTATTAATCTCACAATGGAGAAATTCACTGTTACAGGCTCTTGAGGTACCATCAGTAGGGGGTGCAAAAATAGATACAAATACAAACATACACACATACATATATATTATATAAGTAAATAAATAAATAGATACATAAATAGTATAAATTAATAAACAATAAAAGAAAAGAAGGGAACGACTTTATAGACTGGCCTATATTAAAGTGTAATGTATCTGAGTGCAGAGTAGATGGGTTGATATGGTTCACAGTCAGTGGGGTAGATGTGGTTGATTAAAGTGCACGGGGTTTTTATTGCACATAACCGGTATTTTCACAGACAGTTACAAAGTGGCGTTGTACAGTCTGACAGCGGTGGGAATGAGCGACCTGCGGTAGCGCTCCTTCCTGCACTGAGGATGTCTCAGTCGTCCACTGAAGGAGCTACTCAGCTTCTCTACAGTCTGGTGAAGTGGGTGAGAGCTGTTGTTCATGATGGATGTGAGCTTTGCTACCATCCTCCTCTCACTCACCTCCTCCACAGAGTCCAGTGGGCAGCCGAGGACAGAGCTGGCCCTCCTGACCAGCTTGTTCAGTCTCTTTCTGTCCCGCTCTGTGCTGCCCAGGGCCCAGCAGATGGCAGCGTAGAGGATTGCAGAGGCTACCACAGAGTCATAAAATGTCCTGAGCAGAGGTCTGCATACTCCGAAGGACCTGAGTCTCCTCAGAAGGTGGAGGCGACTCTGGCCCTTCTTGTACAGGGCGTTGGTGTTGTGGGAGCAGTCCAGTTTATTGTTAAGGTGAACACCCAGGTACTTGAAACTGTTCACTATCTCAATGTTCTGTCCCTGGATGTTCACTAGTGAGTGTGTGTGTGTGTGTGTGTGTGTGTGTGTGTGTGTGTGTGTTAGTGTGCTTCTTCTGAAGTCGACCACCATCTCCTTCGTCTTCCTGGTGTTCAAGCACAAGTGGTTGCGCTCACACCAGTCCACGAAGTCAACGATGACACGAAGTCATGTATTACATAACACTATTCACCTGCTCTTCATTTCATTCCTGGAAGACTCTCGTGTTTTCTTCAACTTATCTACTCGAAATATAAAAATGCATCAATAACAATTCCATCTATTAAGTGTCCTGAGCTGACCAAACCACTTACTGCTCCCTGAAATAATCCACTCCCAGACCACTAACATACTAAACATCATACATTCCTAAAGAAGGTGCCTCGTAATATGGTGCGCTATTGATTCACGAATTTGTTGAACCACAACTACTAAGGTCTCAGGGAGGCTGAAGCCTAGCTTAGGTGACACAGGGTGAGGGCAGGGAACACCCTGAACAGCTCACTAGAGCATTGTTCATACAGAGATTCCTCATTTTCCACGGTTAATGGGGACCAAGACACATACACACACACACACACACACACACACACACACACACACACACGCACGCGCGACCGCTGATTTCCACGAAGTAGGATCGACCCCCCTGACTGATATATATGTACATGTATACGTGTATATAATGTCAATAAATATCTATTGAACACTATAAATGCTTATAATAACAATTAAACATTCAAAAATAATGTATAAGATGTAAATAAAATATAAACACACACACACACACACACACACACACACACACACACACACACACACACACACTCAGATGCGCACCTCACATAAAAATGTAAGTACAGGCATCCCTTGCTACTTCACGCTTCAGTTCCTGGCTTCATTGCATTGTGGGTTTTTCAAAAATATTCTCCAAAAAATACAAAAAAAGGAAATTAAGGAAAAATAGACATCTTCTTCTTCTTCTTCTTCTTCTTTTCCTTTCGGCTGTTCCCTTCAGGGGTCGCCAGAGCAAACCATCCGCCTCCATCTCACCTTGTCCTCTGCATCTTCTTCTCTTACTCCAATGAGAGAACAAGTTAAGGAAAAGGCTGCAAAACAAGGCGAATTATGCAAAAAAAAAAAAAAAAACAAGGAAAAAACAAAACAAAACTCAAACAAAACTACTACATTTTTGTGTGAGGTGCCCATCTGAGTTTGTGCGCGTGCATCTGTGCGCTTGCGCGCATCTGTATATGTATGTGCGTCTCAGTGCACGTTTCTGTGTGTATTTATACTTTATTTACATCTTATGCATTATTTTTGAATGTTTAACTGTCATTATAAGCATTTATAGTGTTGAATATGCATTTATTGATATTATATACACATGTACATGTACGTATACCTCAGTCGGGGGGGCTGATCTTACTTTGCAGAAATTTGGCGCTCATGGAGGGTCTTGGTCCCCATTAACTGTGGAAAGTGAGGGATCACTGTAGTTTTTTTGTTTTTGTTTTTTTTTTTGGGGGCGGGGTGTTTTTGTTTTTGTTTGTCTGGGTTTCTTTTCTTTTTTTTTTTTTTGGATAAGTGGTCGTGTTTTGCCACGTTTTCCTCAACTTTTTCCCTATTCTTCCTTAATTTCATTTTTTTATTTTTATTTTCTTTCCGATGAATATTTTTGAAAAACCTGCGATGCACTAAAGCTGCAGAAACTGAAGCATGAAGTAACGAGGGATCGCTTTACTCCCACTCACACCTAGGGGCAACTTGAAGAACCGCATATTCCTATTATTCCTATTATTGATTATTGATTTTAGCTATCGCTGGGCAAAGGTGGGGTACACCCTGAAAAGCTGTGCAGGACACTGCAGGACAACACACACTACCATTCACATGTTCACACCTAGGAGCGATTTGGGACAGCCAATTTCAGACTCTTAAAGGAACCAAGAGTACAAGGAGTAAGCCCAGGCAAGCACCAGGAAAATATGCAAACTCCATGCGGAAATTTCCTTGGCAAGCTTGGGACTTGCACCCAGGAGCTGCTGTGTGGCGGCTGTACTAACTCTTAGGCCACTGTGAGGGGAAATTTGGAAAAAAACAATCAGCCTAATGTACACAGTGTTGGCCTCTTGGAGGAAACCCATGCAAACACAGAGCGCATGCTAGTGCACACAAAACACCCTGAACCTTCTTGCAGTGAGGCGGACATGCTAACCACTACATCACCTTGTTCCACTTGTTATTAGCTGAACCAGGTCAATTCATGTTTAAATCATTAATTTATTTATTTTCAAAGCTGCTTAATCCTAATTAGGGTCACAGAGAAGCTAGTGACTATCTCAGCTTACTCTGAGCAAAGGCAGGGTACACCTTAGACGTTATCTCAGCCAGACCATTGCAGGCCCAACACTCAGACAACCATTCTCACTCACTCTCACACCTAGGGACGATTTGGAGCTGCCAGGTAGCCTACTGTGCTTGTTTTTGGACTGTCACAGGAAGTGGGAGTACCTGGGAGAACATGCATGCGAACTCCAAAGAGAAACGCCCTGAGGCGGACATGCTAACGACTGCCAACCAACCCCCACAAAATGCAGCGAACTGGGTTATCAAAATCCAACCATGTCTCTGACTGTCTGTGATGGGAGGTTTGTAAAAGAGTTATTGCTGCCATTCATAAAAAGTGGACCATTGAGTTTCCGTCAGTGTTTCTGCTCTGCAATGGCCTGGCAAGCTGTCCATGGTGTACTCAACACTTGTCCGGAGTTGGCTGAGATGGGCACCAGCCATGATATCATGAATGAATGCTCTTACTTCTCCTTTATTTTGTACATGTACAATATAGAAGAGTATATAAACATTACTTTATAGACATTTTTTCCTGAAAATAACTTCCTTGCTTGGGTGAGATGGTCCTGGTTTGAAGCCACAGGGCACAGGTGTTTCTGTGCAGTGTTTACAAGCTATCTTCATTCATACATGGGTTTTCTCTGGGTACACTGGTTTCCTTCAACAAACCAAAGATATGCACATGAAACTGATTGGTTGTTTGAAATTGCACAGAGCTATGAATGTGGGTGTGAATGGGAGGGAGAGAGAGAGAGAGAGAGAGAGAGAGAGCATGCGCGTGTGTGTGTGTGTGTGTGTGTGTGTGTGTGTGTGTGTGTATGTTTACCCTGTTCAGAATGTGCCCTACCTTTGCCCAGAGTCGACTAGGATAGGTTCCAGCCTCCCTGCAACCCTATAATTAAGTGGTTCAGCTTTCTATAACCATCTATGATGCTACGCTACAAAGCTTGATAAGCATGTGTCACATCCGCAGCTTGGTAGTAGTTGTTGCTTCCTGCCTAGTCTGCATCTTCAGCAGGTGTCTCAAAGTCATCAGAGTTTCACTCCTTAACTTGAATTCTTCACCTGAGTGGGGCAGCAAAGACTTAAATTGTCTTCATCTGCAGACTGGCTTCAGGCTATCTTCTGAGTTGGTGCCTCTGCACTCTAGCCCCCTGGCCTATGGTTGGCTGTGTCCCAACTTTCTTTCCACTTCATCCACAACTATCTTGAGCTTGACTCCACTGAGGCACTGGACCCGAAGAACGCTCATGGATTCCCCGCTCCCTAATCCTGGACCCGGACTTATTAAACAAGTTTTATTGTCGGTTCCCAGACAAGCCTGGTCGGGTGCCAGGGGGTGCCCCTTAAGAGGGGGGGAGGGTACTGTTATGGTTTGTGCGAGCTGGCGGCATTAACTCTCTCTTCATTCATTGCAGGCAGTGGCGAGGGGCGTGGCTGTTGCCTGTAGGCGAGGTCCAGAGAGCGCAGCTGTTTCTACTGAGCAATCAGTGAGCTATAAACGGGAGTGGCGTGCTTCCCGTCGATGTCAGAAGATTGTCCTTCCCAGCAATTCCGTTTCCCTGCTATCTCTCTGACTCCTGCTTTCCTGCTTCATGCTCGACCAGTTTCCCTCGATTAAATTTCCAGTGATTTAGATTTTCCAAAAGTGCAAAATAAAATAGTTGAATCATCTTAGATGGTCTCCTGCGTCTTTGGGTCCGACGCGTATGCTCCAGGCACAACAATTTCACTGCTTTAAACTCGTGTGAAATGTCGAGTCTTTCCTCCCAGGGGACTGTGAGCTTTATAATGTGGATGGTTGTCGATTAGCTTGATAGTAGCAGCATGTCTGGGCACGCCGTAGTGACTGCTATCTCCTCTGGGAATCGTAGCTTCTTCTGCACATCCACATCAAGTTGCCAGTCGGAGGCTGCAGATAAGATCGATCTAGTTCTTGCAGACTTGCTGGACTTGGACTTGTCTCCTTCTTTTAGGAACTCTATGGGTTTTACTACGTTCCTTTTGTTCGGGTGGTTGGCCTCCACTCTGCACTGGTGTACGACTATAGCAATCTCTCGGAGAACATTGTCGTGCCTCCAGCTGTACCTCCCCTCCCCTAGAGTCTTGGGACATGCTGTAAGGATGTAGTTTAGGGTGCAGTTGATGGATTTACATAGAAAGCATGAAGTGTCTGCTTCCTTACCCCAAATGCGCAAGTTGGAAGGAGTAGGTAGCAGGTCTGATACAGCACGGAGTAGGAAACTGAGTCATCCTTGGTCTATAGACCATAGGTCCTTCCAGGTTAATGGGTGTTCGAGGGCTGCTTCCCATCTGGTCCAGCTGCCTTGGCTTCCTAATCCGACTGCCCTTACGTACCTGTCATATTCTGCTTTCTTTCTAGATTGCTGGACAATCAAGTCTCTTCTTGTTTTGTTATCAGCCATGCTCCACCGCTTCTCACCATAGTTGCCAAGGTCCAATCGTCTTCTGCAAACTGTTCCCACTAACTCTTGATGGCATAGGTCCTCCTCAGCGACTTGGACTGCTTTATGAGGATTCCACTTTGCAAATAAATGATTGAATGACTTGCCTTGACTTTAAAAAAATGTAATTTTAATTATTTTATAATTATAAATAAAAACATCGAAGCATTTTGAAATGAAATCTCAGATGCACAGTATGAGATGTAACTCACACAGTTTTGCAAGGTAGATTATCAGGAACCGTGCATGTGTGTGTGTGTGTGTGTGTGTGTGTGTGTGTGTTTTGGCTCATGCGTCATGACTCTGGGAACACTGAACATGGATTACACACTGCATGCTTTTTCTCACTGTAGTCTTCTGAGTGTTTTTCTTGGCTCTGAAAGGATTTCATTGCTAAAGCAGTAGCAGCCTGGGATGTCTGAGAGTCCCGAGGGATTATGACTGTGTGAGATGGGCTAGAGAATAGAGAAAACAGGACTGGATTTTGAGAATCACATTCACTTCTGCTTTAGTCAGAGTCAGTCCTTTCATTTTCATAACCTGCGCTTGTTTCTTAGTGACCATGAAAACTGATTAAAGACTAAATAGAGACGCTGTCTTTCGCACGAGGACTGAAAGCTCACTGCTCGGTAAGTGCAATCTTCCACAGTTCACTCCTTTTAGAGTATACATCACCTGTCATTCTTTCTTTCATGACACACACACACACACACACACACACACACACACACACACACACACACACACACTGCCACATGCACAGAGATATCATGGTGTGCACTTCAGTTAGTCTGTGTATGTGCATGAATGTTGCAGACATGTTTGAAGACTGCCTGGTGTTTCATGTGCGTCTTCATTATGCTATTATATTAATATAATGACAGTGTTCTTTTATTTAAAAAGATTTAATCAGCAGTATTTAGATAACCATAGCATCGATATTTCAATTTGGATTTTACGCAACACAAATTAATTCTATTTGCTTGATATGGAGCTCAGTGCAGGACTTATTGTCGAAGGGTAGCAGGGTGACGTAGTGGCTAGCACATCTGCCTCACAGTGTGAAAGTCCTGGGTTTAAGTCCATGGTCCTGGGTTCGAGTTTGAAGACATTGCTGTGGGAAGTTTGTATGGGGTTGTATGGGTTTGTGCCGGGTATTCTGTTTTTTTCCCACAGTCCAGAGATTTGCACTATTAATTATTATAATTAATATGCGATGGATAAAGTTTAATTATATAGAGAGCATATTTGAAAATGATTCATATTTTGCATTGCTTTTTGAATGAATGCAACAAATTTGATTTCATATTATACAGTGATGGTTTGGTTAAGGCTCTGGGCTACTGAGCAGAAGGTTGGGGTTCAAAACCAAGTACAGGGATCCCTCACTTTCCACGGTTAATGGGGACTGAGACCCCTCCTTCCCGAGATGGCGGGTTTTATTTTTTAAAATATTCATCGAATTAAAAAATAAGGAAATTGTCGCAAAACAAGACCAATCATGCAAAAAAAAAAAAACCCAAACAAACCCAAAACCCCCAAACAAAACTACTTACATTTTTATGTGAGGTGTGCATGTGAGTGTGCGCGCACGTCTGTATGTGTGCGTACTGTATTTATATTTTATTTACATCTTATGCATTATTTTTGAATGTTTAATTGTTATTATAAGCATTTATAGTGTTGAATATGTATTTATTGATTATTATTTACACATGCATGTACATATATGTCAGTAAGGGGGGGGGTCAATCCTACTTCACGGAATTCGGCGGTCAGGGTGGGGGTCTCAGTCCCCATTAACCATGGAAAGTGAGGGATCCCTGCAATATCAATAAATACATATTCAATGCTATAAATGATGCATAAGATGTAAATAAAATATAAATACAGTACGCACACATACAGATGCGCCGCACACTGACATGCGCACCTCACATAAAAATGTAAGTAGTTTTGTTGGCGGGTTTTGGGTTGTTTTTGTTTGTTTGGGGTTTTTTGCATAATTGGACTTGTTTTGCAACATATTCCTTAACTTTCCCCTCTATTTTTCCTTAATTTCCTCATTTTTTATTTTTTGATGAATATTTTTGAAAAACCCACGATGCACTGAAGCCGCAGAAACTGACCATGAAATAACAAGGGATCATTGTACAACCAAACTGCCACTGTGGGTCACTCTGGCTAAGGGCATCGAACAAATTCCATAAATGTATATGGCAGTGGTGGCTCAGTGGTTCTGATTTTCTGATCTGAACGTCAAGGGTTCATGTCCTGGTACCACCAAGCCCCCTTGATCAAGGCTCCTAATGCACAGTTATACAAAAGCAATACAAATCTAAATTGCTTTGGATTAGAGTTTCTGTTGAATATAACTGTGTATTATTAACAATAATTTGAGTGAAAATCTTAAAATTATTTATGTTTATATGTATTTCATCTGGAAGCATAATTCCAACATGGGCAGCACACCCACCTCGCAGCAAGAACGTCCTTGGTTTGTGTTCTGGGTTCTGTTAGGGTGTTTCTGTGTGAAGTTTGTATGTTATCTTTGTGTTTGCTTTGTGCAAAGACATGCACCTTAGGCTAATTCGCTGTGTGAATGGTTGTGCGTTTTGGGACCCTGTGATGAACAGGACAACTATTCAGGATGTTCCATGTCGGATGGGCTAGGTTCCAGATTTCCCACAACACAAATAAAGTTTTTTTTTTTTTTTTTTTTTTTTTAAGGAGTCCAATTTTATTTCTTCACTTTTTCCTCAATTACGGAAGTGGACGGACACACAAGAACATCCAATCAGACACTTCTACAACTACCTACTGACTAAAGATGTTCTGGTTCTCTCTAAATCATGCCACTAACACCCTCATCTCAATTCTTTGCTCCTTCTTTTGTGTTCTTTTAGCCTGACAGGCACAGGTTGATACCAGGGCGGTCCATTTTATTTCATTATGAAACCCAGCAGAGCAGAACCCTCTCCAAAACAGCTCTCTTAAACTTTAGCGTTCACAAGTGACTGGTTAAATCGGGTCCAATTTAAATAAAAGTAAGGAAAAGTATACAGCCAGCAGCTATTATTGCAAAATAAACTCAAAGAGAATGATCTGAATCGCAGTCATTCCCAGCGGGATTACAGACGCTCCCCAGATTAGAAACGAGTTCGGTTCCAGACATTAGATGAATTTGTTCATAAGTTGTTACAGGGCATTCTTTAGAGGGGAACTGACCTCTGTATGGTGTAAAGCATGTAAGCCACACCCCTCTGCCGGAGCCTCGTATTAAGTATACCTCAGGATAATGTTTAATCATATTTCATATGTATATTTATGATATATCATTCTATAGATTTTATTCCATTTCTATGTCTACTAGTTCTTCAATTTCATTTCACTTTCACTTTCACTTTCGAGTTCGAACAGCCCTGTTTGTATCTTCGGCTGTTCGTAAAATGAATGTTTGTAAGTTGGGGAGTGTCTGTATTTCATGTTTAGGGCTGGTTTGCTATATATTAATCTAGTTAGTATGTGGTGATTTAAAACAGAAATTAATGATATTCCACAGAATAAGAATTTTATTCATATTAATACGTCGCTTCTGCAAAGAACGCAATACACAGCACTTGTCTGTAACAGTGCATTTAACAGTGATTATTATATCAAATACTGATTGCAGCATCCTCACTCATTCACCCAGTTTCTGACCTTCTTAATCCTCTATTCAGGTTGTAGGGAACTTCTTCTCCTTTTGGCTTTTCCCTTCAGGGGTTGCCACAGCGAATCATCTGCCTCCATCTCACCCTATCCTCTGCATCTTCTTCTCTTACACCAACTACCTTCATGTCCTCCTTCACCACAGCCGTGAATCGTCTCTTTGGTCTTCCTCTAGACCTTCTGCCTGGTAGTTCCAACCTCAGTATCCTACTACTAATATACTCACTATCCCTCCTCTGTACATGTCCAAACCATCTCAATCTAGCCTCTCTGACTTTGTCTCCAAAACATCTTACATGTGCTGTCCCTCTGATGTACTCATTCCTGATCCTATCCATCCTTGTTACTCCCAAAGAGAACCTCAACATTTTCATCTCTGCTAACTCCAGCTCTGCCTCCTGTCTTTTCCCCAGGGCCACTGTTTCTAAACCATCCAACATAGCTGGCCTCATCACCGTCTTATGCACTTTTTCTTTCATTCTTGCCGATACTCTCCTATCACACATCATACCAGACACTTTTCTCCAACCATTCCAACCTGCCTGCACACGCTTCTTCACCGCTTTTCCACACTCTCCACTGCTCTAGATTGTTGAGCCTAGGTACTTAAAATCCTCCACCTTCCTTATCTCTGCTCCCTGTAATCTCACCGTTCCTCTTGGTCCTTGTCATTCATACACATGTATTCTGCCTTACTGAGGCTAACCTTCATTCCACTCCTTTCCAGGTCATACCTCCACCTCTCTAGATTTTTCTGCACTTGTTCTCTGCTCTCACTACAGATCACAATGTCATCTGCAAACATCATAGTCCATGGGGAATCTTGTCTAACCTCGTCTGTCAGCCTGTCCATCACCATAGCAAACAAGAAGGTGCTCAGGGCTGACCCTTGATGCAGTCTCACCTCCACCTTGAACTCTTCTGTCACACAGACAGCACACCTCACCACTGTCTTACATCTCTCATACATGTCCTGCACCACTTTAACATACTTCTCTGCCACTCCAGACGTCCTCATGCAATACCACAGTTCCTCACTCGGCACCCTGTCATGCTTTCTCCAAATCCTCAAAGGCACAATGGAGCTCCTTCTGACGTTCTCTGTACCTCTCTATTAACATCCTCAAAGCAAACACTGCTCTTTCTTGGCATGAAACCAAACTGTTGTTCACAAATGCTGACCTCTGCCCTTAGTCTAGCTTCTACTATTCTTTCCCAAAACTTCATCGTATGGCTCATCAATTTTATCCCTCTGTAGTTGCCACAACTCTGCACGTCTCCCTTGTTCTGAAAAATGGGGACCATCACACTTCTCCATTCCTCTGGCATCCTCTCACTCTCTAAGACCCTGTTGAGTGTTCTTGTCAGAAAATCTACTGCTACCTCTCCTCGACACTTCCATACCGCCACTGGTCATCAGGATGAACTGCCTTTCTATTCTTCATCCTCTCCAATGCCCTCCTCACTTCACCTTTACTAATCTTTGCTTTCCTGGTCCTCAACGGTCACCTCTTCCACTATTTTTTTCTCTCTCGTTTTCCTCATTCATCAACTCTTCAAAGTACTCTTTCCATCTTCCCAGCACACTTCTGTCATCAGTCAATACATTTCCCTCTCTGTCCTTAATCACTCTAACTTGCTGCACGTCCTTCCCATCGCTATTTCTCTGCTGTGCCAACCTGTATAAATCATGTTCTCCCTCCTTAATGTCCAACCTAGCATACAAGTCATCATACACCCTCTGTTTATCCTTTGACACCGCTACCTTCGCCTTACGCTGTGTCTCCCTGTACTCGTGTTTACGCTCTTCGGTCCTCTCAATGCCCCACTTCTTCTTAGCTAACCTCTTCCTTTGTACACACTCCTGCACTTCCTCATTCCACCACCAAGTCTCCTTATCTACTTTCCTTCCAGATGACAAACCAAGTATTCTCCTATCTGTCTCCCTGATCACATTAGCTGTAGTTGTCCAGTCATCTGGAACCACTTCCTGACCACCCAAAGCCTGTTTCAACTCCTCCTTGAAGACAACATGACACTCTTCCTTTTTCGGCTTTCACCACTTTGTCTTCTGCTCTGCCTTTGCTGCCTTCACCTTCCTCACCATCAGCATTATCCTGCACACCACCATCCTATGCTGTTTGGCAACACCCTCACCCACTACTACTTTGCAGTCACTGACTTCCTTCAAATTACATCGCCTGTACAAGATCTAGTCTACTTGTGTGCTCCTACCGCCACTTTTATAAGTCACCCTATGCTCCTGTCTCTTCTGGAAGAAAGTATTCACCACAGCCATTTCCATCCTTTTTGTAAATATCTACCAACATCTGTCCTTCTGTGTTCCTGTCCTGGATACCAAACCTGCCCATCACTTCCTCGTCCCCTATGTTGCCTGCACCAACATGTCCATTGAAGTTTGCACCAATGACCACTCTGGGGTCTGCATCTGGGGGTACTCTGCATTACTTCATCTGACTCACTTCAGAATCCCTCCTTCTCTTCCAGCTCACATCCTGCTTTTAGGGCATAAGCACTAACAACATTGAACATCACGCCTTCAATTTCTAACTTGAGACTCATCACTCCGTCTGACACTCTTTTCACTTCTAGAACATTCCAGACAAACCCCTCCTTCAAGATGACTCTTACTCCATTTCTCTTCCCATCCACACCATGAAAAAACAGCTTAAATCCTGCTCCTAAGCTTCTAGCCTTGCTACCTTTCCACCTGGTCTCCTGAACACACAATGTGTCCACCTTTCTCCTCTGCATCATGTCAGGCAGCTCGCTACCTTTTTCTTTTATAGTGCCAACATTCAGTCTCTACTTTCAGTCCTATTCAGGTTGTAGGGAACCTGGAGCCTATTTCAGCCAACACTGGGTGATGCAGGGCTACATTCTGAACAGTTTGCCGGAATATCACAGGGCAGCACGCACATAGTCATTCACACCCAAACTCACACCGAGAGGCAATTAGCCGAATATCAGAATCAGAATCTGAATGATACCGGAGGAAATTCCATAAAAAACAGTGAGAAATAGTAAATAAATTAATTAATTAAATGAACCTTTCTCCACCCACATGTTGAGATTGCAGCTACTTATGAACAATACAATCATAATTTCAAGAAAAATGGTTAAATTAAGGATGAAAAAAAGGAGTTAAAACTACAGGAAGGGCAGGAGCAACTGACTTTGGGGGCTTGAAAGGCGGAGTGCCCAGAGGAACACCAGAGTTCAGGGCTTGAACCCAGGACCTTCTGGCCATGAGAAGGACATGCTAAACACTTCACTACTATGTCATCACAAATCCGAATTTTGCAATTAAATTAATAATTTAATCAAAGTAATTAATAGGAAAATTAGGGGCAGTGGTGGCTTCGTGGTTAAGACACCGAGTTATTGAAGGTCAGAGGTTCAATTCCAACTATCACCACTGTTGGGCCCTTGAGCAAGGCTCTGAACCCTAAATAGTTCAGTTGTAGAAATAAAACGTTTTGATAAAGAGCACTTGCCAAATTCTGTAAATATAACTAATAATACTAAATTAAACAACAACAACAATAATCTGGGGGTTTCTGTGTGGCGTTTCATCTTCTCCCCATGTTTATGTGAGTTTACTCTGGACACTCAGGTTTCCCCCCACTGTCCAAAAAAATTTCCATTTGGTTAGCTGTCATTTCCAAATTGCCCCTAGCTGTGAGTGTAACTGGTTGTATGTGTGTTGGCCCTGCAATGGTCTGGCTAGCTGTTGAGGTTGTCCCCTGCCTTTGGCCAGAGTTGGATGAGATGGGTGCCAGCCTCCCCACTAATTAATCCTTCTAATTCGGATTAACTGGTTTAGAGAATGAATGAATGATGCTACTTTGATCAATTTAAACTCTACTGATACAACGCTCTGATGTCACGTGTCCCTCTGTCACTCGTAAACACACATTAACTTGACGAGCGCCGTCGACTCTGACAGTATCAGGCGAATAAATGCAGTCGTTATTCTCATATTTGTTTATGTAAACATAATAATATTTAATTTTGGTTTGTTTTTCATCTGCATGCCACTGACCAAAGTGGATAAAGAGAATAATAGTAATAATAATAATAATGATAATAATAATAATAATATTAATAAGGTGGGGCTGGTGGTGTAGTGGTTAGGGTGCTACACTCTTGATTAGGCGGTTGTATGTTCGAATCCCAGTTAGACCCTCACTGTGCTAAGACCTCTGTCTTAACCACACGTGTGCCTCTATTCACCCAGCAGTATCAATGGGTACCAGTAAAATATACTGGGAAGGTAGCCTGCGATGGACTGGCACCCCATCCAGGAGGAGTTGAACTCCTGGTCGCTTCACGTTATAGAAACCGGGGATAAGCACCGGCCTGATGAGCCACTATGGCTCAGATGTAAAAAGCCCAACGGACTTTACCTAATAATAATAAAAATCATCCGAAATATCCATGAAAGCCCGTTCATGTTACTTTATTGGTACCTTGATTATCAGCTAAATAATTTACTGAAATTCTTGGTGATTGGTTAAAATATGCTGCTTTAATTGATCTGCTAAAGAAGTAGCTTGTTTTTCTTTCTTTTTTTTTTTTGTTTTTTTTTGTTTGGAGGCTTAAGATCCTCACTGTTATTCAGTGAAATATTCTGCAGAATGTTTACCACTGTTTGATAATCCCTGATTTCGGTGTAAATAAAGGACAATGGGGCGGTACAGTGGCATATTTGTCAGCCCATCCACTTCTCAGCAAGACAATCCTGGGGTTGAGTCCTGAATTTAGGTATTTGTATGGAGTTTGGAGTTTTTATCTCCATTTGGAGTTCATATCCGCTTTGGTTGTCATCTGGGCACACTGGTTTTCTCCCAGAGTCTAAAGACAGGCAGTGGGTTAACTGGATGTCCCAAATTGCCTCTAGGTGTGTGTGTGTGTGTGTGTGTGTGTGTGTGTGTGTGTGTGTGTGTGTGTGTGTGTGTGTGTGTGTGTGTGAATGGTTCGGTGTGTGCTATCTTACAATGGTCTGGCAAGCTGTTCAGGGTGTAGCCCACCTTTGGCTGAGATAGGCCCCAGCCCCCCAGCAACTCTAGGAGGATTATGTGGTTCAGTGAATGAGTGAGCGAGTGGGAGTGAAGGACAATTGGTGATCTTTTCTTTTGCTCTTTGAGGTATTGGAATGTTTAAATCTTACAATTTCATGGATACCTGCATGGCTGTACAGGTGATTATTATTACTGTTCATTTTCCTCATGATTTGAGCCCTTTCTCGGATTGCACTGTGCTCCAAAACTCTGTATCTCACTCACACTTGTTCTTCTTCTTCCTGTTGTCTTCTCTTGTTCTGCTCCCATTTTTTTTTTTTTTTTTGGTAAAGAAAAAAAAAAAAATGCCACAGGGCAAGTAAAGCCTGCTGCCCTGCTTTCTCTGTCCTTGTCATGCCAAGCGCTGTGCCAGCACCCCAAACCAGATGGCCTTCATTGCTTGCTGTAAATATGCTAATTTGCTTTGGGTTGTGTTCAAGGACACCTCTGAATATATCAAACTTTTTTAATTAAAACTTGACACTTTCTTCCTTATTTAGTATCATCAAAAGCACTTCAGTCCCAGTGTGTGTTTGTGAGAGTGTGTGAACTTGAGTATGAATAAATACACTCTGTGTCTGTCAGTGGCTGTTTTAATGAATTGTGATGATTCCCGTTAGAAATACTGTACAGTATTGTATGCTTCTCTTTGTTCCAGCAGATTTACAGAAGGTTCAGCCAGGGCTGATTTTTCATATTCCCACCTGTAAAGATGCAAGATTATTCTGTCTTTACAGAAACTAATACAGCGGTACCTCAAATTACGAAATTAATCCGTTCCGAGGGCGAGCTCATAAGTGGAAACGTTCGTTATATAAAGCAAAAAATCCCATCGGAAACGATAGAAAACCAATTAATCCGTTCCAACACCCTCTGAAACTCATATAACCTGACACAAACACATATTTTTGATGTAATATATTAACATGTAACAATAAACATGTAACAATAAACATGTAACAATAATAACACATGTACAGTATCATTAATAATACCGTAATTAACAATAAATAATAATAAAATAAGAATAAACAATAAGTCAATAAACAATACAGTATATGTGTCTGAACTTAAGAATAGCACTTAACATTAACTTACACCACTAATTTTTTAAACTTTTTATTTATTTATTTTAGATTTTTTTAGCTGTTTTAACGAGGCTAATTGGTGCCGATGACCCTGGGGAACATGCTTTTTTAACATACTTGACCAGCCTTAAGTGTAATTGTGCATCCTCTACACCAGGTGGCAGTGACGCTGTGTTCCCCATGGTGTCGGGATAAAGCACTGAGCAAACGGTATGAAGTGCAAGTAAGCAATATTTATGGTCGAGTGCAGGGAGCTGGGTGGGGTGTGTGTGTGTGTGTGTGTGTGTGTAAAATGTTTCTTTTTTATTCCTATAGGGGGCGTCACAAAAAATAATTGAGAAGCACTGCACAAGGCATTCGGAGGAATACACGTGGAAGAATACGAGGCTAATTGGCCTGGAAAAGCCATTTCCCCAGCAGAGCTCGTAAGTTGAAAATTTGCTTGTTGTTTGGGACGGATTTTTGGTAGGATCGAAGGTCGTATCACAAAAAAATTAATTATTAAAGACACTCGTAAGTCGAGGTACCACTGTACTAATTAAGCTGCACAGTGGTGCAGTGGTGGTGTAGTGTACCCCATCTTCACCAATGTTGGCTGAAAGATAGGTTCCGCTTCCCCATGACCCTAATTTGAAGCCTTTCATGTAAGCTTTATCATAGTGAGTGTTTTTAAATGTAAATCCCACCCACTCACTCATTTGCCAAACCACTTAGTCTTATTAGGGTCATGGGGAGGCTGGAGCCTCTCTCAGCCAACACTGGGTGAAGGTGATGTACAACCTGAACAGCTCACCAGACTATCGCAGGGAAACACGCACAACCGTTACCATACTAGGGGTAATTTCGAACAGTCAATTAGCCTCATGTGTATGCCATTGGACGTTGGAAGAAAACAGGATTACCCAGAGGAAACCCACACAAGCATGAGGAGAAGATGCAAACTCGACATAGCAATGCCCAAGCTTGGGATTTGAACAAAGATCCTTTTTCCTGTGAGGCAGATGTGCTAACCACTACATCACCATACAGAATAATCACCGTAGCATTAGCTTCTGTAAATATGACCTTGCTTTAACCCTCCAATTCCTGGCACATTTTACTCTAAGAACCGTTTCAGGGTTTTTTTTTTTACACCAGCTGGTTCAGCTCTACACTAGTCAGGTCAGCTAGTGAGCCAGATCATTGAGTCATGGGAGAAGTATGAACTTGAAACTGTCTTTCCCCAACAACCCAACAACACCTCTAAATAACTGAAGATCAACAGGTTTCTCCAGATTCTCAGAAAACTTTAATGAAATCATGTACAGTATTGTAAACAATGAGATCCTCAAAGTCTTTGCAAATTTTTCATTAAGGAACAATATCCAGAAATTGTTCTACAATTTGTAGACACAAGCAAAATGATGCATGACCGGAGCGCCACTGATTAGAAAACAGCTTTTAACCATTGAGATGCTTTCGGAAGGTCAAGAAAAACCTATAGCGTCCATCCGTCCCTCCGTCCTTCCAGCGTACATGTACAAATAGGAACCCTGTGTTATTCTGTAAAAATGTTATACAGTGGGCCCTGGTTTTTCGCAATGGTTCGGTTCCGGCCCTTCCTGCGGCTCATGAAATTCCGTGAGTTATTGACGCAGTTTTAAAACCCTATGTATGATATCACATGCGCTAAAATCTGCTTGTTAAACACATTCTATAGACACTTTTACTTGTTAATACAGTAATAATGCAGTCAAATGTAGTAATGATTAATAAAAACTTTTTAATTTTGTACTGTGATAATATTTATGACCAAATAAAGTGCTGAGGCTCCAGAAACGAGAGAAGATGCAGGGCGTTTGAGTGACATCATAGGGCTTAAATAATCATTAAAATCACACACACACACACACACACACACACAAAAACATGAATTCACAATTCAAGCAATCACGCCGATGACACGTGCGCGAAGGAGAAAAATAAAAAAGAGGTGTACATATCATCTGCAACCAATCAGCAGGAGGGAGAAACAAAAGCTCTCAGGCATTCACTAAATTTGAATCATGTGCCAGTTATTTCCGGGTTTGTCACTAATCCGCGACTATGCGGGGGCACGAGCAATGAATTGTGAATGGTCAAAGGGCCTACTGTATCTTGAAAAAGGAAAAAAAAAATGCAAGAAAACATTTCCAGGAGACAGTAATAGAAAGAACAAGAATTGTATAATCGTGGGATCACGCTATGTGACCCCTTCATTAATGAGGTCAAAAAAAAAAAAAGAAATATATATATATACCAGCCATGTGTCTCACTGTCTATGGTGTGAGGTTCATGTAAAACAACCATTGCTGACTTTCATAAAGAGTAGCTGCATAGCTGTCAGCGTGTTTCTGCCCTGCGAAGGCCTGGCGAGCTATCCAGGGTGTACTATGCCCTCACCCCAAGTCGGTTGGGATAGGTGCCAGCCTCCCCGCGACCCTCATTAGGATTAAGCAGTTACAAAAAATGATAGCATGAATAAAGGCTCCTTTCTCTGTGATTTCTCTTTAAGTGAAACACATATCGGTGGATTATAATGCTAGTGGATTTATTTTTCTTTCTTTTTTGCTCTCTCTCTCTCTCTCTCTCTCTCTCTGTCTTTCTCTCTCTCAGTCATACAAAACAAAGCCACTGCTACCAGTAAGCAAATTAGGCAGCTGCCAAGGGCTCAGGTTGGGGGGGTGAGGTTGTGCGGACATGTAGAATGCCAGAAATATTTGAGGTGTGCTCCTTTGCACAAGAGGCTGTTGGATCTCATCATGGGTGCCACGATGCCTCATTCGCACCCCAAGCCGTCTGTATTTACACAACTTAGTAGGTTTTAAATCAATAATTTAGAAATAAAATCAATGCAGCCGTGAGGGGGGCACAAACAAGTGTCCGCCCTCACGCCGGTCCCAAGCTCGGATAAATGCAGAGGGTTGCAACAGGAAGGGCATCCGTCGTAAAACTTTTGCCAAAATACAGAATACGAACCGTAAATACAAATTTCATACCAGATCGGTCGAGGCCCGGGTTAACAACAACCGCCATCAGTGCTGTTAACCAACAGGGTGCTGGTGGAAATTGGACTACTGTTGGTCGAGAAAGGAGAGGTCAAAGAAGGAGAGACGGGACGCGTGTCCGTAGGCAGAGAGAGAAGAGGAAAAGCATGAGTCTAGGACTGAGAGTAGGGACTTTGAATGTTGGAACTATGACAGGGAAAGGTAGAGAGCTGGCTGACATGATGCAGAGGAGGAAGGTGGACATACTGTGTGTTCAGGAGACCAGGTGGAAAGGTAGCAAGGCTAGAAGCTTAGGAGCAGGGGTTAAGCTGTTTTATCATGGTGTGGATGGGAAGAGAAATGGATTAAGAGTCATCTTGAAGGAGGGTTTTGTCAGGAATGTTCTAGAAGTGAAAAGAGTGTCAGACAGAGTGGACATGTCTCAAGTTAGAAATTGAAGGCATGATGTTCAATGCTGTTAGTGCTTATGCCCCACAGGCAGGATGTGAGCGAGAAGAGAAGGAGAGATTCTGGAGTAAGTTAGATGAAGTGATGCAGAGTATCCCCAGAGGTGAAAGAGTGGTCATTGATGCAGACTTCAATGGACATGTTGGTGCAGGCAACAGAGGGGACGAGGAAGTGATGGGCAGGTTTGGTATCCAGGACAGGAACACAGAAGAACAGATGTTGATAGTGTGGTAGACCACAAGTCTAATGTAAACAGTACTGGCCCATACCTCTAGGGGGAACTGTATTGAGCTAGACATATTGTTCAGCACTGCTGTATGGGGATACAAGTAGAACAAGTGATATGTAAACCCCGGAAAGAAGTCGTTGTTTAGAGGCGCTTGCATGAGTGAAACATTAAACGGCAAGAAGCCAAAGAAAACAAAACAAGTGTGATCATTGCTACACGGTAGGATATCACACATTTGAAAAAAAACAGTTGAATGGTGGTCGACACTTCACGAAATTAGACATGAGTCACGCTTACCAACAGGTAGTCCTGGAAGAAGAATCCAGAAAGTATGTAACCATCAATACACACAAAGGCTTGTATACCTACACACGCTTACCATTTGGAGTAGCTTCCAGTCCTGCTATATTCCAGAGAACTATGGAGGGCATCCTAGGTGGAATCCCGAATGTTGCCATTTATTTGGACGACATCCTGTGTACAGGACCAAATGAACAAGAACATCTGAAAACGCTGGAAGAAGTTCTTCAACGGTTGGAGAAAAGCGGCCTGAGGTTGAAAAGAAGCAAGTGTGAGTTCATGGGAAAAGAGGTGTTGTTCCTAGGCCACAAGATCAATGCCAGTGGTCTACACCCTCTGACAGACAAAGTGGAAGCCATTGCGAAGGCGCCTGAGCCACAAAAGCGTTACAGAGTTGAGAGCTTATTTAGGTTTATTGAACTATTACCATAAGTTCCTCCCAAAGCTCTCCACACTGCTGGCACCGCTCCATACCTTATTGAAAAAGGAAGAAAAAATGGACATGGGGGTCAAGCAGCAGAAGGCGTTTGAGAAGAGTCCAAAGTCCTACTTCAGTCCTGTAGTGTATTAGTGCACTATGATTCACACAAACCACTCATCCTAGCATGTGCCGCATCTCCCTACGGGGTGGGTGCCGTACTTTCTCATCGTATGGAGGATGGCTCCGAGAGACCCATAGGGTTCGCCTCCAGAACTCTCAGTGCAGCTGAGAAAACTACTCCCAGTTAGACAAGGAGGGCCTTGCAGTAGTATTCGGTGTGAAAAAGTTCCACAAATACCTTTACGGAGACAGTTCGCTATCGTGACTGACCACAAGCCACTAATATCACTGTTCAGTGAAATGAGAGCCATACCCCAGATGACATCTCAGAGAATTCAGAGATGGGCCGTTACATTAGCAGCGTATGAGTACACCATTGTTTACAAAGCAGGACGGGACCATACAAATGCGGATCACGATGAGTAGGCTACCCTTGAACGGAGGAGGAGACAGCACGCCTGAGGAGGAGGAGAGAGTGTTGTTGTTTGAAGATGTCGGCGTGCCCTGGTAGCGCACAACAAATAAAGAAATGGACAGACAAAGACCCTGTTCTAGCAAGAGTGCGTGAGTACATCTTGAGAGGATGGCCAAAAGACGAACAGTCCTGAGTTCATGCCCTACACCGGCGACGACAGGATGAGCTCAGCACCCAGGAAGGTTGTATCCTGTGGGGAGGGCGCGTGGTTGTTCCACCGCCTGGTCGCCAAGGCCTTACTGCAACAACTACACCAAGCACACCCTGGCATCACTCGCATGAAAGCGTTGGCGAGAGCTACATGTGGTGGCCCAACATGGATGCAGAGGTGGAGGCGCTGGTGAAGTCGTGTGTGGCATGCCAGGTGAACAGGAACAGTCCTCCAGCGGCCCCACTACATCCCTGGGAAGTTCCAGATAAACCATGGAGAAGAATTCACATTGATTACGCGGAGGTCCATGGATGGGAAGAATGTTCCTGATCATAGTTGGCGCATACTCAAAGTGGATAAGCGCATATTCTGTGAGTAACTCTACTTCCACTGTCACAATTGAATGCCTTAGAAAGAGCTTCAGCCAACATGGCTTACCAGAAATCATAGTATCAGATAACGGTACATGTTTTACCAGTGAACAGTTCCAAGAGTTTTCTGAAAAGAATGGCATCGACGCTATATCACGACTGCGCCATACCATCCTTCTTCTAATGGTTTAGCCGAGAGGGCAGTACAAGCGTTCAAGTCACTCATGAAGAAGATGGCAGGAGAATCCGTAGAAACAAGGATGTCGCGAGCTCTGTTCAGCTATCGCATAACACCCCAATCTACAACTGGCAAGTCACCAGCTGAACTGTTGTGTGGAAGAAAGTTGAGGTCAACATTGGACTTAATACATCCAGACTTCAGAAAGAGAGTGCATGACAAACAAGAGAAACAAAAAGGTTATCATGACATGCATGCAAGAGAGAGAATTCTGAGAGGAGACTTGGTCTACACCCACTTCGGCTCCGGACCAACCTGGGTTCCGGGAGAAATAACAGAAAAAGACAGGCCCAGTGTCATTCAAAGTGATATTAGGCCATGGACAAGTTGTGAGACGACACATTGCCCAAGTTCGTGGTAGAAGCTCCGTTCCTCTGCCGACGGCACCCGAGGTGTTGTCTGACACATCCCCGGAGGAGAGCATCGGCGAGCCACCACTTCAGGTATTGCCTGAGGTAACCGTCTCACGCGAGTCTACTGGCGGCACTGCAGCAGAACCAACCCTGGAGCAGCCTGAGTCTTCAACTGCAGTTGACTCACCAGTCGTGAGAAGATCTCAGCGAGCTAGGAAAGCTCCAGACTATTTAAAAGACTATACTTAGTCAGTAGTGAGTTCCCCAGCCACAGGACAAGAATCGTCCTGGAACCACTGGGAGGTGGTAGTCAAACCAAATCCTAGTTAAAAAAAAAAAAAAAAAAAAAAAAAAAAAAAATGTGTATTATGTGTATGGCACATGTGTTTTAAGAAGTTTAAAAGTAACCGTGAAAGTTAATGGTTAATTGTAAGTTCCAGGATGTCAGTATAACTCTGGTGTAGTTAAACATAGTTTAATCCAGAGGGGAGGGATGTGGTAGACCACAAGTCTAATGTAAACAGTACTGGCCCATACCTCTAGGGGAACTGTATTGAGCTAGACATATTGTTCAGCACTGCTGTATGGGGATACAAGTAGAACAAGTGATATGTAAACCCGGAAAGAATGTTGTTTAGAGTGCTTGCATGAGTGAAACATTAAGCGGCAAGAAGCCAAAGAAAACAAAACAAGTGTGATCATTGCTACACGGTAGGATATCACACATTTGGCGTGAGGATAAAGACAAGTTATCGACGAGACAGAGAACATTGCAAGTGTGGCGAACTCAAGAGAACCAAGCAGTAGTTAGTGAAAGTTCAGAGGAGAACAACAAAGAAGTTTCCCCACCACGACGGCGATGGCGGCTGTAATCGCACGGTAACCCCTTTGATAACGCGACTCAGTCATGGGAAGAATATAGTGAAATGTTGGACTTTTTCTTCCAAGCTAATGGTGATTGACAGCCAGACAAAGGAAGGCTGTACTTTTGAGTGGGGTTGGTGCTACGACATACAGTTTGTTGAGAAACTTAGTAAGCCCGCATTTCGAAAAGATAAAACCTACGACCAGCTTACTGCTGAGCTGCAGAAACACTTCAGCCCCAAACCAGTGAAATCGTGCAACGATTCAAATTTAATTCACGCATTACCGCTGAGGAACACGGAGTCCATAGCAGAGTATGTGGCTGAATTGAGGAAATTAGCACTGCACTGTGATTACAAAGACTCTTTGGAGGAAATGTTAAGAGACAGACTTGTGTGTGGGTGAATGATGACGAATGCAACGGCGACTGCTATCTGAAAGCGAAACTGACGTTTGCAAAAGCTTTGGAATTATGCCAAGCGATGGAAACCGCATCTAAAGATGTGAGAGAAATGCAGGGTAGGCTAACAGAGGACACGGCAGCGCATGCTCGTGTGCCCAAGACCCAAGTAGGCGTCCACAAGTTCTCCACTGAAAAATCTCAGCGCAGATTCCCCAGTTGTTATCGCTGCAAAGGCCAGCACAATGCCACCGAATGCAAATTTGCCACGCGAGGCTGTGTCATAATTGTGGCAGCGAGGGCACATAAAGAAAGCATGCAAAAGCGAAGGTGGGCAATGCACAAGTGCAAAGGCAACAGTAAAGGGGCAAAGGACTGAAAACAAGGGCCCAAGAAGCGAACAGCGAGCCAATCAACTTAGAGGGAGAGGAGAAAGTGATACAGAAGAGATAGGGTTTCACACAATTCACAACATGTCAGATGAGCTGACCAAGGTGGCTTCCATCGCCGCACCATGAATGTTAACGGAATGAAAGTGACATTTGAAGTTGATACAGGTTGTGGAGTGACCATATTGAGTAAACAGCAATACACACACAGCTGTGGAAAGAAAGCAGACACAGCAGAATTAAAGCCCTGCTCCTAAAATTAAAAACATACACAGGAGAGAAGCTAGAGGTGCTCGGCATGGCACAAGTTAAAGTGCAACATGAAAACAAGAAAAGCAGCTACCTGTAGTGGTAGTAGAAAGTGAAGGACCAAATTTACTAGGGCGAAATTGGCTACAAGAATTGGCCATGATTGATCAGTTAGTGTCAGTGAACAAAGTGGAGTCTCAGCCCAAATTAAAATTGGAGGAGATCCTTGAAAGACACGCTGAGGTGTTCAAAGAAGGCTTAGGACAGCTGAAAGGTGTCAAAGCAAAGATAAATGTGGACCAAGAGGCCCAACCACGATTCTGCAAACCCAGACCAGTGCCATATGCAGTCAAGCCCCCTGGTCGGCGAGCTACAGAGGCTGCTGGGCGACAAGATTATCGAGCCAGTGCAGGTTGCAGAATGGGCTGCGCCCATAGTTCCAGTGCAAAGCCGGATGGCTCCATTAGAATATGTGGAAATTACAAACTCACTGTCAATAGAGCATCACGAGTGGATCAGTATCCAATTCCTAAAGTAGAGGACCTGTTCGCACAGTTGAATGGTGAGTCGACACTTCACGAAATTAGACATGAGTCCACGCTTACCAACAGGTAGTCCTGGAAGAAGAATCCAGAAAGTATGTAACCATCAATACACACAAAGGCTTGTATACCTACACACGCTTACCATTTGGAGTAGCTTCCAGTCCTGCTATATTCCAGAGAACTATGGAGGGCAGCCTAGGTGGAATCCCGAATGTTGCCATTTATTTGGGCGACATCCTGTGTACAGGACCAAATGAACAAGAACATCTGAAAGCGCTGGAAGAAGTTCTTCAGCGGTTGGAGAAAAGCGGCCTGAGGTTGAAAAGAAGCAAGTGTGAGTTCATGGGAAAAGACGTGTTGTTCCTAGGCCACAAGATCAATGCCCGTGGTCTACACCCTCTGACAGACAAAGTGGAAGCCACTGCGAAGGCGCCTGAGCCACAAAGCGTTACAGGGTTGAGAGCTTATTTAGGTTTATTGAACTATTACCATAAGTTCCTCCCAAAGCTCTCCACACTGCTGGCACCGCTCCATACCTTATTGAAAAAGGAAGAAAAAATGGACATGGGGGGGTCAAGCAGCAGAAAGCGTTTGAAGAGTCCAAGTGCTACTTCAGTCCTGTAGTGTATTAGTGCACTATGATTCAAACAAACCACTCATCCTAGCATGTGACGCATCTCCCTACGGGGTGGGTGCCGTACTTTCTCATCATTATGGAGGATGGCTCCGAGAGACCCATAGGGTTAGTCTCCAGAACTCTCAGTGCAGCTGAGAAAAACTACTCCCAGTTAGACAAGGAGGGCCTTGCAGTAGTATTCAGGTGTGAAAAAAGTTCCACAAATACCTTTACGAGGAGACAGTTCGCTATCGTGACTGACCACAAGCCACTAATATCACTGTTCAGTGAAATGAGAGCCATACCCCAGATGACATCTCAGAGAATTCAGAGATGGGCGTTACATTAGCAGCGTATGAGTACACCATTGTTTACAAAGCAGGACGGGACCATACAAATGCGGATGCGATGAGTAGGCTACCCTTGAGCGGAGGAGGAGACAGCACGCCTGAGGAGGAGGAGAGTGTTGTTGTTTGAAGATGTCGGCGTGCCCCTAGTAAACGCACAACAAATAAAGAAATGGACAGACAAAGACCCTGTTCTAGCAAGAGTGCGTGAGTACATCTTGAGAGGATGGCCAAAGGCGAACAGTCCTGAGTTCATGCCCTACACCCGGCGACAGGATGAGCTCAGCACCCAGGAAGGTTGTATCCTGTGGGAGGACGCGTGGTTGTTCCACCGCCTGGTCGCAAGGCCTTACTGCAACAACTACACAAGCACACCCTGGCATCACTCGCATGAAAGCGTTGGCGAGGAGCTACATGTGGTGGCCCAACATGGATGCAGAGGTGGAGGCTGGTGAAGTCGTGTGTGGCATGCCAGGAGAACAGGAACAGTCCTCCAGCGGCCCCACTACATCCCTGGGAAGTTCCAGATAAACCATGGAGAAGAATTCACATTGATTACGCAGGTCCATGGATGGGAAGAATGTTCCTGATCATAGTGGACGATACTCAAAGTGGATCGCGCATATTCTGTGAGTAACTCTACTTCCACTGTCACAATTGAATGCCTTAGAAAGAGCTTCAGCCAACATGGCTTACCAGAAATCATAGTATCAGATAACGGTACATGTTTTACCAGTGAACAGTTCCAAGAGTTTTCTGAAAAGAATGGCATCGTCATATCACGACTGCGCCATACCATCCTTCTTCTAATGGTTTAGCCGAGAGGGCAGTACAAGCGTTCAAGTCACTCATGAAGAAGATGGCAGGAGAATCCGTAGAAACAAGGATGTCGCGAGCTCTGTTCAGCTATCGCATAACACCCCAATCTACAACTGGCAAGTCACCAGCTGAACTGTTGTGTGGAAGAAAGTTGAGGTCAACATTGGACTTAATACATCCAGACTTCAGAAAGAGAGTGCATGACAAACAAGAGAAACAAAAGGTTATCATGACATGCATGCAAGAGAGAGAATTCTGAGAGAGGAGACTTGGTCTACACCCGCAATAGCTCGGACCAACCTGGGTTCGGGAGAAATAACAGAAAAGACAGGCCCAGTGTCATTCAAAGTGATATTAGGTCATGGACAAGTTGTGAGGCACACATTGACCAAGTTCGTGGTAGAAGCTCCGTTCCTCTGCCGGCGGCACCGAGGTGTTGTCTGACACATCCTCGGAGGGAGAGCATCGACGAGCCACCACTTCAGGTATTGCCTGAGGTAACCGTCTCATGCGGAGTCTACTGGCGGCACTGCAGCAGAACCAACCCTGGAGCAGCCTGAGTCTTCAACTGCAGTTGACTCACCAGTCGTGAGAAGATCTCAGCGAGCTAGGAAAGCTCCAGACTATTTAAAAGACTATACTTAGTCAGTAGTGAGTTCCCCAGCCACAGGACAAGAATGCGTCCTGGAACCACTGGGAGGTGGTAGTCAAACCAAATCCCTAGTTAAAAAAAAAAAAAAAAAAATGTGTATTATGTGTATGGCACATGTGTTTTAAGGATTTAAAAGTAACCGTGAAAGTTAATGGTTAATTGTAAGTTCCAGGATGTCAGTATAACTCTGGTGTAGTTAAACATAGTTTAATCCAGAGGGGAGGGATGTGGTAGACCACAAGTCTAATGTAAACAGTACTGGCCCATACCTCTAGGGGGAACTGTATTGAGCTAGACATATTGTTCAGCACTGCTGTATGGGGATACAAGTAGAACAAGTGATATGTAAACCCCGGAAAGAAGTCGTTGTTTAGAGGCGCTTGCATGAGTGAAACATTAAACGGCAAGAAGCCAAAGAAAACAAAACAAGTGTGATCATTGCTACACGGTAGGATATCACAGATAGATTTGTAAAAAGGATGGAAATGGCTGTGGTGAATACTTTCTTCCAGAAGAAACAGGAGCATAGGGTAACTTATAAAAGCGGAGGTAGGAGCACACAGGTAGACTACATCTTGTGTAGGCAATGTAATTTGAAGGAAGTCAGTGACTGCAAAGTAGTAGTGGGCAAAAGTGTTGCCAAACAGCATAGGATGGTGGTGTATAGAATGATGCTGATGGTGAGAAAGGTGAAGGCGGCAAAGGCAGAGCAGAAGACAAAGTGATGGAAGCTGAAAAAGGAAGAGCATCGTGTTGTCTTCAAGGAGGAGTTGAAACAGGCTTTGGGTGGTCAGGTAGTGCTTCCAGATGACTGGCCAACTACAGCTAATGTGATCAGGGAGACAGGTAGGAGAGTACTTAGTGTGTCCTCTGGAAGGACAGTCAATAAGGAGACTTGGTATTGGAATGAGGAAGTGCAGGAGCGTGTACAAAAGAAGAGGTTAGCTAAGAAGAAGTGGGACATGGAGAGGACCGAAGAGAGTAAACACGAGTACAGGGAGACACAGTGTAAGGTGAAGGTAGCAGTGTCAAAGAATAAACAGAGGGTGTATGATGACTTGTTTGCTCGGTTGGAAAGTAAAGAGGAAGAAAATGATTTATACAGGGTGGCACAGCAGAGAAATAGAGATTGGAAGGATGTGCAGCAAAATTGATTAAGGACAGAGTGGGAAATGTATTGACTGATGACAGAAGTGTGCTGGGAAGATGGAAAGAGTACTTTGAAGAGCTGATAAATGAGGAAAATGAGAGAGAAAAAAGAGTAGAAGGGGTGACTGTTGAGGACCAGGAAGTAGCAAAGATTAGTAAGGGTGAAGTGAGGAGGGCATTGGAGAGGATGAAGAATGGAAAAGCAGTTGGTCCTGATGATATACTGATGGAGGTATGGAAGTGTCTAGGAAGAGTTCAAGGTGGAGATGGGATTGCATCAAGAGTCAGCCCTGAGCTCCTTCTTGTTTGCTATGGTTACAGACGAGGTGAGACAAGAATCTCCCTAGACTATGATGTTTGCAGATGACATTGTGATCTGTATTCAGAGCAGAGAACAAGTGCAGGGAAATCTAGAGCGGGAGCGGTATGCCCTGGAAAGGAGAAGAAATGAAGGTTAGCCTCAGTAAAACAGAATACATGTGAGTGAACGACAAGGACCCAAGAGGAACAGTGATGTTACAGGGAGCAGAGATAAGGAAGGTGGAGGGTTTTAAGTACTTAGGCTTAACAATCCAGAGCAATGGAGAGTGTGGAAAAGAGGTGAAGAAATGTGTGCAGGTAGGTTGGAATGGTTAGAGAAAAGTGTCCGGTGTGATGTGTGATAGGAGGGTATCGGCAAGAATGAAAGGAAAAGTGCATAAGTGATGAGGCCAGTGATGTTGTATGGTGTAGAAACAGTGGCACTGGGGAAAAGACAGGAGGCAGAGCTGGAGGTAGCAGAAATGAAAATGTTGAGGTTCTCTTTGGGAGTAACGAGGGAGGCTGGATAGGATCACGAATGGGTATATCAGAGGGACAGCACATGTAAGACGTTTTGGACACAAAGTCAGAGAGGCTAGATTGAGATGGTTTGGACATGGCATGGCGAGCTGTCTAGGGTGTACTCTGCCCTCACCCGGATTCTGCTGGGATGGGCGCCAGCCTCCCCGGAACCCTAATTAGGATTAAGCGGTTACAGAAAATGAATGAAAAATGGAATCTCAGTTTCGAAATGCTGTAATTTTAGTTGTGCTTCATAACAATATAACGATAAGGAATGAGTACATCAGAAGAATGTGGGGCCGTTGACATAGTGGTTAGGGTGCTGGGCTCATGGTCAGGAGGTTGTGTGTTCAAATCCTAGTTAGAACCCCACTGTGCTAAGACCCCTGGGTAAGGTCTTAATCACAAGTGTGCCTCTGTTCACCCATCAGAAAAATGGGTACCAGTAAAAATATACTGGGAAGGTAACCTGCGACGGACTAGCGTCCCATCCAGGAGGAGGTGAACTCCTGGTTGCTTCACACTACGGAAACCGGGGATAAGCATCGGCCTGATGAGCCGCTAGGCTCGGGTTTTCCCTTACACTTCACCTTACATCAGAGGGATAGCACATGTAAGACGTTTTGGAGACAAAGTCAGAGAGGCTAGATTGAGATGGTTTGGACATGTACAGAGGAGGGATAGTGAATATATTGGTCGTAAGATGCTGAGGCTGGAACTACCAGGCAGAAAGTCTAGAGAAAGACCAAAGAGAAGATTTATGGATGTGGCAAAGGAGGACATGAAGGTAGTTGGAGTAAGAGTACAAATTGCAGAGGATAGGGTGAGATTGAGGCGGATGGTTCGGTGTGGTGACCAAAGAAGGCAAAGAAGAAGAAGAATTTACAAATAAAATTAAAAACGTGATGGTGTATATCTCGTTATAATCTGAATCATCAGCTAATGATAGAACATTCATTTCCAACATTTTCTGAACCACTTAATTCTAATTCTAATTAGGGTCACGGGGAGGCTGGCGCCCAACTCAGCCGACTCTGGGTAAGGGCAGGGTATACCCTGGAAAGTTTGCCAGGCCATCGCAAGGCATGATAGAGCATATAACATGTAAAATTAGGACCTCAAAGATTTTTCTTGATCATAATATAACTCAGATAAAACATAATAAAAGATCCTCAAATCATAATAGACTAGTTACCATGGAAGCGAGAGAGAGAGAGAGAGAGAGAGAAGCACTTATTTCCGAAGGTTAATTTTCAACAACGATTCTGAAACTCATTGGAGCCTCAGTAGCACACAGACAGTGGTTCAGTGTTTAAATGAAATCTTATTTTATTTCATGTTATTTTATTTTAACTTATTTATTTATTTTCGTACAGTGATGGAAATAACAATGTAAAATGATTGTTATTGGTAGATGTTCATTCATTCATATTCTAAACTGCTTAATCCTAATTAGGATCATGGGAAGACTGGTGCCCATCTCTGCCAACTTTGACCGAAGGCGGATACACCCTGAACATCTCTCCAGACCATGATTGGTCCAACACACCTATGACTTTTCCACTCACACTCACACCAAAGGGCAATTTGAAACCGCCAATCATCCTATTGTGCATATTATGGACTGTGGGAGGACACTGGAGTAACTGTGCAATCCTAGAATAGAATAAGCGCTGTGAGGCTCACATGCCCAACTCATGACTATAATAACATGTAAGATAAATGCACTGAGTAATCTATACTTATTCAATGTTTCAGTATATAATGTGGAAACACAATCTTTTACCTCAGTACCAGATATGTGGCTGTTGCCTTTTAAGTATTTTCTGATTTAAAAACTACATAATGAATTAGCTATGATTAGCTATTATTTCACATGAGGACAAAGTGTAGTAATATACGTGCCTAAAGGTATATGGCTATTTATCTGATAATGTACCTTCAGGGTACAATGAACTGTTATTTTGTTTTATATATACTATACCAAACGAAAAATGCAGGTTACGAAACACATTTTCCAAAACATTTTGTCTCTGGAAACGAAACAAGTTCACGTTATGAAAGTGCCATCTTAAAAATTCAAATGTGCCATTTTAACATTCAAACAATGCGCTAGTTGCTTTCCCATTGGTTGTCTCCCAACACCCCGCCCCGCTAGCCTTCCATTGGCTAGAAGGGAGCTTAATCTCCATAATACAGTACTGTACCCATAATGCTTTTCATGTGCCTTCGACCCATTGTTCGACACATGCGTGAAGGAGAGTTGTACTGTTGGTTCGTGAGTTTCTTGAGTTTTTCTGAGTGTGCTTATTGCAGAGTTATTTTTCATGATTAATCATGAGCCCCAAGAAAGTGATTCCCACTGACACCGAAAAGAAGAAGCGGGCTCCGTTATCAATAAAAGTAAAACAGGAGATGATTAAAAAATATGAAAGTAGTATTCGGTTGAGTGAAATTGCAAAGGAGTACGGCCGAAATCCCTCTACAATCGGGAAGATATTGAAGCAGAAGGAGGCATTAAAAGCGGAGATACAGTGAAGGAGGCGATTATTTCGGAAAAAGCAACCACCATATTTAAAAACCCCGTGAAGGAGGGTGGGGGTGGGGGTGGGGTGGGGGGTGAGGGTTCCTGAGACCAGCAATCCCCAGACTTTAAAGCGTCACATAGGTGGCTCGAGAGATTTAAAAAAAGGTAAATACAGATGCTTCCCGACTTACGTTTTTAATTGGTTCCAGACAGCAGAATGTAAGTTGAAAGTGAACGTAAGTTGTTACAGTGACGTGTGACGTATGACGCTCATACTGTACTATACATCCATAAATACCATTACCGTATCTCATAAAACACCCTTAAATCAATTATTATAAACATAACATTGTAAAATAATGTCAAATATATCAAATAATATCAACATTAATTTCAAATAAGTTACTTATTTATACCGAGTCACTTTACATGAAGCTTAAAACAGCCAATCAACGCTTACAATATGTGAGGCACTTATACATACATATATATATATACAGGATTTTCTTGCTGTGAGACGGTTGTACTAACCACCAGCATACCATGCCACCTGAATGAGCCAGTGCTCCAGAAATCATTTGAGGTCATCTTGAATTTCTGACTTTTCAATAAACTGAAATGTTCTCGTAGAATACACACAAGAAAACTTCGGATCAGTCAAACAGCCCAATCAGATACAGTGTCATGCTAGCCTTGGCTCTGATTTGTCACCTAACAGTGCTAGTCTAATAACAGAATGCTAATTGCAGTCTGGACCATTGGACAGGCGAGACAAAGAGATCTGACATGCAGAGCTGAGCTATGCTTCCTGAAACACCCCAAGCAGTCGGCTAAAAATAGAATCAACACATACACCACCTCTCTGTCTGCAAGTGAGCAGTTTGGCCTGAACTGTTGAATTGTATGTGTATATATATATATATATATATATATATATATATATATATATATATATATATATATATATATATATATATACATAAGCATACGCATATGCAGAATGTACCCATCCCAGAATCAAATGTATTTATTTATAGTGATGATGATGATGATGATGATGATGATGGTGATGATGATGATGGTGATGATGTATAGTGGCTTCATATTACACCCATTTTTAAGTAATAGGGCAAAATGAACTTCATCTGTTACTCATACTTATATGTTATAATACTCATACTTATAGTTATAATATTATTTGCTGAGCTGATTAATCCTACTAGGATCACAGATTGGCTGGAGCTTCTTCCAGCTGACACCGGACAAAGGCAAGGTACACCCTAAACAGCCTGCAAGATCATCATAGGGCCGACACACTCACAACCACTGACATTCACATCGACGGTCAATTTAGAATTGCCAGTTAGCCTAAATGTGAATATCTTTGGAAAGTGGAGTATCCAAAGCAACCCACGCTAGCAAAGGGAGAACATGCAAACTCCAAATGGATTTTTTCTTTCTTTTTTTTTTTTTGAATAGTCAATGTGCCATTTATTTATTCTAATGTGATTTTTTTATTGTAAACAATGCAGTTTCTGTAAAGATTTGATATGGCAAACTGAAGAATTATGAGAAAGAATAAAGTGGTGTGAAAAGTTCTTTTTTAACTATTACCATGGAAACAGCAGTTCTTCACTTTACCTCACTTCCTCTCATTTACTCTCATGCGTAAAACGCTGAAGAACCTGTAATAAAATTGCATTGAAAGGTAATATACACAAAATGATTCATTAAAGACTCGGACCATGTTATAATATTATTTTTATGCATATTTGATGCATGGCAATAATGCAAGTTAAGGCTTTAATGCACAGGAGCAACTGTCTCATTTTGACAACAGCTGTGTGTGTGTGTGTGTGTGTGTGTGTGTGTGTGTGTGTGTGTGTGTGTGTGTGTGTGTGATTTCTTCTGACAGTGATTCATTTAGCACTTTTTGTTCCTAGCTAGTAAAAGCAAAAACAAAAATAAACCATAACAACAACAACAAAACCTATTTGTATCACATGGCTTCTATAAACGGAAAACGGATGAGCTTTATTATTCACAGGGAAGGCACTAGAGCACGGGGAAATCATAGTCACTGTTATACAAGCCCTGTGATTGCTAAGTGGAATCAGGTGTGTGTGTGTTTAGCACTCCACCCGCGTGTGACATCCATACCCCCTACAACGCGCAGAGAGACAGAGAGTTAGAGCCACCAAAACCAGAGTCTCTCACAACAGACCATGATGAGATTTCCTTTTGGCTTTTTCCCTTTATCAGGAGTCGCCACAGTAAATGAATCACACGTTTGATTTGGCATAGGTTTTTACGTCGGATGCCCTTCCTGACACAAACATTTAGCATGGGACAGAAACACGCTAACAGCTTTGCAGCTACTCTTTACGAAAGTCAGCAATGATTCTTTCACATGAACCTCTCACCATAGACAGTGAGAGACATGGCCCGCCTTTGATAACCCAGTTAGCTGCACTGGGGAGACAGTGACAACCTTGTGGAGAGTGGGACTCAAACCCCCAAACTTAGGATCAGCGATCCAGCGCCCTATACGAGACCACCACTGCTCCTATCGCACAACACAGACATAATACACTAAAATAAAAACCCCAGTGCAGTTAAAGAGTCTCTCACAACACAGACCATAACATAATGTACTGTATTCAATAATTTTTTCACTTAATTTATGGACCTATGGTATCAGTTACGGTACTGTGATCTTCTGTTCAAAAGACCACGGGACGGATTAAGACCATTTGCATTATTTGGAATGGGAAAAGCGGATTCGATCTTCGTACAAATTGGAATCTTCACAGCCGTCTGGAACTGATTAAGTTCAAGTACCATATATATATATATATATATATATATATATATATATATATATATATATATATATATATACAGTCGGCCCCAATTTATGAAATTAGTCCGTTCCAGAGCTCTTTTCGTATTGCGGGGATGTCGTAAGTAGGGGTCGCATCTTACATGTTAAACACTTAATTCTTTCCAAGGCTCCAGTCCTCGGACTGGATAAACCCCATAAACCCTTTAAAAATGATAAAAGTACACCAATTTTGTATGAAATATGTATTAAAAGTAAAAGAAAATTATTTATTAAACCATTAAACCATTTTATTAACATATTAAAGCATTTTATTAACATATTTATTAATTAAACCATTATTAAACATTTTTATTAACACACACACACACACACACACACACACACACACACACCTCTCTCGCTCTCTCTCGCTCCCTGTCGCTCTCTCTCTCTCTCGGTGTGTCTCTCGTGCGCACACTGCGGGCCACGCCCACAAGACGTGAATTCAAAGCACATTCCCTGCTTGACAAACTCAACTTTAATTTGATTCCTTGAGGGATCGGGATGCCAGATAAGCTCAAATGCACCCACATTTACTAAACATTTACTGAATGAAACAACTTAAAATAACTAAATTAAAAACGAAGCTTCCTTCTGTCTCTATCTGGGAGGCAAGCGGGGAGGGATGTTGAGAGACAGCCAATTTTGATTGGACCTTTTGGATTTTGAATTTCTTTTCGTAACATGGGGTTATTTCGTATTTCGGGACCGAAACTCAAGAAAAGTAATCCGGGGATTTCGTACAAAGGGGTCTTCATAAATTGGGGGCCGACTATATATATATCTTCTTCTTTTCCTTTCGGCTTTTCCCTTCAGGGGTCGCCACAGCAAATCATCTGCCTCCATCTCACCCTATCGTTTACATGTTCTTCTCTTACACCAACGACCTTCATGTCCTCCTTCACCACATCCATGAATCATCTCTTTGGTCTTTCTCCAGGCCTTCTGCCTGGTAGTTCCAACCTCAGCATCCTACTACCAATATACTCACTATCCCTCCTCTGTACATGTCCAAACCATCTCAATCTATCCTCTCTGACTTTGTCTCCAAAACGTCTAACATGTGCTGTCCCTCTGATGTGCTCATTCCTAATCCTATCCATCCTCGTTACTCCCAAAGAAACTTTTCCTTTCATTCCCCACAAGCACACTTCTCCTCCATTCCTCCGGCATCTGCTCACTTTCTAAGACCTTGTTGAATATTCTTGTCAGAAAATCTACTGCGACCTCCCCTAGACACTTCCATAGCTCAACTGGTATGTCATCAGGGCCAACTGCCTTTCCACTCTTCATCCTCTTCAATGCCCTCCTCACTTCTCCCTTACTGTGCTTGTGCCCATTTTTAAGAACAAGGGAGACTTGTGCCAATACAACTGGGTTCCAGTGCCGCTGCAGGAGTTTCCAGAATGTTACTGTGAACGAACTGCCTCAGGGGACTCCGACTCCCAATTAGAAACACGCTGACGACTTTGCAGCCTACTTCTTGTCAAAAGTCAGCAATGGTTCTTTTAAATGCCTCACACCATAGACAGTGAGAGACATGGCCGACCTTTGATAACCCAGTTAGCTGCACCACTGGGGGGACAGTGACAACCTTGTGGAGACTCGAACCCCCAACCTTAGGATCAGCAATCCTGCGCCATATAATATATATATATATATAATAAAAATAAAAGGACAGGACAAAGACTTTCTATTGAAACTCCATTTATCAGTATATATATATCCCCCTATCCCCCTTGCCTGAGCCTGCCTGTATCTACTGTCAGGGGAATCATTAAGAAGAAGTTTGAAACAACTGGAACAGTGGTAAACAAGCCAAGGACAAGTCAAGGACACAAGGTTATTTTGCCACCATGCAGACAGAGGAGGATGGTAAGAGAAATAAAACAGTTAAAGAATCGCAACAAATCAACAAATGGCAGCATCTCGGGGTCACAAAGTCTCCAAAACAACCATCAGGCGCCATCTACATGCCAACAAGCTGTTTGGAAGATATGCATGGAAAAAACCTTTTCTCTTACACAATCATAAACACAAACATCTGTAGTTTGCTAAGTGGTACTGGGACTTCAACTGGGACCGTGTGCTTTTGTCAGATGAAACCAAGCTAGAGCTTTCTGGCAAACACTCTCAGTGGGTCTGGCAGAACACAACAGATGAATATGCAGAAAAGCACCTCATGCACACTGTGAAGTATGGGGGAGGATCGGTGATGCTGTGGGCCTGTTCCTCTTACAGAGGCCCTGGGAACCTTGTTACGGTGGATAGCATCATAAAATGTGTTGAAATACCAGGACATATTAAATCAAAATCTGATGACCTCTGCATGAAAGCTGAAAATGGATCATCACTGGGTCTTTCAGCAAGGTAATAACTAAACATGTGGCCAAATCTACATTAAAATGATTCACCAGACATAGAGTCAAGCTACTCCCATGGCCATCTCAGCCTCCAGAATTCAACCCCTTTGAAAACCTGAGGAGTGAACTGAAGAGGAGTATGCAGAGAAGAGGACCAGGTCGCTGGATGATTTAGAGAGATTTTGCGGAGGAGAATGGCCCAAAATCCCTCTTTCTGTATTCTCGCTAGGTCAGGTCAGGTCAGGATGACCTGCTACAGGTACTATGTAATCCTGTATAACCTGTCTCATGGCGTGTGTGTGTGTGTGTGTGTGTGTGTATATATATATATATATATATATATATATATATATATATATATATATATATATATATATATATATATATATATATATATATATATGCATGTATGTTTCCCTTAACTGAAGTTCATTTTCAACATATGACATCAGACAGTTCTTTTTTTTTTCTACTTTCAGCTTTGTTATATGTTGCTTTCGCTAGTGAAAGTTTGAGGATCCAATGTAGTTCCGAGAAGTAGATTACAGTTACTTTTTATTTATTTTTATTGATTAAGTATTCAAATTTCCACAAACAGGTCGCGCGGGAGCACACTGGTTAGCACATTCCCCTCACAGGAAGAAAGTTTGACTCTTAAGCACAGGTCATTTTTGTCCGGAGTCTGCATGTCCTCCCTGTGCTTGTGCGGGTTTCTTCCGGGAACTCCCGTTTCTTTTTGCAGTCCAAATACATGCATACTAGGCTGATTGGCAGTTCCAAATTGCCCGTAGGTGTGTGAATGATTGTGTGTGTTGGCCTCGTGATGGACCCTGCCTTTCACCCAGAGTTGGCTGACATGGACACCGGCCTTCCTGAGATACTAATTAAGAATTAGAGGCTTAAAAAGTGAATGATAGAATTAATGAATGGACCTCCACAAACAGTATCCTGGAAGGAAACCAAAAAGGAACCCCCCAAAAAAAAAAAAAAAAAAAAAAAAAAAAATCTTTATGGCATTTTGTTTTATCTTTGGCAATAAAAATGACTTATTTGTAATATTTACCATCTATGCATCTCTCTCTCTCTCTCTCTCTCTCTCTCTCTCTCTCTCTCTCTCTCTCTCCAGGCAAAGCTGAGATGACAGAGGTGCAGCCGGTGCTGGATTTCGCCTCATCAGGAAGGTCTGGAAGACGCAATGCTCTGCCTGACATATTAGGCTCGCCAGCAGGGGTTAACCCGTCAGACCTTCCCCTCAAATTGACCGAGTTATCTCTCACAGGTCAGCCTGAAGAGAGTGTGTGTGTGTGTGTGTGTGTGTGTGTGTGTGTGTGTGTGTGTGTGTGTGTCCCTTCTTGAACCTCTCTTGTCTTGACAATTCTAAGAAAATTCCCCTTTTCCTGTAAGGTATGTATCTTTGTTCTGTTTGACAGAAATCACTCAGTAATTTCTCGGTTTGATATCAACCGCCGTATTCATCTTCATCAATCAGTCACTTGGAGTGAACAGCCTTCCTCTTTACCCACACTCACTGGAAAATTCAGTTCTCCATGCTAAACACATGCTCATAATAAACTAATTATTAAGAGTTTCCTTTTTCCTGTTCCATCCAAATGGGTTTCCTTTGATGAATCTTGGTTTCTTACCAAGGCTATTTCCTCCTTGCCTTCGTTTCATTACAGTCGTCCTTTTTTCACATCCTGGGGCCATATTGACCTGTCCTCAACACCACTTCATTGGTCCCTCTTGCTCTTACATACTGTATATCCAACATGTGGCTCTGTATTTCTTTCCACCCCCCATTTTCTCCCCACTTAATCATATCAAATTCTCACTCATCACATGACCACCATCAACCAGGGGGAGGGAAAAGCATGCACACACCTTCGCCGGGACATGCAATGCTCACGACCCACCTCTTTTCGAACTGAAGTACATGCGTATTTAGAAGCGGTTTAACACACTCAGAGGGAAAGCGCTATCCACGCCTCATACAAATGAGTTCACAGACACCTGTGGTTGGCTGGCGGTCACTGTGAGTGACAGGGAAGCGTGTGTATATTAACCCTCCCTCCCATGAGAGCTCAGCCAATCAGTTACCTTAGACTCCAAATCACAGATGGCTGGGACATTACACCGGAATCAAACTTGCAATCTCCGGGCCAATAGTCGCACACCTTATCGATGTTCCAAGTCCACCATGGAGAACACTCTGTCAGCTTTGCAATCAAGTGAAGAAGAACTCAAACCATATTGGCAATCTTAAACAACTTTCCAAATCTCTTCCACTTCTACCTTATCTGCACTTTCATGTGATGGCATGCTCAAATTGGGATCACATGGAACTTATTTTTTAAATTTACACAAAAACATTCATTTACTGAACTGCTTTATCTTACTCGGGTGGAATGGAGGCTAGCGCCTATCTCAGCTGACTCTGGGTTCAGGCAGGATACATCCTGAAGAGCTCGCTGCTCTGACACAGAGACAGCACGTACACAAGATGAGTGGGGTCGCGGTTGGAGTTCCCAAGTTTTGGATACTTGGATGATTTCATTCAGAAATATACACAATGTCTTTATTTATCGTTCAGTGTTTCTGGTTGACAGAAGCCCAGCATCATATATCCAATATAAAGATGTATGAGGTTATGTCTGGGAGAACACTCATGCCTCCTAACTCAGCAGCCAACTCCCACTGCTTCCAAAAATAATCATTCATTATCTAACAACTTCCAAAATTAATCATTCATTATCTAACTACTTCTAAAATTAATTATTCATTATCTATGACAGTTTCTGTACCCATCACATCTCCTTCTCCTCACTAGTATATACCAGCTTTTACCTCAGGCCCATTTTATAGTTTGAAGATACTTACTCATTTGTTAAACTGCTTACTCTTATTGGGGACTGAGCCTAACTAAGCCGACATTGAGCAAAAGTGGGATGCAGGTACAATTTTAAATAGATTCAGGATTTAATCCTGAAATTCACCTTTGCCTGTTACCGTATTTTCCGGACTACAAATCACACTTTTTTTCATACTTTGACTGAATATTCCAGAGCAACTTATGTGTGAAATTATTACATATAATTCTGTTCGTCATAATAATAAAAAACATAATTTCACATGTTTGTTATTTTTACACTCACAACCACAAGAGGGCACTCTAGGCTTGGGTGCCAGTACCTGCTCATCCTGTACCACTGAAGAAATGTCCATGAAAAGAAAATTATTCTACAAATTACAGGCTGCAAGTAGTGAACTATGCAGCAGAAAATGGTAATCAAAAGTTTGGAGTGAAAGAGAAACTTGTGAGGGACTGGAGAAAAGCGGAGATTATTATTACTGCAATGAAGAAAACAAAAAAAGCTAATAGCGGGCTAAAAGCTAGTAGGCCACAGCTAGAGGAACGAGTTCGCACATGGGTGCTTGAGCAACGTGCCTCAGGGAGGGGCTTGGCAACAGTGCAGTTGTGTCTCCACATCCAGGTAGTTGTCAAGGAGATGAATATAAATAACTCTGTGAGAGGACTTTCTTGTTGTTACCGATTCATGCAATGCAACCGGCCCTCTATCAGAGCGAGGACCACAACGTCACATAAACTGCCAGCAGATTTCCAAGACAAGGTAGACAGTTTCCATGAGGTTGCGACTTATAGTCCAGTGCGATTGATGTTTTTTTTTTGTTTTTTGTTTTTTCTTTATTATGCATTTTTTGGCCAGTGCGACTTGTACTCCGACACGACGTATAGTCCGGAAAATACAGTAATCTAGTTGGTCGTTGTTTGTGGATGGCATTCTCTCTCTCTCTCTCTCTCTCTCTCTCTCTCTCTCTCTCTCTCTCTCTCTCTCTCTTTTCCTTTTCTCCTATCAATCACAGCAACACCAATTATGGGGTTTTGTGAGCTCATATATGCAGAAGAGGGTGGATAGCACACACGGGTAGGCCCGATATGTAATCCTTCTTTTCCGGAGTTGGCATCAGAGCCAGCAGGTTTATGAGAATTTGATGATGGGAGAAAAAAAACATAACTTATAATAAACACTCATAATAAATATAATGCAATTCTATCTCTCCCTCTTTTTCTTTCTTTAACAGATGGGCCAGAAGGAGTTCAGTCACCAACATCAGAGGATGCCTGTCTTCCTACAGAGACACCAGAGCAAAAAGATGAATCCTAAATACCTCCCAGTCTTTACTATACAAAGCGCCGTAGTTAACAGATCAATGGGAGTAAGAGGAAAAAACAGTGGAATTTCAGAGACACTGATGAGGTGCCATATAATGCATCATTAGCTATGCTACTGGGATTGGGCCTGGGTGTCATCATCTACTGGGAGCAAAAATATTCAGGAAATTATAAAGCAGAGGGATTTATAGGAGAGTATGAGAGTAAGGCTGTCTTATTATGTGTGTGGTATTATGAAGAAAAACATTGAGATGATCACAGAAGAATATTATCAGAAGGATGTGTTTTAGATTGGATGGTGTTGGCATGTTTAATACTAGAATCCAGTGTATGATGTGAAAGAAAACCATTATAATATCCATAGCTTTCAGCTGAGCGCTTGAACAAAGTACATTGTAATATATGTCATATTTAACATTCCATTGTCACATGTTGACTCGGATAAACAGAACAGCATTAACACCAACTGTTTGGCTGAGCATTCATGGACATCACCTAACGTGGAAGCTCTTGTGTACTATTTTTCACTCTTTTCCCATTTTTAATCTAATTATGCTATGTAATGAACACAGACTTTAGTCATTTCTATCAAAGAGGTGTTCTTTTTCCCCCAAAACATGTGTGTGATATCCCTTACAGTGGTTTTATAACTGGCATTTTAGTGGACACTAAGTGTAGCTAATAGCAAAAGTTAAACACGTGGTTCATGTGTATGATTACATAATCACATTTTCTATGCACTGGTTATTTTATTTAATATCATAATCTGTGTGTCATGATGGTTAAATGTAAATTAGTAATATATTTCTATCTTTGTTGTGTATATTGTAGTGAGTTTTATATTCATCCAACGGTGTAGTTACCAGAGTAGTCACTTTGTCCTGCTATGAAATGCAAAGAATCCATAATCAATTGCAATCCCCAAATCAAAACAAGTTGGGATGGCATGCAAAATGGGGGGGGGGGTTTAAATTTATAGATTTACATTGATTTCTCTGTAATGTGGTGGTCAGGGTGCTGGGTTCATGATTACGAGGTCAGGGGTTCAAATTCCTATTAGACCCCCACTGTGCTAAGACCCCTGGGCAAGGGCTTAACCACAAATGTGCCTCTGTCCACTAAGCAGTACAAATGGGTAGCAGTAAAAAATACTGCGAAAGTAACCTGTAGTGGACCACCGTCCCATCCAGGAGCAGTTGACCTCCTAGTCACTTCACGCTGGGGAAACTGGAGATAAGCTCGGGTTCCATGAGGTTTGGGTATAAAAAGCCCAACAGACTTAAATTAATTTCCCTGCAGATGTTATGAACCCAGGATAGTTCATGTTTTGTCTGGTCAGTTTAATTCCATTTATTAATATACCTCGATTCATGTGGCTTGGGCCTGCAACACATTCCAAAAGAAATTGGGACGGGAAAATTTAGGTCTAGTCATGCAGTAAAACAATTAAATAATTCTGTTATTTGGCACTGGTAATGGTCTACCCATTGAGAAGCAATATATAAGGAAGTTTGTCAACAAATACTTGGGAAAATTATTGGAATGTTGTAAAACAATGTCTCTCAAAGAAAGATTGAAAGGTACACACCCTCCCAACTTACGTTTTTGTTTGGTTCCGGACGGCCGAACGCAAGTTGAAAAAAAAGTAAGTTGTTACTGTATGTTCCAGTGACATATGACGTTCATACTGTACTATAAATCAATAAATACCATTACAGTATCTCATAAAACACCCTTAAATCAATTATTATAAACATAACATTGTAAAATAATATCAACATTAAGTTCAAATAAATTAAATTCAAGCAAAATAATTTCAAATAGATATTTTAATCATATTTAATCTAATATTATTCATATTATTATCAAATTTAATCATATTTTAATCATATTTAATTAATATTAAATTTTAATCATATTCACTAATCAAATATCAAATACATTATCAAATATAACCTTGAACATTCTCTATGATGCAATCTTTCTGCTTGTAAATGGTTCTGATGGTCAACGGATGGTCACTTTACATGAAGCTGAACCGAGTCACTTTACATGAAGCTGAGCCGAGTCACTTTACATGATGCTTAAAACAGCCAATAAATGCTTACAATATGTGAGGCGCTCCACCGAAAGTAGTTCACTTGCTTGTGCTTGAGACAAAGAACGGGTTATCCGGCCTTCCGGTCTTTCAAGTGAGCAAGGGTGCCGTTGAATACCCATTTAGTACTCAGCCTGCACTGATGTGAATCACCAGCAGAGCGGAAAGTTCTCTTTCTTTTCTGGATTCGGGTTTTCATTTATTTTACAACTCTCTTTGCTTAACTGAGTACGGATGGTAGATTGTGCCGACGTCAGTGTCATTACATCAGCGTACTACGTAGGTATGTCTCATACTACAGAAAGAACGCTAAACTCAAAATTTGACATAATTTTTTTTTTTTTGAAAAAAAAAAAAAAAAAAACGTAAAATCAACAAAACGTAAAACGAATGACCGTAAGTTGGGGAGCATCTGTATATGAATTTTTCATCTTCACTGGTGCATAATATCAAAAAACAATTCAAGGAATTACAATGTGTAAAGACCAAGAGCACAAGCTCAATTTGTGTTCACAGTTCATTTTCTGTAACTGCTTAATCCTAATTAGGGTTGCGGGAAGGCTGGCGCCCATCCCAGCTGACTCCGAGCAAGGGCAGAGGTGTACAGCTTGCCAGGCCATTGCATGACCGAAACACACTGACAATTTTTCAGCTTACTTTTGTCGAAAGTCAGCAATGGATCTTTTACATGCTTCACACCATGGACATTGAGAGACATGGCTGGCCTTTGATAACCCAGTTAGCTGCACTGGAGGGTAGAAGCCTAAATTCAGTTCAGCTCATTTTCTGTAACCGCTCAATCCTAATTAGGGTCGTGGGGAGGCTGGCACCCATCCCAGCCAACTCCGGGCGAGGGCAGAGTACACCCTGGACAGCTCGCCAGGCCATCGCAGGGCAGAAACATGCTGACGGCTTTGGAGCCTCCTCTTGTCAAAAGTCAGCAATGTTTCTTTTACATGAACCTCCCACCACAGACAGTGAGAGACATGGCCAGCCTGTGATAACCCAGTTAGCTGCACTGGGGGGGACAGTGACAACCTTGTGGAGAGTGGGACTTGAAACCCCAACCTTAGAATCAGCGATCCAGCGCCCTATACCACTAGGCCACCACTGACCAACAAGCCTAAGCTGAACAAATAATCTCCAATTCCTTGGATGGCAATGCATCAAAAGTCATTGTTCATAAATTTCTGATATAACCACATAAACGTGGGATAATTTTGGTGATTATTTTGGCTTTATAATCACCAGTTAAAACTGTGTAACAAGGAAGCCTTATGTTGCTTATGTGTCCAGAAGTGCTCTCAGCTTCTTTGATATCCGAAGCGTCATACGGTGGAAATTGTAGTGTTTTGTGGTTATTCCACTATTCCATTTAGACAGCATCTGCCAATCTATGAAAAATTTTGGCAAATAACTTTTGTGTACATTAACAGCACGGCTCGTTAGATCCAAGTACACTGGAAATAAGTGGTAGGTAAGCTATATGCAAGTTACTCATAAGGTGAATATAATGTCGAGTGTACTTTCAACCTATGTATAACTTATACCAATGAATACCTAGTGTGTTGGCAGCATTAGCAACTAATAACCAACAATAGTCAATGATGGAGTCCCGAGGAGTACTGAGTGGTTGCTTGAAAGAACCTCGTTTTTTTATCATCCAGTACCAATCACCTTAAATGGTGCCTATATACGCCCATAATATGCTAACTGTACATTAGAAAAACGTTCACTAAAAGTTTACTAATAAGTAATCTATACATTCAAAACCGCATTTCCATTGATAGTATGGCGTATGCCAGTGTTTCATAAAAATATGTCATATGTCTGCTTAAATTCTGCAATTTGTTAATGTGACGAGGCCTTAGAAGAAATGGAAGCCATGTGCTCCGGACCAAAGATAAAAAGGATCACCTAGACTGTTATGAGCACTAAGTCCAAAATGGAAGGTTCTGTCACAGTATGCAGCTGTATTAGTCCCCTTTTGTGGTGCAGCCTTAATGCAGAGAAGTACATTGAGATTTTGGGTACTATATAAGCTTGAAGTTCCACTGAATATAACAGTCCCTGACAGTGCCAACAAAGCCTATCTTACATCCCAATGCCAACATTTTAAATATGAGTGTAAGCTAATTAAGAAAGTCTATCATTCCACTTTACTGTTGATTGAACTCATTTGTTGTATGAAGAACTTTCTATTAGCTTGAAGCCATAATAACTGCACAGTATTTATAATTGATCGTGTTTATCTCGAATGGATCCTTTTGTAATCAAATTATTTACCAAGATTGTTTATACAAATGGAAACTGATGGTGTTAATAAATGAATTGTGACAAACTAATTGTTTGCCTCTCAACTAGTTCTTTGTGTTATTACGAATGTGGATTTTACTGTTGTACGATACCTTCTGTAGTCTCACAGAGATCCGTGTGAAAAGTAGACAATCACAGCTACTGTTCAGTTCAACTGTTAGTGAGAGGGATGGTAGTGCTGTCCTCCAAGCGTGTTAATCTGCTTCCGAGCTACAGGATGACTTCATGCCTCAGAGGCTGCCCTGCCTCATCTGGAAGCTCTTAGAGATAAATATCTTTAAGACAGGAATTGATAGAGGAAAAAGAAGTACTAAAGCAAGGCTTGCCAGAATTTTATAAATTGTGTTATGGTGCACTCACATGATACCGAGCTCGATTCGTAGCCAATCATATTCCAATGTTAGTTCGCTGTTTCAGCTGGTTTTGTTCCGATGCATAGCAATTGATTTTTTTCCATATGCTTCCTCAATATACTCCTCACACAAAAAAAACCCTCAAATATTTAAGCATGCCTTAAAATATTACACTCAGAGCAGTGGTGGCGTTGTCATTAGGGTGCTGCACTCATGATCGAGAGGTTGGGTGTCAAATCCCAGTTAGACCCCCACTGTGCTAAGACCACTGGGCAAGGTCTCAACCACAAGTGTGCCTCTGTTCACCCAGCAGTATAAATGGGTACCAGTAAAAATATACTGGGAAGGTAACCTGTGATGGACTAACGTTCCATCCAGGAGGAGTTGTACTCATAGTCACTTCACGCTATGGAAAACAGGAGATAAGCACCGGTCCGATGAGCTACAATGGCTCGGCTGCAAAAAAACAAAAAAAGCAACAACAACAAAAAAAAAGCAGTGGTGGCCTTTTGGTAAAAAGGTTCTGGATCACTGATCCTAAGGTTGGGGGTTTAAGCCCCACTTTCCACAGGTTATCACCATCCCCCCCAGTGCACTAACTGGGTTATCAAAGGCCGGCCATGTTTCTCACTGTCTATGGTGAGAGGTTCATGTAAAAGAACCATCACTGACTTTTGTCAAGAGTAGCTGCATAGCCGTCAGCGTGTTTCTGCCCTGTGCTGGCCGGTTAGCTGTCCAGGAGGGCTTCTGCCCTTGCCAATACCCCCCATTTTACTGGAGTACGGCAGACTTGTGAAAGCAAAAATGTCATCATCCTCCAACGTTCCTCAGTCATTCCGTCATCTCCCATGTCCTTCCGTATGATTGCAAATGTATTCCTCCACTTCCTGCCATGTTCAAAAGCACGTTCACGGAAAAATCTTCCGACAGTGTTCCCTTAAGTTCCTCAGTCGTTCCGCAAACGTTCTGTCATTTTCGCAAACATTCCGTGATCATTCCTTTTATTCCACCAGTGTTCCTTAACTGTTCCGCAAGAGACAGCAGATACAAGTAAGGGCCAGTGATGCCAGAAGCATGTCAACACACCAGTAACCAGTAAAATATTACACTCTTACACAGAGATTTCCCTGAAATTCTACAATGTTCTTGGATGGATGCCAATGTTTTCAACGTGTGCCTATGTCCTCCAAATCCCCAATATAATTGGGACAAATTGGGATCATGATCGTTATTTCGTAAGTGCACCTTTAGCTTTTTTTGTTGTTGTCATCGTTGTTGTCTTGTTCTTTTTTTTTTTTAATTTATTAAATCTCTTGGTCTTCACTTTCTTTTTTTAAAAAATGAATATTTTAAAAGGGGTTAATCATACAAAAATACAACTAATTGTCCTTTGTCCTTTTAGTCTCATCAAATGCTCTCGCTCATCTTTTCTTGTTATTTCAGTGTTTCTGTTCACATATGAGGTGTGATGGCACGTCCACCTCACAACAAGCAGGTCCTGGGTTCGAATCCTGGGTTTGTAGAGGACATTTCTGGGTGGAGTTTGCACACCCAGAATGAATGGTTAAATATGTGTGTTGGCAATGCAATGTTCTGGCGAGCTGTAGAAGATGTACCCCGCCCCCACCCAGAGCCACCTGTGAGTTGTCCCATGACCGTGGTAGGACAAAAGTGGTTTGGAAAAGGAATGTATAAATAAATAAGTTTCAGTTGGATGTATATGACTATAATTAGTTAACATTATTATTATATAGAAATAAGCCAGTTAGGGTAATGAGATAAACATGTCGTGCTGAGGTCTGTAGTAGTTATTGATTAATCAATTCATGTATTTATTTCCCATTTTGCACTAGTATCAGCTGACTCTGAATATTTAACTTTTGGCTATTTCTATAATTAAAAATTATTTCATATTTGAATAAATTGTTGTTTTATTTCTTTGTCTTCAAGACAGATATTGCATTATTACTTTTTATAATGATGCACAATCCCAGCCCTACACCTCACATTACATTACGTCTCATAATTCAGTTTACACCTCAATATTAAAATGAATATTTAAGCTATGCAAGTCCCCTACTCACTCATTAGGCTGAAGCCTATCCCAGCTGACACAGTGCGAACACGGTGTACACCCCAAACAACTTACCAGACCATCGCAAGGCCAGCACTGAAACACACACACACACACACACACACACACACACACTTTGCACTTTGATACAGCTAATTACCGTAATGTGCACATCTTTGGATAGTGGAAAGAAACCAGAGTACCAGGAGGAAACTCACACAAGCTCGGGGAGAATATGTAAACTCCACTCTGAACCATCTGAAGTCGGGACACGTACCCAGGTCCTTCTTGCTGTGAGGTGGGCCTGCTAATCACTACAACACCATGCTGTCCGAGTGATTATAGTAATTCAAGAGCCACCATCAAGCTTATTTCAAGTGTTTAGAGGGAAGGGGTGCTGGGACTTCATTAAAGAATAATCATATTTATAAAGATTTTCCAAAAGCAATCTGATCTGTCTGTAGTTCTGACCTAATAGTAAGGAATTGTTCCATTCTGAACACTAGATGGAGACCTGTTCTTCCAGTAGATATTTACTGGACACCCACCACAGCCACCACCACCACATCATGGCTAACCTCCCCTTAAGTGAGGCATCTAACCTCCACCTGCTCTCCAGGCACTGCACTGTGGCAGCCCCACCTCTCTGAATGTGTGTGCTCACTTTGGATGGGTTAAATGCAGAGCCAAATTTAACCTGCAGGATTAATACAGTATCTCATTAATAATAATAATAATAATAATAATAATAATAATAATAATAATAATAATAATAACAGTTTCAGTGGGATTATACCAGACGTATTAGTCTTCGATCTCCACGCCCATCAGTAATCCTTGGACCCCCACAACACTCTTACCACTTCATGAGTTGTCCTTACTTGGGCCAACTTTGGTGAAGGCTTATTACTGAGTGCCAAGAACACCCCAAAAGACCAGAATTTTTGTAGATGAATTGAGCCAGTCGTTTAACCATCACAGTGTGGCCCTTATCAAAGACTGTCAGATCCTTAAGCTTGTTCATTTTCCCTGTTTCCAACACATCATCTTCGAGAACTGACTGTTCACTTTGTGTCGAGTACAGTCCACTCCTTAGCAGGTGGCACGGTGTCATAATGTCTTTAATGTTGTGACTAATTAATACATAACAGCTTTGAGTTTCAAGGGTAAAGTTGCCAACAACTAGCGTGTTGTGAAGGTTACATGGTCTATCTTGGGCGGTGAGTGTTTCTCTTACTAGTTCAACTTCATGGGACAACAACAACAACAGACCATGTATATTTGATATGGATGTATATTTGCAACTTGTCCGTTACTATTCATTCATTAATTTGCTGAAACGCTTAATCCTGTTAGGGTCATGGGAAGTCTGGAGCCTATGTCAGTCAATTCTGGGCCAAGGAAGATTACACCCCAAACATCTCACTAATTCACTGCATCGCCAACACAGACAGACATTCACACCCAGAGCTAGAAGCAGTCTGGAACAGCCAAATAGCCTTATGTGCATTTCTTTGGACTGCGGGAGGAAACCGGAGTGCCCAAAGGAAACCCACACAAGCACGGGAACACACAACTTGCCAAGTCCAGGACTCGAACCCAGAACCTTCTTGCTGTGCGATGGACATGCTAACCACTGTATCACTGTACTGCTCTCAAGTTAACAGGAGTTTTTTTTTTTTTTACAGAATTTTAATATGATCTATTTAGGTTTGGGCAGCATGATTGATTAGCACATCAAGAAGGTTCCAGGTTTGATTCCTGGGTTTGGTGTGTGTGTGTGTACTCCAGTTCCTCCCACAATCCACAATAGACTGATTGTCAGTTCCAAATTGCCCTTAGGTCTGAGTGGGAGTGTGAATGGTTGTATGTGTGTTGGCTATACGATGGCCTGGTGAGCTTTTCAGGGTGTACCCGCCTTCAACCAGAGTTGGCTGAGATGGGCACCAGCCTCCACATGACCCTAATTAGGATTAAGTGATTTAGAACATGGGGAGGCAGGTGACCATCTCAACCGACTCTGGGTGATGGGGGGGGTGCACCCTGAACAACCTGTGAGGCCATCACAGAGCCAGGTTTTTTATGCATTCATTTTTTAAGATGCTTAATCCTGATTAGGGCCGCAGGGAGGGTGGAACCCATCTCAACTGACTCTGGGTGAAGGTGGGGTACACACTCAACAGCTTGCCAGGCCATCACAGAGCTTGATTTTTACTTCTTTTTTTTTTTGCACAAGATCTAAATGATAGGGTGTTTTCACATAATTTTTATTTATTCATTCATTTTCTGAATCGCTTAATCCTAATTAGGGTTATGGGGGAGGCTGGCGCTCGTCTCAGTCGACTCTGAATGAGGGCAAAATACACCATGGACAGCTCACCAGAGCATTGCAGAGTGCACATGATCTTTATTTTTCATATATAGTCATGTGAAAAAAAAAAAAATAAAATAATGCAGCCGTGAGGGGGGGCACAAACCAGTGTCTCTCCCTCACGCCGGTCCCAAGCCCAGATAAATGCAGAGGGTTGCGTCAGGAAGGGCATCCGGCGTAAAACAAATGCCAAATAAACTATGCGAATCACAAGAAAGAATCACATACCGGATCGGTCGAGGCCCGGGTTAACAACGACCGCCATCAGTGCCGTCAACCAACAGGGTGCTGATGGAAATTGGACTACTGTTGGTCAAAGACGTCGAAGAAGGAGAGGCGGGAGGCGTGTCCGTTGCCAGAGAGAGAAGAGGAAAGGCATGAGTCTAGGACTGAAAGTAGGGACTTTGAATGTTGGAACTATGACAGGAAAAGGTAGAGAGCTGGCTGACATGATGCAGAGGAGGAAGGTGGACATACTGTGTGTTCAGGAGACCAGGTGGAAAGGTCGCAAGGCTAGAAGCATAGGAGCAGGGTTTAAGCTGTTTTATCACGGTGTGGATGGGAAGAGAAATGGAGTCGGAGTCATCTTGAAGGAGGAGTTTGCCAGGAATGTTCTAGAAGTGAAAAGAGTGTCAGACAGAGTGATGAGTCTCAAGTTAGAAATTAAAGGTGTGATGGTCAATGTTGTTAGTGCTTATGCCCCACAGACAGGATGTGAGCGAGAAGAGAAGGAGAGATTCTGGAGGGAGTTAGATGAAGTGATGCAGAATACCCCCAGAGGTGAAAGAGTGGTCATTGGGGCAGACTTCAATGGACATGTTGGTGCAGGAAACAGAGGGGACGAGGAAGTGATGGGTAGGTTTGGTATCCAGGACAGGAACGCAGAAGGACAGATGTTGGTAGATTTTGCAAAAGGATGGAAATGGCTGTGGTGAATACTTTCTTCCAGAAGAGAGAGGAGCATAGGGTGACTTATAAAAGTGGGGGTAGGAGCACACAGGTAGACTACATCTTGTGCAGGCGATGTAATTTAAAGGAAGTCGGTGACTGCAAAGTCATAGTGGGTGAGAGTGTTGCCAAACAGCATAGGATGGTGGTGTGCAGGATGATGCTGATGGTGAGGAAGGTGAAGAAGGCAAAGGCAGAGCAGAAGACAAAGTGGTGGAAGTTGAAAAAGGAAGAGTGTTAGGTTGTCTTCAAGGAGGAGTTGAAACAGGCTTTGGGTGGTCAGGAAGTGCTTCCAGATGACTGGACAACTACAGCTAATGTGATCAGGGAGACAGGTAGGAGAATACTTGGTGTGTCATCTGGAAGGAAAGTAGATAAGGAGACTTGGTGGTGGAATGAGGAAGTGCAGGAGTGTGTACAAAGGAAGAGATTAGCTAAGAAGAAGTGGGACATTGAGAAAACCGAAGAGAGTAAACAGGAGTACAGGGAGACACAGCGTAAGGCAAAGGTAGCAGTGTCAAAGGCCAAACAGAGCGCGTTTGATGACTTGTATGCTCAGTTGGAAAGTAAGGAGGGAGAAAATGATTTATACAGGTTGGCACAGCAGAGAAATAGAGATGGGAAGGACGTGCAGCAAGTTAGATTGATCAAGGACAGAGAGGGAAATTTATTGACTGATGACAGAAGTGTGCTGGGAAGATGGAAAGAGTACTTTGAAGAGCTGATGAATGAGGAAAATGAGAGAGAAAAAAGAGTAGAAGAGGTGACTGTTGAGGACCAGGAAGTAGCAAAGATTAGTAAGGGTGAAGTGAGGAGGGCATTGAAGAGGATGAAGAATGGAAAGCCAGTTGGCCCTGATGACATACCGGTGGAGGTATGGAAGTGTCTAGGAGAGGTAGCAGTAGCTTTTCTGACAAGAACATTTAACAAGGTCTTAGAGAGTGAGAGGATGCCAGAGGAATGGAGGAGAAGTGTGCTGGTGCCCATTTTTAAGAACAAGGGAGACGTGCAGAGTTGTGGCAACTACAGAGGGATAAAGTTGATGAGCCATACGATGAAGTTATGGGAAAGAATAGTGGAAGCTAGACTAAGGGCAGAAGTCAGCATTTGTGAACAACAGTTTGGTTTCATGCCAAGAAAGAGCACCACAGATGCAGTGTTTGCCTTGAGGATGTTAATAGAGAAGTACAGAGAAGGTCAGAGGGAGCTGCATTGTGCCTTTGTGGATCTGGAGAAAACATATGACAGGGTGCCGAGAGAAGAACTGTGGTATTGCATGAGGAAGTCTGGAGTGGCAGAGAAGTATGTTAGAGTGGTGCAGGACATGTATGAGAGATGTAAGACAGTGGTGAGGTGTGCTGTCGGTGTGACACAAGAGTTCAAGGTGGAGGTGGGACTGCATCAAGGGTCAGCTCTCAGCCCCTTCTTGTTTGCTATGGTGATGGACAGGCTGACAGATGAGGTTAGACAAGATTCCCCATGGACTATGATGTTTGCAGATGACATTGTGATCTGTAGTGAGAGCAGAGAACAAGTGCAGGAAAATCTAGAGAGGTGGAGATATGCCCTGGAAAGGAGGGGAATGAAGATTAGCCTCAGTAAGACAGAATACATGTGCATGAATGACAAGGACCAAAGAGGAATGGTGAGACTACAGGGAGCAGAGATAAGGAAGGTGGAGGATTTTAAGTACTTAGGCTCAACAATCCAGAGCAAATGAGAGTGTGGAAAAGAGGTCAAGAAGCGTGTGCAGGCAGGTTGGAATGGTTGGAGAAAAGTGTCCGGTGTGATGTGTGATAGGAGGGTATCGGCAAGAATGAAAGGAAAAGTGTACAAGACGGTGTTGAGGCCAACGATGTTGTATGGGTTAGAAACAGTGGCCCTGGGGAAAAGACAGGAGGCAGAGTTGGAGGTAGCAGAGATGAAAATGTTGAGGTTCTCTTTGGGAGTAACGAGGATAGATAGGATTAGGAATGAGCACATCAGAGGGACAGCACATGTAAGACGTTTTGGAGACAAAGTCAGAGAGGCTAGATTGAGATGGTTTGGACATGTACAGAGGAGGGATAGTGAGTATATTGGTAATAGGATGCTGAGGCTGGAACTACCAGGCAAAAGGCCTAGAGGAAGACCAAAGAGACGATTCATGGATGTGGTGAAGGAGGACATGAAGGTCGTTGGTGTAAGAGAAGAAGATGCAAAGGATAGGGTGAGATGGAGGCAGATGATTCGCTGTGGCGACCCCTGAAGGGAAAAGCCGAAAGGAAAAGAAGAAGAAGAAGAAGAGTCATGTGAAAAAACTAGGACACCCCATTAATTAGTGAACTGTGAAGAAATAGCAATATCCAATCTTGTTTTTATTTATTTATGGTAAAGTAGGCAATTTAACTGTAATTAAACAACATAAATGAACATATTTTCACTCATCAAATAAAATATATTAACAACAATGTGTATTTCATTGGAGGAAAAAATTAGGACACCCCCCCACCCCACACAAACACACATATTTTACCACTTAAAGTGGCTGTAATCACACACATGTGTATCAGAACATCGTTACCCAGCATTTTGAAGGATGCTCGTCATACTTAAACCTCAGACATTTAGTTTGGTGCCCCTGTCCATTGAAGTGAGACTGAGCACCATGGTGGGTTCAAAGAGCTGTCTGTGGCCCTCAGAAAGTTGATTGTGGCTGCTTATGAGTCTGGTAAGGGATTTTAAAAGACATTAAAATAATTTGACATCAGTAATTCCACCATCCAGAAACTTGTTTACAGGTGGAGGGCATTCAAAACAACTGCTAACATGCCCAGGTCCGGCCATCCAAGCACTGGTTCACCCGCAGAGCGGACCGCAAGATACCAAAAGAAGTCATCAAAGCATCATCATGGTCTGGTGAGCTGTTCAGGATGAGCCCTGTCTTTGTCCAGCGTTGGTTGGGATAAGCACTAGCCATCCAATGACCCTAACAGAATTAAGCACTTCAGCAAATGAGTGCGAGAGTACAGATACCATCAGGGAGATGAAGAAAAGCTAAATCTGAGCAAGCTGCAAAATCAGTTCTCAGTTCATTCATTTTCTGTAACTGCTTAATCCTAATTAGGGTTGTGGGGAGGCTGGCGTCCATCCCAGCCGACTCCGGGCGAGAGCAGAGTACACCCTGGACAGCTGACCAGGCCATCACAGGGCAGAAACACGCTGATGGCTTTGGAGCTTCCTCTTGTCAAAAGTCAGTCAGCTATGGTTGTTTTACATGAACCTCTCACCACAGACAGTGAGAGACATGGCCGGCCTTTGATAACCCAGTTAGCTGCACTGGGGGGGGGGGGACTGACAACCTGTGGTGAGTGAGGCTTGAACCCCCAACCTTAGGATCAGTGATCCAGCACCTATACCACTAGGCCACCACTGCCCTTCACTTGTACATTTATAAGGCTAAATAATTTTACAGACAGTCATGTTCCTACCTTACCTTCATCCACAAAGGAAAAGCATCCATGTACAAACCTCTTGCATGTACAAATCTGTTTACCTGATGCATTTATCAGTTTCATTTAGAAATTTTATTTGAACAGGACCGTGAAATTATTAGTTTAGGCATTAGGCACACTTTATTTCCTCTATCCTCACTTTTAGTTTCACCCTATCCATCCTTTTGCTTTCCCTCATCACACTCGATCGTCTTGCTGATGACATCATGGTCTGACAGGAATAATGTAATGCCAACGTGGTGTGATTCAGCATGTGGCCAACCACTACATTTACTCCACCTTATATTATACTGTTTGATCTACCAGCTACAGAGTGAACCGAGGAACAATCGAATTAGCTGATATTTAAACCTTAAAGATGTAAAAACTTCATGATGGTTGGAGAAGCATGAGAGGAATTAGATTAGATTAGGAAGCAGAGGTCAGATCGATATCAGTGCATTCTGAGTAAGCACACAGGGGGGTATAATGCCTTTAATATCCCATGAGACCTCAAGAAAGCCGCTCAGGTGTGTTACTGATAGAAATATAATGTATTTATTATTTTTTTATGATTCTCTTTTCTCATCATTATTAACCTGTGTGGTTACACATGTTGCCAATGATGAGAAAAGACAAACAGAAATATAACAAATATACAGGGATCCCTCATTTTCCGTGGTTAATTGGGACTGAGATCCCCCCACGACTACCGAATTCTAAGAAAGTACAGTGGTACCTCACTTTACGAAATGCATCCATTCCAGCGCCTTTTTCGTAAATTGAAATGCATTTTACATGTAAAACGAGTAATTTGTTCCAAGTCTCCCAATTCTACCCCATAAACCCTTTAAAAATGATAAAAGCATACATTTTAAGATCTCCTGCTTCGATATCGTACCGATCGTAGACGGGTTTGTCCATATTCCTTTGCAATATCACTCGAGCCCGTTTCTTCTTCTCACTCGCACCGGAAATCACACGTGTGTGTGTGTGTGTGTGTGTGTGTGTGTGTGTGTGTGTGTGTGTGTGTGTGCGCGCGTGTGTTGAACATGTCTTCTAAGCAGAGTTATAATCTTACAACTGTTCATGGAAGGTTAAAAGCCTGAGTCAAGAAATAAAGCATGAAACAACAGTAACTTGTCCTTTACACACAAAGCATTATGGTAGCTGCAGCTCAATAATAGCCAATGGGAGGGAGCTGCATCATCCGTCCTAGCCAATGGGAGGCCAGCGGGGCGGGATGTTTGAATGTCACTGATGAGAGAGCTGCTCTTGCATTGTTGAATTTTTAAGATGGCGCTTTCGAACTTGTTTTGTGTCCAGAGACAATAAATTTAGGAAAATGCATTTCGTAACCTGCATTTTTTGTTTGGTGAGACTTTCGTAAAGTGAGGTATCACTGCAGTATCAAACCCCCCCCCCACCACCCACCTCCCCGATTAACGTATACGTGCATGTAGGTGTATATAATAACAATAAATACATATTTAACCATATAAAGCTTATAATAACAATAAAACATTCAAAAATAATGAATAAGATGTAAATAAAATATAAATGCATACACACACATACACACGTGCGCACACACACACACACACACACACACGCGCACCTCATAAAAAAATGTTGTCAAACATGTTTGTTTGTTTTGTTTTTTAGGTTTTTTTTTTTTTGCATAATTGGCCTTGTTTTGCCACATTTTCCTGAACTTTTCCCAATTTTTCCTAAACTTCCTTATTTTTGAAAATTTTCAATGAATATTTTTGAAAAACCCGCATGCACTGAAGCCGTAGGAACTGTATCACGAAGTAGCGAGGGATCACTGTATATTCATTGAAGTCAAAATCATGGTGAAGGTGAGGTGTTTCATAATCTTTACAGTGAGGGATCCCTATATTGTATTTATATGAATATAAACAAATAAAGAACACAGGAATGGATTTGGAGATACAGTGATCTCTCGCTACTTCGTGCTTCAGTTTCTGCGGCTCCAATGCATCGCGGGCTTTTCAAAAATATTTATTGAAAAATAAAAAAAATAAGGAAATTAAGGAAAAATAGGAAAAAGTTCAGGAAAATGACGCAAAACAAGGCCAGTTATGAAAAAAAACCAAAAAAACAAAAAACAAAAAATATCCAAACCCCCCAACAAAACGACTTACATTTTTATGTGAGGAGCGCATCTGTGTGTGCGCATACGAACGTCTGTATGTATGTATTTATATTTTACTTACATCTTATGCATTATTTTTGAATGTTTAATTGTTATTATAAGCATTTATAGTGTTGATTATGTATTTATTGATATTATATACATATACATGTGTGTATATGCCAGGCAAGGGGGTCGATCCTACTTCGCGGAAATCGGCAGTTGTGGGGGGTCTCGGTCCACATTAGCCATGGAAAGTGAGGGATCCCTGCAATAAAATTTGTTGTTGAGCAATAGTCTTAACACTAGGCATCTCTCACTTCACCAGAGAAACTATACTTCACTCACTCACTCACTCACTCACTCACTCACTCACTCACTCACTCTCTCACTCACTAATTCACTGCCTCATTTATCCAAGCAAAAAATAGTTCTGGAATTCATCATATTTAAATTGTGGCACAATACATAATCATACTTTTGTCCAGGCGGCATGGTAGCACAGTGGTTAGGACGTCCACTTTATAGCAAGAAAGCCCCGAGGTAGATTCCTTAGCTCGGCATTTCTGTGTGGGCTTTTCCCGTTCTCCTCATGTTTCAGTGGGTTTCCTCTGAGTACGCCAGTTTCTTCTCGCAATCCAGTCCAAAAACACGTACAATCGGCTAACTGGCTAACACCAATCACCCGTAGATGTGAAAGTGACTCTGAATAGCTGCATGTGTGTTGGACCTACAGTGGTCTGGTGGGTTGCTCAGGGTTATCCAGCGCTTCCTCCAGATTCGGCTCAGCTGGGTGTCGACCTCGACCTTAATTAAGATTAAGCGACTTAGTAAATGAATGAATGAGCAAGCTAATGTTTTTGCCATTCAGATGTCTCAGATTCCACAAATGTATAAAAGTGAGACTGCTGATTTAAGAATAAGGTGAAGTCTGTTGGCTTTTTAGACCCGAGCCTAGTGGCTCATCAGGCCAGTGCTTATCCCTGGTTTCCATAGCGTGAAGCGACCAGGAGTTCAACTTCTCCTGGATGGGATGCTCGTCCATCACAGGTTACCTTCCCAGTATATTTTTACTGGTACCCATTTATACTGCTGGGTGAACACAGGCACACTTGTGGTTAAGACCTTGCTCAGGGGTCTTAGCACAGTGCGAGTCTAACTGGGATTTAAACACACAGCCTCCCGGTCATGAGCACAGCACCCTAACCACTACACCACCGGCCCCATATTGAGTTAAGAATGCTTGCATTATAGTGTATACTCAAGACAGTAAGAAAGCTACCGTTAATATCATAACTTCATTTCCTTTTTCCTGCAGAAACCTCCTGTTGCTCCACTCAGCTGCTACTATCCATCTATTCTTGATATCTTGAACTTGTTACGGAGATGCTTTAAGGCAGAGCCATTATCTCTGGTTTGTGTGTGTGTGTGTGTGTGTGTGTGTGTGTGTGTGTGTGTGTGTGTGTGTGTGTGTGTGTGTGTGTGTGTGTGCGTCCTATCACATTCTTTTCTTTTGCACTTACACCTGTATAGAAACCAGATGACTCCTTGAAGCAATTTATTTTCCCTACTTATGCAAAACTAACAAAAAAAAATTGTGCTCAAAGTTGATGAAAGATTTAAAGATGGGCATGTTTCTGGACTGATGGATACAACTGGAGAACCCGGAAGAAACCCACAAAAGCATGAGGACAACATGCATACATGCTTCAAACAGAGAGGTGCCAGTTCACGAACAGGTTCGAATCCAAGCCATTTCTTATTCATTTGACAAACAAATGCCTACTACGGTCGCAGGCAGGCTATCGCTTAACTCACACTGCTGGGCAAAGCCAGCCAGCACAACAATTCACACTCACACCGACAGGCAATTTGGAACAGCCAATTTTGGACTGTGAGAGGAAACCAGAATACCCAGAGAAAACCCACGCAAGTACGAGGAGAATATGTACACTACACATAGAAACACTCGCTGAACCTGGAACTCAATCCAGTGATCACCTTGCCGTGAAGTGGATGTACTGACCCATACACCACCATGTCTTCTTCTTTTCCTTTCGGCTGTTCCCCTCAGGGGCCGCCACAGCGAATCATCTGCCTCCATCTCACCCTATCCTTTGCATGTTATATTCTTACTCCAACTGCCTTCATGTCTTCCTTCACCACATCCATAAATCTTCTCTTTGTTCTTCCTCTAGGCCTTCTGCCTGGTAGTTCTAACCTCAGCATCCTACTACCAATATACTCACTATCCCTCCTCTGTACATGTCCAAACCATCTCAATCTAGTCTCTCTGACTTTGTCTCCAAAACATCTTACATGTGCTGTCCCGCTGATGTACTCATTCCTGATCCTATCTGTCCTCGTTACTCCCAAAGAGAACCTCAACATTTTCATCTCTGTTACCTCCAGCTCTGCCTCCTGTCTTTTCCCCAGGGCCACTGCTACCATACAACATCAATGGCCTCAACACCGTTTTGTACACTTTTCCCTTCATTCTTGACGATACCCTCCTATCACACAACACTCCGGACACTTTTCTCCAACCATTCCAACCTGTCTTCACACGCTTCTTCACCTCTTTTCCACACTCTCCACTGCTCTGGATTGTTGACCCTAAGTACTTAAAATCCTCCACCTTCCTTATCTCTGCTCCCTGTAACCTCACCGTTCCCCTTGGGTCCTTGTCATTCATACACATGTATTCTGTCTTACTGAGGCTAACCTTCATTTCCCTCCTTTCCAGGGCATACCTCCACCTCTAGATTTTCCTACACTTGTTCTCTGCTCTCACTACAGATCACAATGTCATCTGCAAACATAATAGTCCATGGAGATTCTTGTCTAACCTTGTATGTCAGCCTGTCCATCACCATAGCAAACAAGAAGAGGCTCAGAGCTGACCATTGATGCAGTCCTACCTCCACCTTGAACTCTTCTGTCACACCGACAGGACACCTCACCACAGTCTTACATCTCTCATACATGTCCTGCACCACTCTAACATACTTCTCTGCCACTCCAGACTTCCTCATGCAATACCACAGTTCCTCTCTCGGCACCCTGTCATATGCTTTCTCCAGATCCACAAAGGCACAATGCAGCGCCGTCTGACCTTCTCTGTACTTCTCAATTAACATCCTCAAGGCAAACACTGCATCTGTGGTGCTCTTTCTTGGCATGAAACCAAACTGTTGTTCACAAATGCTGACCCTTAGTCTAGCTTCCACTATTATTTCCCATAACTGCATCATATGGCTCATCAACTTTATCCCTTTGTAGTTTCCACAACTCTGCACGTCTCCCTTGTTCTTCAAAATGGGCACCAACACACTGCTTCTCCATTCCTCTGGCATCCTCTCAATCTCTAAGACCTTGTTGAATGTTCTTGTCAGGAAATCTACTGCTACCTCCCCTAGACACTTCCATACCTGCACCAGTATGTCATCAGGGCCAACTGCCTTTCCATTCTTCATCCTCTTCAATGCCCTCCTCACTTCACCCTTACTAATCTTTGCTACTTCCTGGTCCTCAACAGTCACCTCTTCGACTCTTTTTTCTCTCTCATTTTCCTCATTCATCAGCTCTTCAAAGTACTCTTTCCATCTTCCCAGCACACTTCTGTCATCAGTCAATACATTTCCCTCTCTGTCCTTAATCACTCTAACTTGCTGCACGTCCTTCCCATCTCTATTTCTCTGCTGTGCCAACCTGTATGAATCATTTTCTCCCTCTTTACTTTCCAACCAAGCATACAAGTCATCATATGCCCTCTGTTTGGTTTTGACACCACTACCTTCACCTTGCGCTGTGTCTCTCTGTACTCCTGTTTACTCTCGTCGGTCCTCTCAATGTCCCACTTCTTCTTTGTTAACCTCTTCCTTTGTACACACTCCTGCACTTCCTTATTCCACCAAAAAATCTCCTTATCTACTCTCCTTCCAGATGACACACCAAGTATTCTCCTACCTGTCTCCCTGATCACATTAGCTGTAGTTGTCCAGTCATCTGGAAGCACTTCCTGGCCACCCAAAGCCTGTTTCACCTCCTCCTTGAAGACAACACGACACTCTTCCTTTTTCAGCTTCCACCACTTTGTCTTCTGCTCTGCCTTTGCCTTCTTCACCTTCCTCACCATCAGCGTCATCCTGCACACCACCATCCTATGCTGTTTGGCACATTAAATATTTAACTGTCTTGTTACGTTTATAAGATGAGTATGTTGATGTAGGCGCACATAGATTTGATGGTCTGTCAATAAATATCTCAAAACAGTCAATAATAATGGCTACTTTTACCTCTATTGTCTGAATTTTGACAACTCCAAGTAGCACTATGTGCATTGAAGTCTCCAAGCAACAGAACAGGGGAGATAAGTTGGTCTAAAAGTTCATCCAATTTATTTGCATGAAGCCTGTGTTTGGGAGGGCTATGTAAGGAACACACTGTTATAGTTTTATGAAGTTGCACTCTCATGGCTATGGCTTGTAGGAGTGTATTTAATGTAATAAGCTCATGAGGGACATTTGATTTAATTAGAATGGTAGAACCGCCTATGGCTCTCCCATCAATTTATGACACAGATGTTTTACTGGCTATATCATATCCTTTAAGGGTTACATTATCTTTAGTTTATTATAGTTTATTTAGTAGTGTTTCCTGAAGACAGACAATTTGAGGAACACTATCACAAAGAAGTGATTTAATTTCTTTATAATTTGCTTTAAGTCCTCGACAATTCCATTGTACGATACCTTTTAATTTGGTACTCATGAGGGCTTAGGATTGGCTCTTTCTTTGCTCCTATCTCTTTTGCTATAAGGTGGGAGAATATGAGGAACAACATCCATGTTCTTCTCCTCCTCTCCAGAATCCTCCAACACCTGAAATTTATTTTGTTGGGGCACTTTGTTTTCTGATCCCTTGGGATCTCTATTTGGTGTTTGGTTTATTTTAACAGTTTTGTCATCTATTTTAGCAGACGTTTGGTTAGATTTCGGTCCGGGATTTGATGGTGTCTGTGTACCTACAGAGTTTTTGTGGCCTGTGAAGAGGAGGCCATGGCGTTAGCTTGTTTTGGTTGATATTTTTGAGGGCTCTGGGATTTTTCAGGCCAAGTTATGTCAGTTTGTACTATTACGGAATTGTAATGGATAGCCTTTTTTGCAGTAGTAGCCGATGCATAGGTCTGTTGTGGTTGAGATCTTTTTTCCTCACCCAGTTTCCTTGCTTCCTTGAAGGTAAGGTTTCTAGTGCATTTAATGGTTTGGATTTCTTTCTCCTCTAACCATTTCGGACAGTTCTTGAAAAAGGATGGGTGATTTCCATTACAATTCACACAATTGGCCTGTTCACTACAGTTTTGGTCCTCATACTCTTTATCGTATTTCCCACACGTTGGTTTGTTACACACCCTGATGATGGTCAAAACGTGGGAATTTGAAGCATCGTAGGGGGTTAGGTATGTAGACAGAAACTGGGACATTTAAATATCCCACCCTGACTTCCCCAGGAAGGGTAGTAGCGTCAAAGGTGAGTATTAATGTCCCAGTTGGAACCTTCTGGCCTTCTTTCTTGATTGTTATGCGTTGAACCTTCCGAACCCCCTGGACACGAAGACCCTCCAAGATCTCCTCTTCACTCTCGGATCTTAATTCATTACACTTTATGACCCCTTTCCTCATATTCAAGGAGCTGTGGGCCGAAACTTTTATTGGTACGTTGACTAGCATGGTGGATTTTAGTAAGTTGGTAGCGTGACTATTCTGGCTTACTTTAATAAGAAGATCGCCAGAACGCAGCCTTTTCACTTATTTAGGTTCACCAGCGAGTCCTTTGATTCCCTTTGCAATAGCAAAGGGAGACAGTTTGCTTAACGGCTTTGTTTGATCTGTACCTTGAATAACAAGGAAATGGGGCCAAGAAATGCTGGGTCCATAATCAGAGTCACTGTCCGAGTCGTTATCTAATGATCTTTTAAATGTTTTTTTAGTAGTTGTAGCCATAGTGAAGGGATAATATTTCACCATCGAAGCTCCCCACCCTCCTTGGAGCCCTACTGGGGGACATCTATTTGTATGCAGACCTCCAGCATACAGATGTCAGAGATACTTACAATGGTATACTCAAGCACCCGGGCAGAACCCGAGTACCCAATTAACCTGATTAAGCAGCTGCTACTAGAATTTTAAAAAATCCTAGTGCTTATCACCACCAGCCGATTGACTTGTGCCAGGCCTCACAAGCCTCTCGTCTAGGCGAAATTAGGGCCAAAGCAACGTGTTGCAATGAAATCCCACTTTGGAGATTTCCTCACTCAGTTACCAGGATCCCCTCTTCTGCCGACACGAGTCGCAACCCACGGCAAACAGGTCGCCTCTTAGTACATGCAGAGGAGCATTTCACGCTTCTATGTTTTTACATTTGAAACTGAGTGCAATAAATAAATAAATAAATGAACAATCTTTAAATATATGAAATCACTGAACCATATCAACATCAAACCCATATTGAAATTAATAAAAAGGAACCAGACTGTGTAATCAATTGTACAAAACAATGAAATTAAACCAGTTTGCTTTCCAAATCATGAAGTGTTTAAGATATAAGCCAATTTTACAAAATGAGTGCAGAAAGAAAAGGAAAATATGTTTATCATATCCTGTTACCCCTTTAGTTGCCTTTTATGGTATCCCGGGGTGGAGTGGGATAATTTTACCCCACCACCCACAGGGGGACCATGACCCTGGTAAGAAGGGCTAAGGGTGTACTGTCACTTGCCCAAGGTGAGCACCCAGACTAGTGGAGGGAAGGAGGCGTCTTACTTCTCCATTCTAGACCGAAACCAAGCTGGGTCTAGCCACTGCCCGGGTCATGTGAAAAGGGTCTATATCATGACCAAGCAGTGGTCAAGGGATCCACCGATCTATTTGTTTTTTTTTTTTTTTTTTTTTTTTTAAACGTTTTTAATATCTTTTTTCACATTTACAGAAAGGATTTTTTTTTTGCCAAACTTATACTTATTTTTTTTTCTAAATGTGTGAAAGAAAACAATGGAGAAATAATAACACACACAGTGAGAGAAAGAAAGAGATTAATAAAAATAAAATTAAAATGAAAATACTAACAAAAATGGGACGTCATACATGATTTTAAACACGCTTTAAGTACTGGGTCCTGAAAAGAGCCAGTAATACTTGTAAAGCCAGTTTTCTTTTATTTGCTGGTAGTGTTCTTGTTTGTACTGTACTGTACTCGTTAAAAACAAGGGAGGTTAAAAACTACACTTCCCAAAAGCATGACGAGTTAACAAAAGTAGCCAATAGGAGACAGACTCAGGTATGACGACACGCGATTTGGTCTGTTTTATGCTCGAACTGAAGGCGCGCGGGGGCAGAAGTGCGCGAAAGGGATTGGAAAGGTGAGTGCTGAGGTAAATATGGAGGATTCAATTCGGATAAAACTTTTAAAGTAAAAGTTCAAGTTTGTGCATTTGTTTTGTGTGGTGAATCTCATGGGGTTATTTTGATAAGTGAACGTGAGCGGAGGATGCATGCAGAGCTTTATTACTATTGCATGGGTATCTTTGTCATGGTATCAAAACAACTGTAATTTTATGGCATCTCGTGCTAGTTTGTTTTGGCTGACAAGTCATACAAATACGTGCGCGCGCGTGTGTGTGTGTGTGTGAGGCGGAGTTGGAGCACGCGCCCACCTCGCTCTCTCTTTGTTTGGAGCTTGCGCTCCATGTGGTCCTTTTCATGGTGCTGTTTGTGTTCTTCACACTTCGCTCAGGCAGCTGAATGCGCCGCGGAACGTGTCCATGTTTTCGGGTGTAAATGCTGCCTGGTGGTCTGGCGGTTTTTTTTGCATGTGTTAGAAATGCTGCTACAGCAAAGAGAATAAATTCCATCTCGATATTAATTCTGGAGTCATATCGCTTGGCGTTGTGCATTTGGGTTGAAGAGGTGTATCTTGGTTACCGAACACCCGGATGGAGGCTGTAGTGTTCAATATTTTCGCGCGTTTTTTGTTTTTCTTCACTTTGTTTTGTTGTGTGTGTGCGCGCGCGTGCGTGTGTGACGTTTGTGGGCGGAGGACAACTTTGCGCGCGCCTTTTTAGTCGAGGGTTTTTTTTCCCCACCTTCAGAATACGCGCCAAATTCCACTGCAGCACAAATCAGGTCTCTGTCTGTCCCCCCCTCCCTCTATCTCTCTGCCCCCCCCCTCTGTCTGTCTTCCCCCCCCTCTGTCTGTCTTCCCCCCTCTGTCTGTCTTCCCCCTCTGTCTGTCTTCCCCCTCTGTCTGTCTTCCCCCTCTGTCTGTCTTCCCCCTCTGTCTGTCTTCCCCCCTCTGTCTGTCTTCCCCCTCTGTCTGTCTTCCCCCTCTGTCTGTCTCCCCCCGTCTGTCTTCTCCCCGTCTGTCTGTCCCCCACCCCGTCTGTCTGTCCCCCCACCCCCGTCTGTCTGTCCCCCACCCCCTGTCTGTCTCTCCCCCTCCCCTCTCTGTCTCTCCCCTCCTTCCCCTCTCTGTCTGTCTCTGTCCCCCCCATGAGTCTGTCCGTCTCCCCCTCTCTTTTCCATGCACCCTGTCTGTTCCATGTTTTCTTATTCTGTCTCTCTTGCACTGTTTGTCTTGTTTATGCTTTGTGTGTCTTTATGTTCTGCCTATTTTTCTCTTAATGTTCATCTTTGTCCCTTCATCTGTTCATGTCCCCCCCTCTCCGTGTCTGTCTTTTGCTGACCCCCCCTTCTTGCACCCTGTCTCATATCTTGCTTTCTGTCTTTTGTGTTCTCTCGTTCCTCCCTGGCTGGAAACAGATGAGGGGCTGCATGCTCTAAAAATCCAGTGAAGTTGTTGTGAATGCTGCATCTGTTTAAAAATATTTCTATAGTAGAAAATTGGAGGAGACGGTTCCCTGTCTTTAACATTGGAATTATTGGTGTGACTATAAACGTGCGTTTACCCCTCCCCCAGAAAGTATCCTGATCCCTTTCACACAACTAACAGGAAGTTAATTCTGTCAGCCTCTGGGTGATCCTAATGTGATGTTTACTTTCTTTATTTCCCCCTCAGGTGTACAACTCCCCTCAGCCATCATCTGAAACAATGGCCTCTTGTGGTAAGATGAATTTCTTCTCACTTGACTGAGACTTGCTGGGATTTTTATTGTTTCGAGTTTGAAAAATGTTGTTCTTTACTTGTAGATATTAAAGTGAAAGAGTTGGAAAAGCGTGCTTCGGGGACAGCCTTTGAGGTTATTTTGGGTAGTCCTTCCACGGAGGCAAAACCAGAGTTACCCCTCTCTCCTCAAAAGAAAAAGGACTGGTCACTGGAAGGGATCCAGAAGAAACTGGAAGCTGCTGAGGAAAGGCGTAAGGTGTGTCTCGAATGCTCGTGTCCCGGAGAACACAGCGAAGAGTAGCAGGATGCTACTTTCTTGTCATGCCACTAGAAAACCCTTTCTAAGTGATTGACACTCTGCCTTTCACTCTTTACTTTAATGAAGCGTCACTTTGTAATTTTGAGGGATTATTGGATTAGAATGGGGAGGGGTCTCGTTTCATTATGCTTCATTGCAAATCAGGCTGTCTACCACAAACACTAATTTGAAGCTGTGCATGCAAGTGCACACGTGTAAGCCGCACCTGTTCCATTCAGCCGAGATACAGTTGAAGACATTTTTGGTTAATATTAAGATGAAGCTGCCTGAAATAGTCTTATTAGAATTATCCCGACCCATGTTTCTTGGAAACTAGCCATTTTAATGCTAAACAACTAATGCTAATTGTACCAGTGTTGGCAGCCTTAATTACATTTTTCATTTGTTGGATCATTAAGGGTGCAATGTGAGTTGGGACGATGGCAGGCGAAACGTGCTGAAGCTGTCGCTGATGCAAAATCTCGGGCATGGAAGGAGTTCGGTGAGGGCCTGGAGAGCGATTAACGGTTGGCCTCAAAGGTTCTGGATCACCTGATGCCTCAGTTCTCCACAAATACCGTCTACAGTGGAACTGGGGAGCTGCTCACCTCGACTAGGGATGTCATCGAGAATACTCCGAGGACCTCCTCAATCCCACCAGCATGGCGGAGGAGACCCTGGGGGGTTTGGGCGGGGGTCTGCCCATCACTGGAGTTGAGGTCACTGAGGTAATCAAAAAGCTCCTCGTTGGATGAGATCCGCCCTGAATATCTCTGGGCTCTGGATGTTGTAGGATTGTCTTGGTTGACATGTCTCTACAACATCATATGGTCATCGGGGGCTGTACCGCTGGATTGGCAAACCGGGGTGCTAGTCCCTCTTTTTAAAATGGAGGCTGTGTTCCAATTATCATGGAATCACACTCCTCAGCCTACCGGGGAAAGTCTATGCAGGGGTGCTGGAGAGGACGGTCCGACCGATAGTTGAATGTGGTTTTCATCCTGGGCGTGGCACTCTTGACCAACTCTGTACACTGCACAGGATCCTGTAGGGAGCATGGGAGTTTGTCCAATCTGTCCACATGTTGTAGATTTGGAGAAAGCTTTCAACCGTGTCCCTCAGGTTATCTTGTGGGGCATCTCCAGGAGTATGGTGTTCCAGACCTGTTGCTACAGGCAATTCGGTCGCTGTATCGCCAGAGCCAGAGTTTGGTCCATATTGGGAACATCAGGTCAAATTTGTTTCCGGTGAGGATTGGAGTTTGCCAAGGCTGTCCTTTACCTCCAATTCTGTTCATAACTTTTATGGACAGGATTTCTAGTTACAGCTGAGGCATTGAGGAGTTCTGGTTTGGTGGACATTGGATCTCGTTTCTGCTTTTTGCGGATGTCCTTTTGGCTTCATCAAGCCATGACCTTCAGCTCTCTTTGGCGCGATTTGCAGCTGAGTGCGACGCGGCCGGGGTGAAAATCAGTACCGTGAAGTCCGAGGCCATGGTTCTCAGTCGGACAAGGGTAGAATGCGTCCTCTGGGTTGGGAATGAGGTCCTACTCCAAGTGGAGGAGTTCAAGTATCTCGTCTCGGGGTCTTGTTCATGAGTGAGGGAAGGATGATGTGGGAGATTGACTGACAGATTGCTGCAGCTTCTGAGAAGCTCAGCCATCCGGGGACAGCTTGGCATAGAACTGCTGCGCCTCCACATTGAGAGAGGCCTGTTGTGGTGTTTTGGGCATGTTCAATCCGGAAGACCCCGGGTCGACCTAGAATACTCTGGAGGGCCTATGTCTCTCGGCTCGTCTGGGAACTCCTCGGTATCCCCCTGGAAGAGCTGGAGGAAGTTGCTGGGGAGAGGGACGTCTGGACCTCATTGCTTAGGCTGCTGCCCCACAACCTGTTCCCGAATTTAGCGGCAGTTGAGATGGCTTATTAAGATTAGGTCACAGAGGTCGATGCTTATCCATTATGAAGTTTTAATGTTTCAGCTGGTGACGGACTTGAGTGTCCGCCATTATTCTCAATGGTGCTTTAGACCTGTCCAATACTTGGTAATGATGCCATCCTTGGCATACTGCTCTTGCTTGTGAATGGACTACTGTTCCTTGTAGTGTTAGCAGGAACATCTTTTAAACTTGTGTACAGAGGAGCTAACATCTTGGGGTGAAGATGAGCTTGGATAACTTGTCGAAAATCAGCTTTGAAACAAGAGGCAGCTGCCGTATCGAAGCTAATGGCTGGGACTATAAAAGCTCCTGCATTTGTTCCACTAATTGAGTTCATACAGTGAAAACTCTATTCATTCATTTTCTGAACCTTTTGGTGTGAATTAGGGTGACGGGGAGGCTGGCGCCCATCCCAGCTGAGGCGGGGCAAGGGTGGAGTACACCCTGAGCGGCTCACCAGGCCATAGAGGGGCAGGGAAAAAAAACCCACAATGGCAGTTTTTTGGAATGGCGGCAAAAGTTCTTTACAATTCTCACCACAGATAGTGAGACATGGCTGGCCTTCGATAACCCAGTTCTGAGGGGGCAATTGACGACTCGGTGAAAATGGTGCTTCAGCCTCTGACCTTTTGGCTCAGTAAGCTGTAACGCCAGTACACAACATGCTTTGTATTCCGATTCTAATTGCATCTTGTATGAGGTGTATAACTGTAAACAGACATCTATTTGAGAGCTCGGCTTTTTGCCAGTGTTGCAATCGTTATGCTATTTTAATAGTTCTGCACGTGCACTAGGTTTGAATTCTGGGCCCAGGGTGTTTGTGTGGCGTTTGCATGTCTCACTGTGCATTTTTCATCTGGATACTAGTCCGAGGACATGGACAGTTGGCTAATTGTTGTGTGTGTTGTAGTGGTTAAGGCAGTGACTTACCGATCCAAAGGTCAGCGGTTCAATACTCACTGTCAATACTGTTGTGCCCGAAACCCTCGGCTGTATATTAAAAAAAGTCACTCTGGATCAGGGCACCTTCCAAATGCTGTGAATGTAGCCTAAAATGTGTGTTCCTGAGAAGGTCTGGTGAGCCATTCAAGGTTTATCCTGACTTCACCTAGTATTAGTGGAAATGAGCTCTGGCCTAACCCTAATAGGATTTAGGGGTTCAGCAAATGACTGACTCAACTTTTTCTTAAAGGTTATGCACTATGATTGATTTGATCCTAGAAATTTCTTCCCCAACCCCCATTCGAAAGGCTCTATTGTCTGACATAGTCCTTTACAAATTTGGAGGACCATGTAATCCTATTAGGCTCCAGCTTCCCAGTGGTACTATCTCTTCTGGCTCTGGGTGAGGCAGGGTACTGCCAGTCTGTCATGACCAACAAGCACAACCGTTGATGCCAACACCTGGGGAAATTTGGAAAAGGCAGTTGGCCTAATGCACATGTCTTTGGACTGTAAGAGGAAACCCTGGACCTTGTAGAGGCTTTCCTTTAAAAAAAAGAATCTTTCAATCCTATCCATCTTTACATATCTGAACAATCCCTGTGACTCTACTAATGTTGTTTAACGGTACTGGTGTACGCATGAATCCTGAAAATAATCCCTAATTATTGGGTTCTGTCATCTGCAGTCCTATGAAGCTGAAGTTCTGAAGCAGTTGGCTGAAAAGCGTGAGCATGGAAAGGAGGTACTGCAGAAAGCCGTAGAGGAGAATGACAATTTCAGCAAGATGGCAGAGGAGAAACTTAATCAGAAAATGGAAACCAGTCAAGAGAATCGTACGGCAATAATGGCAGCCATGACTGAGAAGTTCAAAGAGAAGGTACACTGCCGTTTCTGTCGTTTAGCTTTGTAGGGTTTACCTGTTCTTATTTGATCCTTCATCTTTCAGGATAAGAAGCTGGAAGAGGTGCGAAGAAACAAGGAGAACAAAGGAGCTGTCATTTGACCTGCTTTTCATGGGGATGGTGGCAAGGGTTTAAGGAGCTGGGGAGGGAGTGGGGTGTCATATATGTATCCAAAGATTTTGGTAATGCAAATTCTTCCACTTGACTTGGTGCTTGGCTTTAAATGCATGTTGCTGTCATTTCTCTGTAATTTTAATTTTTTTTTTTTTTTTTTTAAATCAACTTTGAGTCGTTGGCACTGAGCTTCGATGGATGTTCTTGGATGTGCTTTTTTTGACTTTTGATACTGCAGTAGTCTTGCTATTTTGAAGAAATGTTCCTGTTACACATTAATATTCTCAGTCTTTATCTGTGCAGTCTTCAAGCTTCATGTCTTTTGTATGTTCAATCTGTTTTCACAATTCTGAAATGTAGCACGCTTGCTGTATTTCTCTCACTGGGATTTTGGTTGTATTTTACGGTTCTCTTTATTTCAGAAACGGTTATCGTTACTCTAAATATTACCTCACCCTAAAAAAAATTTAATAAATCTTGTGGCCAGTTTTGGATTCCTTCTGTGAAGATGATTTCATGGTTAATTTTAATAGGGTCAGGATTGTTTTTGTGTGTGTGTGTCCCAAATTAAGGTAGGTATGTTGGTTAACTTGCTGGGTTATGGCTCCAATATAACCATTGAAATGCAAACCTTATTTTGCTGTTCTAGTGACTTAATTGGGAAAAAAAAAAACATAAGTCGGATCAGTACCGTACTGTTTGTATAGGTATTAGTTAAGATTCAAGTGGAATGCTTCAAAAGCGATTATTAATTGCTCTGAAATAACTGAACACTTTGACACCCAGGATTCCCCATGGTCTGAACTCGACAGCTTTAGGGTCATAAGTCTCAGGTGCTGCACTCCAGGTGTGTGGCCCAAATCCAGCCTTCCATTTAACTTTGTGGGTTTTGAAAGCTTTCCAAGAATAATCATACATCTGTTTAAACCTGAAATGTCCACTAGGTGGTGGTATCCTTGTTCATTTGTAGAACCACTTACTCCTGCTGGAGTTGTGGGGAAGCTGGAGTTTATCGTAGTCGATGATGGCAGGGTACACCCTGATGACTTCACCAGACCATCTCAGGCAGGGAAATATGCACAACCATGCACCATACATATTTACACCTTTTTGGTAATTAGGAACAGCATATTGGCTTAATGTGATTTTTGGTGTGCTTTTGGAGGAAACCCACACAAGCACACTCCATACAGAAACACCTTGGACTTGAACCCAGGACCTTCTTGTAGTAAGATGGACATGCTCACTGCTGCCCAACTGGTGGGAATCTATTTTAGGTAAACAGCTAGTCGTTCCTTACTCCAGGATTGCAGGCTAGCTTGTAGCCGTCAAGAAAAGTGACCAGGTAGCTCAAGGAATCATTTTGCCATGCAGATTTCATGGTTGCCCTTTTTGGAATAGATGCTCTTGCTAATGTTATTTGATAAAGTGAGCATCTCTTGATGCATATTTATTCATTTGACCAATCATCTGAAGGCAATACATGGCATGAGTCAATCAGCTTTAGTTCATCTTCAATTAAAATTGAATATTTTGGAAGGGTTAAAATGGGATTTTGGTGACTAGATTGGTTGTGCTAGGAAGTTGGTGTAACATGGGCTCTGGTTTGAATGCTTCAGAAAATACCGCTCTGGGATTGGGGTGACGTGGTGCTGTCATACATTCTTTACATCGGTTGTGAACAATATTTCATCCATCACTCTGGTGGAAACGTAGTTTAAGTAAACAGCTGGACCTTCACAACTCTAGAAGGCCTTGCAGGCTAGCTCGTCACTGGTAAGATATGTATTACGATTGATATCATGGTTGCCCTTTTTGAATGAGTGTTCTATGATTATTCGGCCACTAATGACTTAGGAATGTCAGGTTTTTGCATAAAACAGGCTAGAGCTTCATAACATGGTGAGAGAAACATCCAGTTGTTATTGATGGCGAAGGTTTGAGATCGTTCTGCTCAGAAAAGCTGGCAAACATCTCTGAACATACTGAGCACATCACAGTTCACAAAAACTACACTTTGTATAAAATGTAGTTCCTGACTTTGATCAGCTTGAGTCTATTTGCTATTTTGTTGGCTAATTCTAAATAAATAGCTGGCATAACGATGTTTGGTCCCCTCTGTTGGTAGTAAAGCTGCCTTGAGATCAACCTTCTGGAAGACATTCAATCATCTAATCAAGACTCGAAACTTGGAAATAAAGACAAGGTGGTGATCGGATTTGTCAGATCAGTTACAAGACAGTGACGAGGCCAGCAATGTTGTATGGTTTACAAACGGTGGCACTGAGGAAAAGACCGGAGGCAGATCTGGAAGTATATGAGATGAAAAATGTTGAAGTTCTCTTTGGGAGTAAGGAGGAGGGATAGCATCAGGAATGAGTACATCAGAGGGACAGCACATGTAAGAGGTTTTGGAGACAGTCAGAGAGGCTAGATTGAGATGGTTTGGACATGTACAGGGGAGGGATGGTGAATATATTGGTGGTAGGATGCTGAGGTTGGAACTGCCAGGCAGAAGGCCTAGAGGAAGACCAAAGAGATCTATGGATGTGGTGAATGAGGACATGAAGGTAGTTGGAGTAAGAGAAGATGCAGAGGATAGGGTGAGATGGAGGTAGATGATTCGCTGTGGCGTTCCCTGAAAGGAAAAGGAGGAAGGTGGATCACCAGGAAGAGGATTGGACACCCTGTCTTAAAGTACCCCCTGAACCATACTGGTGGTGTCTCAAGATTTCCTGGAGCCCAGTGTTCTGATTTTATGTGGAACCAGTAGGGTATGGCATGGGTTAATGAAGAGCTTTGGAGCTGATCCATGTCACAGAAACATCTGTGAAACTTTCATGGACATGGTAAGGTGTTTGCATTGGTGCCGGTAATAAGCATGCATTAAATTAGGAAGTATGATATTGGAAATTGTTCCATCACAGGGTTGAATCTTTATATGAAAGTTTTTTTGTTCATGCAAAATATTTTCATCTTTTTTCTTCTACTTTTCTTTCTAGCTTTCTCTGGCAATGAAAGAATTGCGGAGGAACATTAGTCTGTGAGCAATTGTGCAATGATTGTTCAACTTATCCAGCCACTTTGGGGCCGGTGGCGTAGTGGTTAGGGTGCTGCGCTCATGATCAGGAGACTGTGTTCAAATCCCAGTTGGACCACCACTGTGGTAAGACCCCTGGGCAAGATCTCATCCACAAGTGTGCCTCTGTTCACCCAGCAGTATAACTGGGTACCAGTAAAGTATACTGGGACGGTAACCTGCGATGGACTAGCGTCCCATCCAGGAGGAGATGAACTCCTGGTCACTTCACGCTATGGCAACCGGGGATAAGCACTGGCCTGATGAGCCACTAGGCTCGGTTGTAAAAAGCCCAAAGGACTTTACCTTACCCAGACACTGTGTCAGTCATGAAATAAGTCCTCTCTTGGAGGAGCACCAAGACTTGATTGATGTCCTTGTGTGGGTTTTCTCCCTGGATTTCTGTTTCCTCCCACACTCTGACACACACACATTCACTGATCCAGTTTACCTCTGGGTGTGAGTGTGAATGGTTGTGTTTGTGTTAGCTCTGTGATGGTCTGGTAAGCTGTTCAGGGTATATCTTGCCTTTGCCCAGTATTGGCTGAGATAGGCTCTAGCTTCCCCATGATTGCAGTAGGATTAACAGATTTGGCAAATGAATGAGGTGTAGCTTGTGACATGTCTCAGAAAAGTAACCACCACCATACTTTGAGGTGATTTTAGTACCGTAGTTTGGGCTTGGGTATGCAGGCATATCGTACTGTACACTGTCTTGGGTGGAGGTTCGTGTTCTGTAATTATTCTTCCTGTGGTATATGGATCCAGTTCAGACATGTCCCTTTTGTAATTCGTCTGGCCTGAGAATGCCCCAGGATACACCAGGAGGTGTTTCTGGGTAGAGCAATGTCTGGGTTTTCCATCCTAAACCGGTTCGACTCCGTTGAGTAGAGGAAAATGGGTGAAAGGATATATGACTACTGTACCTTTTCTACAATGTTAATGTTCTGAAATATTCCAAAGGTGATTACGTTTTGTCTTTTGCTCATCTAAGACAGAAGGTTGCAATCCTTGAATGATATGGCATTAGCTTACCATGCTCAGACACTGACATTTAAGCCAAACAAACTTGTCTCTTCGAGTGAATGAACAGCTCCAGTGATTTTTTTTTTAAATATATAAACCCCCCCCCTCCCCTTCTGCACTCCTTTCCCATGATGCCAGAACTTGGAACATCTCTATGGATCACTTGCTGTGGGAATAATTCCTATAGGACTGGGAGGAATGGTAGAACCCAATTTCTAGACAGGTTGATGGTGTACATATTACATACAATTGTTTACTCTGGTTATTTCTCCATGTATAGGTGAGCACCATGGCAAAGTGGTTAGCATGTATGCCTCATAGCAAGAAGATCTTGGGTTCGAGTCCCAGGTTTGAGCAATTCTGTTGAGCTTGTTTGCTGTCCCTATGTTAGCCTAGGTTTTCTCCAGGTACTCTGGTTTCCTTCTAGGGCAGTGTTGGCCTGGTGGTAAAGGGCGCTGGATCGCTGATCCTAGGGTTGTGTTTTTGAGTCCCGCTCTCCACAAGGTTGTCACTGTGACCCAGCAGTGCAGTTAACTGGGTTATCAAAGGCCGGCCATGTCTCTCACTGTCTATGGTGAGAGGTTCATGTAAAACAACCATTGCTGACTTTCGTCAAGAGGAGCTGCATAGCCGTCAGCATGTTTCTGCCCTTTGCTAAGGGTTGTGTTAGGAAGGGCATCGGATGTAAAAAGACCTCCGCCAAATCAAACATGCGAATCATTAGTATGACTTCCATGAAGATGGAGGCGGACGATTTGCTGTGGCGATCCCAGAAAGGGAAGAGCCGGAAGGAAAAGAAGACGACTCTGGTTTCCTGCTACAGTCCAAGGACATGCTGATGAAGCTGGCTGGCTGTTCCAAATTGCTGTGGTCTGGATGTGACCAATGTTCCCTTTAATTTTTCATATGTCTGGGCATACCGACAACCTTACTGAGCACACTGAGGACCGCTTTGAGCAACATCAGAAGTGCTCGCTGTGGCCACACACCAGTATCACGCCTGGGATCGTAGAACGCTTCATGGCTTATTAAAAGAATCAAATTATAACAGCAATTTCCATTCGATTACTTTTAATATAACTCATTTGGCCCACTTAAAATGAAAGACAAAACTCATTGATTGAAGATTGTTCGTGAGATTTGTAATATGTTATGTGAGAGTCCTGCTTTGGCTGAGGTCAATCATTCACTCCACGCTTGTTTCACAATAAGGGGTTAGCATTAGCGTCACTTAACTCCGCCGCACTGTTATTATTGTTATGGAGCGTGTATCAGCAGAGCACATGCGCAAGTACTGTCAAGGCCGTGATTGGCTGCGTAGCGTAATTGCATCGTATCGTATGATTTGCTGGACACCTGTCATTCACTGAATTACACAGCAAAATGATACAGAAAAAAGTTATATATCTAATTCATTTGCAGTGCGTTCACTGCGCTGGATAGGTTTTCGAGGGAACATTGTATGTGATTGTGAATAGGTGTTTGTGTGTGTGTGTGTGTGTGTATTCGCTCTGCAATTGTGTGAGAAGCTGTTCAGGGTGCACTCGCTCTTTGCCCAGTGTCAGCTAAGATGGGCTCCAGCCTCCCTGTGGTCAAACAATTCAGCAAACGAGTAAAGTATGTATGTGTGTATGTGATGTTGCATCAAGTTTCTGAAGAGAGGATATTCAGTACAGGGATCCCTCACTTTCCGCGGTAAATGGGGACTGAGGACCGCCTCCCCGCGATCACCGATTTCCGCGAAGTAGGATCAACTCCGCCCTGACTGACGTATATGTGTGTATATAATATCAATAAATACATATTCAATGCTATAAATGCTTATACAGTAATAACAAACATTCAAAAATAATGCAGAAGATGTAAATAAAATATAAATACACACACTCGGATGCGTACCTCACATAAAATTTTCTTTGTTTGTTTGTTTGGGATTTTTTTTATTATTATTATTTTTTGGTTAATTGTCCTTGTTTTGTTGCATTTTCCTTAACTTTTCCCCTATTTTTCCTTTTTTTTTTTTTTTTTACCATGAATATTTTTGAAAAACTCGCAATGCACTGACGCCACAGAAACTGGAGCACGGAGTAGCGAGGGATCACTGTGTATTCAATTTATAGTCTTTACACACCTGAGTGAAATATAGGAGTTTTCATACCTGTGACTTTTGATGAAATTGCGTAATGCTACAAATTCAGTAAACCTGAAGAAAAGGGAAGGCCAGATTAATGGCTCACACTGTCGCTTCACGATGAGGAGGTTCTGGGTTCAAATCTTTCATGGGTTTCCTCTCGCCAAAGCCCAAAGACGTGTACATCCAGTCAAGCGGCCACTTGATGTTGCCCATAGGTGTGAATGTGTGCAAATAGTTGCTTGTTTATTTTTGCTTTGCAATCAATTAGGGACCTGTTCAGGGTATAACCCCGCCCTTTTCCAGATGTTAATTGGGTTGATGCCAACTTCTCCCATGACTTTGATGGATAAAGAGAATAGATGATGGATGGATGGATGAAAGGACTTATTTGGCATAAAGAGACATTCAGCATATATCCATTTAATACTCAGTCATAATATTGTCAGATCGTGCAGCTGCTGTTGCCCCAAGATGGCAGTAGCTGTTCAGTTTTCTCTCTCTTTATTTTATTAATGCTAATTTGCCCAGTTTTATCTCAGAATTTGAACACCAGGGGCTAGCTGGGCTCTATTTATCCATTCTGCCTGCATTCCACAGGGTGACCCCCCCCCCCCCCAAATAAACCTTCCACTTTTTGAAAAGGTGACTCAAACTGTGTGTGCAGATAAAGGACGTCTGCCTCACAGCGAGAAGGTCGTGGGTTCCAATTGTGGGCTTGTGATTGTTGTTGTTTTTTTTTTTTTTTTTTTTTTTTTCTGTCTCTCTCCTCCATGGAGTTGCATTTTTTTTTCTCCCCCCTCTCTCTTCCTGGGTGCTCCAGTTTTTTCCCTGCAGTCCAAAAACATACACATGCAGACAATTCTTTTCTTTTGTCTGTTCCCTTTCAGGGGTCGCCACAGCGAATCATCTGCCTCCATCTTCATGGAAGACATTACTGATTTGCATATTGGATTTGGTGTAGGTTTTTACGCTGGATGCAATTCCTGACACAACCATTTAGCAAGGATCAGAAACATGTGTTGCAGCTCCTCTTTAAGAAAGTCAGCAATGGTTCTTTTTATATGAACTTCACACCAATGACAGTGAGAGACACGACTGCACTGGGTTAGGGGTGGTTGGGTTGTGCAGCGGTTAGCACATCCGCCGCACAACAAGAAGCCCTGGGTTCGATTCCAGGCCTGGACGTTTCTGTGTGGAGTTTGCATGTTCTCCCCATGCTTGCATGGGTTTCCTCCGGGTGCTCCGGTTTCCGCCCACAGTCCAAAAACATGCACAGTATGTTAATTGGCTGTTCCGGATTGCCAGTAGGTGTGCGCAAGTCCGTATGTGGCCTGGCGAACTATACAGTCGATCATTGTGATCACAGCTATGACAATCCCTGTATGAGCATCATTCAAGCTTCAGGGATCAACATCCATTCCTCGTGATTGAATGTAGTTGTCAAGAGATAGATGCACTGGGGAAACAGTGACAACCTGTGGAGAGTGGGACTTGAACCCCCAACCCTCAGATCAGGAATCCAGCACCTTTTACCACCAGGCCACTACTGCCCTCGCACATACAGCTAATTGGCTGTGTGTATATGTTGGCTCCGTGATGGTCTGACAAGCTTTTCAGGGTGTATCCTGCCTTCAAGCAGAGACCGACACCAGCCTCCCTGCAAAACAGCTGATTAAATTAGCGTGTGTGAAAATATCCATGAATAAAAACTGTATTGAAGTCTTTGTATAATTGCGATTTATTTAACCAAAAAAAAAACCAACCTTTTATGAAATCAGGTTAGGGCATGTTTTTTTTTGGGGGGGGGATCCTTAACGCCCAGTGGAACCCCTCGTGGTCTTGAAGAGACGACTGTACACTAGACGAGTAGATACTGACAAGAGTCAGTTGTTATATCATCTTTAATATCGGGCTATGCAGCAATTGCCATCATACAGAACAGAAACATGTCAACAGAGTACTTCCATTACTATAACAGACAAGACGAGAGCGGCGGCGTGCGGAGGTTATATAGGCGTCATGTATTCCTATGAACAATATCTTGCCTCAAGTGGTGGTGTTTAGACAAATTTGTGGGAGGAGAATGCATTTGATCACTTTGACCATTGCATGAATTCTTCAGCCTCACCAGTTGAGGGCAGCATTGTATAAGATGCTGAGATACAGTAGCCCGGTGTTCAGCACTACCCGTAATGTGATTTGAGCAGTTTTATACCCTTTTCACTTCGGTAGAGCTGCTGAAAGTCAGTACAGAAGGCATTCTTTGCTTTTCAGATTCCAGTTTGAAATGAATTTCAAATTGAGCATTACAGTCCACACAGCTGGATGAGACAATCACTTTTGGCTCCCTGATATTTTTTGGTTGTATATTGACCAGCGAAATAGAGCGCAAACCTCCACCAAGGTTTCTTAATGTTATTTCTGTTAAATATTCTTTCACGCAATTACTAATTCCTTTAATCTCGTTAGGATCATGGGAAAGTTGGATGCTCTCAGTTAATGATGGTTGAAGGTGGGGACACCTTGAACAGTTCCAGTCCATTGCCAGGCTGGTACATATGCACCCATTTCCATTTACACCTGGCTGCAGTTCACCAAGTGTGCATGTCTTTTGACTTGGAGAACACCGGAGTACGTTGAGAATGTGCAAACTCCACACGGAAACACCCAAGCCTGGATGTGATGTGGTTGTGTTAGTCACTCTGCCCTTATTCTTAAAATTGACTGGAAAATGTTTTGGAATATACGGGGGAAAAAAAAACAAACAAAAAAAACTTTTATTGAATATCCAAAATGCTGATTGAGTCCTGACCAAACATTTTGAAGCAGTACAGTATAGTCCTTATTTTTGAAATTGAATGTAAAGTTGTTAAAATTGCCCCCATTCTGAAATGTTAAAGAAGACATTGGCTTATGTTGTTAATTGATTCCAGGAAAGACGACGTAAGTCCAAAATGACTTAACTCGAATTAGCTTGTCTCTAGGCTAGGCTATGCCAGATTTACACACAATATATATATATATATATATATATATATATATATATCGATATAGGGTGAGATGGAGGCGATGATTTGCTGTGGCGACCCCTGAAGGGAGCAGCCGAAAGTAAAAGAAGATATATATATATACAGTGATACCTCTGCTCACGAACATAATTGGTTCCCAGAAGGTGTGTGTAAGGCGAAAAGTACGTCTTCCGAACATTTATTTCCCATAAGAAACCATTAAAATGAGAATAATCCGTTCCCAGGTCCCCATAAAACATAATTTTCTACTAAATAAGCCTTAAAACTACACAAAAATATACCTTATTTTATGTATAATAAATGTGCTATTGTATTGTAATTAAAGAAATAAACTGTACTGTATAATAAAGTCGTTTTATTTACTTTTGTGATGGTAGTTGATGGCTTGATGGAATGGAGTGGGAGGAGGAGGGAGGGAGGGACTTACTGTTTGGAAGGAGTGTTTGGAAACGCCTACTGTTTGGAAACACCCTTAGCCACACACGCACCCTTAATAGCTTCCTTGTTCTTAAGGATGGTAGCAATGGTAGACTTAGCGTACCGGTACTGGGACGCGAAGTCACACAAACGCACACCTCGTTCGTGTTTTTCAATGATCTCCGCCTGTGCTGGGGTCTTTTTCGGTCCCATAATAGCAAAAGTACACTCAATATGGTCCAAAATGTCTATCAAACACAAACCACTTCCGCACTCAAAGAAAGGGGTGTGACGAACTGTGATGCCGTGGCGTGCGTCAGCTTCTCGTGGCCGCCACCGTGGCGCTGCTCGACCGCGTGGTTTGATTCGTCCGCCGAAAACTAGTTCGTCAGCAGAGACTATATGCTCGCAAATTTAATGTTCTTGAGGCGAAAAGTTCGTGAGCTTAAGTGTTCGTCAGCGGAGGTTTTAATGTATATATATATATATATATATATATATATATATATATATATATATATGTCTATATACACACACACACACACACACACACACTAAATATATCATATACTCAAAGCCCCCGTCATGGGGTCACATTTCTCCCCCATCCGCGGATCAAGAACTCCAGGTGGTCAGAACTCGCGGTTTTATAATCCCATGTATGATATCACATGCGCTCAAATATGCCTGTTAAACACATTTTATAGACAGTCTTACTCATTAATACAGTAATAATGCAGTAAAATGTAGTAATGATTAAATAAAAACTGTTACATTTTGTAGCGTGATAATATTTATGAATAAATAAAGCGCTTAGGCTCCTTACTAGAAGCTAGAGAAGATGCAGGGCGTTTGAGTGACATCATAGTGCTTAAATAATCATTAAAAACACACTAAAAAAAAAACAAAAAAAAACGTGAATTCACAATTCAAGCAATCATGCTAATGACATGTGTGCGAAGAAGGGGGGGGGGGGGTGTAGACATCATCAGCAACCAATCAGCAGGAGGGAAAAACAAAAGCTCTCAGCCATTGGCTAAATTTGAATCATGTGTCAGTAATGTAGTGATGATGGATAATTTTCCAGGGCTTTTTATTTATAATTTTCCATTATATTATTATAATGACATAGCCTTTATTTTTTAATTATTATTTTTACATGTACTTTTTGAAAACCGATATATAATTGATAATGACTTAACTCTAAATGACTTAAGTTGAGGTGTGCCTATATTTTTAAAAATTCCATCAAATCTAACATATCATTCTCCAGCCCCCCAAGACAATTAATCAAGAACCACTTATAACTCTTCATACAAATGTTGATTTAAAAAAAAAAAAAAAAATTCCTGGGATCTCTTGTGTTTGTTCCTTATGAATTGTGTGTAAAGGTCTGACAAAGACATCATCATCATCATCATCTTCCGCTTAGTCCAGGGTCGGGTCGCGGGGGCAGCAACCTAAGCAAAGAGGTCCAGATGTCCCTCTCCCGAGCCACTTCCTCCAACTCTCCCGGGGGTATACCGAGGCAGTCCCAGACAAGCCGAAAGACATAGTTCCTCCAGCGTGTTCTAGGTTGACCCCAGGGTTTCTTTCTGGTTGGACATGCCTGAAACACCACACCAGGGAGGCGTCCGAGGGGCATTCTGACCAGATGCCCGAGCCACCTGAACTGGCCCTTCTCAATGCGGAGGAGCAGCGAATCTACTCCGAGCTCTCCCCGGATGGTGGATGGCAGACCTTATCTCTAAGGGAGAACCCCACCACCCGGCGAAGGAAGCTCATTTCAGCCGCTTGTATTCGTGATCTTGTTCTTTCGGTCATTACCCAAAGCTCGTGACCATAGCTGAGGGTTGGAACGTAGATCGACTGGTAAATTGAGAGCTTCGCCTTGCGGCTCAGCTCCTTCTTCACCACGATGGACCGCAGCGATCCATCTGTCGATCTCTCACACACAAAGACATAAGTATAATCAATTTCAAAATAAGTCCAATATGTAATAAAGCAGAGCCGTGGTGGCCGGGTGGTCAGGTGCTGAATCACTGATCCTAAGGTTGGGGGTTCAAGCCCCACCTGCCACAGGTTGTCACTGTCCCCCCAGTGCAGCTAATTTGGTTGTCAAAGGCCAGCCATGTCTCCCACTGTCTATGGTGTGAGGTTCATGTAAAAGAACCATTGCTGACTTTCATAAAGAGATAATAATGTTTCCGCTCTGCGATGGCCTGGCGAGGGTCCAAGGTGTGAGTGGTGGTGTTTCCATGCGATGGTCTTGCAAACTTTTCAACGTGCCCCCTACCTTCCGCCAATATGGCTATTTTCTGGCCACTCTTCCATCCATCCCATTACTATGTGTACAACTTATTGTTGTCCCATTCTCCGATACACCAGTTTCTGCTGTGGAAGTCTGGCGCTCCTTCACGGGTTTGGTCTCTGTGCTGCCTCTCTGATTTGTTCCCACCCTTACCGGTCTATGAGTTTTGGTAGGTGGCCCTCTTTTAGCAGGTTTGTTGTGGTACCGTGTTCATTCCATGTGAAGATGATGGATTTATTGGTGCTCCATGGGATCATCAAAGCCTTGTTTTTTTTTTTTTTGTTTGTTTGTTTGTTTTTTTTATAACCCAACCGTGACGGATACTTCTCAAGAATGTTGTCTTGGTTCTTGGTCATCCTGGTGTGAGGCCTCTTGCTTAGTGGTGCTGCAGTCTCTGGGGCTTTTCAGAACAGCTATGTTTATTCTGAAAGATCATGTGACACTTCGATTGCACAAAGGTGGATTTGGATTTCATTTTACTAATCGCGACTTCTGAAGGTAATTGACTGCCCCAGAACTTTTGAGGGGCTTCATAGCAAAGGGGGTGAATACATATGCACATGATGACTTTTCAGATTTTTTTATCAACAAAAAAAATTACATTTCCACTTCACCAACTTGGACAATTTTGTGAAAATCCACCACATATAATTCATATAAAAAAAAACAAAACAAAACAAAAAAATTGAATTACAGGAATGCAGTTTTTTTGTTTGTTTTTATTTTTTAATTTTTTTGTGTATGTGTATGAATACTTTTGCAAGGCACTGTAGGTACCAGCCTTCCTGTAACCCTAGTAGGATTAAGTGGGTTTTTTTCAGCAAATAAGTGGATTTTTTTTAACCTCTTTGAGTTTTTCATTGCTTAAAGCTTTTACGTGTGCTGCTTCCTGTTTTTGTACAGATTTGCGTTTGAGTCACTGTGCCTTCATGTCAGCTTGAGCCAGTCCAGCTGTCCTCTTCTGACCTCTCTCTCTCTCTCTCGTCAGCATTGTTTCTACTTGCAGAACTGCTGCTCACTCAATGCTTTTATTGTATTTTTAATTTTTTTTCTTCATGATTGGCTAATTAAATAAGTGCATTAATGTTCAGGCATACAGGTGTTACATTTACTACCATCCCGGCTTATGTGCACAATTGGCGATTGTTCAGTTTTTATTAGCCACTGGCCAATAGAGCGTTTATGTGGTGTACAGTGTGGGACTGGGCCATGAAAAGCATTTGTGTACATTTTTAATTATTTTTCTTGGACATAAATGAACTATTATTCAAGCATAATTAGCATTGATTTGACATGTATATAGACACCTGTGCCCTGGAGAACATCTCTGATGAACCGGCCCAAAGGACCCTTACTCTCCAGGACAAAGTTCCCTAAATACCCTCCCACTGAGCTAAGATTGGTCCAAAAATATGTCCTTTGAATGTCTTGTCACTCATTGGAAAGAAGTCCGCTGTGAAGCCAGATGAAAGTTTTGATGTCTTTTATGACATATTTTGAGCATCCAGTATTCATTTCTTTACCAAAGTACACATTACCAGTGAACATCCACCACAGGTGACAATGACAACCTTTTGAAATGAATTCATGAAAAACTAGTCACACAGTGGGGCGGCACTATGGCTTGGTAGTTAGCACGTCTACCTCACAGGAAGAAGGCCTGGGTTCGATTCCCAGCATGGGTGTTTAATAATAATAATTTGTTATTGTCAAAGTACATTAATATTTGATTTGTGCTCTGGGCACCTGTGTGGCACCAGTTATTGTGTTGTTCTATCCTTTGATGCTGAACACCAAGCAGGAAGCAGTGACTGATAAATTTTAACATCTTATGGTATGACGTGGCCAGGATTTGAACTCTGACCTTCTGACTTTGGGATTTGAACTCTGACCTTTATTCTGGAGAATAAAGTGGACACTCTACCAACTGAGCTAAATCCATGGTTTCTGTGTGGACATTGCATGTTCTCTCCATGTTTGTGTGGGTTCCCTCCGGGTACTCCGGTTTCCTCACTCTGTTCAAAAACCTACACAGTAGGCTTGTTGGCTGTTTCAAATCTTCCCTAGGTGTCGGTATGAATGGTTGTGTGGGTGTTGGCCCTGTGATGGCCTGGCGAGTTGTCCAGGGTGTACTGAATTTCACATCAGTTGGGGAACCTGCTTGTAAGAGTAGAGACAAAAATTATGAATAGAATAACTAACAACAACAGCAACTTCATGACAGGGTGGTGGCCTGGTGGTAAGGTGCTGGCTCACCGAGCCCAAGGTTGTGGGTTCAAGCTCCACCCTCAAATGGATGTCACTGTTCCCCCACCCAGTGCAGCCAACTGGAGTATCAAAGGTCAGCCATGTGTCTTGCTGTCTATGGTGAGAGGTTCATGTAAAAGAACCATTGCTGACTTTTGTCAAGAGTAGCTGCATAGCCGTCAGCGTGTTTATGATTGCCTGGTGAGCTCTCCAGGGTGTACTCTGCCATCACCCAGAGTTAGCTGAGATGGGTGCCAGCCTCCCCGCAACCCTAATTAGGATAATCAGTTCAGAAAATGAATGAATGGAACTTCATGACATTAAAACGGTCATTGCAAACCTGCTGCAGAAGAAAACCATTTACTGCATCAACACCAGGATTTCTTAAATGCTGTTGTGGTCATCGTCATGTGTTTTGTTTATTTATAAATAACAGTGCATGCCAGCAGTCTTTATAAGAAATAATTTTATTGCTACATGATGTTGCTGAACCTTGACCTGATGAACTGAACTAATATTGCCATGGAGATTACACGACATTCATTCACTCATTTTCTGAACCGCTTAATCCTAATTAGGGCCACGGGGAGGCTGGCGCCCATCCCAGCCGACTCCGGGCGAGGACAGGGTACACTCTGGACAGCCTGCCAGGCCATTGCAGGGCAGAAACATGCTGACGGCTTTGCAGCTACTCTTGATGAAAGTCAGCAATGGTTCTTTTACATGAACCTCCCACCATAGACAGTGAGAGACATGGCCGGCCTTTGATAACCTGGTTAGCTGCACAGGGGGAGATTACATAACATGTGTATGATAAAGGTGGGGCTGGTGGTATAGTGGTTAGGGGTTCTGGGCTCATGGCTGAGAGGTTGTAGGTTCAAATCCGTGTTAGATTCCTCACAGAGGTGGCCCTTGGTATACCCAGCAGTATAAATGGATATTGGGAAGGTGACCTGCGATGAACTAGCATCCCATCCAAGAACAGTTGAACTCTGAATTGCCTAAATTCCCAGTAGGACTTACCATAATAAGTGTACCACCTCATGGACAAATGATACCGGTCCAGTCTGGTACACCTTTCTTCCCCACGAGAGTGCAAGGTTTAGCTAATTTTGCTAACTTATTTCACCAGAGTTTGAGTTCTTTTCAAAAAAGGCTGGAACGAACCCTAGAACTTTTAGTATATTAGCAAACCAAACCTTTTCCTGAGCGTTACATATGTAAATACCATCTGGACCTGAATAAACTCCATAAATGTTTAATTAATGCTTGGGATTTTGTTTAGCATAATTGGTTAAATGGAATGCCAAACAAGTTACCCTTTTGTGCTTAAGAACACCATGTAGGAGTGCTTGGAGAGACATTTCAATGTTGCTGGAGCAACACGATCTGAGCGAGCGATGCCAGGGGGAAAAAGATCAGGGGCTGTTTATGACAATTCATCCAATACTGATGCCAGCATGCTGTGCCACTTGTCACCCTTGACGATTAGACTAGATAACCGCAACAGTATGCGTAGGCTGCAGCTCGTTCTGTACAAGACTCTATAATCACGGTGCTCATTGACCTCACAAGCTTACTGTGCTGTTCACTGCTGTTTCAGACCCACTCAGCTCCAACCTGGCTTGTGTAATAAGTCAGAGAAGTTACTGTCAGTATATTAATGTTTGAAAAATACATGTGCAAGAGTTATCTTTAATTCATGCTTGAAAATGTAAAAGATAGTGATGTGTAGCGTTATCGCAGTTATACATTCACCGTGCGCTATAGTGTGAGCACTTCTGCACCGACACCATCGTGCAACTAACTCGCAAATCAAATAATCATGTGGCAGCAGCGTGATTGAAGACAAAGGTTAAAAACTTGAGTGAAGTGATATCAGTGGGGTGGCATGGTGATGTAGCGGTTAGCATGTCCGCCTCACAGCTAGGTCATGGGTTTGACTCCCGGACTCGGGTGTTTATGTGTGTAGTTCGCATGAATTTTCTCAGTGTATTGTACTCTGGTTTCCTCCGAAAGTCTGAAAGCATGCACAGTAGGCTAATTATCTGTTCCAAATTGCCTCTAGGTGTGGACGTGAGTGTAAATGGTTGTGTTGCCCTGAAATGGTCTTGCCGGCTGTTCAGGGTGTATCCTGCCTCTGTCCAGTGTCAGCTGAGATAGGCACCAGGTTATTTTCAACCATATTAGGAATAAGCAGTTCAGCAAACGGGGGCAGTGGTGGCCTAGAGGTATAGGGCGCTGGATCACTGGTCCTAAAGTTGGGGGTTCGAGTCCCACTCTCCACAAGGTTGTCACTGTCCCCTCAGTGCACTAACTGGGTTATCAAATGCTGTCAGTGTGTTTCCACCCTGTGATGACCTGGTGGGCTGTCCAGAGTGTACTCTGCCCTCATCCAGAGTTGGCTGGGATGGGCACCAGCCTCCCTGCGACCCTAATTAGGATTAAGTGGTTACAGAAAATGAACTGAACAGTTCAGCAAACGAGTGAGACCGACCTCAATGACATGGTCAATGGTACCAGATGGACTGTGCTGATCTTTTCAGATTTGAACATGCAGAAGTCTCAAGAACTTCTACAGAATGGAAGAATATAAATTCAGGTAATATTTACCGGGATTGCATATGTGGTCTTCGTAACCTGGTGTGGTTGATGGTGTGACATGAATAGTTTTTAATCTATTTTAGCAGATGCTTTCTCATGAACTGTACAGGAGAACCACTCCGAACAAACATTATAAGCAGAAAAGCATCAGAATTCAGTACAACATCTTCAACCTCGGACTGGATGGAGCTGCAGTAGCAGAGGACCACAGAAGGTTTATTGGCTTCGTGCTTTCCAAGGTTTTTTTTTTTTAATTTTTTTTTTTTATAAAGGATCTTAAAATATGAGCAACTCTGTAGGGCTTGCAAGCTGGCGGGTTATTACTGTAGGTGGATATTAATGGTTGGGTATGTAGTGGCAAACTGGCCACTTCGAGGTGCATGAAGAGGCTGAAGTTTGTCGGAGTCATATGAGCTACAGCTAGAGTGAACGGCTGTCCGTGTACAATCTGCTGCAGGTTTGAAGAAACTTACCTGGATGCTCAAAGACTTCCAAAAAAAAAAACAATACTAATTAGTAATTACAGACGTTCGTTGACTTACGTTTTAGTTACGTTCCGAATGGCCGAACGTAAGGTGAAAAAAAACACAAGTTGTTACTGTATGTTCCAGTGACGTATGACAGTTTATACTGTACTACACATCCATAAATACCATTACTGTATTTCATAAAACACCCCTAAACCAATTATTATAAACATAATATTGCAAAATAATATCAACATTAATTTCAAATAAATAAATTTTAATCAAATTCACTTATTACCACTGATTCTGATTACCACTATCACTAGTAGTCTTACGCTTCTGACCAACCATATTTGCTTAGGGTTACAAATACGCAAAACAGTGTAAACACAAAGATCACAGAGATGACGTCTTAACACAAGGGTAACAAGCAGTGAACTGGGAAGCAGGGCACGTTCAGTCTGTCGTTGGTAAACAATGAGAGATGCAGCGCCATGTAAACAATGGACGCAGTGTCATGCGTAAATAGCGTACTACGTCTACGTACTACGTAAGAACGCCTCATACCACGGAGAGCGCGCTAAACTCAAAATGACTCACAAAAAAATATTTTTACAAAAAACGTAAAATCGAAAAAAAAAAACAACGTAATGCAAATAAACGTAAAGCGAGGCGTGTCTGTATGGTTATTGTACTCTGCCCATATCAAGACTCCTACTCACAATATTATATGCATACCATTACATTTGATATTTCTGTATAAATATTAACACATTTTCACACATCCTAAACATACATGGATAAAGTGAACACAATTCAGCAAATCAGACAAAAATTATAACCTCAGCCATTTATTTTACTTTTTTGAGGAAAATCACTCACTGACTCGTTTGTCAAGTCATTCAATCCTATTACATTCAATGGGAGGTTGGAGCCCATCCTAGCTGGCACTGGGGCGATGGCGTGAACAGCTCCTCCCCAGATCATTGCATTGTCAACAAGGACACAATCATTCACGTTCACACCTCGGGGCAATCTGGAATCTGAGTGTAATGTGCATGTCTTGAGAATGTGGGAGGAAACACCGGTACCTGGAGGAAATAGACACAAGCACAGGGAGATCATGCAAACTCAACACAGCAATGCTCCCGTTGAACCCAGGACCTTCTTGCTGTGAGACAGATGGGCAAACTACTCCACCGCTGTGCTGTTATTGAGGAAAATTATCAAATTGATTTCACCTCATTTATGCATAAATTAGTTTGCCAGTTGTATATCCAAAGCTAAAACTGAAAGAATACAATCCAAAAATTGACTGGGTTCATTGGGTTGCCTGCCTCAATCTCCAATTATAGTATTACAGCAAGATGAAATTATTTATATCTTTTTTTTCTCCCCAGTGATTTTTGTGCCTTTGTGAGAAATGTTAAAAGCGAATTATGATACAGTGTCTTTCATAAGTAAGGTCCTTTGGGCTTTTTACACCCAAACCTAGTGGCTCATCAGGCCGGTGCTTATCCCCAGTTTCTGTAGCGTGAAGCTACCAGGAGTTCAACTCCTCCTGGATGGGATGCTAGTCCATCGCAGGTTACCTTCCCAGTATATTTTACTGGTACCCATTTATACTGCTGGGTGAACAGAGGCACACTTGTGGTTAAGACCTTGCCCAGGGGTCTTAGCACAGCAGGGGTCTAACTGGGATTTGAACACTCAACCTCCTGATCACGAGCACAGCACCCTAACCACTACACCACTAGTCTCACATCGTTCATAAGTATCCCCACTTAAAAGTTCCCACAGTCTGTAGTTTTAAACCCTGAATCTGAAATGGGCATAATCATCATCATCATCATTTTCTCTAACCGCTTAATCCGCCCTGGACAGCTGTCCAGGCCATCGCAGGGCGGAAACATGCTGCCGGCTTTGCAGCTACTCTTGTCGAAAGTCAGCAATGGTTCTTTTACATGAACCTCACACCATAGACAGTGAGAGACATGGCCGGCCTTTGATAACCCAATTAGCTGCACTGGGGGGACAGTGACAACCTTGTGGAGAGTGGGAGTTGAATCCCCAACCTTAGGATCAGCGATCCAGCACCCTGTACTACTAGGCCACCACTGGAAATGGGCATAATTGGGATTATAAAATTATTAATATTCGTGGGACGGGACCAAAGCGCCCCGAGACCCCCCTTGTCAGGGACAGGAACGAGGTGTTTGCCAAGGTCTCTTCCACTGCAATATTGGAAAGAGGGACTGCCGGTTGGAAAAGGGAAGGAGGACAGATGTGAGTAAACCACAAAAAAAAAAAAAAAAAAAAAAAAGAAAGAAAACGGAAGGAGGGGACGCGATGGGGTGAGGGTACCTACTGTGCGGGCCAGCCCACGCGGTGTTTCGAAAGAAGTCCTTTCCTTCTGTCTTTTCACCCCCCTTCACCACTGCGATGTCCTGGAAAGCTGTCCAGGGTGTACTCTACCCTCACCCAGAGTTGGCTGAGATGGGCACCAGCCTCCCCTCGACCCTAATTAGGTTCAGAAAGTGAATGAATGAATGGCAGTTGTTAATATTAAAGTGGATGGATATAGCCCCATTTCTCTAAAATCCCTCATTTACATCTTTAGTATTAAAACCCTCAAATATCCTCTGATTTTTCACGAAGTTCAGCTTGAAAGAGCCGAAGCAAGAAAGATAATGAATCTTGAAAAACTTGGGAAAATGCTTTCCGAGACTAGGATTATAGATTCTCTGTCACATGCACATTCGGCTAATCAGCTGTTTTAAATTTCCCCAGGTGTGGATGTGAGCGTGAATGGTTGTGGGAGTGTTGCCCTGCAATGGTCTGACAATGGTTCAATGTGTATCTCGTCTTCTCTTGGTATCGGTTGGGATAGGACAGCCCTAGTAGTAAGATCAAGCAGTTCAGCAAGCAAGTGAATGTGGTAAAATGGCCCAAAACGGGCCGATCTTCATCTGGATGGCAGTCTGTGGGAAGACTTGTGGGAATTGTATTCACCAGTAGTTTTCATCCAAATTAATAGAACTTTTTGCCAGAAGAAATGTGTGAATGGACTTCGGATCCAGATATGCAATGCATGTAAAGACGAGCCCGAGATTGCAGCCAGAGTTGGTTCTACCAAACGGGTTAATGAGTTATGAGTTGTATTCCTCAGATAATTAACTTTTAATTATTTACCTGGCGTTACAAACAGTGCCGATGGTGTAGTGGTTAGGGTGCTGCACTCATGATCATGAGGTTGCGTGTTCAAATCCCAGTTCAATCCTTGGGCAAGGTCTTAACCACAAGTGTGTCTCTGTCCACCCAGCAGTGTAAATAGAAACCAGTACAACTATACTGGGAAGTCAACCTATGATGGACTAACGTCCCATCCAGGAGCAGTTGAACTCCTAGTTGCTTCATGCACTGGCCTCATGAGTCACTATGGCTTGGGTGAAAAAAGCCCAACGAACTTTACTTTACAAATGGTGCGGCTGGATGGTTTGGGAAGTCGGTCTAGACCAGGGGTGGGCAATCTTATCTGCAAAGGGCCGCTGTGGGTGCAGGTTTTCACTTCAACCAAACAATAGCCACACCTTCCACCTGTTTCCACCAATCACTGATCATCAAAAGAAAAAAAAAAATAGATTAGACATTACTGTGTCAATTCTGAAGTGGAGCCATCTTGGTGAGATCACATTACTGTTTAAGACTTAAAGCAAGGTGATCTCACTAAGATGGCTCCACTTCAGCATTGAAACAGTCATGTCCAATCTAGGTTTTTTTTCTTTTCTTTTGATGATCAGTGATTGGTGGAAACAGGTGGAAGGTGTGGCTATTATTTGGTTGACGTGAAAACCTGCACGCACACCGGCCCTTTGCGGATAAGATTGCCCACCCCTGGTCAACACCACTGGTTTGAATCCAGAACCAACAGGCAAAATGGGTGGTGTTGGCACAGTGAGCAACACCTTCCCTTCCCTTCTGCCATCTTCATGGCTAAAGTGTCCTTGAGTGAGGCACATAACCTCCAACTGTTCTCTTGGTGCCCCAATGCCCGGTGTGTGTGTGTGTGTGTGTGTGTGTGTGTGTGTGTGTGTGTGTGTGTGTGTGTGTGTATCTATGAATGTATTTTCACTGTTTATCTTAATCATTTATTTTCAAAAAGAATACTTTTTCACATGCTGATGCACAGCAACTTGCTATAAATAGAGATTACATACTTTTCAGTATGTTTAGTTATTATCATTAAGAAAAGGTAACAACAATAAGATCTGACTCGTAATCGTTATTGCAAGTTTCAAAAAAAAAAAAATCAGATTGTGTAATTTGGTGCCCGGGTCGATGATTACATTTTCACTCGAAGACTCCGTCTGGAATATTTTCTCTGCTAGTGGTTTAGTTTCGAGATTAATCAATGACATTTCAGATAACAATAAATCCATACGGCTGGCAAGGTGGTGCAGGGGACAGCACGCCGACCTCACAGCAAGAAAGTCCTGGGTTCGATTACCGGACTTGGGGCATGTCTGTGTGGAGTTTGTGAGTTTTCCCTGCGTGCTTCCGTGGGCCTTTTCTGGGTTTATCTCACAGTCCAAAAATATACATAGTCGGCTGATTACTGGTTCCGAATTCACTGTGTGAGTGGCTGTGTGTGTGTTGTTCTGCAGTGGCCTGGCGAGCTGTTCAGGGTGTACCCCAACTTCTCCAGTGTTGGCTAAGGTGGCCAGCCCAGACCCCCCCCCTCCCCTCCCCGACCCTGATTAGTAGGGGGCTTAGAAAATGAATGAATAAATACATTCAATCCACCTTTATTTATAAAGCACATGAACAACACCAGTTGAAACAAAGTGCTGTACCGAGAACTAAAACATCATAATCAGTTAAATTAAAAAAAAAAAAAAAAAGGAGAGAGAAGTGGAAAAATACTAAAACCTTAATGGAAAACTCCTCAGGAAGTTCAAAATGCCAGGGATGAGAAGGGATGTGTCTCAAGGTATGACTCAAACTCTGCTGTAACTTCTGTATTTATAGAAATTACAAACCTTCAACATCATTCTCTCAAAATGTTGAAAAGGTGAGATGATGAGATAATAAGATAATAATGAGATAATAAGATAATGATGAGATGATGAGATAATAAGATGATAATGAGATGATGAGATAATAAGATAATAATGAGATAATAAGATAATAATGAGATAATAAGAGACGAAGGTGCAGAGGATATGGTGAGATGGAGGCAGATGATTTGCTGTGGCGACCCCTGAAGGGGTGAAAAGGTGAGATATTAAACTCTGGTTCTTGTCCAGGCAGTGGTGCCCTGGTGGTAAAAGTGCTGGATCACTGCTCCTAAGGTTGGGGGTTCATGCCCCACCCTCCACAGGTTGTCACTGCCCCTCCCCAGTGCAGTTAACTGGGTTATTGAAGGCTGGCCATGTCTCTCACTGTCCATGGTGCCAGGTTCATGTAAAACAGTGGTCTCCAACCTTTTTTGCACCAGGAACCGGATTTATGTATGAAAATGTTTCCACAGACCGGTTAGAGTCTACTCTGTAGTCTTGTTTTGGTGGCTGTCACCGCAGAAGACCCCGCCTCACTAAGATATGCGGCTGGAAACGGAAGAAGGGCTTTCAGTGCTTATGTGGAAATGTCAAAAACAGTCGATTTTCAAAATAAGATCCGGACGCTCTAATAATAATAAAAAAAAAAACTATAATTTGTACCATGAAATGGTATGGGGCAGTGGTGGTCTAGTGGTACAGGGCTGGATCGCTGATCCAAAGGTTGGGGGTTTGAGTCCCACTCTCCACAAGGTCGTCCCTGGTCCCCCCCCCCCCCCCCCCCCAGTGCGGCTAACTGGGTTATTAAAGGCGGGCCATGTCTGTCACTGTCTATGGTGAGAGGCATGTAAAAGAACCATTGCTGACTTTCGTAAAGAGTAGCTGCAAAGCCGTCAGCGTGTTTCTGTCCCTTGCTAAAAAGGGTTGTGACAGGAAGGGCATCCGACGTAAAAACCTCTGCCAAATCAAAATGTGCGAATCAGATGATTCGCTGTGGCGACTCCCGAGTAAAAGGGAAAAAGCCGAAAGACAGACAGACATAATTTGTACCATGAAATATTTTGTTTGTGGACCGGTATCAAACGATCCACGGACCGGTACTGGTCCATGGACTGTGGGTTGTGTACCCTTGATGTAAAAGAACCATTGCTGACTTTCAACAAGAGTAGCTACACAGCCGTCAGCATGTGTCCACCCTGCAATGGCCTGGCAAGCCATCCAGGATGTACTCTGCCCTTGCCGGGAGTCGGCTGGAATGGGTGCCAGCCTCCCCATGACCATAATTAGAATTAAGTGGTTAGAGAAAATGAATGAAAGGTTCTTGTCCATTTAAATATAAGTAGGTGAATACCTATGAAACCATTCCATTGAAACCAATCCTGCCATTATAATCCTGCAAAAAACGTCCGAAAGAAATTCTAAAGAAAAAAATCCTATAGATCCGCTGCTCCTCCGCATTGAGAGCGGCCAGTTGAGGTGGCTCGGGCATCTGGTTAGAATGCCTCCCGGACGGCGACGATGTCTCTCGGCTTGTCTGGGAACGCCTCGGTGTGTGTGTGTGTGTGTGTGTGTGTGTGTGTCGGAAGAGCTGGAGGAAGTGGCTGGGGAGAGGGATGTCTGGGCTTCTTTGCTTAGGTTGCCGCCCTTGCGACCCGACCCCGGAAGAAGCGGAAGACGATGAATGAATGATGAATGAATCCTATAGAAATTCCATTGGTGTATTCGATACGACTTATGTACCCGGTTGCATAGAACGCACGTTTCTATAGAACCGGGTATATAAGTCGTATAGGAAGTGTATTTTTCTTTACAATTTCTATAGGGCATTTTTTTTTCTTTTTTTTTTTTTTGCAGGGAATAAAATACACTTCCAAATGTTAGAGATAATTTGTACAGACCTCGGGTAAAGTTGGCTGAGAGCTGGAGCCAATCCCAGCTGACCTCAGATGAGAGGCGGGGTAAGCCTTGAATAGGTTGCCAGTCAGAATTGGCTGCAACAAAAAGATAAATAACTGTTCACATTAAGCAGCGAATAATGATTTTTTTGGGGGGTGTTGGAATGTCAGTCTGAAGCATTGTTTCTCGAACTAATTACTTGCAAACTCTTATTTAAGCTTGCTCATTACGGCTGGTATCTATGATCAGTATCAGTAAATAGCCCGCTGAATAAATACTAAATAGCTCTTTACATTAGCGAGGAAGTTGTATTGTCAGCATTTTTTTTTTTTTTTTAGTTCAAATCTACATCCAATCCAAACAGAGTGTAAAATATTCAGGCAAGCTTCAATAAGGACTCGCTAATTTGTCTGCTCAACGAGTTTCATTTTCCTTTCTCAAACAAAACATTAAAGCGGTATAAGGATTTAAATAGGAAAGTATGACTCAGTACTAATATTCACGTGTAAACAAAGTCCGAAATGTCTCCAGGTTATCGTGACACCATCTTAATGGAAGTGTCATTGGCACGAGCAATAAATGGGGTCCCAATCATGCTGGTGCATTAATGAGAAGGTGATTGCGAGTGTGAGGGAAGAAGAAACGAGAGCACGATAAGAAAGCATGAATGTGTGGTGGGTCAGGAAGCCTCGCAATGTTCTGTAAAGACAAGTTTTGTCTCCTCCCACACAAACACCTTTACCATCATCTAACGACGTTGGTGTGGGTGGAGGTAAAACAAATTGCTTGAAGGGAGGTGAAAATGTGAATTTTGCCCAAGTAAAGGTTATTTTAGTTGTGGTATCTGAATGAACATTGCGATTCTTATTCTCGCTCTGGAGTCCTTTGGAAAAACTGTAGAAAATGGCACTGTTTGAAATCCAGCAGAATTCATCCACGTGAAATTTATTCCAGGTTCAAATCTTCTAAAAATATTAATTGTTATAGAAGTATAATATGTTAATTTTCTGTAACCGATTAATCCTAATTAGGGTCGCGGGGAGGCTGGCGCCCATCCCAGCCGACTCCGGGCGAGGACAGGGTACACCCTGGACAGCTCGCCAGGCCGTCGGAGGGGCGGAAACACGCTGACGGCTTTGCAGGTCCTCTTTACCAAAGTCAGCAATGGTCCTTTTACATGAAGCTCTTACCATAGACAGGGAGAGACATGGCCCGCCTTCGATAACCCAGTTAGATGCACTTAGGGGGGGGTGGGGGTGGGGGTGGTGTAGTGACAACCTTGTGGAGAGTGGGACTCAATCCCCTAATCTTAGGATCAGTGATCGAGCGCGCTTTACCTCCAGCCCACCACTGCCCACTATGTGCTAATATAGTCTGTCTTCCTTTCGGCTTTTTCCCTTTTACTCGGGAGTCGCCACAGCGAATCATCTGATTCGCACGTTTGATTTGGCAGAGGTTTTTACGTCGGATGCCCTTCCTGTCACAACCCTTTTAGCAAGGGACAGAAACACGCTGACGACTTTGCAGCTACTCTTTACGAAAGTCAGCAATGGTTCTTTTACATGCATCTCACCATAGACAGTGACAGACATGGCCCGCCTTTGATAACCCAGTTAGCTGCACTGGGGGGACAGTGACAACCTTGTGGAGAGTGGGACTCGAACCCCCAACCTTTGGCTCAGCGATCCAGCGCCCGATACCACTAGACCACCACTGCCCCCTTATGTGCTAATATAGTATTGTTTAAAAAAACAAAAACAAAATATAGTGGCATGGTGGTGTTGTGGTTGGCATACACACACCTCACAACAAGACGGTCCTGGGTTCCTGGGCAGACGGTCCAGGCCTGGCTTTGGTTTCCTCCTGGTACATTAGTTTCCTCCAACAATCCAAAGACATGCATATTAGGCCAACCAGCTGTTCCAGATTGCCCTGTGTTCATTGTGCATGTTTGCCTTGTGATAAACAATTCAGGGTGCACCCCACCACCATCCAGAGTCTGCTGAGGTAGGCTCCAGCAGGTTGATCCAAAGGTTGTTGGTTCAGGACCACTTTTTGGCCACTGTGTTAACAGTTAACACACCCTTAACCCTCAATTGCTTAGTTGTGTGTGTGTGTGTGTGTGTGTGTGTGTGTGTGTGTGTGTGTGTGTGTGTGTGTGTGTGTGTGTGTGTGTGTGTGTGATGTAAGTTCAATAAGTGTATAAATGTAAATTCTTAAGTGCCTCTCTAAAAAAAATTTAAAAAAAAAGGGAAACATTTTGGGTTGTTATACTGACTGGGCCGTGGTGATCTGGTGGTATAGGGCGCTGGAATGCTAATCCTAAGGTTGGGGGTTCGAGTCCCACTCTCCACAAGGTTGTCACTGTCCCCCCCAGTGCAGCTAACTGGGTTATCAAAGACCGGCCATGTTTCTCACTGTCTATGGTGAGAGGTTCATGTAAAAGAACCATTGATGACTTTTGACAAGAGGAGCTGCAAAGCCGTCAGCGTGTTTCCGCCCCTTGCTAAAGGGTTGTGTCAGGAAGGGCATCCGACATAAAAACCTACGCCAAATCAAACATCTGAATCATTAATATGACTTTCATGAAGATGGAGGCAGATGATTCGCTGTGGCGACCCCTGATGGGAACGGCTGAAAGGAAAAGAAGAAGAAACTGACTACCTGAGTAGGTAGTGCTACAGACACTAGTACTATATGTGAGGCGCGCCACCAAATGTACGCGCTTGTCGCAAGTGACGTATGGTGCTTGTGAGACAAAGCGCGGCTTATCCGGACTTCCGATCTTTCAAGTGAGCAAGTGAAGGCTGAGTACTAAACAAGTATTCAACGCGCACTTGCTCACTTGAAAGATCGGTAAGTCCGCATAAGTCGCGCTTTGTCTCACGAGCACCATACGTCACTTGCGACAAGCGCCTACTTTCAGTGGAGCGCCTCACATTTTATTGACTACACCGCATGTAAGGTTAAACACACGTATGTAGCATAAGATATTACCATGACTTTAAATTACATTTATAAATAGCCCAGTATTGACTGCTGGAGGACATTATGTCACTATACCTTCAAATGGACTGGAAACATACTGTGCTAAAAAAAAAAAAAAAAAAAAAAAAAGAAGGGAGAAATGGATTACTGACAGCTCCTGAACCTCATTACGAGACTGTCACTAGAGATATGTGTAGAAATTTAGTTTTATTTTGCAAAATATATGCAAATTAGTAGTCGGATTTAAACCACTATGACCCTGATCAGACAGCTACTAATAACCTCCACATGTTCATGGTAATCAATGTGATCTTCATCCGACCACTTCCTTGCAATGTTTATGTTTATGCTGTCTCTGTGATCCCAGGTCCAATTATACACTTTTACTGTCAGTCAGATGGCCGGTGAATCTTCCTGGCAAGATTTCTTAAAAAAAAAAAAAAAAAAAAAAAAAACAGAATGTACCTCCTGTTTATATCCATATTTTTTTTAAAATCTGTTTAGAACACAACGATTCATATTCAGTTACATTTCAGCAAATACACTTTCGGACTGTATCCCATCTGTCGCCATGACACCCCCCCCCCTCCCCCCATACTCCCTCATACATCAGTGGAACTGAGCAACCGAGGATCAGTGCTGCACCAGTGCTATGTGGGTGGTAGATAGTTCTCAGCACAGCACTGATCCAGACATGGTAGAGATATGGTAATTGCGGTGCATTGGGACAAGTGTATCAGGTCCATCAGCGTTTTTAGCATGGTTTTAGCAACGCGATTTAACTGCTAGGTTGAGAATAACCTGGTATCATACGCATATACATGTATGTATGCATAACTTCATTCATTTTCTGTAACCACTTCATCCTAAGTGGGGTCGCGGGGAGCGTGGCACCCATCCGAGCTGACTCCGGGCGAGGCCAGAGTACACACTGATGGCTGGCCATGCAGATACTCTTGTTGAAAGTCAGCAATGGTTCTTTTACATGAACCTCACACCATAGAGGGTGAGAGACATGGCCGGCCTTTGATAACCCAGTTAGCTGCACTGGGGATGGAGGGGGAGGATTCCAGTGACAACCTTGTGGAGAGTGGGACTCGAATCCCCAACCTTAGGATCAGCGAGCCAGCACCCTATACCACGAGGCCATCACTGCCCATCATAATTTAGTTGTATAATTTAGACGGTCCTCACCATGTCAATATGTATTATTGGGCAAAATTTGGCCCAAAAATGCCTAAATCAGTGGTTCTTAACTTTGGCGGTACTGAACCCCACCAGTTTCATATGCTTATTCACTGAACCCTTCTTTAGTGAAAAAAAAATATGATTTTTTTTTTCAAATTCAAGACATAAATATATGTTTTTATAGTATTGAATATGTATTTATTGATATTATATGTACATATACATGTACGTATCCGTCAGTCAGCACAGGGTTGATCCTACTTTGCAAATCATGCAGATAGGACGCCGACTAATATCACCTTCCGTTATATACGTGAATCCATGTTGTACATATTCGTCCGACCGCTTTCTTTTTTGACTCAACATAGCATGGATTAAACCATTAAGAAAGAAATCACACGACGTACCATCACAACAGTCACAATTCGACTACTGAGCACACCAAATTTCCTGCAGCACAGATTTGCCAAGCAATGTAGCGTGATCACCTGCAGCCAGTGATGGCCAAGCGGGGCGTGTCGTCATGAATATAAGTCAGGTGTGTCTTGACCTCCGCCGAACCCTTGAGACTGACTCACCGAACCCCTAGGGTTCAATCGAACCCAGGTTAAGAACCACTGGCCTAAATGAATGGGGGGGGGGGGGGGGTAAAATCCTTGAAGAAAAACTGCCTATCATCATAGCTGTCTGTAAAAGCTGTCAATATGACATTTGAAACAAATATTTAACCCTTTTAAATCTTCACTCACACCAAGTTTCATAAAGATATCTCCACCATTAGACTCTGAGCACACACGTCCTTCATCACCATTCCATGATTGCAAAACATATTCACCAAGGAAATCAGATAAATTGAATTGATCTGCAGCATTTAAATTGTGCAGCCTTGCAACCTGCCTCCATATATATAAAGGAAATGTTTATGTGAACCTATGCCTTGATGGAGAGAGAGAGAGAGAGAGAGAGAGAGAGAGAGAGAGAGAGTTAAAGGAAAGGGATTTTTTTTTTTATTGAGTTACTGTGGAAAAATGTAGTTTTACCTCAAATGATTTGATGGTAGGAATATCAAGTGAGAGCTGCAGTGGCATAGTGGTTGGCATGTTTGCCTCACAGCAAGGTCCTGGGTTCATGTCCTGGGCTCAGACATTTCTATGAGTAGTTAGAATGTTTTTCTTGTTCGAGTGTAGGTGTTTTCTGGGTGTTCTGTTTTCCTCCCACACTCCCAAAACATGCATTATGTTCAATTAAATTAATTGGCTAATTGTTCCAAATATGGAGTGTAAATGGTTGTGGCCTCCGATGGTCTGGTGAGCTGTTCAAGGTGGGTCTAGCCCAACCACAAGCCTCCTTCGAACCCTAGTGGTAAATCAGTTTGATTAATGAATGAATTCCAAGAATTCAAGAATTGATATCGGACATAGCTGACGAACTCATGTGTATCATCGTTTGTGTCTGTGTGTGTTTATTCGTGGAGAATATTTCTAAAACATTCACCTTCTTAGCACTTCTGCAACAAAACGTTTTCCTTCCTGAATCATATCAAGCAGTTCTACTTTTTCATCGGTTCATACCTTTTTCTGGAGCTTCGGCACCTTACCAGAAGCTTGAGAAGGTGCGCAGCGTTTGGGTGGCACGATGGAGCTTAACAGTAATTAAAAACACACATACTAAAAAAGCACAGGCACAAAGTTTTGCGAATGGGGAAAAGGGGGCGTTACATCATCTCAACAATCAGCAGGAAGGAGGACAGCCATTGGCTGAATTCGAATGACGTGACAGTTGCTCGGCAATCCGTGAATATGCAAACCGTGAGTGCAAAACCGTGAATAGTCAAGGGCCTACTGTATACAGACACTCCCCGCTTTACGTTCATTAGTTTTACATATTTTTCAATTTTACGTTTTTAAAAAGAAAAAAAAAAGTTACATTTTGAGTTTAGCGTGCTCTCTGTAGTACGAGACGTACCTACGTAGTACGCTGACGTAATATGCTACTTACGCATGACGCTGCGTCCATTGTTTACAAATGACAAACTGAATGTGTCTTCCTTCTTCCAAGTTCACCGCGTGTTACCCTTGTGCTAAGACATCGTCTCTGTGATCTTTGTGTTTACACTGTTTTGCGGACTTCTGTAACCCTAAGCAAATATTGGTCAGAAGCGTAAGCCTACTAGTGATGGTGGTAATCAGAAAAAGCGGCAAGCCGTCTCGTTAGAAACGAAGATTGCTATTATCAAGAAAATTGATGCTGGTGAAAAACATGCGACTGTTGCACGTTTCTTCCATGTTAAAGGTTATATTTGATACTGTATTTGATACTGAGATTAGTGAATTTGATTAAAATTTATCTATTTGAAATTATTTTGCTTGAATTTATTTTATTTGAAATTAATGTTTGATATTATTTGATATGTTTGATATTATTTTACAATGTTATGTTTATAATAATTGATTTAGAGGTGTTTTATGAGATACAGTAATGGTACTTATGGATGTCATATGTCACTGGAACATACAGTAACAACTTACGATTTTTTTCATCTTATGTTCGGCCGTCTGGAACCTAATATATATATACACACATATACACACATATACACACACACACACACACACACACACACACACACACACACACACACACACATATACACACATACACACACACACACACACACACACACACATATATATATAGATATATATATGATTTTCTGAGTAGATCCTTCCGTAGGAGAGTGCTCAATACTTTTTGGTAGAGCAAATAACAAAAATAAAAGGACAGGACAAAGACTTTCTATTGAAACTCCATTTATCACTACAGATCTGTTTCGAGGGGTGGTGAAACCATCCTCTCTCTTCAGGTGATTATAGAACTAACTATAACTTCTTCTATAATCACCTGAAGAGAGAGGATGGTTTCACCACCCCTCGAAACAGATCTGTAGTAATAAATGGAGTTTCAATAGAAAGTCTTTGTCCTGTCCTTTTATTTTTGTTTATATATATATATATATATTGACACTCCCCGACTTACGTTTTTAATTGGTTCCGGACGGCCGAACGTAAGTTGTTACAGTGACGTATGACGTATGACGTGTGACGTATGATGCTCATACTGCACTATACAAGTGGAGTACCAGTACTGGTCGTCTTAAGTGTTTCTCTGGAAGTGACATCAACATGGTGGGTGGGGTTGACCTCTGTTGTGGAGGCAGTGAGATGTCACATTCTAGTGACTCTGAGGATGCGAATGCTGCCAGAGATGAGCATGACGTTAAATCCAAAATGGGTTATGCATGTTTTTGCCAACTCAGTGTTCCTGTGGTTGTTTGATTTAGGAACAAAAATAAATATTTTACATGGTTTCTGCGCTTGCTGTTTGTGCATCTTAGCTCTGGGCTATAATGTGTTACGCTACACACTCCAGTGAGCTAGCATCCTTACCAGGTTTGAACAGCCAGTCGGAAAGGCAACATGTCTCCGCATGCCACACTCCCACACACTTTGAAAATGAGTAGGAATTGATGTTGCAGGAAGGAACGCAAACATTTTAAATAGCTGGTAACACCAGTTCACCACATGTACCGTTTAAATGAGTTCTTTTCCACTGCATTTATATCTTTGTAGCTTACTTATGCACTTTATATAAAAAGTAAACATGGGCGTACTGGCCCAAGTGCATGAACATAAAGGGAAACATAAACAGAAGTCAACTAGATAGAGACACTCGTAAACTGTTTTTAATTCCCAATCATCCCATCTTACAATACTTGGATGTAAACATTCATTTTCTGAACTACTTAATACTAACTAAGGCCATGGGCCATATAATTTCAAAAATATACTGGGACGGTAACCTGCGATGGACTAGTGTTGCATCCAGGATGAGTTGAACTCCTGGCTACTTCACGCTGTGGAAACTGGGGATAAGCACCGAGCCACTAGGTTCAGGTGTAAAAAGCCCACTTCGAAATTTTACGCACTCCATTTTGAAAACTTTTGGATCTTGCGCCGACCTTCGCCTTTGACCTCGATATTTCAAAATCAAATGGTCTCTGAGACTCAGATAAAGTAGCGCTCCCACAAAGCTGTGTGAAAACCCTTGCACGGGTGTTGTCAGAATTTTGTTTAAATAAAAACAGACACATAAGCAAAACAAACAGATAGATGGACCAATAATCAAATGCCGTTGATTCCAATACTTCCACCAAAAATCCATGTTGTGCTGAAGGTCATAAGATGTTTGGTGACTTCCCTGACTATCCCTCACACAGCTGTTCTAAACTGTACACTATATATCCGATTGTACTAACGCCAACCTCCACATTTATGAAAAAAAATCACAACTATAGGATATTAAATAAAATAATAATTTAGTTTTTGTTATATTGAGGTTCTGGCCCAGAGCTCATAAGTGTATAGATTTAATGCCCTTGTAATTCTCAGCATCTGCTGAACAAAATGAATCAAATCTTTTTTGAGCAGTCTCATTTTTCAAGGGATTTTAATGTGTTAAAAATGAAAATTATAGTTTAATTATCACTTTGTTGAAGCTTTCTATTCACAAGGCACTTAAACACAATGGACCAATTTAATGCTCCTCATAAAAGTTGCTCTATATTAAATGAACAATGTACAACATGTTCTACTGCCATATATGTGATGGCCTGTGAAAGGTCTGATCTTTCTACGACAGCTGTAAGAAAACTGAGGACTCTCAACACGTAAATCTTCACGGAGCGTATTTTTACTTCAGAGCAAACAAACACGGCATCATGGAGGTGTAGTGGTTGGTAGTGGTCCTGGGATCGAGTCCCAGTTCAGATCTTTCTGTGTGGAGTTTGCATGTCCTCCCTGAGCTCGTTTGGGTTTCTGTCAGGTGTTCTGGGTTCCTCCTACTGTCCAAAAACGCGTTAGACCAACTGGCTGTTCCAGATTGCCCCTGGGTGTAAGTGTGGGTATAATGGCTGTGTGTGTGTGTGTGTGTGTTGGTCAGGTGAGCTGTTTTGGATTTGCCTCACTTTTACCTAGTGCTGGCTGAGATATACTCCAACGTCCCTGTGAGCCTCGTTGGACACATCAGCAAATGAGAGTGAGTGAGTGTTAGTTCTAGTTGGTTGGCTCGGTAAATGTACTGTGTGGTGTTCACATGTTCTTCTGGTGCTTATATGTTTTTTTTTTTTTTTTTTTTACTTAGGAAAGGAACAGGGCGGCATGTGACTTAATGCTGAGCCCATCTGGTTTCCTCCCACAGTCCAAACACATGTGCAATAGGCTAATTTGCTGATTGTTTCAAGTGGGGAATGTGAATGGGTGGTGGTGTGTCTGTGTGTGTGTGAGTGTGGGTGAGGGTGTGTGGGTGTGTGTGTGTGTGTGTGTGTGTGTGCGCGCGTGCTGCCCACCAATTGACTGGTGAGTAATTCAGGGTGTACCCATCAATCATCCTGAGATGGCTGAGATAGGCTTCAGCCTCCTTGACCCTAGTAGGATTTTATTGTTCATTTCATTCATTTTCTGTAACTTCTTAATCCGAATTAAGGTCAAGGGGAGGCTGGCGCCCATCCAAGCCGACTCCGGGTGAGGGCAGAGTACACCCTGGACAGCTTGCCAGGCCTTCGCAGGGCAGAAACAGGGGGGGGAAATGATTGCATGAATGTTTCTCTCAAAGTTTCATTCCAGTTCCATGTTGATATACTCCAGCTACCTTTACAAAATCACAGGCTTCATAATCATCCAGAACAACATTACTGAGGGTTTTAAAAAAGAATTATGTTTACAATGCAAGATGAGCTTTCGCTTTGATTACCAGCCTTGTCTCCGTCACTCTCATCACCTCAGGAAAAAAGCCACTTGTGGCATTTGATGAATCAGAGCCTCATTATTGTGTCTTCCTTTGACTGATTACATTTCAATGGAGAAGAAATAACTGTTTTGGCCGTAGATATTGAAGATTGCCTTTTTTAATGCCTAAGTATGTTTACCTGACCCGGTGTCTGATGTGAGATTTTCGGGCAGACAAAATCATTAGAAAATAACATAAATAAAAAGACGTTTTTACACAATTTTGGTGAATACAGGACATATCTTTTAAAAGGCAGCATGGTGGCTATTGCACATTAGGCTAATTGGCTAGCATTATTAATAGCATTAGGCTAATTGTCTAGCATTATTAATAGAATTAAGCTAATTGACTAGCATTATTAATAGCATTTGGGCTAATTGGCTAGCATTATTAATGGAATTAAGCTAGTTGGCTACATGATTAATACCATTAAGCTAATTGGCTACCATTATTAATAGCATTAGGCGAATTGGCTAGCATTATTAGTAGCATTTTTAAACGCATTAGGCGAATTGGCTAGCATAATTAATAGCATTATGCTAATTGGCTAGCATTATTAATAGAATTAAGCTAATTGTCTAGCATTATAAATAGCATTAGGCCAATTGGCTAGCATTATTAATAGCATTAGGTGAAATGGCTAGCATTATTAATAGCATTAGAATACTGTAATTGGCTACCATTAATAATAGCATTAGGCGAATTGGCTAGCATTATTAATAGCATTAGGCTAATTGGCTAGCATTATTAATAGAATTAAGCTAGTTGGCTACATGATTAATACCATTAAGCTAATTGGCTACCATTATTAATAGAATTAGGCAAATTGGCTAGCATTATTAGTAGCATTTTTAAACGCATTAGGCGAATTGGCTAGCATAATTAATAGCATTATGCTAATTGGCTAGCATTATTAATAGAATTAAGCTAATTGTCTAGCATTATAAATAGCATTAGGCCAATTGGCTAGCATTATTAATAGCATTAGGTGAAATGGCTAGCATTATTAATAGCATTAGAATACTGTAATTGGCTACCATTAATAATAGCATTAGGCGAATTGGCTAGCAGTATTAATAGCATTAGGCTAATTGGCTAGCATTATTAATAGAATTAAGCTAGTTGGCTACATGATTAATACCATTAAGCTAATTGGCTACCATTATTAATAGCATTAGGCGAATTGGCTAGCATTATTAGTAGCATTTTTAATAGCATTAGGCGAATTGGATAGCATAATTAATAGCATTATGCTAATTGGCTAGCATTATTAATAGAATTAAGCTAATTGTCTAGCATTATAAATAGCATTAGGCCAATTGGCTAGCATTATTAATAGCATTAGGTGAAATGGCTAGCATTATTATAAGCATTAGAATACTGTAATTGGCTACCATTAATAATAGCATTAGGCGAATTGGCTAGCATTATTAATAGCATTAGGCTAATTGGCTAGCATTATTAATAGAATTAAGCTAGTTGGCTACATGATTAATACCATTAAGCTAATTGGCTACCATTATTAATAGAATTAGGCAAATTGGCTAGCATTATTAGTAGCATTTTTAATAGCATTAGGCGAATTGGCTAGCATAATTAATAGCATTATGCTAATTGGCTAGCATTATTAATAGAATTAAGCTAATTGTCTAGCATTATAAATAGCATTAGGCCAATTGGCTAGCATTATTAATAGCATTAGGTGAAATGGCTAGCATTATTAAAAGCATTAGAATACTGTAATTGGCTACCATTAATAATAGCATTAGGCGAATTGGCTAGCATTATTAATAGCATTAGGCTAATTGGCTAGCATTATTAATAGAATTAAGCTAGTTGGCTACATGATTAATACCATTAAGCTAATTGGCTACCATTATTAATAGCATTAGGCGAATTGGCTAGCATTATTAGTAGCATTTTTAAACGCATTAGGCGAATTGGATAGCATAATTAATAGCATTATGCTAATTGACTAGCATTATTAATAGAATTAAGCTAATTGGCTAGCATTATAAATAGCATTAGGCCAATTGGCTAGCATTATTAATAGCATTAGGTTAAATGGCTAGCATTATTAATAGCATTAGAATACTGTAATTGGCTACCATTAATAATAGCATTAGGCGAATTGGCTAGCATTATTAATAGCATTAGGCCAACTGGCTAGCATTATTAATAGCATTAAGGTAATTGCCCCGAGGTGTGATCATGTGCATGAATAATAGTTAATTTGTTTGTTGTGCTGTGATCTGGTGAGCGATTCAGGGTGTTTCTTTACGCAGTGTCAGCCGACATAGGCTTGAACATTTATGTGACCATAAAAGAATTAAGCGATTCGGAAAATGAGTGAATGATGAGTCGATATGGCAAAGTGCATAACAGGCTGAGATGAAAACAAAGCAAGACATTTTCTTTTATCTTTTTGGCTGTTTTCCAGAACTCAGAAACTTTGGGAACTTGCATGGGCTTTTCCAGACCATTTCACATATGGCTACAGTACTAAAACTTCAGATGTTATCTTAAGGGGATTAAGAAAATTAAATCTCAGTCAGGGGTGTCGGATCAAAATGGGCAGGGAATTACCCCATCACATCAGTGGGAAAAGGTGTACATTTTGTTTTCACTCAGCTTGAACATGTACTGGGTAATTCATGTTTTTCTCTTCTCTTATGATAATTAACGAAAAACTTCTGCTCATAAAACTTATACAGCTTAAATAACACCACGTCTTCTTTATCTACAGATAATTTAATATTGCGGTCACTACGGATTTCATGATAGATTTACTGTCTTCTCAAATCTTGTCCTAAAATCCCCTTCGGATTTTAAAGTCGGAGATTAACATAAACATTTAAAGACAGTCTGGAGACTAATGGGGACGTCACGAGGCCTCGTTTTGCACTGATGGATCGCTGAAACATTTTTTTGACACCTGTACAAGAAATATTCATTCATTCATTTTCTGAATTCCTTGAACCGAATTAAGGTTGCAGGGACGGTAGTGCTCATCTCAGTTGATTCTAGACGAGACAGCACACACCCTGGACAGCTCGCTAGACCATCGCGGGACAGAAACAACCAGACGGCTATGCAGCCTACTGTTGACGAAAGTCAGCAATGGTTCTTTTACATGAAGCTCTTACCACAGACACTGTGGGACATGGCCAGGCTTTGATAACACAGTCAGGTTCATTCGGGGGACAGCAATGACAACCGTTGACAGTAGGGCTTGAACCCCCAACTTCGGGATTGGTTATCCAGCTCTTTATCGTTACTGCCCTTGTACAAGAATTATCATCATCGTCATCATCATCGTCATCATCATCGTCATCATCATCATCATCATCATCATCATCATCATCATCATCATCGTCATCATCATCATCATCGTCATCATCTTCCGCTTATTCCGGGGTCGAATCCTGGGGGCAGCAACCGAAGTAATGAGATCCAGGTGTTCCTCTCCCCAGCCACTTCCTCCAGCTCTTCCGGGGGAACACCGAGGTGTTCCCAGACAAGTCGAGAGACCGAGTCCTCCAGGGTGTTCTAGGTTGACCCCGGAGTCTCTTCCCGGCTGGACATACCCGAAACAACACACTAGGTAGGCGTTCAGGAGGCATTCTGACCAGATGCCCGAGCCAGCTCAACTGGCCCCTCTTAAGGCGCAGGAGCAACGGCTCTACTCCGAGCTCTCCCCGAATGGTAGGGCTTTCTCACATTGTCTCAAAGGGAGAGAGTTGCCACTCGGTGAAAGAAGCTCATTTCAGCCGCTTGTATCCGCGATCTTGTTCTTTTGGTCACTACCCAACGAGAATTAATACGAGAATTAGTTTATATTTAAACACTGTCTGAAGTTTGAAGATGCTCATATTCACGGAATGATGTTCCTGATTCCTTCATTTATTCCCACATTGTATATTCTGTAACCATTTATCGACTGAAATTCACTGTCACAAACCTGAAAAGAACACCCGGAACACTGTCCAGGCAGTAATTGGAGTACGAGATCAAATCCCTGAGATGTAAGAGGCGGGAGCATTCACTATATGTGTTTTTTCCAGGTTCTCGAACAGGCTAGCATATGGTGGTAGCCAGATAAGCCTCACAGCAAGAGGGTCCTGGGTTCGAATCTGTGTGCCGTTTGCATGTAGGCTTCAGCCGCTGTACAACCATTAGAGGATTAGTCAGTTCAAATGATGAGTGAGTGATTCTAGAAAAAGAATTATTATAAGTTCAAGAATCTAACAGTTACCGAAAGATATGGGGAAATATTTTTCTCAGAGCATCACAGGGGAACGTCTCTGAATGTTTGTGGCTCCGTCCTATTGATCAGAAAGACATCAGCTCACGTCCCAGGGCTGTCAAGTTGCCACTGCTGGTCCTTGACCAAGGTCTTTGAAACTCTCTGAAAAAGCTATGTAAGGGAAAGTCCGTTCGGCTAGTGGCTCATCGGACTGGTGCTTATCACCGGTTTCCATAGCGTGACGCGACCGGGAGTTCAACTCCTCCTTGATGGGACGTTAGTCCATCGTAGGTTACCGTCCCAGTATATTTTTACTGGAACTCATTTATACTGCTGGGAGAACAGAGGCACATTTGTGGTTAAAACCTTACCCAGGTGTATTAGCACAGTGGGGGTCTAACTGGGATTCGAACACACAACCTTCCGATCATGAGTGCAGCACCCGAACCACTACGCTTCCGGCCCCACCCTATGAAAAAAATCTATGTGAAGAAAATAATTTCATTCTATCTGACTTTTATATGGGCAGCATGGTGACACTGTGGTCAGCACAGCCGCTCACTGCTTCCACAGGCCAGACATGCACATGAGGCTAATTGTCCGAGTGTGAATGGTTGCGTCTTAGCCCTATGAGCGGCTCCTGAGCTGTTCAGGGTGTACCTGGCCTTCGCTCAGCATAGGCTAAAATTGACTTTCGCCTTCCAGTGACTTTATTAGGATTAAGCAGTTAGCCCAGGCTCGTGGGTTCTAGCTTTGCAGATGGTGATGTCATTTCTCTGTGCAATTTGCACGGTCTCCCTGTGTCTGTGTGGGTTTCCTCCCACAGGCCTAAGAAATGCACATTAGGCTAGATATAGGTCTCTGTGATGAATGGTGAGTGTTCAGGGTGTACCCTTACTTTAACAGCTGATACGGGATCCAGTCTCCGTGTAACGCTTGTAGGATTAAGTGATTTGGTAAATGAGTGAGTGAGAGTCTTATTGTTTGGGTTCGGTTCTCAAGGCTACACGATACTTTCCTAATTTGGGACACTGTTGTAAAAATAGCAAACTGCTGTGTCAAATTAGAAAGGTTGGCAGAAAGTTCCATGAGGGTTCTTGTCAAGACCAATTATAAATGCATGTGTAGTAGCTGCAGCACTGTAGAAGTTCAGGAGTTGAAGAAAGTTTATTCTCTGCTATTTGTGGTTTTATATTTTACTAATAAACTTTTTTTTTTTTTTGCAGTAGCCTTGTATTTTTTCCTCCATCAATGTTCCTGGAGGCGCAATGCACAGTGGGCAGGGTTCAAACTGGTTCAAGTTTTAGTCAGGCCAAAGTTCTTGTTCATGCCTATATATATATATTATATATATATATATATATATATATATATATATATATATATATATATATATATATATATTATATATATATAATTTTTTTTTTTTTTCCGGAGCACTTCAAAAAAGGGTAGATTGCAAAGCACTTGAGTAAAGTAGCAATAATAAAGACCCTCGGTACTGTATGGTTATACTGAAGGTGATTCTAATACATGGCCTGATAGAATATGCTAAAATTTCCCTTGAGAAAGATTTCCACTTTTTATTGACATTCAGGGCGGTAGTGTCCTGGTGGAGAGCAGTGGTGGCCTGGTGGTAAAAGGCACTGGATTGCTGAGCCTAAGGTTGGGTGTTTGAGCCCCATTGTCCACAAGGTTGTCACTGTCCCCCCAGTGCAATAACTGGGTTATCAAAGGCCGGCCGTGTTTCTCACTGTCTATGGTGAGAGGTTCATGTAAAAGAACCATTGCTGACTTTCATAAAGAGTAGCTGCATAGCCGTCAGCGTGTTTCCACCCCTAGATAAAGGGTTGTGTCAGGAAGGGTGTCCGATGTAAAAACATATGCCAAATCAAATATGCAAATCAGATCTTCTTTTACTTTCGGCTGCTCCCTTCAGGGGTCGCCACAGCAAATCATCCGCCTCCACCTCACCCTGTCCTCCGCATCTTCTTTTCTGACTGCAACGACCTTCATGTCTTCCTTCACCACATCCATAAATCTCTTCTTCGGTCTTCCTCGAGGCCTTCTGCCTGGTAGTTCCAACCTCAGCATCCTACTGCCAATATACTCACTATCCCTCCTCTGTACATGTCCAAACCATCTCAATCTAGCCTCTCTGACTTTGTCTCCAAAACATCTTACGTGGGCTGTCCCTCTGATATACTCATTTCTGATCCTATCCATCCTCGTTACTCTTAGGGAGAACCTCAACATTTTCATCTCCGCTACCTCCAGCTCTGTCTCCTGCCTTTTCCTCAGCGCCACTGTTTCTAAGCCATACAACATCGCTGGCCTCAACACCGTCTTGTACACTTTTCCCTTCATTCTTGCTGACACTCTCCTATCGCACATCACACCGGATACTTTTCTCCAACCATTCCAGCCTGCCTGCATGCGCTTCTTCACCTCTTTTCCACACTCTCCATTGCTCTGGATTGTTGAGCCTAAGTACTTAAAATCCTCCACGTAATACTTTCGATTTGCATCATCAATAATTGGCATTGGTTTTACGTCGGATGCCCTTCCTGACACAAACCTCTGCATTTCTCCGGGCTTGGGACCGGCATGAGGGGGAGAGACACTGGTTAGTGCCCCCCCCCCCCACACCTCATGGCTGCTTTAAATATGCAAATCAGATGATTCCCTGAAAAAGGGAAAACGCTAAAAGGAAAAGAAGAAGACTTTTTATGAGCATTCAGTGGGTTAAGGCAACACAGGCGTGGTCATTTCATAGGAAGCAAGTCACAATAGAGGCGTGGCTAGTTACAGTGCATTCACTCAATTGCAGGCACAGGGGCTCTGATGACATGGGTGACTTGGTTTACAAAAATAAAAGAAAACCGTGTGTACCCACTTTTAAATGAGTTGGCACAGACTTGCTTGTGTTTTTGGAGCAAGTCATCAGTACAGTCACTGACTGCATCTTGAAAGACCATCTGCAGCAAAGTTATGGTTGTCTGCTTGGCTTTGCTGCTTAAATGAAAATGTTGGTAGGACAGACAACCATCTGCAGTGTTTTTTATTTCTATCTTTTTTTTTTTTTTTTTTGGTAGTAATACATAAACGGATGGCTCAAGCTTGTGTGCTAAACAATGTGCTTCTCCGGCAACACAGAAACCAATCTCCTGTTTATAAATTTTAATGTCTAAAAAGTTATCGTGTAAATTGAACCCGTTACAATTGTAAAAGGTGTTGCGTTGCCGTTGGCTGGGAATACAGGGATCCATCACTTTCTGTGATTAATGGGGACTGAGGCCCCCCGCAACCGCCGATTTCTGCAAAGTAGGACGGCCCCCCCCGATTGACGTATACATTCATGTATATATGTGTATAATATCAATAAATACATATTCAACACTATACATGCTTACAATAACAATTAAACATTCAAAAATAATGCATAAGATGTAAATAAAATATAAATATACACACACACACACACACACACACACACACACACACACACACACACACACACACATACATACATATACACGCACCTCACATAAAAATGTAAGTAGTTTTGTTGGGGGGTTTCGGTTTTTTTTTTTTTGTTTTTGTTTGTTTGGGTGTTTATTTTTGCATAATTGGCCTTGTTTTGCTGCATTTTCTTTAACTTTTCCCCTATTTTCACTTAATTTCCTTAGTTTTTTATTTTTCGATGAATATTTTTGAAAAACCCGCAATGCACTGAAGCCGCAGAAACTGAAATACGAAGTAGCGAGGGATCACTGTATATTCATTGAAGTCAAAATCATGGTGAAGGCGAGGTATTTTTTATTACTTTTTCAGGGTAAACATTCTTTGACAACTCTTGCAGCAAACTTACACTTAAGCACAGCTATAGGTAGAACTGATTTAATAATATGCAGGTTTGAAGTTCATGGAACTACACTTATCATTACTGAACCGGTAGGTCACGTAAGATTTCACAATGAAGCAGGGAAGAAAATAAGCCAGCAGTCTATTCAAATAATTTGTTGGCTGACCTGAAGACCAACTTTAATTCCAGAAATGCAATATCCAGAGATGTGAGTATCATGACAGGGGGCTGCTTCTCTGCAGACAATAACAGGAAGTGACCATAGTGATAAGATGGATGTTTGCGATATTTCATTCCATACCTGCAGACAAAACAACATGAAATGAGTTTTGCAAATCTCAGTTTGAATGCCACTGAAAATCAAGGGATGACATTCAAATTGCAAGTCCATTAATTGCATCTTTAAAATGATGAGGAATGAAAAAAAAAAAAAAAAAAAAAAGCAATGGACAAAATACTGCAATAAGTTAATTACATTCTTTCTCTGATGTGTTAAACTGTACATGCCAACAATGGGTTGTATTGATGCAGTGGTGGCCTAGTGGTAAAGGTGCTGGATCACTGATCCTAAGGTTGTGGGTTCAAGCTCAACTCACCACGGGAGGTCACTGTCGTCGCCCCCCCGGTGCAGCTAACTGGACTATGAAAGGCTGGCCATGCTGACTTTCAACAAGAGTAACTGCACAGCTGTCAGTGTGTTTCTGCCCTGCGATGGCCTGGTGAGATGTCCAGGGTGTAATCTGCCCTTGCTCAGAGTCAGCTGAGATGGGCGCCAGCCTCCCTGAGACCCTAATTAGGATTAAACAGTTACAGAAAATGAACGGATGAATACTTCCCCCCTTATTACACCCACTTTGGCCTTGGGTTTGATTTCCAGTTTGGGCGTTTCTGTGTGGCGTTTGCATGTTTTCACAGTGCTTGCGTTTGTTTACTCCGGGCACTCTGGTTTCTCCGCCCACAATCCAAAAACATGCACAGCAGGCTAACTGGATGTTCCAAGTTGCCCTTGTATGTATGTGTGTGTGTGTGTGTGTGTGTGTGTGTGTGTGTGTGTGTGTGTATGTGTGTGAGAGAGAGAGTTTTGGCCTGACTCGCTGTCCAGGGTCTACCCCGCTCTCATCCAGAGTTGGCTGAGATGGGTGCTAGGCCTTCCCATGATCCTAATTGTTTTTTTTGCTTTTATGCTTCCTGTGCTTGTGTGGGTTTTCTTTGGATACTCTGGCTTCTTCCCTCGGCAGTCAAAAGACATGCACATTAGGCTAATATGATTTTTAAAATTGCCCCTAGGTATAAGTTGTATTGTGTGTGTGTGTGCTGGCCTTCTGATTGACTGATAAAGCTGTTCAAGGGATCCCCTGCCTTCACTCAGTGTCAGCCGAGATAGGCTCCAGCTTCTATACAGTCCTAGAAGGATTAAGTGGTTTGGGAAATAATTGTATGAGAGTGAAGAGTCAGAATTAAAGTTTTCATAAACAGTAGTACTGTATATTTATAAAGACAAATCTAAGGATGCTGTGTATAAACATGAAGTAAACATACGCATTAGAATTACACTGCCCGGCCAAAAAAAAAAAAAAAAAAAAAAAGTCGTACAGTAATATTTCCATTAAGTGAATGTTGCCTTGACCACAGCATGCAATCTCCATGGTATTGTTACTCCAGTTGTTCATTTTGAGGATCAACAACATTAATATGGCAATAAAATGAAGTCAGCTGATGACCGGAATGATCAGGTTATCACTTCCATTGATGGTACGGATATTGAGAGACTCGAATAATTAAAGAGTGGTTCAGGGAGCACGGGCAATCATTTTCACATATCTATTGGCACCCTAGGGGCAGTGGTGGTCTAGTGGTATAGGACGCTTGGATCGCTGATCCAAAGGTTGGGGGTTCGAGTCCCACTCTCCACAAGGTTGTCACTGTCCCCCCCCCCCAGTGCAGCTAACTGGGTTATTAAAGGCGGGCCATGTCTCTCACTGTCTATGGTGAGAGGCATGTAAAAGAACCATTGCTGACTTTCGTAAAGAGTAGCTGCAAAGCCGTCGGCGTGTTTCCGCCCTGCGATGGCCTGGCGAGCTGTCCAGGGTGTACTCTGCCCTCGCCCGAAGTTGGCTGGGATGGGCACCAGCCTCCCCACGATCCAAATTAGGATTAAGCGGTTACAGAAAATGAACTGAACTATTGGCACCCCAGATTTCTGACCTTAACATTATCGAAAGTTTTCAGGATGTGCTGGAGAAGACTTTATGGAGTGCTTCAGTTTTTCCCCTCATGAGTTGAAGAAGTCGGTGAAAAATGAGCCCAACACTGGAAGGAACTAAATAAATGTTATATAGCTTATATTTTTGCTGAAACAATGGCATGACAATGATGTGCTATAAGCGAGGCTAAAGGCAGAACAATACTGATGCAGAACTGCAGGCCTAAACACTATCAGAAGCACTGACCTGCATTCACAACTTACATTCTAGTATTTGTTCCATTAAATTGTATTAATTTATTCCCAACAGTCTCCTCTATTCACGTCGTAGTGTCTCTTGGCTGGACTGCTTCTAGTACATGTAAAATGTTAGATTTTTTTCTTGCACAGTAAAATTTCTGCTTCTACGTGCTGCCATGTCAATCGAATCAGAATCAGCAATGCTGAATGATGTCACTTAAACTACAGTTGGCCCTCGACTTACGAAATTAATCCGTTCCAGCAGCTTTTTCGGAACCTGGAGTTTTTGTAAGTACGTGTAACGTGTGATTCATTCCAATGCTCCCAATATATCCCATAAACCCTTTAAAAATGATAAAAGTACACCGATTTTGTATGAAATATGTGTTAACAGTTAAAGAAAATTATTTATTAAACCATCTAAACATTTTATTAACTTATTAAACCATTTTATTCACATGTTTATTAATTAAACCATTATTAAACATTTTTTATTAACCAATTTTTTTATTACCCAAACCAAACAATATTAAACATTATGTGCGGGAGGTATTGCAGCCAACACCGGAGCTTTTGGGGCGGAACTCGGCTTGTCTGGACTTCCCATCTGTCAAGCAGGCAAGTGCACTTTGAACACTTGTTTAGTACTCAACATTCACTCGGTGGCTGAAGGGATCAGAGGTCCAGATGAGCCACGTTTTGCCCACATTCGGCCGAGCGCACCACATTTATTAAACATTTACTGAGTTAAACAACTTAAAAAATGAAAAATAAGCTGCAATGAACACACTCAAAAAACTCTCGAAACTCACGAACCAAAAGTACATCTCTCCTTTATGCGTGTGACAAACAAGCATTATGGGTGCAGTACTATGGATATTCAGCTCCCTCCTGGCCAATGGGAGGCCAATGGGAGGCCAGCGGGGTGGGATGTTGGGAGACAGCCAATGAGAGAGCAACTTGCGCATTGTTTGAATGTTTGACTGGTGCGTTTGAATGGCACGTTTGGCACTTTTTGTAAGAAGAGGTTGTTTCGTATACAGAGGGCGAGAATTTAGGAAAATGTTTTTCGTAACCTGGATTTTTCGTATGCAGAGGTTTTCGTAAGTAGAGGGCCGACTGTATTTTAGTAATGGGGCTGTTTCTTTAACCAATCAGAATTCAGATTTGCTTCACAGGGCCAGGGAGCGGACTTACAATGACGTCAGTATTTTTCTGTTTTCTGATTGATTGGTCAGAGCAAAACTAGCTGAATAGTCTGTAGTGATCTGCATTCAATGCATTTAAGTTAGATTTTTTTATGCCCATAGTGGCTCAGCAGGAGAAATTAACTTGATATCGGACATTTAAAAAAAATCTATTTCCAAGGCGGCCTTTTCCAGAAAATCATAAAGAGAGGTTGCGGAGGTAAAGTTTATGGTTGCTACATTTGGCCAAGTGCCAGGTTTACCAGGAACTTCCACTGGTGAAAGTTTTGCAATGCTCAGAGTTACCAGCAGAACTGCTGAAAATGCCCCCTCAGTGCAATGCTACGCCTTGTCATATTGTGATTCTGTATATTATTGATGTTTTGTATAATCGAGATGTGATAGTGGTGGTATTAAGAGGTGAAATAAGTTTGTTATCTCCCACTGAACGCCCAGGTACCAAAATTCATGGCCCACCACTGCTTGTGTGTAACTTTTTTATTTTATTTTATTTTTTTTTGGCTGAGCAATATATATTACATAAACTTATTTCCCGTGATTACAGTTGCCCATGATCGAATGTCCATGATTTACAGTTATCTTGCTTCTTTTCACGCCGAATCAATTTTGGCGTATGAACAACCAACCACCGTAAAGCCCACACAAAGTCAGCCGTATTAATAAAACATGATTTCATACGATGATTAAAACCTTGAAATGAAAAATGAGACAAGTCATCAACTAGCAAAATGCTTGGAAAACAAAACGGTCACAACCAGAGAAAACAGAAGAGGTCCAATAGGAAGGTCACACACCACACATAATTATATAAACAGTTGCACTACTGCTGAAGTTACAGCGATACAGTTGACTCTGTAAACAGCTGAAGCCATTAAAATGAAGAATAAAGGTTGAGTAGAGATAGAAAGCATAAATTCGACTGGAGAATGGTTTAGAGTTTAGGTGTTAGATCACTTCTCATGGTGAATGGAGAATGCCTGCGGCCTAGTGAAATGGCTGACTCTAAAAGCTCTATGGAGGGCCATGAATGATGGCGGTGAGCAAGGTTCTACCCTAAAGCACACTGCGCTACACTGCTGTAAGTCTGCCATTGCTAGAAAGAAGAGGGCTGAAGTAAATAGAAACACTTCTGGGGTATTAAACAGTGGTAATCCATCAGCACAGTCTCGGTAGACCACACCATTTTGTGTAGCTTTTTTTTTATGGTAAAATGTCACATATCAGTGGGCAAAGTAAGACAACAAATTAAAGCTATTTATTACTACCGCACAAAAAAGCTAAACAAAAGTCGCCACCTGGATTTAAATAAGCAAGTCGGCAAGAAGCTTTGATTGGATAATTACCGTAGTGAGTAATAATTATCAGCTGGCAATATTATTTAATCTTAATTAATGCAGTGAGTACTGTACCTTCTCCTTTATTAAACAATTATGTTGGAAGATATATCGCACGGTCAAAGAAAAAGACGTTACTGTATTTCAGACGCATCAGATTATCGGCTTGCATAAAGGAAATTAGACAATTAAATGGGTTGTAAATTTTTAAAATTAGCTTAAAAACTGTTCAACATATTGTTAAATCTTGGAAGGATAGTGCTGCCCTGTCAACTTCAGACAAAGAATCTTCCTCTTTTACTTTCGGCTGCTCCCTTCAGGGGTCGCCACAGCACATCATCCGCCTCCACCTCACCCTGTCCTCCGCATCTTCTTTTCTGACTCCAATGACCTTCATGTCTTCCTTCACCACATCCATCCGAGACTCATGCCTTTCCTCTTCTCTCTCTGTCTACGGACACGCCTCCCACCTCTCCTTCTTCGACGTCTTCGACCAACAGTAGTCCAATTTCCATCAGCATCCTGTTGATTGACAGCACTGATGGCGGTCGTTGTTAACCTGGGCCTCGACCGATCCGGTATGGGGGTAATACTTCTGATTTGCATCATAAATGTTTGGCATTGGTTTTACGTCGGATGCCCTTCCTGACACAACCCTCTGCATTCCTCCAGGCTTGGGACCGGCATGAGGGGGAGAGACACTGGTTTGTTGTCATAAAAATATTGACTGACTGCACTCGGAGAACATGTACAGACATCCATTTATTTATGATGAAACTAATATTATTTGATAATAATAAAAGCACTTTCACAAACATCTTAGTGAGAATAATTGTAATAAAAGGCTTCAGTATGCTAGCAAGCATAAAGATCAGATTCTGCAGCAGCAGATAAAGGTGAAGTGAGCTGATCAGGCCAGACTGACCCTATTTCAGAGCAATGAGCATGTTAGAGAGCCAAATAAATTGGTGTACCCATCAGGCATAATGGCCACATCCTGGAGACAATGTTATGATCTAAGATGTCTTCAGTTGGTCAAATTGAGGCTCAGCAACTTTATATGGCACTGAAATTATGAGCAGGTTATTCCACTGGTGTTCCTTATGCTTATGGATATACATTTCAAGCTTTAATATTAAAAGAGGTTCAGGAAGCATGATGAATCATTTTCAGGAGTCACCACAGAGTCCTCAACTAAGCCACAATTAAGATGTTTGGAATGTTGGAGAAGACTGTGCAGTGGTTCAACTGCCCCATCAACACTGAATCACAGTCTAACATGAATACAGTGTTGAAATAAATAAAAGTTATAAACAATACAACAATGTCATAATTATTTTTTGGCAGGGCAAAGTATATATTGTTTGTATGCAATGTGATCGTACTGTAACTTATACACACAGAATATTACATATTTTCTATAAAATATACAGTGTGTTTGTGTTTATATGCATATATGCTCATAGTGAGCTCCCACAAAGCCAGTGCTTCTCAAATAGTAGAACGTGCTCCCCTTTGGGGGCACAGTGTGATGGGGGGGTATGACCCTGGAGAACATGCTTTTTTGCCATACTGTACTAGAATTAAGTGTAATTGCGCATCCTCTACAATAGGTGGCAGTGGTGTTCTCACTGTGTTCCCTATGGTGCAAGGAAAAAGCACCGAGCAAAATATATGAACTGCAGTGAACACTTTATAGTCTCGCGCGGGGCACTGGGGCAGGGACGGGGGTGGGGACGGGGTGTGTGTGTGTGTGTGTGTGTGTGTGTGTGTGTGTGTGTGTATGTATATGTAGATATATATATATACATACATATATATATATATATATATATATATATATATACACACATACACTAGTATATTAGTATATATATATATATATATATATATATATATATATATATATATATATATATATATATATATATATATATATATATATACTAAACAAGTATTCAACACATACTTACTCACTTGAAAGATCGGAACTCCAGATAAGCCGCACTATACATCACCTGTGAAAAGAACCTACTTTCGGTGGAGCGCCCCACACACAGACACACACACACACACACACACACACACACACACACACACACACACACACACACACACACATATATGTATTTATATATTTTTACTTTACACTCGATTGTCATTTTTTACAACAGAAGACTTCAGCTGAATGCAAACAATGGAAGGATAAACAAGAAGACAGGTTTCTCACAGTAATGAAATTTGTTTGCAGACGTTTTTCTGATATACGTTAGTGCTGTGTTTTGTTTCAGCACTGGCACTAATGTTGCCTCTTTCTGCCTGTATAATTAACGGTGTAAAGGCTTTCTCAATATATAGCAAGCCTGAGAAAATATATGAAATAAATGGTAAGAATGGTTTTGGCAGTGGTGGCTTGCCGGTTATGGTGTTGGCTGACTGATCTGACCCCCCACTATCATAAAGTTATCACCCCCACTCCCCCATTGAAGCTAACTGGGTTATGAAAACCGAGCCATGTCTCTCACTGTCTGTGGTGAGATTCATGTAAAACAACCATTGCTGTTGTTTGTCAAGAGTAGACCTTTGAGTTGCCATCAGTGTGTTTCTACCATGCAATGGTCTGGCGAGCTGTCCAGGGTGGCCAGGGTGTATTTTGCCCAGCCTCTCTGTGACCCTATTTTGGATTAAGTGGTTCAGAAAATAAATGAGAATGAGTTTGCTTCTTGTCTTAACATCTCATGTTATGAATACACTCAGAAATAAAACAAATAAACCCAAAGAAGTAAGTAAAGTAAGTCTGTTGAGCTTTTTACACCATCATCAGCCCAGACCTTATCCCTGGTTTCCTAAGCATGAAGTGACCTGGATGGGAAGTCCATTACAGGTTACCTTCGAAATACTTTTTTTTTTTACTGGTACTCATTTATACTGCTGGGTGGACAGAGGTGTGGGGGTCTTCTGGAGATTTGAACCCAGCAGCCTAACCACTAAACCACCAGCCTTGTGTTGAGCAAAACTAATTGCAAGCAGAAAAGGGAGAAAAGGAAAATCAATAATCATTATTATTCCTTCAGGGTGGTCAGAATAGGGCTTTGTGAAGCGCAGTCTTTGAGTGACTAGTGAATCTTGATGTGTACCATGAGAGTTGTTTAATATTGCTGGCGAGGTGTATTTACTCCTATGAGATGCAGTGTGGTGTTCCTAGAGTTTATTACTTGTTGTATAATGATGTTACTGGGCAGCACAGCGGTGCAATGGCGGGCACTGTCGCCTCAAAAAGGGTCGGTGTTCAAACCTTTCAGACAAGGCAGGGTGGGGGGGTGGGTGGGTTACTATATGTCGTTTGCATATTCATTGGAAGAACATGTTCGCATTGTTTCCTCCATTTACATTTACATTTACAGCATTTAGCAATTTAGCAGACGTGCTTATCCAGAGCGACTTTCAGAATGGATTTAAAGTTACTATACGTGAATATATTGTTATACTGGTTTGTTAGAACAGACTGCATACATGTATACTATCAGTCAAACTCCGTCGGTAGGTGTAATATGGTTTTTTTTTTGTGTGTTTGTATACAACACAGTGCTAATCTAAGTACTGCTGAAAAAGGTAAGTTTTTAGTGGTTGTTTGAAGATACCCAGTGACTCAGCTGTCCAGATATCCAGAAATAGTTCAGTCTACCACCTTGGAGCCAAAACAGAGAAGAGTTTAGATGCATTTGGCCCTTGGCCCTTGGGAGAGGGAGGGATCAGTCTAGCAGTACTAGAGGATCTGAGAGAAAGCGGTGCATACGTGTTTTGAGATAGGGAAGGTGCAGGTCCATTTCTGGCTTTGTAGGCAAGCATTGGTGTTTTAAATTGAATGCGAGCAGATACATGAAGCCAGTGGAGAGATTGTAGCAGTGGCATGTGGTGAGGGAATTTGGGAAGGTTCAAAACAAGCTATGCAGCTACATTCTGGATCAGTTGCAGAGGTTGCATAGCGCTCAAGGGTAGACCTGCCAGGAGTGAGTTATAGTAATCTAGTCTTGAGGTGACAAGCGATTGAACATGTATCTGAGTGGCCTTACTGTCTCGCTGTCAGCAGTTGTGCTTGGGGGTGGGTGGGGATGGGGTCCCCATTAACTGTGTGTGTGTGTGTGTGTGTGTGTGTGTGTGTGTGTGTGTGTGTGTGTGTGTGTGTGTGTGTGTGTGTGTGTGTCACCCTGGAATGATTTGAAGAGCTGTTTGCTCAGGGCTCCAGACCCCCATGACCCCAGTGTTAAGATTAAGCAAACATCCCATGCACTTGTGTTTGATTTTAGGTGTGTTTGACTGATATGATTGTAGTTTATTTCATAGTTCTTGTGATGTCTGTTTCTGAAGTTACAGGTTAAAGGTGCTGTGTCTCAGTCTTTCTTTCATATCTTTTTGTGTGTGCTTGTTTTCCTCTATACGTATTGTGACGTTACGTGAAAAGTGGCCTCACCTCTAATAAAAAAGGCTATATGTTGGAAAGCTTTCTATCGGTTCTTAGATCTTTCCCCTTTTTATTCTTGAATGTGTGTTATTTTTGGTGTTTGACAACATGATAAATGAATGAGATACTGCTAAAGGCTACCATAATGCTATAACTTAGAGTGGGCTAAGAGCTAGAATGTATGGCATATAATCATATTCACCTCCCATCCATCAGAGAGCTGAGCTGCAGCCACTTAGCCATTCATCACCCACACAGCCTGAGCAAATATTCAGAGAGTGACTGATGAGTTTGGAATATTTTTGGCTGGTTATGCACTCTAGTTAAGGCTTGCTGAATGAAGTAAAACAGGTGTTTGTTGGCGTGTGCACGCTTCTGGTTCATTTGAATCAATTCAACTCAGATGGGGACGAAAATGTTAATATCTACATATTTTGAAATGGAATTTATTCCTAATTTTGAAGGTCATGTCAGAGACATCATAGTCGATCAGAGAACTCTAGCATTAGTGGATGAATGAACTGTTTGAATAATAGTATGCAGTATTTGAAATTATGAAAATACAATGTACCCAGGTATTTCTCTCGCTCCCCCAACAACACTGTCTAGATCCCCCCTGAGGAATCCCAATGTATTTCCAGGTCAGACAGGATAATCTTCTAGCAATTTTTGGGTCCGCCTTTTGGTTTCCTCCCAGTTGGTCCTCTAAAGGGAAGCATCCTAATCAGACGCCTGAACCACCTCTGTGGACTCCTTTCTATGCAGAGGAGCATATCATTAACACAATAGAGTTCCTCAAAAACATTTATTATAATAACTACTATAAGGTCAGGTGTAGGAGATGACGCAGATGCGGGAGTCAGTGGCAATGTTTTACCTGACTGGAAACACACACACACACACACACACACACACACACACACACACACACACACACACACACACACACACACAGCAACAACAACAACAAAACGAAAAAAAAAAAAAAAAGATAATCCAAATATTCATAATCACATCTACTCCCCCCCTTCTTCGGAACTTTTCCCATGTCCATGTTTGTGTCCATGGAGACTATACCACCTCCTCATCAGTTTCTACTGCATTTCTATTGTGTTGTACAAGTTCTGAAAGTGCCCATCCAATTTTTGAGGACTTCCTGGGAACATATGTGGGTTTGATGGAGAGATTTTTTTTTTTTTTTATACAGAGTTGTATAGTTTATTTAATATGTTGCAGATATGATTTGATTTGAGATGATTAAACCCAAATCAAAATGAAAACCAAAATCCTTTCTCATATTTTTGCTTGGAGCAGCATGGTGGCATTGTGAGTAGCACATCCATCTCACAACAAAAAGGCCCAAAGTTTGAGTCCCAGACTTGATTGTTTCTGTGAGGAGTTTGCATGCTCTCTCAGTACATGGGTGGGTTCCCTCTGGATAATCCAGTTTTCTACCACAGGCCAAAGACATGCATGTTAGGCTATCTGCTTGTGCCGAGTTTGAGTGTGAGTGGATATGTGTGTGTTGGTCTGGTAAGCTGATCAAGGTGTAATGTGCCTTTGCCACATGCCGGTTGAGATAGTCTTTAAACCTCCTTGCAACTCTAGTAGGATTATATAGTTTGACCTGTGAGTGAGAATGAGTCAGTGTTAGCAGTTGCTATTAGAATATATAATCATTACAAAAATGCATGCAATTGATGGACTGGTGGTAAAGGTGCTGGTTCACTGATCCTGAGGTTGGGGGTTCGAGTCCCACTCTCAATGGGTTGTCACTGTCCCTCCAGTGACGCTAACTGGGTTATCAAAGGCCGGCCAGGTCTCTCACTGTCTATGGTGGGAGGTTCATGTAAAAGAATCATTGCTGACTTTTAACAAAAGTAGCTGCAGAACCGTCAGTGTGTTTCTGCCCTGTGATGGCCTGGCGAGGTGTCCAGGGTGTACTCTGCCCTCTTCCGGAGTCGGCTGGGATGGGCGACAGCCTCACCGTGACCCTAATTAGGATTAAGCGATTAAAGAAAATGAATAAATGCATGCACATGGATTTCTCAGTAATATCTTATGGTTCATTTCGTTTCTGTAACCGCTTATTCCTAATTAGGGTTCTGGGGAGGCTGGCGTCCATCCCAGCCGACTCCGGGTGAGAGCAGAGTACATCCTGGACAGCTCGCCAAGTCATCGCAGGGCTGTTATAATTCAGTGAAACCTAAAATGTAATATTTTGTCCACATGTGTCATTAGCAAGTCTGTCCAGAAATATCAACATAAGTATGTATGAGCTGCGATGGCCTGGCGAGCTGTCCAGGGTGTACTCTGCCCTCACCCCAAGTTGGCTGAGATGGTCGCCAGCCTCCGCGCAACCCTAATTAGGATTTAGTGGTTCAGGAAATGAATCAATGACTATGTATGAGTTGATAAAAAGTGCACAATGCCCAGGCATCCTGGTCAGCCATGTTTAATCCTGCTTCTCTCATAATTTAAACCAGACTAATCCACTGTCAATTAGTGAAAAAAAAAAAAATCACACCAATTACTTTGGGTTAGTCAGGGCTTTATGAAAGCTATGACTAAAATGAAACGTCGTCTTTTTTTTCTTTTTTACTCTTTTCACTCTGTTTCCAGTCATGTGTGTAACACTTCCACTTGCTAATCACACTGTTCGTTCTCTCATTCGATCAACTCCCCCCTGAAACACACAGCTTCTAATGTAACCGTAATGACATTTACTCCTGGCAATGAGCCTGACTCATTTTTCAAAACTTTTTTTTTTTCTTCCAAGACTTCATAACATACAAAGCACAACACATTCACTGACTGGCTCCGAGATATAATATTTCTGTCTTTGCATAATGCTGCCCCATCTTCATAACGAACTACGACATCCATCGATCTACCAGAATGCAAGTCATGAATTTGTCGTCTGAAATGAGAACGTGAGACGACTCCAATTAAATCGTGATACTGTGGTGAGACAATACAACTGTCTCGGATACCTTTTCGCTCTCAGAGCAGGAATGTGTTCTATCACTGTGGTTTATCAGGAGAAAATTGTTTGATGGAGAAGCTGGTCAGAAGAGCTTTTGTTATTGTTTTAGGTTTGGGGTGTCCATAACCAAAGTACAGACTGCATAACGACACTTTCTTTATCAAAAGAAAAAATAAAGTTCACGTAAAAAAAAAAAAAAATCTTCCAAGAAGCTCAAGTTTTTCCTTTTGAGTTGTGCGTTTGTAAGCAGAAATATGCCAAAATTTAAATTTCATGACATTTTTATTAATTGAGACATTGTTCTTCTTTCTTCTTCTTTTCCTTTCAGCTGTTCCCTTCAGGGGTCGCCACAGCGAATCATCTGCCTCCATCTCACCCTATCCTCTGCATCTTCTTCTCTTACACCAACTACCTTCATGTCCTCCTTCACCACATCCATAAATCTCTTTGGTCTTCCTCTAGGTCTTCTGCCTGGTAGTTCCAACCTCAGCATCCTACTACCAATATACTCACTATCCCTCCTCTGTACATGTCCAAACCATCTCAATCTAGCCTCTCTGACTTTGTCTCTAAAACCGCTAACATGTGCTGTCCCTCTGATGTAAGGTGAAGTCTGTTCCACTTCTTACACCTGAGCCTAGCGGCTCATCAGGCCGATGCTTATCCCCGGTTTCCATAGCGTGAAGCGACCAGGAGTTGACCTCCTCCTGGATGGGACACTAGTCTGTCGCGGGTTACCTTCCCAGTATATTTTTACTGGTACCCATTTATACTATTTATACTGCTTGGTGAACATAGGCACACTTGTAGTTAAGACCTTGCCCAGGGGTCTTAGCACAGTGGGGTTCTAATTGGGATTTGAACACACAACCTCCTGATGATGAGCCCAGCACCCTAACCACTACGCCACCGGCCCCACGTCCTTCTGAACGAATCATCTGCCTCCATCTCACCCTATCCTTTGCATATTCTTCTCTTACACCAACTACGTTCATGTCCTCCTTCACCACATCCATAAATCTCTTTGGTCTTCCGCTAGGCCTTCTGCCTGGTAGTTCCAACCTCAGCATCCTACTACTAATATACTCACTATCATTCCTCTGTACATGTCCAAACCATCTCAATCTAGCCTCTCTGACTTTGTCTCTAAAACCGCTAACATGTGCTGTCCCTCTGATGTAAGGTGAAGTCTGTTCCACTTCTTACACCTGAGCCTAGCGGCTCATCAGGCTGATGCTTATCCCCGGTTTCCATAGCGTGAAGCGACCAGGAGTTGACCTCCTCCTGGATGGGACACTGGTCTGTCGCGGGTTATCTTCCAGTATATTTTTACTGGTACCCATTTATACTATTTATACTGCTGGGTGAACAGAGGCACACTTGTAGTTAAGACCTTGCCCAGGGGTCTTAGCACAGTGGGGTTCTAATTGGGATTTGAACACACAACCTCCTGATCATGAGCCCAGCACCCTAACCACTACGCCACCGGCCCCACATCCTTCTGATGTACTCATTCCTTCTCGTTATATTGTTATCAAGCACAACTAAAATTACAGAATTTCGAAACCGAGATTCCATTTTTCATTCATTTTCTGTAACCGCTTAATCCTAATTAGGGTTCTGGGGAGGCTGGCGCCCATCCCAGCAGAATCCGGGTGAGGGCAGAGTACACCCTGGACAGCTCGCCAGGCCATTGCAGGGCAGAAACACACTGATGGCTAATCGACTCCTCTTGTCGAAAGTAAGCAATGGTTCTATTTCATGAAACTTCCACCATAGACATTGAGAGACATGGCCGGCCTTTGATAACCCAGTAAGCTGCACTGGGAGAGGGTGGGGTGTTCAGTGCCAACTCATGGAGAGTGAGGATCGAACCCCCAACCTTAGGATCAGTGATTCACCACTACCCTCATTTTTTTGTTAAGTATTTATTTATTTATTTATTTTGGTAAAACAAGCACAGAAACTGACCAGCATTGTCAATGCAATAATTGGCATTGAAAGAAGATTCCGGGTTGAAAATTTATGCCAACTAGAGCCTTATGTTTTGGTGTTTTGGTGTATGTTATGTTTGGCATCCTGTCCCTATATCTGCATGGTTTTCCTCCAGGTACAGTATTGAGATTCATGTGACAGACATGTGGATAAGGAATGTCCGCTCCAGCTGTTTCAGATGTTTTTCAGATGTTACAGTCTTCCAATGAAGGGGCAGTGGTGGTCTAGTGATATGGGGTGCTGGATCGCTGATCCAAAGGTTGGGGGTTCAAGTCCCACTCTCCACAGGGTTGTCACTGTCCCCCCCAGTGCGGCTAACTGGGTTATCAAAGGCGGGCCATGTCTCTCACTGTCTATGGTGAGAGGTTCATGTAAAAGAACCATTGCTGACTTTCGTAAAGAGTAGCTGCAAAGCCGTCAGCGTGTTTCTGTCCCTTGCTAAAAAGGGTTGTGACAAGAAGGGCATCCGACGTAAAAACCTCTGTCAAATCAAACGTGCAAATCAGATGATTCACTGTGGCGACTCCCGAGAAAAGGGAAAAAAACCGAAAGGAAGACAGACAGACAGTCTTCCAATGAAATTAATTAAAAACAAAAATACATTCATACAAAACGAGATCTGGCAAACAATAAAGTAAAATTGGTTGTCACTAATAATATAAACTTGAGGTCTGCATTGTTTTGATCATTTACACGATCCAAGCAACTGTCTGATTACTTTATTCAAGTCGGATTCAGTCTTAACTTGAATTCTCTTAATGAGATTTTCCACTGACTGGAGACAGAGTGCTGGCATTTCATGCGTTTCACCTGGTTTCACTAGAAAAGTCCAAAACAAACAAAAAAAAAAGAGACACTGATACGATATGACCTTCTTTAAAACATCAAAACCATCAGCTTTCTACCTTCTGCAAGGCTTTTAACATCACAATGTACAGCAGTACTTCTAGCCATAGAAGAATTATAGATGGCAGCCAAGTCCTGTTTTGATCTTTTTTTTTTACAGCATTTGGCAGACACTGTTATCCAGAGCGACTGACAATTATCTTTTTTTTTTTTTTTTTTTTTGCAACTGAGCAATTGAGGGCAAAGAGCTTTGCTCATGGACCCAACAGTGATGATAGCGGGGGTTGAACCACTGACCTTTGGACCAGGCCTATCATCTTTTCCACAAAGTCACCACTGCCCTGGTCTTGTACAAGATACTCTTCTTTTCTTTTTGGCTCCCCCCCTCCCCATTTTTTTCCTGTAGGGGTCACTACAGTGATCTGATTCTCAAGTTTGATTTGGCATAGGTTTTTACGTCGGATGCCCTTCTTGACACAACCCTTTCGCAAGGGGCAGAAACACGCTGACAGCTTTGCAGCTACTCTTTACGAAAGTCAACAATGGTTCTCTTACATGAACCTCTCACCATAGACAGTGAGAGACATGGCCTGCCTTTGATAACCCAGTTAGCTGCATGGGGGGGGGGGTTTAGTGACAACCTTGTGGAGAGTGGGACTCAAACCCCCAACCTTAGGATCAGTGATCCAGTGCACTTTACCACCAGGCCACCACTGCCCGTACAAGATATGTATGGCAGCAAAATGCATAAAATGGGGGTGTACGTTGTCCATCATTGCTGACATCGCTGATTATAAGGATTATTTTTTTGTCCACCATAAAATTAAAAAAAAAAGAATCAGAAAAAAGAGTTGGTCGATGATAACTGCTGCATGCATCTATAGCACCAAGCAGACATGACATTAAAAAAAAAAAAAAGTGTGTAAAGCAGGAAGTGAAGAGTCCTCAAAGTGAAGTTCTCAAAGTTGATGTCCCGAACCTACGGTCACGAGCTTTGAATAGGAACCAAAAGAAAACATCACAGAGACAAGAGATTGAATTGAGCTTCCTTTGCAGGCTGGTTGGACTCGCCCTCAGAGATAGTGTGAGAAGCTCAGCTATTTCAGTCGAGCTTGAAGTGGAACCAGTGCACCTACATGTTGAGGTGGCCCAGGCATCGTATTAGAATGCTCCCTGAATGCTTCCCTGGTGTGGTGTTTCCTATACACTCTAAAGCAGGGGTCCGAGTCCGGTACCGGTCCGTGGATCATTTTGTGCCAGGCAGCAAAGAATTAATAATTTTGATTAAAATATATATAAAAATATGTTTTTGTTTCCAGCTGTCTTATTTTGAAAAGACAACCACTTCCGCCCTTGCTCAACCCATGCTTCCGTGCTTGACTCTTTAGCGCGTATGTATCCTGCATCAGCAATGCAAGTTAGCCCACGCAAAATGAGCCAGAAACAGAGTTCACTGTAAGTTTTTTTTTTTTTTTTTTTGGAAAGGGGAAATGAGACAACTATGAAACAGCAGAAGGGTCACAGACTGCCTGCAAAAAGGAAGCTGCATTTAAAAGGAAACCCCAAGATTCCTACCTGAGTTATGGGTTCATTGCAACAGGTAATTGTTTATATGTGAGGTGCTCTATTGAATGTAGGCGCTTGTTGCAAGTGATGTATGGTGCCAAAGCGTGGCTTACTCGGACTTCCGATATTTCAAGTGAGCAAGTGCGTGTTGATGAACTTGTTTAGTCCTCAACCTTCACTTGCTCACTTGAAAGATCGGAAGTCCGAGCAAGTCGCACTTTGTCTCACAAGCACCATATGTCACTTGTGACAAGCGCCTACATTCTGTGGAGCGCCTCACATATTATAAACAATTTTTGACAACCCTGCCCTGGTCCATTGTAAAGTTGTCAAGTGTCGACCAGTCCGCGGTGATAAAAAGGTTGGGGACCACTGCTCTAAAGGGTCTCCTGGCTGGTCTGGCAACTCCTCAGTGTCCTCCTGGAAAAGCTGGAGGAAGTGGCTGGGGAGAGGGACATCTGGACCTCACTGCCAAGGCTGCTGTCCCCGGGAACCGGGTTGTGGTGGTGGCGGTGGTGGTGGTGGTGGTGGTGGTGATGATGATGATGATGATAATGATGGTGATTATGGTGATGATGATGATGATGATGATGTTGATGGTGATTATGGTGATGATGTTGATGGTGATGATTATGGTGATTATGTTGATGATGTTGATGATGATGATTATGGTGATTATGGTGATGATGTTGATGATGATGATTATGGTGGTGATGATGATGATGGTGATGATGATGATGGTGGTGGTGATGGTGATGGTGATGATGATGGTGATGGTGGTGGTGGTGGTGGTGATGGTGGTGGTGCTGCTGATGATGATGATGGTGATGATGATGGTGGTGATGGTGGTGGTGGTGGTGGTGGTGGTGGTGGTGGTGTTGGTGGTGGTGGTGGTGGTGATGATGATGAATTCATCTCCAGAATGGCAGATAAATCAGTGAACTGACAAATGTTTCACAAATGCTCCAGGCTCACTGATGTATGCAGCGGATGAAGGCTAGTACACCTGCTATCCTCCCGGAGACCCCTTGTAGCATAAACTCTTGATTCTGGCTATGGCAGAAAGGAGCCAAAAGTCTTCGTATGGCACCGGATAGCCATGGAGTAAATGTGGTGTTGTTGCTGATCCATGTAGATCAGGTTTATGTTTATCAAGTAGATGGACATTTTATGAAGTTCCCGTTTTTGTTTTTATTTATCACACCTTTTTATGCTGACACTGTCAAAACAGAGAGATGGTCTGTCAAGTTAATACCGTGGCACGGTCATGTAGTGAACAGTATGTCTACCTCGCAACAAGAACTTCCTGGGTTTGAAATATCGGCATGGTGAGGAAGTTTCTGTTTGGAGTTTGCATTTGAATCTGTGTTTGAGTGGGTTTCCTCCGGGTACTCGGGTTTCCTCCCACAATCCAAAGATATGCATATTAGGCTAATTGGCTGCTCCATGTTTCCTCTACAGATTAAGGTGTGTGTGTGTGTGTGTGTGTGTGTGTGTGTGTGTGTGTGTGTGTGTGTGTGTGTGTGCATTGTCTTGGGATGGACCAGTGCTTGGGATGTACCCTACCTTCATCAATTCTTCAGCTTCCTTGCAACCTTAATATGATTGAGCAGATCAGTAAATTAATGAATTAATGAATGACTGACGATACCATGGCGCTAGAGTGAAATATCTTTTCCAGGATTTCTTGACATTTCCTGTGAATATATTTTGAACAATCTGTTGAAATCAGAATTGCAAAGCTAATTCTGCAAAATGTAATAAATCGAACTTAATTGAATCAGTAAAGCCACAGGACCCATCTCAATCCAAATCCTCACCTGAAATGTCTATGCCAACCTCCTGTGGACAGGATGAAACACAAGCAGGGTAAATGTGTGTGTGTGTGTGTGTGTGTGTGTGTGTGTGTGTGTGTGTGTGTGTGTGTGCGTGTGTGTGAAATCTGTCAACTGAAGTTATCTGTGAATCGTACCAAATGTGATATGGCACTGTGTCAGAGAGGAACTGTTTCAGAAACTTACAAGTTGTAGACCACCTGAGTCAAACTGAAGACTTGCCTCATTTCAAAGTGTGCAGACTTCACACAAAACAATCACACTGAAAAAACTCATAATGTTTCCTTCTCAATAATTTCACATTCCTTAGAATTCACACCAGACCTGCACTGTTGTGTTCGATCATGCACTTTTATCTTGCAGTGGTGGTGGGAATCATTATTCAAAGATTTTCATCGAGTCCTGAATGTGAATAGAATGTTAAAGTCTGAATACTAAAACGCATCAGCCGGTTATCAAACATGTTAAAGAGAAAACACACCAAAAAACCCCAAAAAAACAACAACAACAATGGAAGGGATCCCTCACTTTCTGCGGTTAATGGGGACTGAGACCCATCCACGACCGCCGATTTCCGCGAAGCAGGATCAAACCCCCCTTCGACTGTGTATATAATATCAATAAATGCATATTCAACATTATAAATGCTTATAGTAACAATTAAACATTCAAAAATAATGCATAACATGTAAATAAAATAGAAATACACACACAGATGCGCGCCTCACATAAAAACGTTATAAAAAAATAGTTTTGTTGTGGGGCAAGAAGGCCCGGGTTCGATTCCCGGCCTGGGCGTTTCTGTGTGGAGTTTGCATGTTCTCCCCGTGCTTGTGCGGGTTTCCTCCGGGTGCTCCGGTTTCCCCCACAATCCAAAGACGTGCACTGTAGGTTAATTGGCCGTTCTAAATTGACCGTAGTTTCTCTCATGCAGCGGCACTGGAACCCAGTCGTATCGGCACTTGCCTTTCCATCGGATCCTTCCGGTGGCGCCGAGACAGCGGGGGGGACTTGCTGCTTGGGTAACAGCCTGTCCCTCATTACTCCCTACCCGGGCTCTGTGCACTGGGGAGTATCACCAGTCGGGATACTGGCCAGAGCGCAGCCATAGTCCTTCAGGACTGACGGAGGCCTACGCTTTGTTGTGGGGTTTTGGATTGATTTTTTTTTTTTTTTTTTTTTTGCACAATTGGCTTTATTTTTAATTTTTCAATTAATATTTTTGAAAAACCCGCAATACACTGAAGCCGCAGAAACTGAAGCTCGAAGTAGCGAGGGATCGCTGTGTTTATTAGAGAGGAACGGATGTTTATTACCACTTAAAGAATACTGGTGTTGCTCATCCTTATAGTATAATTAGTGTTTAATGTAATATGTTTCTGCTATACATAGCTTATTTTAACATCAGTGACCATAAAAATCCTGAACCAATGCAAAACAATCATTTAGTCCCTGAATTGACATGAACTCGTTGTGACGGGATGTCCAGCGCAAGTAAACAAGCAGTGAGTGACATTTTAGGTGATAAAACTCCCCGCATACTAAAGACTATTAACTGGTACCTTTTGGCAAGTTGCTGTTCCCATCGGTTGTCATCCTTTGGCTTTTGATGATGGAATTCCATAGGAACTGTGTCCAGTTTTAAACATAAAAGTTTAGGCTTCTTGCCGAGTAGTTCTGCCTGGAGGTCATGCCGATAGCAGGTTGGCTTGAAGTTGTCTTCATAGATTTGCTGAATTGTGTCCGGAAGGAAATGTTTTCAAAGTATGTCCTGAGCTGTTATGTTTTCCATAATTTCTGCACTTGTGCAGCCATATACTGTAAACATCTCCATTTTGCTGGTAACACACTGGCTCACCACTGGCCAATATTGTGCTATCTTAGACTAGTGTCTTCTGTATGTAGCTCAGCGAAAAGGACAAAACAATGAAATGTTGAGGTTCTCTTTGGGAGTAATGAGGATGGATAGGATCAGGAATGAGTACATCAGAGGGACATCACATGTAAGAGGTTTTGGAGACAAAGCTAGAGAGGCTAGATTGAGATGGTTTGGACATGTCCCGAGGAAGGATAGTGAATATATTGGTAGGTGGATGCTGCGGTTGGAACTACCAGGCAGAAGGCCTAGAGGAAAACCAAAGAGAAGATTCATGGATGTGGTGAAGGAGGACATGAAGGTAGTTGGTGTAAGAGAAGAAGATGCAGAGGATAGGGTGGGATGGAGGCAGCTGATGCTAAGACAAAGACTAGGTCATGAACATGAACAACCAATGAACAAGGTGACATATCATTGGGCATGCCTAGTATTAGTAGTGGTGTGGGAACACTCACTCGTACTGAACAAGAAGCATGAGCGCTTGTTGTCTGATGGAACTCCTGATGTCATAGATAATCATTTTTAAAGAGCTAGTAATACAAATTCACCACAGGAACACTTTAACCAATAATAGAAAAAAAGGTACCGTACTAGTTAAGTACTATTGTGATGGCCAGAAATTTTCGAAGCATACTTCTATGCAAGTGATTTTACACACACCATGGAAGTGCACTGACCCATCAACATGGTATTTCAAGATACACATTGGAACCTGAGGTCATCGTGAAGACCATGTGTCACTATAGCTGTTCCTGTAGATCTATCTCCCTGAAGACTTAAGGTCCAAATATAATCCTGTCAACAGACTCATTGCATTAAGTCTAAAGTAATAATTCACGTGTGATTATGGTTAGTGAAAGTCTTCATGGATGCAGATCTCCAGAAGGATGGGAGGTGCTTGATGCATCATGCTATGAGAAGACACAGCAAAAACTTTAAATGTTCAGTTTATTTTCTCTCACTGTCTATGGTGAGAGGTTCATGTAAAAAAAGAACCATTGCTGACTTTCATCAAGAGTAGCTGCAAAGGCGTCAGCATATTTCTGCCCTGCGATGGCCGGTGAGCTGTCCAGGAGGGATTCTGCCCTCATTAAGAGAGAGCGGATACTTGGAAGGGCCAGCGATGCCAGAAGCATGTCAACACACCAGTAACCAGTATACACCACACAATAACAGTGTGATCAGATCTGTGAGATCCGCTATCTGAAGATTAAAAAAAAAAAAGTTGGATAAATATATGGGCCACGCCTCCACAGTGACTTACAGTAGGTGGCAGCATTGTTCATCGGAATCTTAGTCTATGTGGCTTTTTTAATATACTACTATATTTCCATGTAGCATATAATAGAACACTAAACGTTTCAAAAGATGCAGTTCAACTTAAAAGGGGCTTCATTTTTCTTCGCGTGCACAAAGCCCACCTGACCTTCCTCTGTGATGATTAAAATACGTAAAAATATATCATAAAAATCTTGATTTATTTAGCTTTTTATATATATATCCATTCATCCATTTATATATCCATTCACCCCCACTTACCCAAGGTCGGGTTCCAGAGGCAACAGAAATTGGAGGTAAACCCAGACTTTCCTCTTCCCAGCTGTGCTTTTGTGTTCCTCCTGGGAGATCCCAAGGCATTCCCAGGCCAGACAGGCTATACAATCCCTTTAGCGAGTTTTGGGGTTGCCACCTTCCAGTTCGCCTGGAACACCTCTATACGGAGGACGACCAGGTAGCATTCTAATGACGTGCACAAACGACCTTGACCGTGTCCTTACAGTGCAGAGGAGTTACTCCACCCTGAATAGTTGCCCCCCCCCCATTCCCCATCTCAAAAGCTGAGCCCAGACGCCTTCTGAAGGAAACCCATTTAAGCTTCTTGTACCACGATCCCTTTTCTTTTAGTCACTACCCGGATCTCAGTTTGCCTTTTTAGGTTCCTGTGTCTTATATACTACAACAATCATTTACCTCAGACCTCAGGCTCAGTTAATGCCATTGAATTGAATAGACATTCCACCTTGAGGACAATACGGTCTATTTGACTGAAGGTCATGTAACGATGTGATCTGGGTATCATGGGAGCCGAGCTTCGGGACTGACAATGATGTAACATTTGTAGGCCGGAAAAAAGATGCAGGATATAAGTGTGTACTAAAAATCGATTTTGCTGGTTATTTCAGAAATCAGAATTAACAAGCATGGTCATGCCCGGGTCCGAAAGTTCTGCGGGTGCTCCAAAGGGTTGAAAAGCAAATCAAAATCCAATGTAGAGTCAGTGAGGCAGACACTCAGACTCTCAATAAGCAGGCTTTTATAAGGTCTAAAAAATTTGCATACCGAGATGTCAGTAAAATAATAATAAGGAGGTGCTCATATAGCAGTGGGTCAGTCAATAAGACCGGCAGGTCAAGGAACTCACTTGGAGGATTACTGAAAGTCTTTCGACTATTAACTTGCTTTTACTTTGTTTACTTTTTGAGCAGAGTATTACTTTATGGGTGTCAGCAAGGCCATTTTGGTGCAGGCTCTTGGTCTTGAGCATGACCATGAAGGTCACAGCTGAGAACTGTAAACTTTTTGATAAGATCATTCATCAAAACAAACAGGCATACTTGTCTCTGAGACTGATGACTGGGACTCCAATTGCATCAGAACGTCAATGGCTGATTCACTGTTGATTCAAAGCCATTCAAGCAGTCTGGCTTGAAATAACTGAAACTGAGCTGGAGTAAACAGCTAAATAAAAACAATCAATTATTCACACACACACAGCATTTACATTTGCAGAATTTAACAGACTCTCTCATTCAGAGCGACTTACAGAAGTACTTTGAAATCACTATCAGAAAATATATTATTTACTGGATTGTTAGAACACAGACTAAGTACAGGGCTCCCTCACTTTCCACGGTTAATGGGGACCAAGACTCCCTGCGACCGCTGATTTACGCGAAGTAGGATCGCCCCCCCTGATTGACGTATACGTACATGTATATGTGTATATAATATATATAAATACATATTCAACATGGGCAGTGGTGGTCTAGTGGTATAAGGCGCCGGATCGCTGATCCAAAGGTTGGGGGTTCGAGTCCCACTCTCCACAAGGTTGTCACTGTCCTCCCAGTCAAAGGCCGGCCATGTCTCTCACTGTCTATGGTGTGAGGCATGTAAAAGAACCATTGCTGACTTTCAACAAGAGTAGGCTGCAAAACCGTCAGCGTGTTTCCGCCCTGCGATGGCCTGGCGAGCTGTCCAGGGTGTACTCTGCCCTCGCCCTGAGTTGGCTGGGATGGGCACCAGCCTCCCCGCGACCCTAATTAGGATGAAGCGCTTACAAAAAATGAACTGATGAACTGAACATATTCAACACTATAAATGCTTATAATAACAATTAAACATTCAAAAATAATGCAGAAGATGTAAATAAAATATAAATATACACACACTCAGATGCACACCTCACATAAAAATGTAAGTAGCTTTGTTGCGGGGTTTTGGATTGTTTCTTTTTTTTTTTTTTTTTTTTAAGGTTGTTTTTTTGTTTTTTTTTGCACAATTGGCCTTGTTTTGTGGAATTTTGCTTATTTTTCCTATTTTTTTATTAATTTCCTTTATTTTATTTTATTTTATTATTTTTTTGATTAATATTTTTTGAAAAACACACGATGCACTGAAGCTGCAGAAACTGAAGAACGAAGTAGCGAGAAATCACTGTATACCGTCAATATACCCGTTCTGAACATTCCTTTAGTTCTGGTGTGGATTATTAACCCGTGTTTGTGAGCATTGTATACATTTTTATTTGCATTGGAATTAAATTGAATAGGTTATTTTAGACAGGTTATCTCAAGCCATGAGAGATGTTTAAAGGAAATCAGTTGCCCTAATCTACCCAGCCTGAGTGCTGAACATGTCAAGCCATGCTAATGGACTGCAGCATGCACTTATCAGCGTAAAACACCTATGCGAACTCCCTCAAGTTCAAAAGAAATGCACGGTCCACCCAAGATCAGGCACCCTTCCATATATGGTGAAATATTTGCACCTTTTTAATTTGGTCTTACAGGATCGTTCATTGCGTCGTACATGCATCGTTCATTCGTTTCCTAAGCATCCTAAACCTCATTAGGGTCACAGGGAGACTGGTGGCCATCTCAGCTGACTCTGGGTAATGGCAGGGTAAACCCGGAACAGCTCACCAGGCCATCGCAGGTCAAAACACACACACACACACACACACACACACACACACACATGCCTAAAGTATATGTGGAACAGCCAGTTAACCATAATGCCCATGTTTTTTGGACCGCGAGAGGAAACGGCAGTACCTGGTGGAACGTTTGCAACGTGGAATATGGAAACCAGAAAAACACCTGAGGCCAGGAATCAGATACAGACCTTCTTGCTGTGAGGCAAACATGCTAACCATTGCTCTACTGTGCAACCCACCACAACACCCAATTGTAGGTGTGCGTATTCAAGGCACCATTAAGTCTCAGGAAAATATTTAAGGTATCTCTTTAATTCAATAGCAACAAAAAAATGTAAATTTTGCACTAATTTGCTTAGCCATTTAATTATACTATGGCTATGGGAAGGCTGGCGCCGATATCAGCTGACTCGGACTGAAGGTGGAGTACACCCAGAACAGCTCATCAGTCAATCCAAGGGCTAACACAACCATTCACACTCACACCTTGGAACAATTTAAAACAAACTACCTTATTTATCCGAGCTACAAGATGCACCCGACTATAAGACGCCCATACATAAGGCGCACTGGATTATAAGGCGCACCAAGCAAAGCAAAAAGTCAGATAAGTCAAACTTGATTCAACTCTCACAATAACTCATCCCTGTTCAGTTACAAAAATATAAAATATAAAATATTACACTTCACAATAACTCTCGTCATTGTTCAGTTGGAACAATATAAAACAATAAACTCACCTTTTTAGTTCATTCCTCGTCCACAAATCCATCAAATTCTTCAACTTCAGTGTCGGAGTTTAACAGTTGTGTGAGTTCGACATGAAGCCCGATTCCTGCTATTTTTTTTTTTAAATATTATTATACTATATTATTATATTTTATTATCCATTATTTCCTCTCGAATGGAGTCAGATCAATATAGATGGAGATTAGAAGTCTCCCTGGGTCGTGACCTTCTCTCAACCCCCTCCCCTTAAAGAGACAGTGCATTAGTATTGTGTCCATTACAGAACAGAGGTCATTACTCTTAAGGAGCTGTATCAGTGTAACTTTAAATTCGGGAAGTTTTAATCAGAGGTCCCAGGAAGACACCTGTAGCGGTGCATTATCCCGGTATTTGGACATAAAGAACGGATCCATCTAACTTACGACCTGGACACCAATATCTAGAGGTTGAAGTTCTTTAGTTATTCCACCGGAATGATGGTACGCTCTGAATTAGTTTGCTTCATTTGGGTTTTGACGGTGTCAGTGAGATGGAGACGAGGCCGCACCCACACATAAGGCACACTGGATTATAAGGCGCACCGTCAGATTTTTTTGAGGATTAAAGGCTTTTAGGTGTGCCTTATGGACCGAAAAATACGGTAATGTGCATGCCATTGGACTGTGTGAGGACGCTGGAGTTTCTAGAGGAAACTTACGCAAGCACTGAGAGAACACACAAACTCCACACAGAAATTTCTTCATCATGCCCAGAACTCAAACCTGGACTTTTTAAAAATGATTTATTATGCTGCAGATGTGCTAGCCATTATGCCACCATGTTACTGCAAAATGTTGAAATTTGGCAACCAGTATCCTTTAAGTACCGTATGTCTGAAAACAGCAATGTCAAAAAAAAAAAAAAAAAAAAGTTTAGCTTTCAACCTAAAGTAAATAAAATATTCTAAAAGAAAGGCACTAATTGTTTCCAGATTATAAATCTATGTATAAAAATGATGGGCTAGTAAGGGGTATGGGTGGATATTGATGTAACACCAATAAAGAGACACCGACTTCCAGTTTGGTAGTTAAGAGGCTAAGTCTTTATTTTTTTTTTCGGTAAGCTGATGCCTTTGTGTCAGAGGAAATCTTCTCTTCCACAGGGGACCTCAGGCACCTCTACTAACTCAGCCGTCAGCTGCTGTCAACAGTTTTGAAAGCTCTGCACATCAAAGGGGAATTTCAGGCAAGCTGTCAACTGCAAAATGTGCAATGGGCTGCAGCACGGATTTGAGCTCTTGTAGTGTAGACTGAATATCTCTTCTCTTCCGAACCTATTGTTTTTGGCTGGTGAAAACATACTGCATGGTGTGGATGGTGGGGTTTAGATAAACAATATGCAGTTCTTTGCTGCTCGTGTTGCCTGTAGATAAATGGCATTCGATACACTAACACACAGCTTGTTTTTATTGTGGTTTCATGTTGTTCTGTGTTTTTGAAAGTTAATTGCCATTTCTTAAGATAATGAATTAGGCTTTGTCTGCACAGGTTTCTTATTTTTTCGTTCAATGTTAATTGCTAATTGTCATGAATGGCTTCCTTCCAGGAAATTAAAAAGATGAGATGCTCTTAATTTCCAGCCAACACATTGCAAAACCAGCTGGTATCAACGGATGAATAAGGTCTTCTATGAAAAGGTTGCTCATGAAATACAAATGTGCTTTTGTGTTTATTAGCTCTGAGTCGGTATTCAGTGATTTCATTTATAGCAATACATGATTTCTGAGTAATAAACTTAAACTAAAAGAAATTCTGCATGCAACATTTGAAATAATAACTCAGTTTTAATCCAGTCCATGTATTTAGTCTTTCTTTCCCAAGGGTAATGAGCTGGTCCATTGTTTCATGACCTGGAGGAAAATTACAGTGCTCCTCGTGAATCAGAAGATCAACAATCAAATCAGAAGAATCATGAATCAGAAGAAGAATCATGCATCAGAAGAGGAATCATGAATCAGAAGAATAATCATAAATCAGACAAGAATCATGAATCAGAAGAAGAATCATGAATCAGAAGAAGAACCAGAAGAAGAATCATGAATCAGAAGAAGAACCAGAAGAAGAATCATGAATCAGAAGAAGAACCAGAAGAAGAAACATGAATAATAAGAAGAACCAGAAGAAGAATCATGAATCAGAAGCTCAACAATAAGTCAGAGCCTCCTCTTCATCACTCTGTAGCAAACATTCACAGGGTTTAACACACTCTGGATTCCCTTTATAAATTAAGGAGCACCACTCTGGTCTGCCAATCCAGAGATGTCATCCCAGACCCCCATTCAGCATATCAGGGTAAATCTTATCTTCCCATGGCACTGTGCCTCCTATTACCTTGTGAACTGGAAGGGTAATAGCCTCTGCTTCCCCGGTCTTTAGACTCTGCCTCCTCAGTGAAAGATATGGTGGCCGGATTGAGGAGCAGCCATTGTTTGACCATATTCCCAGTCTGGCCCAGCAGTCCTGAACTCAGACCAAGCACAACCTAGGACAAGCCCTGCTTTCTCTTTCTGAGCCCTGAGCAGTTTGCCAGAAATTCTCCATGGTCTCCCAAACATCTCCCATGTCCAAGTTTCTGCTTCTCACTCCTTGAAGGACACCACCTTGAGACTCCAAAAAGGCCTCGTAAACTCCTCTGATGAATCGCAACATTAGAGGTTGGAAAGCTTTGAGCATCACAATGATCTTGAGTGCTGAAATATATATTGTTTGGGGCAATAGACCTTGATAAGGTCTTCCAAGGTAATTTGATTATTGGATTGGTGGTTTCTTCTCCCACTGAAAGGCTTCTGGAACATACTAATTATGTTATGTTCGCAGGGAGGCTAGTTAGCAGACACTAGGTGAAGGTGAGGTACACCCTGAATAGGTATCCAGACCATTGCAGGGAACACAACCATTTAGACTTGCACGTAGGGCAATTTGGAAGAACCAATTAGCCCTATGTACATGTACCTGGAGGAAAACACCTATTCTCGGTCTGGGATTCAATCCGAGGACTTTTCTGTGGCGCAGGTTTTGAAGATGAAATCCTTAAATAATTATTTTATATTAATAATAATTATAATTGCTTTCATTGTCTATACACCCTTGGAAGTGATCTTTGAAAGCCGCCATGGCTTGACTGGTCTTGACAGCTGAAACGGCAGCGATCTCCCACTGATGAGCAGATTTAAGGGCTTCAATATTATGGAGTCAATGAGTATAAACTCTTGAGTTATGGTAGCCCCACAGAGAAAAGAGAAAAAAAGCAAAACAAAACAAAACAACAACAACAACAACAACAGAATAAGCAACAACAACAACAACAACAACAACAGAATAAGCAAAGTCTGGAGAAGAAGTCAACCACCATTGCAACATCTGGGACCTTCTCCCTCAGCACTTCCAACGATTTTTAAGTTGTGTGTGCTATCTTGTGAAAACTACACGTGAGCTCCTCAAGCTCAAGGTGTTTAAGTTGAGGCCATAAAAAACTTTCAAACATATCAGCGTAGAACTTCTGGTAACAATTAAACCACTCTCTTCAAATAAATAAGAACCGTATGGAATTAAGTTTCATTTGTGCAAATAATAATTTGATTATCTTTAATTAATTAATTAATTTATTTATTTATTATTTTACCATAAATCTGAAAGGTTTCTTTGGTTTCTCTGAGGAACATCCTCTCTTTGGATGTCCGATTGTCATTTTAGAACACTTCAGCCCGGCAGCAGAAAAAAGGAATGTAATATAAAAGTAATCATAATAATCATTTAGGCCATTAAAACACTGATTATGTTTTTTTTTCCCACAGAGTAATATACTGTGATTATACACCCCTTTAGATCAAAGCAATTAAAAAGAGAAGTACACAACAGTCAAAAGACAAACCAAGAGAAAAATAATGAGACATGGAAGTCATTGCAAGAAATTAACTGTTTTTTTAGTTCTCTGAATGTCATACCAATACCACGTTTATTTTTTTGAAAATCTATTCTGGGCAGCCTGGGGCAGTGGCAGCCTGGTGGTAAAGGTGCTGGATCACTGATCCTAAGGTTGGGGGTTCAAGCCCCATTCTCAACGGATTGTCACTGCTGTCCTCCCAGTGCACTAACTGGGTTATCAAAGGCCGTTCATGTCCATCACTGGCTATGGTGTGAAGTTCATGTAAAAGAACCATTGCTGACTTTCGACAAGAGGAGCTGCAAAGCTGTCAGCGTGTTTCTGCCCTGCGAGCTGTTCAGGGTGCCCTCTGCCCTCGCCCGGAGTTGGCTGGGATGGGCGTCAGCCTCCCTGCGATCCTAATTGGGATTAAGGGGTAATGGAAAATAAATAAATGAATTCTGGGCAGCATGTTGGCACAGCGGTTAGCACATATACCTTACAGCAAGAAGGCCTGGGCTCAGTTTCTGGTCTCGGGCATTTCTGTGTGAAGTTTGTATGTTCTCCGGGTGCATGCATGGGTCTCCTTCAGGTACTCTGGTATCCTTGCACAGTCCAAAAGCATGCAGAGGAGGCTAATTGGCTCTCCTGAATCACTTCTCGGTTTGACTGTGAATGGGTGCGTGTGTGTGTGTGTGTGTGTGTGTGTGTGTGTGTGTGTGTGTGTGTGTGTGCGTGTTGACCCTGCGATGATGTAATGAGTTGTTCAGGGTGTACCTCTCCCTCAGTAAAAGTCAGTTGAGACGGGTGCCAGCCTCTCCACAACCATAATTAGGTTTAAGTGGCTTAGAAAATGAAAGAACGGATAATCTATTCTATAAAAGTAACGAGGGGCAGCACTGTGGTGGACTGGTTAACGTGTCCGCCTCACAGCAAGATGGTCCGGGGTTTAATTACTAGCTTTGGGGTTTTCTGTATAGAGTTTGTATGTTCTTCCTGTGCTTGCACAGGCTTCCTCTAGATACCCTGGTTTCCTCGCACAATCCAATGACTTGTATATGTATATGGCTGTTCTATCCCATGAGTGTAATTGGGTGTTTGTGTGTGTTGACTCTGCGATGGGGTTGCAAGCACTTCAACTTCATCATCATCGTTCATTTTCTCTAACAACTTAATCCTAATTTGGGTCGCAGGGAGGCTGGCACATATTCCCAGCTGACTCTGGGCGAGGGCAGAATACACCCTGGGCAGTTCGTCAGGCCATTGCAGGGTGGAAACACACTGACGGTAATGCAGCTACTTTTGTCGAAAGTCAGCAATAGTTCTTTTACTTGAACCTCCCACCATATACAGTGAGAGACATGACTGGCTTTTGATAACCCAGTTAGCTGCACTGGGGGAACAGTGGCAACTTGGTGAGAGTGGGGCTTCAACCCTAAACCTTAGGATCAGTGATTCAGCCGACAGTACCGCCAGGCTACCACTGCCCCGAGTCTTAGATAATCATGTTATAAAAAGTTCCCATGCAAATTGTTGACTTTTGAACAAATTCGAGAGTCTTTGTTGTCATTATGTTCACACATAACGAAATTGCGTATGAGACTCTGCTTTAGAAAGGAACAAACAAGTTCAAAAGGTGCAGACAAGACAATCATCTACGATTTGCACCGTCAAGAGCACAATATAAACACAAACAAGTATTATACAACATTTCATTTAATTTGATGTACTGCCTACATGCAAAGCCCTTGTCAGAACCATTGCACTACAGGGCCACCGACAGAAAATTGGGCAAAATCCAAGAACAATTGCGGGTGTGTTGTACAAAACTCTCCTGTTGTGTGATGGAGAATGCAGTCATGAACCTCTTGTCAATTTTTATTACAATTAAAAATGTGGGAGATTTGAAACCCTTGCTTGCATGGGAGGAAAGGCGTCAAACATTTCAGCCAGCAGATGTCAGACTGGTGCACAATTATGCAAAATTCACACTAAAGTGAGCAATACTGTACTAGCGTCAGAGGCCAAGGGTGTATGAAGCTTTTCCACAAAAATATTTCTGGATTTTTTTTTTTTTTTGTCAAATGAAAGGAACGTTAAAAAAAAAAAAAAAAAAAAAAAAAAAAAATCCAAAAGGTTTTTGCAATAAAGTAGTTCATTTCATTGGATGACCGTATACTTCACTCGTGGATCACAGTACAAGGCTACTTTCCACTCGAAAAGGGGTGGTTAAAATTTTACTTTTTGATGATCAAAGAAAAATGTGCTTGGTAGAGCATTTAATACATTCTCACAAAATCTTCATTAACACGCCAACTTTACAGTAGACTCAGAGGTTGTGAGTTTAAATGTAGTCACTAAAACCGGAATGAGGTGGTGGGGATTATATAGCTATATGTCCAGTGTTTATAGGCTTATATTCATCCTAGGGGCAGATAAATGGGAAAATGTTCAGAAAATTATTTCAAGAAATTGCCCTTTCCAACCGACTGTGAGTGAAGACAGCTCTACAGTCCATTACAGGCCTGACCTCCGTAGCATAACCGATGATATACACAAGTCCTGTGGTGGTCAAGTATTTATAACATCGGAAGCCAATGCATTTAATCCTTTTCTACCATTTGGAAGAACAATTATGTTTGACTAGAGTTTGACTATTTGAGTAGATGTGGCACCATTGTAAACATATCTTCAAAAAGGACCCTGTGGGGTCAAATACTGTGGAATACCTGATGATATTATGCAGGAATTAATAATTTAGTGAAGATCAAATAAAGTCTTGGTATGGGGCTTCTGGGTGGCGCATCGACACGGTCTGTGACTGTTAATTGGAGATTGCAAATTTGAGTCCAGCTTGATGCTGCAGCCATTAAATTATTTTTGGACCTCAGGATGTAGAGCCTTAAATGTCAACCCTACTCTGGGATTGTTGGCGAAATAGGGGATGGAGGTGCCGTTACCATAGATACAGGCTGTTCTTTTTCTGTGGTGCAAAGAGATGGCAAGCACCGGAACCTATAAGGTACAATGGAACCTCGGTGGTTCAACATAATTCATTCCAAAGATGTGGTCGATTACCAATTTGTTCGAAGATTGAAACAATATTTCCCATCAGAAATAGTTAAAAGTCGATTCATGCATTCAGATGAAAGTTTACATCTATCAATACAGTTGCATATACAGTACTTTGAAAATGAAGTGTATTTATGAAACATACTTATATACAATACATACATTATTGTACAAAAGAGTAAAACATACTACTACTACTACTACTACTACTAGTAATAATAATAAGGGCCTGATGATGTACGCCTGGTGGGCCTGGATAGGGGATTTTCCCTGAACTAAACGTATATCACCCAGTTAGGGCTGACCCCCCCCAAAGCTCGTTTACTACTGGGTTACTGAACGAAAAAAAAAAAAAAAAAAAATCTTTCACTTCCGCAGCCTAGTCAGCCATCCTCTGGTAATCAAACCTACCAAAGTGGAAATGGGACTTGCCCCAGAGGGAGGCAAAGAACCCATCCACAAACATCCTGGATGAACCATCTAAAATCCACACTACTTGAGTGTGCGAAGGCGACTGATTGGCCTGAAAATCCACGTATCAATGGCAAGTCACTAAAGCAACATTGGGACAATGCCAACCCTTTGTATGCTGACCTGACCCAACAAAATTTGCGAGATCAACTCCGGCGATTAAAGATCTACATGCGGCGTGATGCAGATGATAATTTCCCTTTCAAGTAGTCAGGTACCTTCTCAAGAATCCAACGTTTGGATAGAGGCAGACCCTAAATTGCAGATGAATGCCCGCGTCCTTCTCTCCCCTCTTCCCAATGAAGTTATCCCACCTGATGGTAACAATGAAAATTCCCCTAACTTTCCACTTTCTGATTTGACCAATGATTTTTCCACATCTTCAGTTCATGATGATCATATTTCTGTTTTGTTTAACCGTTACTATAGAGAGATTTTAGATTCACCGATTGACAAAAGGAAGCCAGTTAAAATTGCAATAAAACCTTTTCCACAAAATTAAATTGATAAATTAAATGAAATCATTTCTGTAACTCTTGACGCGGAGAGTTCCCTGCGTGATATTAATTGTTGCATGTTTTCCGCTATTCGAACTTTAGAGGAATTGCATACAGTTTCCAAATCTTCCAACAATGGGAAAAGCAAGAAAAGTAAAGAAAACCGGTTTCAACGTAAATGAAAAGAAACAAGGAAAGACATGTCGTGGCTGGAGCTTTGCCTTAAAATAAGATCTCATGGCAAGTCAATGTCAAAAAGACAAAAAACAATCTGGAGAAATTGAAAGGCAAAATTCAAAACAACTAAAGAAAAAAAATCTCCATCAAATACTTGATTCCCTTAAGGCAAAGGTTAAGATCTGGACAGAGAGAAAAAAAGAAAATGGGAAAAGAAGAATAAATTCATGAGACAAAAAAAAATATTTTAATCCAACGAAAAACAATTTTACAGGCAACTAAATACACCTACAAGGAATGACGACCAGAGACCACCCAAGGAATCCAGTGAGAGGTTTCGGTCACAGTTGTGGTCTATACCTGGCAACTGTAACCTTGAGGAACCATGGGTGGAAGAATACAGCAAAGCCACGTCAGAAAACGTTAATTCACCATTGCTGTCTCTCATTGCTTCGGACTGCCTGAAGAAAACCATAACAATGTCCAAATCTAACACAGCTCCAGGACCTGACGGCATTCAAAATCGGTTTTGTAAACTGTTCCCCTGTGTCCAACCACATCTGCTCACTTGTTTTAATTATTTGATGGACACAGGGGATGTCCCTCCTTGGTTCTGTAAAGGTCGCATAATACTCCTCCCAAAGAAAGGAGACTTGACAGATCCTAAAAATTCCCGCCCTATTACCTGCCTGAATACTATGGACAAAATCTTTATATGGTGTTTGACAAATCTCGTGTCATCCTATTTCTCCTCCAGTGAAATTATTTACCCGGGGAAAAAGGGAGACAGAAAGGGATGTTGGGGCTGCAAGGAACAGTTATTGGTCCAGAAAATGATACTTGAAGAGGCTAAAACTTACCACCGCAACCTCTCAATGTTCTGGATTGACTACAAAAAAGCATCCGACTCTGTCCCTCAGGAATGGATTCTGAAGTCTTTGCAATGTGTTGGCCTACCTGAGCGATTACTCCATTTACTCAAGTCTTTAATGAGTTGCTGGTCAACTCAGCTTGAGATGTCCTCGCAAGGTCAGGTTAAGACTTCAGAACCTATTTCAATTAAGAGAGGAATATTCCAGGGGGATTCTTTTAGTCCTCTGCTTTTTTGTTTGTCACTTAATCCCTTGACTTTTTTGGTCAATAAAGAGGACGGTTATCATCCAGGACCTCCACAGCACAGATAAAGGGAAAAAGCCAAAAGGAAATCTCATAAACATATATACATGTAAGTATACGTCAATCGGGGGTGGATGGGTGGGTGGGGGGGTCGATCCTACTTCATGGAAGTCAGCGGTTTTGGGGGCAGTCTCAGTCCACATTAACCGCGGAAAGTGAAGAATCCCAGTATTATTATTATTGTGTGTCTCTCTGTGTGTGTGTGTGTGTGTGTGTGTGTGTGTGTGTGTGTGTGTGTGTGTGTGTGTGTGTGTGTGTGTATCAAATTAAAAGGTGACCTCATGTTTGTTTTGGACCGTAAGAGCTCAGTGGATAAGGCTTTAGGTTACTTAAGAGGCTGCCACCAAGCAACCACTGCGGGGCCCATGAGCAAGGCCCTTAACCCTTAACTGCTCAGTAGTATAAATGAGAAAATTACATTTACAGCATTTGGCAGACGCTGTTGTCCAGCGTGACTTACAATTATCATGTTTATACACACCAGATTCCAAAAGTATTGGGACACGATACCGATTGTGAATAAAAGCTGAATGCACTGATGTGGAAGTGCCAAATCTCAACATTTTATTCTGAATAGAATATAGATAGCACGGCCAAAAGTTTAAATCTATTTTAATTCACAATTTGTATAGTGTCCCAACTTTTTTGGAATCTGGTTTGTACAACTGAGCAGTTGTGGGTTAAAAGCCTTTCTCAAGGGTAACACAGTGCGGGCAGTGAGGATTGAAGCCAGAAAATCTAAGTTGCTCTGGATAAGGTTGTCTGTCAAATACAATAAATGTACATGAGTCAGTGGATCATCTCCGACTATCCCAGCTGGTTATTTCTGTAAAAGCTTGATTTCGGTTTTGTTCTCAGTGAAGTTTGCTGTAGATGGGCTCACCTGACTCAATTTTCTTCAGGGTGGAGAGATCTGTAATAAAATGCCGCTCTCAAGAAAACACTTTTTTTTTTTTTCTGGAAGCTTGGGAATATAACCATGTATGAACAATTAATTACACGGGTGCTGCTGGCAACCGTAGCTTGATGAACTTCAACATGAGCTGGTAATGACTCACTCACACTCTCATACACACACTCACACACACTCACACACACTCACGCACACTCACGCACACTCATACACACTCACGCGCACTCACACTCACACTCATACACACACTCATACACACACTCATTTGCTGAGCAGCTTAGTCCTGCTATGGTTGTGAAAGGCTGGAGCCCACTGAAAAAAGACAAGGCACAGCTTAAACAGCTTACCAGACCATCACAGAGCCAATATGCACTCTCTCTCTCTCTCTCTCTCTCTCTCTCTCTCTCTTTTTCTCTCCACTAGGGGCAATCTGTCACAGTCAATTAGCCTCAATTGCAAGTTTGTGTACTATGGAAGGAAACAGGCATATCTGGAGGAAACCCATATGAACAAGGAGAGAGCATGCAAAGTCCACGTAGAAACACCCTTCCCAAGCCTAGAACCTTCTTTCAGTGAGGTGGATGTGTAACCACTAAACCACTATACTGTTGGAAACAAAACTGTGTAAGGATATAATTTGCTGCATTTGTTTCTCAAAAAATACTTGTAGCGCACCTATAGAAATATCCCAGATACAACTGTAGACATCACAGCCACCGAGCCAGCACAGTTCGATTAGTAACTGCCAGAGTAAAACATTGCATGGATAGATGGTGAGGGATGTAGAATGAGTTTGCCAAGTCAGCAAACTATACCATGTGTCACACGAGGGAAAACAACTTGACCTAACTACATTGGTAAGACGTATGCCAATTAGCTAGACGGTGGCGGTTATTCAACAAGGAATCATTTGGAAGAAAACTCAAAATTGCCAAGCACATTTAGTTGCAGGCCTAATTGTCACATTGCACTTGCAATTGGTATGTAGTGAGAAGTACACACAACGATAT
>CM045731.1:10197500-10215000 GCA_024760905.1 Plotosus lineatus | reverse complement strand
AAAAACAACAACCCCAAACCCCCCAACACAACTACTGTACTTACATTTTTATGTGAGGTGGGTATCTGAGTGTGTGTGTGTGAGCGCGTGTCTGTATGTGTGTGTATTTATTCTGCATTATTTTTGAATGTATAATTGTTGTTATTATAAGCATTTATAGCATTGAATATGTATTTATTGATATTATATACCCATATACATGTACAAAGACGTCAGTCAGAGGGGGTTAATCCTATGTCGTGGAAATCGGTGGTGGTGGAGTGGGGAGGGGTGTCTCAGTCCCGATTAACCGCGGAAAGTGAGGGATCCCTGTATTTTCAAAAAGAGAACAGGAAGCATCCCTTAATTGCTCCTGCGAATTACTACAACACAATTAAGGTCAGTATGATTGTTTACAGATCCTGTGGGATTGAGGATGCTTAATTTAGGAGAAGTGGGGGTGTGTGGGGGGGTCACTAACGCACTATAGGCACCAGTTGAGAGGTAAAGTAGGTCTTTGCTTTTCTCTGAAGGCTCCAGATCCAACCATACCATTGGCAAAAGAAAATAATAAATGTGCACAAGGTGATTGTAATGTCGAATGAACCTAATGGAGTAATTCAGAAGTGTCACTGACAAATGTCTCTGCTGAACTGAGTGGTGTAAGTCATTTATAACTAAATGAATCTGTCACCCTGTGTCGAGGGCGTGTCAATTAGCATTGAATTTAACATGACTCTCGGGTGAGACGCAGATATGGCAAAATAAATGGATTTAGAAGGTGGTGATGCACCGACAAAAATCAAACATGACAGTTAAAGGTAAGAACATGACGTCCTGCATGTATGTGTCCCTTTTGAAGTGAATAGCTATGTGCTTTATCTTCTATTACCTATTATCTTTTAGTACACTCGAGCTGAATACATAGGTTTTCCTGTCAAACCACCCTAGCGTATAGGCTTAGTATCTCTAATTCACCTGGTTCACATCTCATTTTGGTTCTGTGGCTGTTTGAAATGGCAATACATATAGTGTGCAGCACAGTTTTGTACTGGTTAAAGTACCAGCCCTACAGCAAGAAGGTCCTGGGTTCAGGCTCTGGAGTTGGCAAGGAGCTTTCTATGTGGAGCATGTATGTTCTCCACACGCATGTATGGGTTTCCTCTCAATCCAAAGGCATGCACAATAAGTCGACTATTCCAAATTACTCCTAACTGTGAATGTCTTCTTCTTTTCCTATCGGCTTTTTCCTTTAGGGGTTGCCACAGCGAATCATCTGCCTCCATCTCACCCGATCCTTTGCATCTTCTTCTCTTACACCAACTACCTTCATATACTCCTTCACCTCATCCATGAATCGCCTGTTTGGTCTTCCACTAGGCCTTCTGCCTGGTAGTTCCAACCTCAGCATCCTCCTACCAATATATTCACTATCCTTCCTCTGTACATGTCCAAACCATCTCAATCTAGCCTCTCTGACTTTGTCTCCAAAACGTCTTACATGTGCTGTCCCTCTGATGTGCTCATTCCTGATCCTATCCATCCTCGTTACTCCCAAAGAGAACCTCAACATTTTCATCTCTGCTGCCTCCAGTTCTGTCTCCTGTCTTTTACCCGGGGCCACTGTCCCTCAACCATATAATATCGCTGGCCCCAACACCATCTTATACACTTTTCCTTTCATTCTTGCCAATACCCTCCTATCACACATCACACCGGACACTTTTCTCCAACCATTCCAACCAGCCTGCACACGCTTCTTCACCTCTTTTCCACACTCTCCACTGCTCTGGATTGTTGAGCCTAAGTACTTAAAATCCTCCACCTTCCTTATCTCTGCTCCCTGTAACCTCACCGTTCCTCTTGGGTCCTTGTCATTCATGCACATGTATTCTGTCTTACTGAGGCTAATCTTCAGTCCCCTCCTTTCCAGGGCATACCTCCACCTCTCTAGATTTTCCTGCACTTGCTCTCTGCTCTCACTACAGATTACAATGTCATCTGCAAACACCATAGTCCATGGGGAATCTTATCTAACCTCGTTTGTCAGCCTGTCCATCACCATAGCAAACAAGAAAAGGCTCAGAGCTGACCCTTGATGCAGTCCTACCTCCACCTTGAACTCTTCTGTCACACTGATAGCACACCTCACCACTGTCTTACATCTCTCATACATGTCCTGCACCACTCTAACATACTTCTCTGCCACTCCAGACTTCCTCATGCAATACCACAGTTCCTCTCTCAGCACCCTGTCATATGCTTTCTCCAGATCCACAAAGGCACAATGCAGCACCGTCTGACCTTCTCTGCACTTCTCTATTAACATCCTCAAAGCAAACACTAGGGCAGTGGTGGTCTAGTTGTATAAGGCGCCGGATCGCTGGTTGGGGGTTTGAGTCCCACTCTCCACAAGGTTGTCACTGTCCTCCCAGTGCAGCTAACTGGGTTATTAAAGGCCGGCCATGTCTCTCACTGTCTATGGTGTGAGGCATGTAAAAGAACCATTGCTGACTTTCAACAAGAGTAGGCTGCAAAGCCGTTGGCGTGTTTCCGCACTGTGATGGCCTGGCGAGCTGTCCAGGGTATACTCTACCCTCACCCTGAGTTGGCTGGAATGGGCACCAGCCTCCCCGCGACCCTAATTAGGATAAAGCGGTACAGAAAATGAACTGGAACTGGATGAAGGCAAACACTGCATCTGTGGTGCTTTTTCTTGGCATGAAACCAAACTGTTGTTCACAAATGCTGACCTCTGCCCTTAGTCTAGCTTCCACTATTCTTTCCCATAACTTCATCGTATGGCTCATCAACTTTATCCCTCTGTAGTTGCCACAACTCTGCACATCTCCCTTGTTCTTAAAAATGGGCACCAGCACACTTCTCCATTCCTCTGGCCTCCTCTCACTCGCTAAGACCTTGCTGAATGTTCTTGTCAGGAAATCTACTGCTACCTCTCCTAGAAACTTCCATACCTCCACCGGTATGTCATGAAGACCAACTTCCTTTCCATTCTTCATCCTCTTCAGTGCCCTCCTCACTTCACCCTTACTAATCTTTGCTACTTCCTGGTCCTCAACGGTCACCTCTTCTACTTTTTTTTCTCTCTCATTTTCCTCATTCATCAGTTTCCACATCATCTTCAAAGTACTCTTTCCATCTTCCCTGCACACTTCTGTCATCAGTCAATACATTTCCGTCTCTGTCCTTATTTCTCTGCTGTGCCAACCTGTATAGATCATTTTCTCCCTCCTTACTTTCCAACCGAGCATACAAGTCATCATACGCCCTCTGTTTGGCCTTTGACACTGCCACCTTCACCTTACGCTGTGTCTCCCTGTACTCCTGTTTACTTTCAGCCCTCTCTATGTCCCACTTCTTCTTAGCTAACCTCTTCTTTTGTACACACTCCTGCACTTCCTCATTCCACCACCAAGTCTCCTTATCTACTCTCCTTCCAGATGACACACCAAGTATTCTCCTACCTGTCTCCTTGATCACATTAGCTGTAGTTGTCCAGTCATCTGGAAGCACTTCCTGACCACCCAAAGCCTGTTTCAACTCCTCCTTGAAGACAACATGACACTCTTCCTTTTTCAGCTTCCACCACTTTGTCTTCGGCTCTGCCTCTGCCTTCTTCACCTTCCGCACCATCAGCGTCATCCTGCACACCACCATCCTATGCTGTTTGGCAACACTTTCACCCACTACTACTTTGCATTCACTGACTTCCTTCAAATTACATTGCCTACACAAGATGTCGTCTACTTGTGTGATCCTACCTCCGCTTTTATAAGTCACCCTATGCTCCTGTCTCTTCTGGAAGAAAGTATTTACCACAGCCATTTCCATCCTTTTTGGAAAATCTACCAACATTTGTCCTTCTGTGTTCCTGTCCTGGATACCAAGCCTGCCCATCACTTACTCATCACCTTTGTTTCCTGCACCAACATGTCCATTGAAGTCTGCTCCAATTACCACTCTTTCACCTCTGGGGGTATCTGCATCACTTCATCTAACTCACTCCAGAACCTCTCCTTCTCTTCGAGCTCACATCCTGCCTGTCGGGCATAAGCACTAACAACATTGAACATCACACTTGAGACTCATCACTCTGTCTGACACTCTTTTCACTTCTAGAACATTCCTGACAAATTCCTCCTTCAAGATGACTCCTTCTCCATTTCTCTACCCATCCACACCATAAAAAACAGCTTAAATCTGCTCCTAAGCCTCTAGCCTTGCTACCTTTCCACCTGGTCTCCTGAACACACAGTGTGTCCACCTTCCTCCTCTGCATCATATCAGCCAGCTCTCTACCTTCCTGCCATAGTTACAACATTCAAAGTCCCTACTTTCAGTCCTCGACTTATGCCTTTCCGCTTCTCTCTCTGCCTACGGACACGCCTCTCCTTCTTCGATGTCTTCGACCAACAGTAGTCCAATTTCCACCAGCACCCTGTTGGTTGACAGCACTGATGGCGGTTGTTGTTAACCCGGGCCTCGACCGAACCGGTATGATTTTTTTTTGTTGTGACTCGCATTTTTTTATTTGGCATTTGTTTTACGCCGGCTGCCCTTCCTGACGCAACCCTTTGCATTTATCCGGGCTTGGGACCGGTGTGAGGGAAAGACATTGGTTTTTGACCCCCCCCCCCCACTCACGGCTGCATTGAGTGTGAAAGGTGTGCTACCCAGCGGTGGACTGGCAAACTGATCAGGATAGCCTGTTTTCACCCAGTGTTGGTTGCCCCCCCTACACACACACACACACACACACACACACACACACATACAATACATCTATCTAAAGTTATTAAAACTTTTTGATTTTTCAATGTTTGCTTGTTTCTATATGTGTGGATGGCTGTCATTTTGTTACTGATGGCATTTCTATGCTCTTGCCACAAGATGGCGATGTTTAATTCATCCAAATCAGACTCACGTACAGGAGTAAGCAAATGGTTTCAGAAAGATAACTTTCTTTTTTTGTTAAACACTAGGTTTTGATGTCATGCATTACATGAACACAGTGGCCCACCGTGGTGGTTAAATGCAGGGAAAAAAAAAAATAAAAAAAATCAAAGCACCTGGCAAATTAAGCTAGAACTACTCCCAAACGCAAGCCTGCTACTAATTTACACCTGCAATAGAACATTCCATGCAAAACTCACCATCACAACTTTCCCAAAATTTGAATATCTCTTTGATTGAAATGCACATATATGAGAAGCACATTTATTTCCCCTAATCTATAGTTGCACATTTACACCAGTTTGTATAACACAACATATTTCACATCAAAATAATCACACCTCACACCAACAGCAAAAATATTAATATATCTGGCTGTAAATGGCCTGCTGGAACCAATACCATTTTTTTTTTTTTTTTTTTTTATCGTAGCGTGGATTCTGAGGAAGACCACCGGCATATGTAGGGAGAGTTATGAGCAATACAGGGATTAGATCGATTATTTTTTTCGTCGCTACCATTCACTGCATGCCTCTGGGAAACTTTTGTAGAAGCTTATTGAAAGTGGTTCCTGTGAGATGAATTACTGTGACTGTCTCCATCTTACCTGACGAATGCTGTCTGTTCATTCTTTTTTTTTTTGTGTGTGTGTGTGTGTGTGTGTGTACATATCAGTGGTGGGCGAACAGGGCCAGTAAAGCCTTCCCTGCAGGCTTAAACACTATCTGGAATACTGACCTTCAATCCCCAGTATCACCACCATTGGGCCCTTCAGCAAGGCCCTTAACCCTCAAATGCTTAGTTGTATATTTAAAAAAAAAAGAACTGTGAGTTGTCTGGAATAAGAGTTTCTGCCAAATGCTCTAAATATAAATTACTTACATTTACAACTTAAGTTCTCGTATTTGTTTCATTAAATTATATTAATTATATAAAAAAGTAAATTAAAGAAAAAAAGGGGAAAAGTTAAGGAAAATGCAGCAAAACATGGACAATTATGCAAAGAAAACCCCAAAACAAAACAAAATAAAAACGAACAAACAAAACACGAACCAAACAAACAAAAACAATAAACAACCCAAAACCCCCCAACAAAACTACAGTGGTACCTCACCTTACGAAAGTCTCACCAAATGAAACATTCAGGTTACGAAAAGCATTTTCCTAAAATTTTTGTCTCAAGATACGAAACAAGTTCACGATACGAAAGCGCCATATCAAAAATTCAAACGCGCAATTCAATCATTAAAATGCGCCATTCAAACATTCAAACAATGCATGCGCTACTCTCCCATCAATGACATTCAAACATCCCACCCCACTGGCCTCCCATTGGCTAACAAATCAGCTTTCGAGCGCCATCTTGGACAGGTCCACCTCATGTCATCTGGGACAGTGATCCCATTGCCTAGGAGGAATGACACATCTACCTCCCATTGCCTATTATAGAGCTGAATCCACCATAATGCTTTTCGTGTAAAGGACTGAGTTACTGTTATTTTATGCTTTATTTCTTGACTTGGGCTTTTAACCTTCCATAAACATTTGTAAGATTATAACTCTGCTAAGAACACATGGTCAACACGCGCGTGCGCGCACACACACACACACACACACACACACACACACACACACACACGTGATTTCCAGTGCGAGTGAGGACAAGAAATGTGCTCGAGTGCTATCGTAAAGGAATATGGCCAAACCCGTCTACCATCGGTACAATATTGAAGCAGTCGGAGGTCTTAAAAGGTTGTTATTTTATAATTTTTAAAGGGTTAAGGGGGTAGTATTGGGGGCCTTGGAATGAATCACACGTTTTCCATGTAAAATGCAGTTCAACTTACGAAAAATGCAGGTTATGAAAAAAAGCTCTGGAACGGATTAATTTCGTATGGTGAGGTACCACTTTACTTACATTTTTATGTGAGGTGCACATCTAAGTGTGTGCACGCGCATGTCTGTATGTGTGTATATTTATATTTTATTTACATCTTATGCATTATTTTTGAGCATTTATAGCATCAAATATGTATTTATTGATATTATATACACATATACATGTACGTATATGTCAGTCAGGGGGATTGATCCTACTTCATGGAAATTGACAGTCATGGGGGGTGGGCTTGGTCCCCATTAATCGCAGAAAACGAGGGACCCTGTATTAGTAATTGGACTGTTTCTTTAACCAACGAGATATCAAATTCGTCTCACAGGGCCAGTGAGCTGGCCTACAATAATGTCAGCATTTTTCCATCTTAGTGTTATGGTCGGTGTTGTGAGGGACTTTGATTTTGGTGGCTCTAACTCTCCCTCCCTCTCTCTCTCTCTCTCTCTCTCTCTCTTTATGCACTGCAGGCACTGACAAGGGGCGTGGCTGTGACACACAGGTGGAGCGCTAAACACACACCTGAGTCCACTCAGCTATCAGCGAGCTATAAAGATGAGCAGCACGCTCCTGCTGGTGCTAGAAGACTGTCCCTCTTTGCGACCCCGTTTCCCCGTGATCTCTCTGGCTCCTGGTTCTCAGCTCCGTACTCGACCAGTTCCCTCTCTGGAGTTCCCATAGTTTATGGTTTTTGTGTTTCTCCTCATCTCTATCAGTAACGACGATTTCCCCGTGCTCTAGTTTTCATCATACTCTGTCTCCTGCATTTTTGGGTCCGGCTGAATGTTCCTGTGTGAGTTGGGTGGCAGCCGAAGGCATGGGTTCTGTCGGACCGATCCTCGGCTACTTACTCTGACCCTCGGGACATGGAATGTCACCTCTCTGGCGGGGAAGGAGCCTGATCTGGCATGCGAGGTGGAGAGATACTGACTAGATATAGTCGGGCTCACCTCAACGCATAGCTTAGGCTCTGGAACCATCCATCTCAAGAGAGGATGGACCTTATTCTATTCTGGAGTTGCTCATGGGGAGAGGTGGCGATTTGGTGTGGGTATTCTTGTTGCCCCACGTCTAGGTGCCCAAATGTTGGGGTTCTCCCCAGTTGATGAAAGGGTAGCTTCCCTCCGTCTTCGGGCGGGGGGATGGGTCCTGACTGTTTTTTGTGCTTATGCACCAAATGACAGTTCAGAGTACCCACCCTTTTTGGAGTCTTTCGGGGGGGTGTTGGAGAACGCTCCCTCGGGAGACTCACTCGTTGTCTTGGGAGACTTCAATGCCCATGTGGGCAATGATAGTTTGACCTGGAAGGGTGTGATAGGTAGGTACGGCCTCTCCAGTCTGAACCCGAATGGTGTTTCGTTATTGGACTTCTGTGCTCATCACTGTGTGTCTATCACGAACACCATGTTCGAACATAAGTGTGCCCATAAGTGCACTTGGCACCAGGACACCCTAGGTCGCAATTTGATGATTGACTTTGTAGTCGTGTCATCGGACTTGCGACCATATGTTCTGGACACTCGGGTGAAGAGAGGAGCTGAGCTGTCTACCAATCACTACTTGGTGGTGAGTTGGCTTTGGTGGTGAGGGAGGCTGCCTTCCAGACCTGGCAGGCCAAGCGTGTAATCAGGGTCTGCTGGGAACGTTTGGCGGAGTCCCCTGTTCGAGAGGCCATTAACTTCCACCTCCGGAAGAGCTACAACAACGTCCCGGAGGAGGCGGGGGGCATGGAATCCGAATGGGCCATGTTTCGTGCCTCCATTGCTGAGGTGGCAGCCCATAGCTGTGGCCGTAAGGTAATCCCCAAGTCTACCAAGGATGTCCTTTGTCACTGATTCTGTTCACAATTTTTATGGACATAATTTCCAGGCGCAGTCGAGGTGTTGAGGGGTTCTGGTTTGGTGGCCATCGGATCTTGTCTTTGCTTTTTACGGGTGATGTTGTCCTTTTGGCTTCATCAAGTCGGGACCTCCAGCTCTCATTGGAGCAATTCGCAGCCGAGCGCGAAGCAGCCGAGATGAGGATTAGTACCTCCAAGTCTGAGGCCATGGTTCTCAGTCGGACAAGGGTGGAATGCACCCTTCGGGTCGGGAATGAGGTCCTGCCCCAAGTGGAGGAGTTTAGGTATCTTGGGGTCTTGTTCACGAGTAAGGGAAGGATGGAGTGAGAGATCGACAGATGGATTGCTGTGGCCTCTGCTGTTAAGCGGTGCCTGTACCGGTCTGTCGTGGTGAAGGAGCTGAGCCGCAAGGCTCAGCTCTCAATTTACCAGTCGATCTACGTTCCAACCGTCACCTATGGTCACGAGCTTTGGATAGTGACCAAAAGAACAAAATCACGGATACAAGCGGCTGAAATGAGCTTCCTTCGCTGGGTGGTGGGGTTCTCCCTTAGAGATAAGGTGATAAGCTCTACCATCCGTGGAGAGCTCGGAGTAGATCCGCTGCTCCACCGTATTGAGAGGGGCCAGGTGCATCTGGTCAGAATGCCTCCCAGGTGTGGTGTTTCGGGCATGTCCAACTGGGAAGAGACCCCGGGGTCGACCTAGAACACGCTGGAGGGACTATGTCTCTCGGCTTGTCTGGGAACGCCTCGGTGTCCCCCCGGGAGAGTTGGAGAAGGTGACTGGGGAGAGGGACGTCTGGACCTCTTTGCTTAGGTTGCTGCCCCCGCGACCCGACCCCAGACATAGCGGAAGACGATGATGATGATGGTGATGATGATGATGATGATGATGATGATGATGATGATGATGATGATGAATGTTCCTGGCCTCACACTCTGATTGGCTGTTCAGAGCAAAACTGTTTGACAAGCCAAGTTCCATGAGCTGAATGGTCTGTAATGATTTGCATATGATGCATTATAGTTTGATATTTTGAAGGAGGAGAAATTGACTTGGTGATGGACATTTTAAAAAATTCATATTCAAGGTGGACTTTTCTTAAAAAAAAGCTTGACATCATCAGGGAGAAGTCGGCCAAGCATGAAGCAAGCTAGCTTTTCTCAGCCCTGGAAAGGGTTTGTTCACCACTTCCAGACCGGTGCTTACGAGAGATACGAATCCATGATGTATTTGGAGAGAAAGGTTGAGGACTGGGTTTCTTGATTTAGTAATTTAAAATTCACCCTCAATGCACCAAATGCTTCTCTCACCCTGCAATGCCACAAATTGTTTTTTGGTGTTTATGTATATTATGGATGCTTTGTATAATTGTGATGTGATAGTAGTAGTATTTAAGACGTGGATTAAGTCCGTTAATTCCCCGCCGAAGGCCCATTTATCGAGATTAAGACGCTCAAGTCAACTACAGAATAAAGGTAAAGAATTGTTTGCTTTTTACTGTATTATTTTATATTTGTCCTTCATATATTTCTAACTGCTGGTCATGTTTTCATATCGTAGATTATTATTTTGCGACTGCATTAGCATAATTTGAGTGGTGTGATTTGAATAACAACAAAATTCTAAGGCAGTGGTGGTCTAGTGGTATAGAGCGCTGGATCGCTGATCCAAAGGTTGGGGGTTCGAGTGGATCGCTGATCCAAAGGTTGGGGGTTCGAGTCCCACTCTCCACAAGGTTGTCACTGTCCTCCCAGTCAAAGGCCGGCCATGTCTCTCACTGTCTATGGTGTGAGGCATGTAAAAGATTTGATGAAAAAGAAAACCATTGCTGACTTTCGACAAGAGAAGGCTGCAAAGCCGTCGGCGTGTTTCCGCCCTGCGATGGCCTGGCGAGCTGTCCAGGGTGTACTCTGCCCTCGCCCGAAGTTGGCTGGGATGGGCGCCAGCCTCCCTGCGACCCTAATTAGGATTAAGCAGTTACAGAAAATGATGATAGTGATGACAAAATTCTACTTACTGTAGAGCCTTAGGGCAGCAAATTAGAGTCGTGGTTAAAATATCTGCATCACAGAAAGAAGGTCCTGGGCTTGGGTGATTGTGTGTGGAGGTTGCATATTCTTCCCGTGCTTGTGTGGACATGCACTACCCGTGCTTGTGAGGACATGCACTACCCACGGGTGGGCCAGCCTCCCCACAACCTTAATAGGATTAAGTGGTTTGGAAAAATTAATGAAGAAACAAAATATAAATATACAGTGATCCCTTGCTACTTCATGCTTCAGTTCCTGCGGCTTCAGTGCATCGCGGGTTTAAAATTAAGGAAAATGCCACAAAACAAGGGAAATTATGCAGAAAAAAAAAAACCCAAAAAAACAAAAAAACAACAAAACTACTGACATTTCTATGTGAGGTACACTTCTGAGTGTATGTGCGCACGTCTGTATGTGAGTGTATTTATATCTTATGCATTATTTTTGGATGTTTAGTTGTTATTATAAGCATTTATAGTGTTGAATATGTATTTATTGATATTCCATAAACATATACATGTATGTATACATCAGTCGGGGGGTGTGTGTGTGTGTGTGTGTGTGTTGATCCTACTTCACAGAAATCAGCGGTGGGGGGTGTCTTGGCACCCATTAACCGCAGAAAGTGAGGAACCCTGTATAATTTTTTGGATATTACTTGACTGAGATGGACAATTCCACATACTATTAAGACTTGTCACATTATTAGATGGGGCAGTGGTGGTCCCAAGGTTGAGGATTCAAGCCCCACTCTCAACAGATTGTGTGTCTCCCCCCAGTGCAGCTAACTGGTTTATCAACGGCTGGCCATGTCCCTCACTGTTTATGGTGAGAGGTTCATGTAAAAGAACCACTGCTGACTTTCGACAAAAATAGCTGGATATAGCCGTCAGCATGTCTGTGCACTGCGATGGCCTGGCAAGGTGTCCAGGGTGTACACTCTGCCCTCGCCCAGAGTCAGCTGAGATGGATGCCAGCCTCCCTGCGACCATAATTACGATTAAGCGGTGACAGAAAATGAATAAATGAATGACATTATTAGACAAGCCAGTGACCACTTCTACCTGTATCCACAATGTCTCAGTCTGTTGCTCCGGGATTGGTCTCAAAAGTACAACAGAAGCGGTGGGTCCACCGTGGCATCCAACCAGGGCACATCACGCATGGTTGACATCAACCCACAGAGGCCTACTACCATTATGACCACTACTACTTCTACTACTAGTTATTAGTATGGGTTCAGTAGGATATACAGGTCTAACACCAAAAACATACACTGCCTTTCCAGCAAAAAACAAACAAACAAGCAAACAAACAAACATAAAACCTTGCTCTCAATTTGTTGGTCCACACTTGGCCTTGATTATAGCACATAATCACGGTCCCAGTGTTGTGTCACTCGGTCAGTTTCAGTCTCTGCAACATTATGTGGCAATAAAATCAAGGTGCCTAATGATCCAAGTGTAATAAATGAACAAGTTATCACATTATAGGATGTTTTTTTTTTCCCTGCTAGCACAGATTTAAAATTGGGGCTCAAATCAGGAACAGGAGGAACATTTTTACACATGAACTGGCATCAGAGCTACAAGATTATCCCTATTGGAAGTCTTTAAAATATACTGGGGCAGTGGTGGCCTAGTGCTGGATCACTGATCCTAAGGTCGGGGGTTCAAGCCCTAGTCACCACAAGGTTGTCACTGCCCGCCCCAGTGCAGGTAACTGGGATATCAAAGGCTGGCCATGTCTCTCATGGTCTATGGTGAGAGGTTCATGTAAAAGAACTGTTGCTGATTTTCTACAAGAGGAGCTGCAAATCCGTCAGTGAGTTTCCGCGTTGTGATGTCATGGTGAGCTGTCCTGGGTGTACTCCGCCATTGCTTCGAGTCGGCTGGGATGGGCGCCAGCCTCCCCGCGACCCTAATTAGAATTACGCGGTTACAGAATATGAAATGATGAAAGAACTGAACTGAAAATATACTGGAGAAGACTTTATGGAGTGGTTCAGTTTATAAGATGTTATGAAAAAATTATCCCAACTCCAAGCGGAAATTCCACCTAGACTCTCAAAACCTTGGCTATCACACAATAATCAAAGTTCACGGTGGTCCAAAAGCATTAGAGTGGATTTATTTATTTATTTATTTATTTTTGTGCCGGCAGTGATCATAAAATAGGCAATGCTAAAGGATTTGATACTATTCACCATAAGACTGAATTGAAATAATTAAAGCATACAAAATAACCCACAAAGTTATGACAGGAAAATGATGCAATGATGTGCAATGGAATCTTGATGAAGTTGGAAAAGTTTCTTCCATGTATATAGCATTTTATTATTATAGAAAAGGTTTTAGTTCTTGAAATGGTAATCGTACCAATAGCTTGTAATAGTGTTGCTTGGCATTTATTTCAGAAGACTATTTGAAAATGCATGAAATAATCAGTATTAAACTAATAGCAAAAGGGCTCAGCGCAAATCCATTTTCTGGGAGGGTGGGGGTGGGTGGGTAAAGAGACAGAATAGAGAAAAGCAAAAAAAAAAAAAAAAAAAAAAAAAAGGAAAGGAAAGAAAATCACACAGGTTGATAATTTGCAGAGGTTTGCTTCCCAGTCAATCAGTAGCAGTAGTATAAACGCTGATGCTGCGACTCTCGGATAACATACAGAGCCAATTTAATACCGGCTTTAAGAGGGGCAAGCATTCTCCTCCTTTCATTCTTCCTCTTACCTTATAATTAAGAAGCGGCATAGATGATGATAACAACTCGAGCGCCTGAATGTCCACATATAATATCCACATTAATCAAAAATGTTTTATCCATTCACCCTTCAAGTCCTGATGTCAATGAACTGAACCTGATTGATTGCCGATGTGAGCAATTTGTGCCATTCGTGTTTTCTGTTAGTGTGAGGGTCCTTGATTGAATCTCTGGAGGACCAGGTGGTTGTAAATTTGAAAAAGGAACTCAATCAATCCTCCCTGATTGTTAAACTTCCCCTGCATGACCTTACCTGAATGAGCTTCTGATGCAGAAGATATCTCAGGAGGCTGCTACGATGTGATTGCTAGCGTACATTCTGCATGTAAAGTTGTAAAGTTGACAAAAGCAATGTATGAAAAACAAAGCTTCACACACACACACACACACACACACACACACACACACACACACACACACACACACACACACACACACACACACACACACATTTATTTTCATGTTCACTTATCCCAGTGGAGTCTCAACTTGCCTTAAAACTGAAGATTATTCACCAATGACTGAAGAGCCCCCAAAAAGGCTTGTGTGCAGAATAAAGCAATTTTGTGACTGACTATACGCTTCAAAAGTTTTAGTATGTTTATTTGCACACAAATGTAGACCCAAATTCTAAGTTGCCGGCAGTTGAAAGTCTCACCTGATCAATGGGAACCTCCCCAGTGCAGGTAACTGGGTCATCAAAGGCCGGCCGTGTCTCTCACTGTCTATGGTGCGAGGTTCATGTAAAGGGAGCCATTGCTGACTTTTGACAAACGTAGCTGCTTAGCCGTCGGTATTTCTGCCCTGCAATAGCCTGGCGAGCTGTCCAGGGTTTACTTTGCCCTCACCCAGAGTCAACTGAGCTGGGCACCAGCCTCCACGCAACTTTAATTATAATTACATGGTTCAGTAAATGAATGAATGAATGAATGAATGGGAACCAATCAGAGCTGAGATACTAGTCATGTGAGTATCAAGAGCAAATGGATGTTCTGTTTGAAAGCAACTTATTTTTAGCTGACACTCTAGAGGATGAATGGCAAAGACATTTTCAAATATCTTCTTCTTCTTTTACTTTCGGCTGCTCCCTTCAGGGGTCGCCACAGCAAATCATCCGCCTCCACCTCACCCTGTCCTCTGCATCTTCTTTTCTGACTCCAACGACCTTCATGTCTTCCTTCACCACATCCATAAATCTCTTCTTTGGTCTTCCTCGAGGCCTTCTGCCTGGTAGTTCCAACCTCAGCATCCTACTACCAATATACTCACTATCCCTCCTCTGTACATGTCCAAACCATCTCAATCTAGCCTCTCTGACTTTGTCTCCAAAACATCTTACGTGGGCTGTCCCTCTGATGTACTCATTTCTGATCCTATCCATCCTCGTTACTCCCAGAGAGAACCTCAACATTTTCATCCCCGCTACCTCCAGCTCTGCCTCCTGCAAAATAATAACTTACAGCTTAGAGCTAAACCAAATACAAATTGAACAAAGGTCATAACATGAGAATAGTCACCAAGCAGCTGCAGCATGGTACATTTAGGGACAGTGCGCGCGTCTGCGCGTGCGCTGGCGGTCGAAAGTCTGGAATCCCGCGAAAGAAACGAAGGATGAAAATCCTCGTGTTGGCTGTGGATGAACACGGATGATGGACTTGGGTGATGAAGTCTTGAACGACGAAACTTGGATGAAGCACATCGGATGATTTGCCAAGATGATTCCTATTAAATGATTCCCCCCAGATGATTCCCTCCCGAGCTAGTTGGCAACGGTTCAGTTCATCATTTTCTGTACCCGCTTAATCCTAATTTTGGGTCACGGGGAGGCTGGTGCCCATCCCAGCCAACTTCGGGCAAGGGCAGAGTACACCCTGGACAGCTCGCCAGGCCATCGCAGGGCGGAAACACGCTGACGGCTTTGCAGCCTACTCTTGTCGAAAGTCAGCAATGGTTCTTTTACATGCCTCACACCATAGACAGTGAGAGACATGGCCGGCCTTTGATAACCCAGTGAGCTGCACTGGGGGGGTTGGCAACGGGTCCTTATATAAATTTTCTAAAAGTTCGGGAAAGTTCCTTTTCTGGAATGTTCTAAATCACCTGACCCTTCACAGGGCGCATGCACAACTAGGTACATCTCGAAGTTTCCCTAATATGCAGGAAAGTTCCAGACCCAATTAAACCATGCAGACAAAACAACAGTGACCCAAAAACCGCTGAGTAATACCATGCGCCGCCATTTACAGCACACCAACTGAATATAATTACATACAACGTTTATACATTCATTATATTTACATTTACATCTATACATTTATCCCCCAGTGCAGCTAACTGGGTTATCAAAGGCCGGCCATGTCTCTCACTGTCTATGGTGTGAGGCATGTCAAAGAACCATTGCTGACTTTCGACAAGAGTAGCTGCAAAGCCGTCAGCGTGTTTTTCCGCCCTGCGATGGCCTGGCGAGCTGTCCAGGGTGTACTCTGCCCTCGCCCTGAGTTGGCTGGGATGGGCACCAGCCTCCCCGTGACCCTAATTAGGATGAAGCGGTTACAGAAAATGAATGAACTGATCTATACATTTATTTACATGCCCATAACAGTGACGAGAGTTGAATATGAACTTCACACAAGATTATATACGAAGCCAAATGGTTGAGAAGGGGTTCTCAAAATTGGTAGTGTTGTGGCACAAAAACAAAACAAACAAACAAACAAAAATGCATGGTGGATTTTTTTGTCACTTGGTGTGTGTGTGTGTGTGTGTGTGTGTGTGTGTGTGTGTGTGTGTGCGGTTCAGTTACATTCTCAAAGTGTATTTTATGAGCGAGGGCAGGTTATTTCCTGGCCTCCCACTCAGACATGCAAGGTGAGGATGAGAGCAGGAGATGGTTAACCTGGGGCGTGGCAGGGGAGTAAACAAGTTTTTCCACCACTAGTTACTGTGCTATTTTGTGATTGTGCAACACATCAGGTATTACTGGAAGATTCAAGCCCTGTTTGCATTTATTTTATAGTGGCATGTGTTTAAAACTGAGCTCCCACAAAACCGGGAATATATTCCACATTTGCACATCCATCCATCTATCCATCCAGTATGTGCATGCATCCGGATACTGGTCATCAAGGATTCTGAAACGGGTTTATTCATAACATAAGAAGTATTTATTTTAGACATTTTCTGAACCACTTAATCCTATTTAGGTTTGCAGGGAGGCTGGTGCCTGTCTGGGCTGGGGGCAGCGCCTTGAACAGCTTGCCAGGCCATCGCAAAGCAGAAGGCCACTCACTAGTCTACTCTTTTTACGAACAACAGCAATGGTTCTTTTCCATGCCTCTCACCACAGACAGTAATAAACATGGCTGGCATTTGATGACCCAACTCAGTGAAAGTAGACTTGAACCCCTGACCTTCGGATCAGCAAGCCAGCACCCTACAACCAGACCACCGCTACCCTTTAAAAGAAATATGTCAATATTAGCATGTCTGCCTCAGAGCAAGAAGATCCTGAGTTCAAGACCTGGTTGAATCTCAGGCTCTTCTATTTGGAGGTTGCATGTTCTCACACACTTGTGTGTCTTTACCTTTAAGGTCTTCATTTCCTTTCAACTTTTCCCTTCAGGGGTCGCCACAGCGAATCTTCTGCCTCCATCTCACCCTATCGTCTGCATCTTCTTCTCTTACACTAACTACCTTCATGTCCTCCTTCACCACATCCATCAATCTCTTCTTTGGTCTTCCTCTAGGCCTTCTGCCTGGTTGTTCCAACCTCAGCATCCGACTACCAATATACTCACTATCATTCCTCTGTACATGTCCAAACCATCTCAATCTAGCCTCTCTGACTTTGTCTCCAAAATGACTTACATGTGCTGTCCCTCTGATGAACTCATTCCTGATTCTATCCATCCTCGTTTCAACCAAAGAGAACCTCAACATTTTCATCTCTGGTGTTTACCATTGGATATTCTGTTTTTTTTCTCTTGGAGTCCAAGGACATGCGTGGTAGTCTAATCAG
>CM045731.1:10037500-10192500 GCA_024760905.1 Plotosus lineatus | reverse complement strand
GAATAGCCTGAATACAATATTCTGCTCTCCAGCATGGTTTGGCCTAGATTGGAAAAGATGAGCTTTGATAGGGTTCAGTTGATGAATGTGAATTCAACTTGGTGACTCATTCATTTATGTTGTAAGTCACTTATTCCTAATCAGGGTAAGGGGGAGGCTGGCACCCCTCTCAGCTGACTCACAGTGAAGGGATACACTCTGAACAACTCACCAGGCCATTGCAGGGTTAACACAAACAACACTTAGAGAAAATTTAGAGCAGCCAATCAGCCTACTGTGCATGTTTTTGGACTGTGGGAGAAAATCGGAGTACCCAGAAGAAACCCACGCCAGCAGGAAAGAGCATCCAACCGCCACAAAACGCATCCTGGGATCTTCTGGGATCTTCTTTCTGTGAGGTGAACATGCTAGCCTCTACACCACCATGCTAATTATAATATATGAGTCTTCTTCTTTTCCTTTTCACTGTTCCCTTCAGGGGTCGCCACAGCGAATCACCTGCCTCCATCTCACCCTATCCTCTGCATCTTCTTCTCTTACACCAACTACCTTCATGTACTCCTTCACCACATCCATAAATCTTCTCTTTGGTTTTCCTTTAGGCCTTCTGCCTGGTAGTTTCAACCTCAGCATCCTATTACCAATATATTCACAAATTACTATATGTGAGTAAATCCTCTTTTATCATCAACTGCCTTTCTGGAAAAAAAAAAAAAAAAAAAAAAAAGTTACTGCAGTCTTTATTGTGTGAGGTGAGAGCGATTATCTTCAACACAAAAGATTGCATCGTGAAATTGTGAAGCATGCACAGGCACCGACCTATGTGAACACAGGTCAACGGAGTGGGGTGGGGCTTAGGGGAGAGTCATACTCAGGAAGGCAACAAGGCCTATTGTGAGTACGATGCCCTAAGTGATTGACAGCCAAAAGAATCAATGCACATGTGTAATGTGTGCACAAATATTCACCCATGTGCTTGTGTCAAACACCATGCGCCATCAATCATCAACATTTTTTTTTTTTTTTTTTTTTTTTTTCAAAGAAAAGCTCTAATGAGCCATCCAGTTCCTTCAAAAAAGGTCATCATTTGCTTTGACATTTCTTCATTCCATACTTGGCTTTCAGTCCCTGACTCTCTGATGTCGTAAATCAGCTGATCCTCTGCAGTGCAGTGTGTTCTCACCCTGTGATTCTTGCAGACAGTGGTTGTGGTCAGCAGAGGAGCTAGTAGTTGGCTTCCCTCTTACAGAGGTGGAAGGTTCTATTTGTCCTTTATGAGAGGTCAGAGTTGATGATTATCCTTTCAAGGCTTCTGGTCCTCTAATTTAAATCTGTGCTATTGAAAAAGTCGACGATGTCACAGTGACTCCAATCAGCTCTTACGTCTTTGCACTTTAACTGGGTCCAATTGAGCATTAAACATTAAACAGTTTAAACAGATTGAAATATTTCCTGCCAGAACAATTATTTGTGTCAATGGGCCATACGAACTCTGGCCCCAAGCTCAGTCAAGGTGCTTGGCAAGGTTTGCTCATTAGAAGTGAGATGCTGCCTTTTGAAATCAATCTCAGTGCTCTGCTCAAAAATAATGGTGTATAGTCTGGTCAATAGAGACAAAGAGGCCAGCAATAGTAAAAAATAAATAAATAAACTAAATAAATAAATAAATAAACAAATAATAAAAAAAAGGCAGAGATGCCAAATTATCTAGCTGTTCATGAAAGTCCAGTTGAGTAGGGTGGGAGATCATCCAGGGCAATGACGAGACAATGGTTGTGGAAGTGTACTGCAAGATTTGATATTCAATTCAATTTAGTTTTATTTGTTTTGCACTTTATACAATACATTTTCACAAAGGCAATGAGTTTGGTTTCTTCCTCGAGAGGAACCAGGCACAAAAGTCAAACTCATTCTCATTTGCGTGAAATCATATAATCACAAACTATACATACAGTAGGCCCTGGTTTTTTCGTGATGGTTTGGTTCGGGCCCTTCCCGCCGATCGTGAAAATCCGTAAGTTATTGACGCGGTTTTAAAACCCTATGTATGATATTAAATGCGCTAAAATATGCTTGTTAAACACATTATCTAACCAGTCTAACTCATTAAAACAGTAATAATGCAGTAAAATGCAGCAATGATTCAGTAGAAACTTTTTAATTTTGTAATTTTGATGATATTTATGAATAAATAAAGCACTTAGGCTCCTTACCAGAAGCTAGAGAAGACGCGGTGTGTTTGAGTGACATCATAGCGATTAAATAATCATTAAAAACACACGAAAAAAAAAATCGTGAATTTACGATTCAAGCAATCATGTTGATGACATGTGCTCGAAGGAAAAAAAAAAAAAAAAAAGGTTTACACATCATCTGCAACCAATCAGCAGGAGGGAGAAACAGAAGCTCTCAGTCATTGGTTAAATTTGAATCATGTGACAGTAACTTCCGGGTTTGCCACTAATCCGCGAGTATAATAATATTGCAGTAAAATGTATTAATGATTAAATAAAAAAAAATAATTTTGTAGTGTGATAATATTTATGAATAAATAAAGCACTTAGGCTCCTTACCAGAAGCTAGAAAAGATGCGGTGAGTTTGAGTGACATCATAGCGATTAAATAATTATTAAAAACACACGAAAAAAAAAAAAAGTGAATTTACGATTCAAGCAATCATGTTGATGACATGTACTCGAAGGAAAAAAAAAAAAAAAAAAGGTTTACACATCATCTGCAACCAATCAGCAGGAGGGAGAAACAGAAGCTCTCAGTCATTGGTTAAATTTGAATCATGTGCCAGTAACTTCCAGGTTTGCCGCTAATCCGCGAGTATAATAATATTGCAATAAAATGTATTAATGATTAAATTAAAAAAAAATAACTTTGTAGTGTGATGATATTTATGAATAAATAAAGCACTTAGGCTCCTTACCAGAAACTAGAGAAGACGCGGTGTGTTTGAGTGACATCATAGCGATTAAATAATCATTAAAAACACACGAAAAAAAAAATCGTGAATTTACGATTCAAGCAATCATGTTGATGACATGTGCTCGAAGGAAAAACAAAAAAACAACAACAAAGGTTTACACATCATCTGCAACCAATCAGCAGGAGGGAGAAACATAAGCTATCAGTCATTGGTTAAATTTGAATCATGTGCCAGTAAATTCCGGGTTCGCCGCTAATCCGCGAGTATAATAATATTGCAGTAAAATGTATTAATGCTTCAATAAAAACTTTTTAACTTTGTAGTGTGATGATATTTATGAATAAATAAAGCACTTAGGCTCCTTACCAGAAGCTAGAGAAGATGCAGTGTGTTTGAGTGACATCATAGGGATTAAATAATCATTAAAAACACATGAAAAAATAAATAAATTGTGAATTCACGATTCAAGCAATCATGTTGATGACATGTACTCAAAGGAAAAAAAAAAAACAAAGGTTTACACATCATCTGCAACCAATCAGCAGGAGGGAGAAACAGAAGCTCTCAGTCATTGGTTAAATTTGAATCATGTGCCAGTAACTTCCAGGTTTGCCGCTAATCCGCGAGTATAATAATATTGCAATAAAATGTATTAATGATTAAATTAAAAAAAAATAACTTTGTAGTGTGATGATATTTATGAATAAATAAAGCACTTAGGCTCCTTACCAGAAACTAGAGAAGACGCGGTGTGTTTGAGTGACATCATAGCGATTAAATAATCATTAAAAACACACGAAAAAAAAAAATTGTGAATTTACGATTCAAGCAATCATGTTGATGACATGTGCTCGAAGGAAAAACAAAAAAACAACAACAAAGGTTTACACATCATCTGCAACCAATCAGCAGGAGGGAGAAACATAAGCTATCAGTCATTGGTTAAATTTGAATCATGTGCCAGTAAATTCCGGGTTCGCCGCTAATCCGCGAGTATAATAATATTGCAGTAAAATGTATTAATGCTTCAATAAAAACTTTTTAACTTTGTAGTGTGATGATATTTATGAATAAATAAAGCACTTAGGCTCCTTACCAGAAGCTAGAGAAGATGCAGTGTGTTTGAGTGACATCATAGCGATTAAATAATCATTAAAAACATACGAAAAAAAAATCGTGAATTTACGATTCAAGCAATCATGTTGATGACATGTACTCGAAGGAAAAAAAAAAAACCAAAGGTTTACACATCATCTGCAACCAATCAGCAGGAGGGAGAAACAGAAGCTCTCAGTCATTGGTTAAATTTGAATCATGTGCCAGTAACTTTTGGGTTTGCCGCTAATCCGCGAGTATAATAATATTGCAGTAAAATGTATTAATGATTAAATAAAAACTTTTTAATTTTGTAGTGTGATGATATTTATGAATAAATAAAGCACTTAGGCTCCTTACCAGAAACTAGAGAAGACGCAGTGAGTTTGAGTGACATCATAGCGATTAAATAATCATTAAAAACACACGAAAAAAAATCGTGAATTTACGATTCAAGCAATCATGTTGATGACATGTACTCGAAGGAAAAACAAAAAAACAACAATAAAGGTTTACACATCATCTGCAACCAATCAGCAGGAGGGAGAAACAGAAGCTCTCAGCAATTGGATAAATTTGAATCATGTGCCAGTAACTTCTGGGTTTTCCACTAATGCCTGTCTGTCTTCCTTTCGGCTTTTTCCCTTTTTTTACTCGGGACTCGCCACAGCAAATCATCTGATTTGGCAGAGGTTTTTACGTCGGATGCTCTTCCTGTCACAACCCTTTTTAGCAAGGGACAGAAACACGCTGACGGCGGCTTTGCAGCTACTCTTTACGAAAGTCAGCAATGGTTCTTTTACATGAACATCTCACCATAGACAGTGAGAGACATGGCCCGCCTTTGATAACCCAGTTAGCCGCAGTGGGGGGGACAGTGACAACCCTGTGGAGAGTGGGACTCGAACCCCCAACCTTTGGATCAGCAATCCAGCGCCCTATACCACTAGACCACCACTGCCCCATAGTTTGCCACTATTGCTGCTGATTAAGTAAAAATTTTTAAATTTTGTACATTGATAATATTTATGAATAAATGAAGTGCTTCGGCTCCTTATCAGAAGACAGAAAAGATGCAGGGTGCTTGAGTGACATCATAGTGCTTACATAATCATTAAAACCACACTAAAAATATTTACTTTGCTGCTCAGGCAGTCACGTTGATGACATGTGTGCGAAGGAGAAAAAAGCGGTGTGCACATCATCTGCAACCAATCAGCAGGAGGAAGAAACAAAAGCTTTCAGCTATTGGCTAAATTTGAATCACGTGCCAGTTACTTCCGAGTTTGTCACCAATCCGCGAGTATGAGGGGGCGGCGAAAACTGAACAGCGAATGATCAAGGGCCTACTGTATCAACAAAAATCAAAAAAAAAAAAATAGGTCTATAACCCAAATAGATTACGTCACTCAACTGAAACACGTGGCTCAGTGTAAACAAGTGTAATGTAGCATTACAGCCAGTCTTGCATAACAAGAAACTTGAACAGATACAGATCCATGACCAAAGATAGCAATGCTTTTGTGTCATATGGATTTGGATCGATTGCATTCATTTTTTTTTATGAATAAGAAGAGTATGAGTTAATATTAAAGTTACTTTCGATGTCTGGAAGCCACTGAGGCCAAAATCAACAATGTAAGAAGCTAACGAGCAGGTAATGTAATGTAGAAAATGTAAAGGCATAATTAAAAGAGGAAGTGTAATGAAAGATGAAGAAGAATAAGACAAATTTTCATTTTCTTTTAAATAATCTGCCCTACGTTTGTAAGTATGCATCTTTCCTTCATCTCTATCCAGTCTACTGGATCACCTTCTGAGCCCTTCATCACCTTCCTGAAATCATTCCATTCCAGCCTGCAAGCACTCAGTGATTTGCTTGGTGCTTCCTTCTCTCATTAGGGACAATGAGGGGAAACAGCCTCCCGTGGTGAGCCGGCTTTTGTGCCATTTCATCCGACAAGCGTAGAGTTATAGCTTACGAGAGAGCAGAGAGCTGGTAATTCTCTCCCCAGCCGTATCTGTCATGAGACCACTACCATCAAGTACAGACTTGCGGTTGTGAAGTGGTTCTGGAACACTATTAGAGGAGATGAGCTGAAATTGAAGGGGGAATATCGCACTCTGATTTCACTCCAGGTGTGTTCGAGAGAGGCCTTGGTGAGCTCCGAGCATTTGGAGAAGCCTCTGCGCCATGCTGGGATGCAAATGAGATTAATGGGCATAGAGGAGCAGAGTGTGCCTTCTATTCATCTCATATATCTTTTTTTATATTAGTACTGCATTGAGGGCATTATCGTGACACATGAGAGATGTGATGTATTATTCAGTTCCAGAGTTTCAGCACAAGAACTGATTATGTTTTACGTTTCCCAAGTAAAAGCACCATATGTCAGTACTTTACATGTGCATTTGCATACTGTACGAAGTTCAAGTCTCTTGATGTAAAGAAAACGCTAAATAAGAAATAAGTCCTCCTTAATTCTAATTGGGTCATGGGAGACCTGAGATCATCTTGGACAACACTCGGCCAAATCAGTCTGTTGGGCTTTTACACCTGAACCTAGTGACTCATCATAACCAGAGCCTATATGTGTGTGAGCCAAGTGACTAGGAGTTCAACTACTCCTGGATGGGATGCTAGTCCATCGTAGGTGACCGTCCCAGTATGTATACTGGTACGCATTGATACTGCTGGGTGGACGGAGGCACACTTGTGGTTCAAACATTGACCAGGGGTCTTGGGCACTGAACAGCTCCCAAAATTTTTGTTTTTCATCTGCTGCGTCCTGTTTACCAAGTTCACCAACTTCATTCTCCTGTAGTTCAGACTTACCCGGTTAAACCTTGCGAGTAAAAACTCTGGAGACACTTCTGTTTGTCTTCTGTTCTGACTGCCTTCACATTAAATTATGTTTATAATAAATTCTTCTTCTTCTTTCAGCTGTTCCCTTTTTTTCCCCCCAGGGGTCGCCACAGTGAATCATCGCATGCTTGGTTTGGCGTAGGTTTTTACATCGGATGCCCTTCCCCATAAACAGTGAGAGACATGGCCAGCCTTTGATAACCCAGTTAGCTGCACTGGGGGAGGGGGGGGGGGGGCAACCTTGTTGAGAGTGGAACTCGAACCCCTAACCTTAGGATCAGCGAACCAGCACCCTTTACCATCAGGTCACCACCGCCGTATGTTTACAATAAAATGCCACGGCATAAAACATGCCCAACTCTCGACGTTACATTTGAAGGTCCCCTCATTCATTTATTCATTTTTTTTTAAAGCCACGTCAAGGGGAGGTGGGTGTCTATCTCAGCCAACTCTGGGCGAAGGCAGGGTACACCTTGAACAGCTTTCCAGACCATTACAGGACCCCATTTTAAGATGTAAATAAATAATATCCAAGATCTTTTAAATGTAAAATCTCATTTAAAAAGCCAGTGGAAGGGGAAATGTTTTCGGAGATTGTCATTATGAAGACAGCACTTCTGTTAAAAACAGGAGACATGAAAATTAAATTAATGAATAAAATTAATAAGTGATTTCTGAGCTGGGAATTGTCCAGCGAGGTCTCTGATGATTAACTTTGCTTTTATTTTCCTTGGCGTAGCCCACTGAAGCTGACATTTGTTCAGATTGATGGATGTTCTTGTGTCACCGCCTTCATCTACACGGCGTATTGATCCCGTCTTGCATTTGTTCTTAGTTATTGCTAATGACTGAGACGATTTTAATTCTCATTTGTCCTATCACAGGTTACATTCCCAGTATATTTTTACTGGTACCCATTTATAGTGCTGGGTGAAAACTGAGGCACACTTGTGGTTAAGACTCTGCCCAGGGGTCCTAGCACAGTGAGAGTCTAACAGGGATTCAAACACACAACCTCCCGATCATGAGCACAGCACCCTAACCACTATGCCACCGGCCCCACAAAACCCTTGTCTAGCCAAATAAAATGATTGAAATATTTAAATGAGAATGATGTGTTCATGCTTTCACAGGTCTCTTTATGAAGTCGGTGACATGGACTATTTGTCATCATTTTCTCTCCTAATTGAACTGATTTACCTTCCAGCATGGGTCCAGAAAAAAACAATACCTTCAAAGTTAGATTTCTTCATTAATATGCATCAAATTTGAACAAATGCAGTGCAGGGATATCTCACTTTCCGCAGTGTATTGGGGCCGAGATCCTCCCGCGGCCGCCGAATTCCGCAAGGTAGCATCAACCCCCATGACTGATGTATACATACATACATGTACATGTGTATATAATATCAATAAATACATATTCAATGCTATAAATGTTTATAATAACAGTTAAACATTCAAAAATAATGCATACAATGTAAACAAAATATAAATCCACACACACACACATATAGACACGCACACACGCGTGCACACGGATGCGCACCTTACATAAAATTGTAAGTAGTTTTGTTGGGGTGTTTTTTTTCTTTTCTTTTTTTTTATTTTTTTTTTTTATTTTTATTATTATTATTATTTTTTTTTTCACAATTGGCCTTGTTTTGCAGCATTTTCCTTAAGTTTTTCCCTATTGTTTTTAAAAAATTCTTATTTTTAATTCGATGAAAATTAAAAAAAAAAAAAAAAATGCGATGCACTGAAGCCGCATGAATTGAAGTGCGAAATAGCGAGGGATAACTGTATCAGTTTTCATGACGTTTTAACTCTTTTTCCCTCATGAAAGAAATGCCATTTTATGTACTCAGTGCCTATAAAAGAAAAAATAATAACCTCAGTAACCGCCGTCAATGTCGGTATTTTTACCAAACCTTCTCTGTCCACCTGTTTTACGAATTTGACTTTCCCGTTATTACTTTTTTTATACTGTAGCATTTTTATTTATTTTATATGCACATTTTATTTTATTCAAAGGGTCATTTGTTTTCTCTGAGACTCAAGGTAACATCAGAATTCAACACTATCTTGCTAATGTCTAAATCTCCAGCAAAGGCTTGCTTCTCGCATCATATCAAGCACGTAGCTTGTTCGCCATGTTAAGTGCAGGATATGTAGCTTTTCCCGACATTAGTAATAATTTTATCTTTGATAAGTGAACAGTAGTTAGCTCCTTGATGGAGAAGATTGAAAGATTAGAAATAAGCATTCGGATTTCCGCGAGGGCTAGTGAGAGTAAGGGTAGCGTTGTTTTTGTAGCAAAATATCTGGGGTTACTTTGGTGGAGATAGATAGCAGCCACCCCTCCACCCCCCCGCGTGCTCCATCTGGCATCAGATCCCTCGGAGCAGGGTGAATGGGCGATGATTTGGTTGCAGACTTGTAAAGCCAAAGCGAACGCTGACATTTCACTCGTCTGTGCTTCACATGTCAAACAGGTTTGCTGTCCTGAGTGAGACACCCGCTGAGAAACCTGAAAGCGCTCTGGTTATAAAAAGCTCTATTTTAAGGAATGTGAAATTAGCTAGTCCATTATGCTCACCAACAGCACTGGTTAAAATGTATGCCAGGAACAGGTTGCTGGACATAGCAGGCTATTTTGGATTCTTGGGCAAGCGCAAAATCTTTACGATAATTATTCATGCTGGAGTTAATGATGTACACCAGGGGTGTCAAACTCGTGCCACAAAGGACCATGTGGCTGCAGGCTTTTGTTTCAACCTAGCATCAGCACACCTGACTTGGCTCATTCAAACAACTGATAAGAGTCTTCAGGCATTTGATTGGTCAGTCTCTGGACAGAGCACACACATTGACCAATCAACTGCCTGAAGACTCTTATCAGTTGTTTGAATGAGCCAAGTCAGGTGTGCTGCTGATTGGTTAAAACAAAAACCTGCCGCCACATGGCCCTTTGTGGCACGAGTTTGACACCCTTGATGTACACCTTCGTCAGTCAGAGTTTACTCAGACCAACTTTATAAAAAAATAAACTATTAAAAAAACAAAAAAACAAACAAACAAACAAACAAAAAAAAAAAACGACCCTGACCCTTGTCATTTATCCAACTGTAGACCGATCTTGAACCTCCCTTTTATCTCCAATAAAGTTTCTACTACATAATTTGTGTTTTTATCTGGTTTCACCCAAATGAAGATGGGTTTGCCTTTTGAGTCTGGTTCCTCTCAAGGTTTCTTTTTGTCATGTCATCTGAGAGAGTTTTCCCTTCCCTCCATCACCACAGGCTTGTTCATGGTGGGTGAGTAGGGTTTGTAGAGAAATGTTCCAATTCATCTTCACTATCTTCTTCCACTTGTTCTTGGGTCAAGAATGCGGCGGCAGGAAGGAGGTCCAGATAGCCCTCTACCGACTCTACCGAACCACTGCCAAGTGTTGATGCCAAGCCATTCCCAGATGAGTCGAGAAACATATTTCCTCTAGCATGTTCTGGGTTGACCCCGGACTCTCTTCCCGGTTGGACATGCACAAAACACCACGGTGGGGAATTGTTTGGGAGTCACCTCAACTGGCTCGGATGTGCAGAACCAGCAGCTCTTCTCCAAACTACTGGCTGAGCTTCTCATCCTGTCTCGAAAGGAGAGTGCAAAGGTGTCTGTTGGGTTTTTACACTCGAGCCTAGTGGCTCATCAGGCCGGTGCTTATCCCCGGTTTCCGTAGCGTGAAGCAACTAGGAGTTGAACTCCTCCTGGATGGGACGCTAGTCCATCACAGGTTACCTTCCCAGTATATTTTTACTGGTACCCATTTATACTGCTGCATGAACAGAGGCACACTTGTGGTTGAGACCTTTGCCTAGAGGTCTTAGCACAGTGAGGGTCTCAGTGGGATTTGAACTCACAACCTCCTGATCATGAGCGTAGCAACCTAACCACAACGCCACCGGCCCCAGCATGGTGGTGTCATATTTAGAAAATCCGCCTTACAGCAAGATCAGGGTATTTTTACTTTAATAAAATGATATTCCATTGAGGTTCTTTGTGTATTTTAGTTCCTGAGCCTATACATCAACGTGCTCTTCAGCCCTCTTCCAAAATGTAACTGAAAACTGAGGTTTGGTCTGAAAAAAACTCACGTTTTTTTTTTTTTTTTTTTTTTTTTTTTGAAGAAGGAAAGAAATTGCACCTTTATTTTCTCAGGGTATGAGCTCTTCAACCTTGTTCTTTTCAGAATGAGTGAAAAGGCAATTCATGATGTTCATAAGAAATTCCCTCCATGTGCTTTTGTACATTTTCTTTCTAATCATAAACCACTGGAATGAAGTTGTGTCAATCTTCTGAAGGTTCTATCACCACAATTCTCCTCAAGTACACATTTAAATATTCCTCCCCTGTGGTCAATCTCCAGTTTATCCTATTATAAAATATGCTGCAGACTCCATGGTGCCAAGATTATTCATGAATATCAATACTAGAGTTTTGCCCATGTTTTGAAGTGTCCAGTTAGATGTGAAATATGATACTGTTCGAGGAGAAGCTGAAATTGCTCCCTAATCATGTTTTCCTTTAGAAATATTGCTCAGTCTTTTTTTTTTTTTTTTTTTTTTTTTTCCTCAATCACCCACTCTCATCTTTTCCCCAGACATTCCTTCGGTTATATTTGCTCACACTTGCAGCATTGTGCAGCACGATGGCCTTCAACACAGCTGTGATACTCAAGTTCCACTATTCCACAGAGTCCATGAGTCTGTATCAGTTAAAGTGAAATTTCACTGTTGTTTAAATCACTGTCTCCAACAATTAATATCAGAAGTGCATTACACATCACATGTTTATGGACTGATTTTTTTTTTTTTTTCTTTTACCCCATTATTAATTTGTAAAATTGCTTGCTGTCAAATATTATCCTTGGTAGATTGTTCCCAAGGGAAATTATATCTAATTTCATTTATAGCATTTAGCAGATGCTCTTATCCAGAGTGACTTACAATTATAATTATTTTTACACAACTTAAGCAATTGAGGGTTCAGGGCCTCGCTCAAGGACCCAACAGTGGTGACAAAATTGCTGACCTTCAGATTAGGAGCCCATCACATTATCCACTAAACCACCACTGTCTTGCTTGTATGATTTAGAGTATTACGCCAAACAGTGCAACTGACAAAATACAGGGAACCCTCACTTTCCGTGGTTAATTGGGACCGAGATCCCCACGCGACCATCAAAATCCATAGAGTAGAATCACCTCCCCACCCCCGACTGACATATACAGTGCGTCCATGTATATGTGCACAGATGATATCAATAAATACATATGCAACGCTACAAATGCTTATAATAACAATGAGACATTGAAAGAATAACATAAGATGTAAATAAAATATAAATACAGATGCGCTCCAACTTATCAACATTTGTTTTGCAACATCCGGAGGGGTTGTAGCTGCGCGGACGCGCACACACAGATGCAACAATGTATCCAGTTTTGATGGGAGAATTTGGGTTGTTTTCTGTTTTGTGTTGGTTTGGTTCATTTCAGTTCATTTTCTGTAACCGCTTCATCCTAATTAGGGTCACGGGGAGGCTGGTGCCCATCCCAGCCAACTCAGGGTGAGGGCAGAGTACACCCTGGACAGCTCGCCAGGCCATCGCAGGGCGGAAACACGCTGACGGCTTTGCAGCCTACTCTTGTCAAAAGTCTGCAATGGTTCTTTTACATGCCTCACACCATAGACCAGGGGTGTCAAACCCGTGCCACAAAGGGCCATGTGGCTGCAGGTTTTTGTTTCAACCAAGCAGCAGCACACCTGACTTGGCTCATTCAAACAACTGATAAGAGTCTTCAGACATTTGATTGGTCAGTCTGGCTCATTCAAACAACTGATAAGAGTTTTCAGGCAGTTGATTGGTCGATCTGTGTGCACTGTCCAGAGACTGACCAATCAAATGCCTGAAGACTCTTATCAGTTGTTTGAATGAGCCAAGTCAGATGTGCTGATGCTTGGTTGAAACAAAAACCTGCAGCCACATGGCCCTTTGTGGCATGAGTTTGACACGCCTGCCATAGACAGTGAGAGACATGGCCAGCCTTTGATAACCCAGTTAGAGTTATGGGGCAGTGACAACCTTGTGGAGAGTGGGACTCGAACCCCCAACCTTTGGCTCAGCCTTATACCACTAGACTACCACTGCCCCATGTGTTGGGTTGGTTTTATTTTATTTTTTATTTTTTTGCATAATTGTCCTTGTTTTTGTGACATTTTTCTTAACTTTTTCCCCTATTCTTCCTTAATTTCCTTATTTTTTAAATTGGATGAATATTTATTTATTTATTTTTCTAAAATGCAATGCATTGAAGCCGCATTAATTGAAGCGCAAATTAGTGTGGGATCCCTGTATTAAATAACTGAGCGAAGTAATGTCATAGAGATTCGAAAGTACAACATACAGAAATATATTAGAAAAACAATAACTTCTGTAAAATATTTTTACCGCTCCTGTGAGAGTCACAAGACAAGCTGTAGTAGATCTCTACTAACTTTGAGCATGTGGTGGCGTACACTCTGAATAGGTCATCATCCTATTGTAAGATTACCACCCACTCAAACCACTCTTTACACTCACATTCACACCTATAAGCATTGGAGAGTAGACACATAACTGAGTGTGCATATCTTTGGAATTTTGGAGGAAACCAGGGTACCTGGAAGAAAACTATACAAGAGGGACACCATGCATACTCTGCATGGAAAGGTCGTTGGCCTGGATTTGAACCCAGAGGGTTCATTGGGTTAATTATTAATGTCTCACCAGAGTATAAACGTGTTTTTATGCTTCAGAATACAGAGAAAACACCAAAAAAAAAATAAAAAAAAAAAATGTCACGATCATTCATTGACCAAACTGCTTAAGCCTATTAAACAGTGTAGAGGCTGCAGCCTATCTCAGCCAACAATGGGCAAAAGAGGGATAAACCATAAACAGGCTGCCAGAACTTTGCGGGGCCAAGGCACACAACTCAACTATTCAAATTTTGACCTAGGGGAAATTCAGAACAGCCAATTAGACCAATGCACATGTTTTTTGGACTGTACATGGAAACCAGCATGAGATTTCCTTTCGGCTTTCCCCCTATACCTGGGGTCGCCACAGTGAATGATTCACATGTTTGATTTGGCATAGGTTTTTATGTCGGATGCCCTTCCTAACACAACCCTTTATCAAAAGACAGAAACATGCTGATGGCTTAGCAGCTCCTCTTTATGAAAGTCAGCAATGGTTCATTTACATGAACCTCACACCAGAGGCAGTGAGAGACATGGCCGGCCTTAGATAACCCAGTTAGCTGCACTCGGTCGGGGGTGGGGACAACCTTGTGGAGAGTGGGACTCGAACACCCAACCCTAGGATCAGCAATCCAGCACTCTATACCACCAGACCAGCACTGCCCACGTGGAAACCGGAATAATTGGTGGAAACCCACGTAGGCACAGTGAGAACATGCAAACTCCACACAGAAACACCTGAGCTCAGGACTCGACTTTCTTGCTATGGTGTGGACGTGCTTTCCACGATAGTATCGTGCCACCAGAAAAAAAAAAAAAAAATGTAATTGACACTGGAAAGGTATTAATCGATATTACTGGTTGTTCAGGCATGTTCTCCACTGTTGGGCGTATACCAATCTATACTTGATATTTGGGCAGCTCATTAATAGTTACACCAAGAGAAGAGTAAATCCTTTAGAAGGGAGGGTTTGCAATTGGGACCGAACACATATATTCCGGAGGACATACCAGGTCAGGTCAGGTATGAGGGCATGCGCCGGGACGGCACTTCGCTGCGTCCACCAGCCACTTCCACTCATCCAGCCGTCTCCTGGCGATCGACCAGGCCTGCGCAGGGCCCATACCCCCCGGCATAGCAGCCCTCAGCTGCGACAACCACGTCGCACGCGGTCGTCCCCGCGATCGTCTCCAGCCCCTAGGATCCCGAACGGACAGGATCCAATGTGCTGGGTCCGAAGGCGGGAAATGCGCCAAGTGCCCATAGTAGCGCAGCTGACGGTCGCGGATCAAGCAGATTATTCTTACCATCCCCGCATCCCTGAGCACCTTCTGGTTGGTAACAAAGTCCCACCAGTGGTATCAGAAGATGCGGCAAAGGGAAGTCGTAACAAAGGAGTCCAGTCGTCATCCAAGCTCAACCGTCAGCATCCATGTCTCTCTTGAGTAGAGCAAGACAGGGAGCACAAGGGAGTGAAAGACTCGGACTTTCGTCCGCCTGCTCAGATACCTCGACCGCCACACGGTCCTGTCCAGTGAGTCCATCGCCCCATAGGCTAGACCAAGTCGCCGATTGATCTCGGCCCTGCAATCAGTGGAACAATGGACCACGCTGCCAAGGTAAGTGAAAGACTCCACGATCTCTACTCTTTCACGACCCACAGCGATCGAGTCAACAGCAGCATCCAAGAGGTCGCCGAAAGCCTGGATCTTCGTTTTGATCCAGGAGACTAGCAAACCAAGCGGTTCCGAGTACATACCAAACTTTCCGAAATGTTTGAAAAACGGAAGGATAAACAGAATGACAGCAGTGGACCTTGAGGAGAGATATGTATTTAGCATCTTCACTTAATTAGACAAAGTAAGTCTGCATAATTGACACCAAAGGTCTATCCACCTTCACTCTGTACCATTTCGTCCTCTTTTTACAAAATTTACCGAATGCTTGCTTGGTGGTGACTTATGCGTATGACATATTTTGAAGGGAAGGTGAAACAGAAGGGAAAAGGAATTATTGCTACTGTCGACACACATTAGCATATTCCACTGACATGAAACAGTGAGGCTACTTTTATTACTTTTTGAATGGCAGTTGTGATTGAACATATGATAATATACGCGCTTTGAAGATTCACAAAATGCTGAAGAAATTGTTGAGTAGACCGAGTTCATTTTCGGAAGGTACAATTAAAAATGATAATGTGTCACTTATTTTTATTTTCATTTTACCAAGTACTTATTACGAATCTCAAGAGCATGACATCTTTTCATTTATTTATTTATTTACCTCACTACCAAACCCATTAATCACACTGCCTTGCATTATACCTCAACTTATTATGAATATGATTTTAAATGGTCTCTGTGTAATAACTGAGCCCGTGCACAAGTAAAGCTGTACAAGAGGCTCGTGATCAGGGAATTCCACCAACCACTACCTGACCATTAGAAAACATTTTGCTGACCTTGAACTGCAATGGCCTTTTCAGAAACACATTTTAGGCTTTGGTTCCAAGTTTCTACCCGAAACATTTTGACAGTGATATGTCAAGCAGTTTTTGAGATGCAGTAGGCGCTTGACCATTCGCGGTTCAGTGCTCGTGTCCCCGCATACTCACTGATGGGCGACAAACCTGGAAGTAACTGGCACATGATTCATATTCAACCAATGGCTGAGAGCTTATTTTTTTTTCCCTGCCTGCTGATTGGTTGCAGATGATGTGCACGCCTCTTTTTTTTTCTCCTTTGCGCACACATCATCAACGTTTTGCTTGAATTGTGAATTCACGATTTTTCAGTGTGTTTTTAAAGATTATTTAAGCGCTATGATGTCACTCAAATGCCCTGCATCTTCTCGAGCTTCTAGTAAGGAGCCAAAGTGCTTTATTTATTCATAAATATTATCACAGTACAGAATTAAAAAAAAAAAAAAAAAAAACTTAATCATTACTACATTTTACTGCACTAATACTGCATTAATGAGTAAGACTGGCTATATAATGTGTTTAACAAGCATATTTTAGCGTATGTAATATCATACATAGAGTTTTAAAACCGCATCAATAACTCATGGATTTTCTTGATTCGCGGGAAGGGCCGGAACCAAACCATCGCAAAAAGGGGGCATCTTCTTCTTCTTCTTCTTGTCCTTTCGGCTTTTCCCTTCAGGGGTCGCCACAGCGAATCATCTGCCTCCATCTCACCCTATGCTCTGCATCTTTTTCTCTTACACCAACTGCCTTCATGTCCTCCTTCACCACATCCATTAATCGTCTCTTTGGTCTTCCTCTAGGTCTTCTGCCTGGTAGTTCCAACCTCAACATCCTACTAACAATATACTCACTATCCCTCCTCTGTACATGTCCAAACCATCTCAATCTAGCCTCTCTGACTTTGTCTCCAAAACATCTTACATGTGCTGTCCCTCTGATATGCTAATTCCTGATCCTATCCATCCTCGTTACTCCCAAAGAGAACCTCAACATTTTCATCTCTGCTACCTCCAGCTCTGCCTTCTGTCTTTTCCCCAGGGACACTGTCTCTAAACCATACAACATTGCTGGCCTCAACACCATCTTGTACACTTTTCCTTTCATTTTTGCCGATACCTTCCTATCACACATCACACCGGTAACACTTTTCTCCAACCATTCCAACCAGCCTGCACGCGCTTTTTCACCTCTTTTCCACACTCTCCATTCATCTGGATCGTTGAGCCTAAGTACTTAAAATCCTCCACCTTTCTTATCTCTGCTCCTTGTAACCTCACCGTTCCTCTTGGGTCCTTGGCATTCATGCACATGTATTCTGTCTTACTGAGGCTAACCTTCATTCCCCTCCTTTCCAGGGCATACCTCCATCTCTCTAGGTTTTCCTGCACTTGTTCTCTGCTCTCACTGCAGATCACAATGTCATCTGCAAACATCATAGTCAATGGAGATTCTTGCCTAACCTCGTCTGTCAGCCTGTCCATCACCATAGCAAACAAGAAGGGGCTCAGAGCTGACCCTTGATGCAGTCCCACCTCCACCTTGAACTCTTCTGTCACACCGACAGCACACCTCACCACTGTCTTACATCTCTCATACATGTCCTGCACCACTCTAACAGACTTCTCTGCCACTCCAGACTTTCTCATGCAATACCACAGTTCCTCTCTCGGCACCCTGTCATATGCTTTCTCCAGATCCACAAAGGCACAATGCAGCTCCTTCTGACCTTCTCTGTACTTCTCTATTAACATCCTCAAGGCAAACACTGCTTCTGTGGTGCTCTTTCTTGGCATGAAACCAAACTGTTGTTCACAAATGCTGATCTCTGCCCTTAGTCTTGCTTCCAAGGCGTATCATATAGATATTTGCAGTCATAAAAATAAATAAATGAATAAACAAAATAAAATAAAGGACTACGAGAACAGACAGACACATTTACTAACCTTTGGCGTGGCACCAATTGGCACATATTGTCCTTGTTGATCTATAATAGGCCTTAACATGAGCTTACATTACATTAGTTAATTGGTGTGTTTATGTTAATTCTCCTATTAACATTACTACTGTAATGACAATAATTACTCCATCATCCCAGCCGACTCCAGACGAGGGCAAAGTACACCCTGGACAGCTCACCAGGCCATCACTGGGCAGAAACATTGTAACGGCTGTGCAGCCTACTCTTGTCGAAAGTCAGCAACGGTTCTTTTACATGAACCTCGCACCACAGACAGTGAGAGACATGACCGGCCTTTGATAACCCAGTTAGCTGCACTGTGGGATTTACTGTATCATCAGTGAAGAAATTCAAATTTGAAAACTTATCTCTTCTGAGTCTTTGGAAACAAATGCATCCGACTGGAAGATGAAGTTAAACTTGTAATGACCTAATTAGATCCTGATGCTCGATCTATTGAAAAGTTCTTGTTGTTGTAAATGTTATAAATTCAGAATGACCTACTCGCCAAATGTGCAAGCTTTTGGATTGTAGGAGACAAGTGGAGCACCAGGAGGAAATAAATGAAAGTACAGAGAAGACATGCAAACTTGACACAAAAATGTCCATGCCGGGCTCAAATCAAGGCTCAAATCAAGGTTTTGTGGTGAGAGTGAAAACCGATATAGCACACTGCCCCACAAGTACATCATAAATTAGGATTTTAATAAGTGCTTAGACCATTCCTCAAGAAAATAATTTTCCACAAAATTCCATAGTTTTCTACTGTGATGTTCATTAGAAACTAAACACCTTGCATCATCCTCTGATTACAGCTCCCACAGTAAAGCATGCTGGTGGTAGCATCAATTTTCTCATTACTCTTTGCTCCCTGAGTCCTTCCTTGACCATTAGCTGTTACCTGTCACTTAAAATATTAAATACATTCAACATTTTCCAAAATATATCAACAAGCAAGCATGCAATACTCATAATATGTTGTCAACAGATAAAGGTAATCTTCTCCCACACATGACACATAAAAATACAAGCGGTACACCCAGGAGCATCAAGGTCAGTCATATATTGTGAACTTGCGTTTGCTTCTGCTATCTGATAGGATCTGATGAAAATTTAATGAGAATAGTCTCATGAAAGACTTAGGACAGCCTTTAGGCACAACCATTTTTCAATAGAATCTATCAGGAGATGACAAAATAAAGGGAAATTGCACCTGCTGATAAAGAATAAAACAGAAAACACCAAATAAATCACCTGCATGAGGCTCTTTAACATATTTCATGACCATCTAACAGACAAAAAAAAAACTGTCATGATGTTGTGGATAAAGAACAAGAATTCTGGGATTTTCTTTCTGATGTCCTCACACGTGTTGATTTTCCTTGTCATTAAAATTTTGGTTATGGGTTGATAGAGCTAATTACAGTATATATATATATATATATATATATATATATATATATATATATATATATATATATATATATATATATATATATATATATATATATATATATATATATATATATATATATATATATATATATATGATTTTCTGAGTAGATCCTTCCGTAGGAGAGTGCTCAATACTTTTTGGTAGAGCAAATAACAATAAAAATAAAATTCTATATAGAAGATTCTTCTATAATCTCCTGAAGAGAGAGAGGATGGTTTCACCACCCCTCGAAACAGATATGTAGTGATAAATGGAGTTTCAATAGAAAGTCTTTGTCCTGTCCTTTTATTTTTATTATATATATATATATATATATATATATATATATATATATAATCACCTGAAGAGAGAGGATGGTTTCACCACCCCTCGAAACAGATCTGTAGTGAAAAATGAAGTTTCAATAAAAAGTATTTGTCCTGTCCTTTTATTTTTACTTATATTTGCTCTACGAAAAAGTATTGAACACTCTCTTACAGAAGGATCTACTCAGAAAAATTATATATATATATAAAATTGTGTATATATAAGTGCTGGGGGCAGTACTATGTCAATAAACGTGGTGTCCACTAGGTGGCGTGATGTATATTATGCATTCGGGGGCGGGTTCTTCCTGAACTTGCATAGATTTTCTCTCGGCACTGATTTCCTCCTTTAGTCCAAAGATATGCATATCAAGCTAATCAGCTATTCCAATTTACCTGTGTGTGTGTGTGTGTTTGTTGTCCTGTGATGGTTTAGCCATCTGTTCTGGCTGTGTCCCACCTTTGCCAGTGTTGACTGAGATGGACACAGTCTCCCTATGACCCTAGTGGAATTATGTGGGTTTGCACGTGAGCGAGTGAATGTGGCTGATTTTGATGTCATAATATTTTTTTTAATTTGATTGTATATATGACTTTGGCACTGACAGTGGAGACTACAGGGGGAAGCCTTACAAAGCCTTATAGGCAGTGTATGGCTACTTGTCCAGCCATCAGTATGGCTTCAACTCCAGAATCCTTAGCATAGTGCACATGGACAAGCGAAAAAAAAAAAAAAAAAAAAAAAAAAAAAAAAATATATATATATATATATATATATATATATATATGAATAAAAACAGACAATCATGAATGACAGCTAAATGAAAAAAATAAAATGTGTATTTTTATTAAAATATACATACAGTATCGCAATTCACAAAGCTAGCATAAAGTATGCAGAATAATAAAGTCGCATTTGGTACAAGGCAAAGAATGAAGCCGGGGTGTAGCTGGGTTGCTCAAATGTGTTGCTAATGTTATGAAAAGATGTCATGTTGTATTTGAGTGGCTTTTGGGAAATTCTAGACATTCAGTGAAGGGACGTAGTGGGGAGAAAAGAATGAAACAAAAGACCCAAAAACTAATCATCACTTATTCTTTGTTAAACTATAGAATTTTCAGGATTTAACTTCCTGTGGGTGTTAAATAACAATAAACTAATAAATAATTCAACTTGCTGCAAGACAGCAAACGTGGCCCCTTACAGTGAGTCAGTATATATGGCAGCACTGAGAAAATGTGGGATTACCCACTATCTGAGCAGGGGTAAAGGTATTGGATCACTGATCCCAAAGTTATGGGTTCAAGTCCCACTCTCAACAGGTTGCTCACTGTCCCCCCAGCGCAGCTAACTGGGTTATCAAAGCCTGGCCATGTCTCTCACTGTCTATGGTGTGAGGTTCATGTAAAATAACCATTACTGACTTTTGACAAGATGAGGCTTCATAAATCAGCTTGTTTCTGCAATGGCCTGGGAAGCTGTCCAGGGTGCACTATGCCCTCATCTAGAGTTGGCTTGAATGGGATTAAACGGTGAGACAAAATGAATGAATGGAGTATGCAATGCCTCCTCCAATGTCCCGACCACAGTATGTGATTGACGGGTCTACCCAGTGGACAAAGGAATGCAAATTTAATTACAGGAACATTATTTGTTTATTTATTTTTTGCTGACTTTGTAAAATAAGAAAATGCAGACGCAGTCAGAGGCAAAATCAAAGTCTACTATCAGAATCAGAGTCTACCATCTCAGTATCTCATCAAAAATGAGTGAGACCCTTCTTCACTTCACTTCTTCCTTAACATCTGGGGGTGTTGTTGGGGGCGCCTTCATGGTGAGACTTGGGCTGATTTGGCCTGGCAGCGCCCATCCCTCTCCAGGTCGTAGAAACATGCTGACGGCTTTGCAGCCTCCTCTATACGAAATCCAGCGATGGTTCTTTTGCATGCTTCTCACCATAGACAGTGAGAGACATGGCCTGCCTGTGATAACCCAGTTAGCTGCAGTGGGGGGACAGTGACAACCTTGGGGGGACTCAAACCCCCAACCTTAGGATCAGCGATCCTGCGCCCTAACCACTAGACCACCACTGCCCGAGTGAGACCCTACCATTGTGTAAGTGCAATTACCAAACTGACCCCAAAACGTTCTATGACACAATTGGATAGAATTAACTTGACATGTTAATTGGAGTTACAGGGTAAAACTTTTATTTTTAATGCTGCTGATGCACAGCATTTTCACATAAATAAATATTTCATATTTTTTGGTAGGTTATTGGCATGTTTTCATTATATTTTAATTATTTTTCTTCACAGGTTTCCTTCCCGGTATTTTTACTGATACCCATTTATATTGCCGGATGAACAGAGGCACACTTGTGGTTAAAGCCTGAGCTGAGTCTTAGCATGATGGGGGTTTAACGGGGTTAGCATCCCATCCAGACGGAATTAAACTCTTTAATGTCAAGGAAACTGGAATAAACTCCAGCTTGATGAACCATCATCATCATCATCATCATCTTCTTCCGCTTAGTCCAGGGTCGGGTCGCGGGGGCAGCAACCTTAGCAAAGAGGTCCAGACATCCCTCTCCCGAGCTACTTCCTCCAACTCTCCCGGGGGGACACCGAGGCGGTCCCAGACAAGCCGAGAGACATAGTCCCTCCAGCGTGTTCTAGGTCGACCCGGGTCTCTTCCCGGTTGGAAATGCCCGAAACACCACACCAGGGAGGCGTCCGGGGCATTCTGACCAGATGCCCGAGCCACCTCAACTGGCCCCTCTCAATGCGGAGGAGCAGCGGATCTACTCGAAGCTCTCCCGGATGGCGGAGCTTCTCACCCTATCTCTAAGGGAGAACCCCGCCCCCCGGCGAAGGAAGCTCATTTCAGCCGCTTGTATCCGTGATCTTGTTCTTTCGGTCATTACCCAAAGCTCGTGACCATAGGTGAGGGTTGGAACGTAGATCGACTGGTAAATTGAGAGCTTCGCCTTGCGGCTCAGCTCCTTTTTCACCACAACGGACCGGTACAGGCACCGCTTAACAGCAGAGGCTGCAGCGATCCGTCTGTCGATCTCTCGCTCCATCCTTCCTCACTCGTAAACAAGACCCCAAGATACTTAAACTCCTCCACTTGGGGCAGGACCTCATTCCCGACCCGGAGGGTGCATTCCACCATTGTCCGACTGAGAACCATGGCCTCGGACTTGGAGGTACTGATCTTCATCCCGGCTGCTTCGCACTCAGCCGCGAATCGCTCCAATGAGAGCTGGAGGGCCCGACTTGATGAAGCCAAAAGAACAACATCATCCGCAAAAAGCAGAGACGATATCCGATGGCCACCAAACCAGAACCCCTCATCGCCTCGACTGCGCCTAGAAATTCTGTCCATAAAAATTATGAACAGAATCGGTGACAAAGGACAGCCTTGGCGGACTCCAACTCCCACTGGAAATGAATCCGACCTGCTGTTACCAATACGGACCAAACTCTGGCTCCGGTGATACAGCGACCGAATAGCTCGTAGCAACGGATCCTTAACGCCGTATTCTCGGAGCACGCCCCACAAGATCTTTCGAGGGACACGGTCGAAAGCCTTCTCCAAATCCACAAAGCACATGTGGACAGATTGGGCAAACTCCCATGCCCCCTCCAGAATCCTGTGGAGCGTATAGAGTTGGTCAAGAGTGCTGCGGCCAGGACGAAAACCACATTGTTCCTCCTGAATTCGAGGTTCAACTATCGGTCGGATCCTCCTCTCTAGTACCCCTGCATAGACTTTCCCAGGTAGGCTGAGGAGTGTAATTCCCCGATAATTGGAACACACCCTCCGGTCCCCCTTCTTAAAAATTGGGACCACCACCCCAGTTTGCCAATCCAGAGGTACAGCCCCCGATGACCACGCGATGTTGCAGAGACGTGTCAACCAAGACAGTCCTACAACATCCAGAGCCCTGAGATATTCCGGGCGGATCTCGCCCAACCCGGAGCTCGACCACCGAGGAGCTTTTGACAACCTCAGTGACCTCCCTCCAGTGATGGGCGGACCCGAACCCGAACCCCAGGGTCTTCCTCTTCCACGGAGGGCGTGTTGGTGGGATTGAGAAGGTCCTCAAAGTATTCCTCCACCTCTCAACAACATCCTCAGTCAAGGTAAGCAGCTCCCCACCTCCACCGTAAACAGTGTTTGTGAAGAACTGCTTCCTCCTGAGGCGTCGGATGGTGGCCCAGAACCTTTTGAGGCCAACCGATAATCACTCTCCAGGCCCTCACCGAACTCCTCCCACGCCCGAGATTTTGCATCTGCGACAGCCTCGGCTGCAGCACGCTTGGCCTGCCGGTACCCGTTTGCTGCCTCAGGAGTCCCACAGGCTAATAAAACCCGATAGGCCTCCTTCTTCAGCTGGACGGCCCCCTTCACCGCAGGTGTCCACCACCGGTTCGGGATTGCCGCCATGACAAGCACCGACGACCTTACGGCCACAGCTATGGGCTGCCGCCTCAGCAATGGAGGCACGAAACATGGCCCATTCGGATTCCATGTCCCCGCCTCCTTCGAACGTGGTTGTAGCTCTGCCGGAGGTGGGAGTTAAAGGCCTCTCGGACAGGGGCTCCGCCAAACGTTCCCAGCAGACCCTGATTACACGCTTGGGCCTGCCCGGTCTGCAAGGCAACCCCCCACCCCCCCGAAGCCAACTCCCCACCCGGAAGCGATCGGTAGACAGCTCAGCTCCTCTCTTCACCCGAGTGTCCAGAACATATGGTCGCAAGTCCGATGACACGACTACAAAGTCAATCATCGAACTGCGACCTAGGGTGTCCTGGTGCCAAGTGCACTTATGGACACCCTTATGTTCGAACATGGTGTTCGTGATAGACAAACTGTGACGAGCACAGAAGTCCAACAACGACACACCATTCGGATTCAGACTGGAGAGGCCGTACCTACCGATCACACCCTTCCAGGTCACACTATCGTTGCCCACATGGGCGTTGAAGTCTCCCAAGACAACGAGAGCTTGATGAACCAGTCTGGTGTAAAAGTCCAATAAACCTTATCTACCTTACAAAAAAACATTCCGAGGAAAGGGTAATGATATTTGAGGATGTAATTCATAATCGGGGCGGTGATGGTCTGGTGTTAAAGGTGCTGGATCACTGATCCCAAGGTTCAAGCCTCACCCTCAATGGGTTGCCACCCCCCGTCTCGCTAACTAGGTCATCAAAGGATGGCCATGTCTCTCACTGTCTATGGTGTGAGGTTCATATAAAAGAACCATTGCTGACTTTCGACAAGAGGAGCTGCATCGCCGTCAGCGTTTTTCCTGCCCTGTGATGGCCTGGCGAGCTGTCCAGGGTGTACTTTGCCCTCTCCCAGAGTTGGCTGAGATGGGCACCGGCCTCCCTGCGACCTTAATTTGTTCAGAGTGGTTCAGAGAATGAACAAATGGAATATGATTCACCATATTTATTGCCAATTCCAATGAATAAATAAATAAATAAATAACAAAAAATAAAGTAATAAATCAGATAATTCCAATGTCTACTATCTCAAAATTTTCACTTTAAAATAAAAAAAAGGGAAAAAGTTAAGGAAAATGCTGCCAAACAATGCCAATTATGAAGAAAAAAAAAAAAACAACCAAACAAAAAAAAAACCCAAACAAACAAACAAAAAAAACCCAAACAAACAAACAAAAAAACAAATAAACAAAAACAAAAAAAAAACAGCCCAAACCCCAAACAAAACTACTAACATTTTTTATGTGAGGTGCGAATCTGAGTGTGTGCTCGGGCATCTGTGTGTGTGTGTGTGTGTGTGTGCTCTCGCAAGTCTGTGTGTGTGTGTGTGTGTGTGTGTGTGTGTGTGTGTGTGTTTATATTTTATTTACATCTTTTGACTTATTTTTGAATGTTTAATTGTTATTATAAGCATTCATAGTGTTGAATATGTATTTATTGATATTATATACACACATATACATGTATGTATATGTCAGTCGGGGGGGGGGGGGGGGGGGGGGGTGTTGATCCCTGTAATTCAAACTTTTACCCCATAAATGTAAATAAACATATAAAAAATATATAAAACAAGTAAGAAAACATATAAATAAATAATCTTCAAGTTCCATCAGGGTTAACCAAAGAACATTTTTTCATGAAGTCCCTAGAAATTCACGATCACTTTCTAATTTGGCAAATGCGGATGTTGTTATTCTAATGAATCAATTTTTTTTTTTTTTCTGTTTGTTATCTATTGGGTTAATCTTTGGGAGAAAAGTATGAAACCGACATTTGCTGAAACCAAGCTTGGTACATGCAATAAAAGTAAATGCAGTCAGGATATAATAACTGTAATCATTTAATAAATTCTTCATTGGTACTGTGACATAGTGGTTAGCGTGTCTGTCTCACAGCAAGAAGCTTCCAGGTTTGAGTCTTGGACTTCAGCATTTCTGTGTGGAGTTAACGTGTTCTCTCATTGCTTGTGTTGGTTCTCCAGGGATACTCGGGTGTCCTCACAGAGTTCTCAAAAACATACACATTAGGCTAATTGGCCGTTTGAAATTTTCCCTAGGTGGGAATGTGAGTGTGAATGGTTCTATGTATATTCACCCTGCAAAGACAAATACACTGTTCAAGGTGTATACCACTTTCCCTCAGTGTTGGCTGAGATAAGCTCCAGTTTCCTAGTGATCCTAAAAGAATTAACCGGTTCAGCAAATAACTTGGTGAGGGGTGAGTGTATTGGTGTGGCCCACTGTTTGGTCCATGGTGTAGCTGTTCTTGGGTTAATACTTAAATAAAGCAGAAATCATTAATATTCAAGATTTTTGTAAATAATGTGCATGAATATTTCCCCCCATATTTTAATTGTTAATTCATACATTGAAATTTATTTTCCTGTATTATTATTATTATTATTATTATTATTATTATTATTATTATTATTGTTATTATTATTATTATTATTATTATTATTATTATTATTATTATTATTGTTATTTTGATGATGTTACTGAATCAGCCCACACGGATACTCCTCAAGGATTGATTTGCTTGTGCCACCCAGAACACTCTGGAGCGAGTCATGAAAAAAAGCCAGCAGTCCACATAAAAACCGCAGTCTTTATTTACAAATCCCCAACACACAATGGTGGAGTACACATATATACAGCTCTAAGTTGGTTCCCTACCCTAGGTGAGGAACCCTTTGAAGCTGGTTAGTCTAAGGTGGGATGGTGCTCATCAGTACTTTTCCACAAGAAAAACCAAGTCTACCGTATCTAAGAGCAGCTGGACTTTCTCAAAATAGGCGATGCAAAGTTTCACAGAGCAAGGCCAGATAAGGCATTGGCGTCTCCAAGGCACAGAGCAGCTGATGAGTCCTCATGTTCTCTGCATGGCAGGGGTCAATGCTAACCAGACCTTCATCTGGTGGGGCATCTAGGAGAGAGAGAGGTTTAAGATACACACTGGAGAGAAACACAAACATGATCAGTAATACATACAAGGAGGCCAATTTGGGGCTGGTTTCAGCCTTGTTGTGTGGATCCACTGTGGAAAAAGATCAGTTAGCACCACGGTTCAAGTGAGGGCGATTATCTCCGCAGGTTTGCCCTATTTAGTCCAGACCGGTTAAACAATTTTGCTCGTACCTAATCCCCCTGTTTGTAACGATGTGTACTAGGGAGAGGGGCGGTGGAGGCATTGACCCTGGGCCATAATTTGTAAAATTTGGCAAATAATTTTGCAGAGTATTCATCCATGTGAAGCCTAAAATCTGAATTGCCAAAAGCTGCCATTCCTTTCTTTCTTCCAATGGAGTAGGAAAGGTCGCTCATATATAATCTCATGTGGCAACAAGTGCACATCTTTTTGGGGCGTCATTCTGATTTCAGCCAACACCGTGGGGAGGAGGTCAACCCAATTTTTACACTTAGTGATTTGTCGAACCTTTGTGAGCTTACTCTTCACGATACGCAATCCCAGAGGATTGTGGGTGGTATGGAATTTGGAAGTGCCAATTAAGGTGTAGATACTTACAAAGTTGTTGGATGATCCTTGAAGTAAATGGGGTACTTTGGTCTGAGTCAATTGTGGCATTCAAATTAGCGATGGAAAAAAAAAAAGTAAGTTTGTTCATGTCCTCTTTTACCCGTCTTCGAACGCGATGTGTAACACCGTGAAACTCCTCCATGAGGAAAGGTACACAGTGTGAGGGAAGACAGAGTTGTCCAAATGGGATGTACCATAAACGTGTCTTGTGTTTGCCAAAGGAAGTATCAGATGGTGTAGGAGGCACCTGGAGGGAGTGTAGGTCTAGATCGGGAATAAGAGCACTAGACAGGCAAAAGGGAATGCAATGATCAGAAGGAGAGTCAGACATAAAAGGGGGAAGAAAGCATATAGAGGAAGCCTGTTCAGCAATTTGGTCGGCCAAAGGGTTACCATGGGACTCGTAATCGTCCGCTGTGGAATATGCCTTGGTTTTAACTATAGTGAGAGTACAAGGAAGATAACAAGCAGCAATAAGGTCTTGGCTGAGAGAGGAGTGGAAGACGGGCTTTCCATCAGCAGACTGGAAGCCACGTGATTGTCAGATGCGTCCAAAGTCATGAGCCACGCCAAAGGCGTATTTAGAGTCAATGTAAATAGTAACATCCTTGCCAGAGGAGAGAATACAGGCATGTGTGAGAGTGAAAAGTTCAGTAGCCTGGGCTGAGGAAAAATTAAGGGCATATGACTCAACAATGATGTTTGGTAAAGAGCACATCGAGTAACCGCAGAGGAACACACCATTCAGAGGTTTAGAGCATGAGCTGTCAACAAACAGCTCATCCCCATACCTCAATGGGCGAGTGGAGAGGTCAGGCCGAATACTAGTTGAACGTGCTAGGGTGTGACCAAGAGTATCAAAAGAGCATCTTGAACCATCACAGCACAGACGGCAACCACACGTGGACAAGCAGGCAAACTCTGGGCCACGGTCTGCTTCTTCTTCTTCTTTTCCTTTCGGCTGTTCTCTTCAGGGGTCGCCACAGCAAATGATCTGCCTCCATCTCACCCTATCCTCTGCATCTTCTACTCGTACTCCAACGACCTTCATGTCCACCTTCACCACATCCATAAATCTTCTCTTTGGTCTTCCTCTCGGCCTTCTGCCTGGTAGTTCCAACCGCAGCATCCTACTACCAATATAGTCACTATCCCTCCTCTGTACATGTCCAAACCATCTCAATCTAGCCTCGCTGACTTTGTCTCCAAAACATCTAACATGTGCTGTCCCTCTGATGTACTCATTCCTGATCCTATCCATCCTAGTTACTCCCAAAGAGAACCTCAACATTTTCATCTCTGCTACCTCCAACTCTGCCTCCTGTCTTTTCCCCAGGGCCACTGTCTCTAAAGTTTTGGAAAGGAATGCGCAAGGCCAACACAGCAGTAGCTACGCAGTTGTGTTCACAGGTATAAAGGTGGAAGATTTTCAAGTAGCCAGGAAGACCCTTGGCTGGTGCAGACACAGTGCACGGTGCAGAGCATGATAGGTGGTCAGCATGCCACGAGTCCATGTCAGCGACTGCTGTGGAGGATCTGTGTGTGAAAAGGCAGACCTGAGACATTTATTATACAGAGAGCAGTCTGGAATCCACTGACGGCAGTAGTTAATAAGTCGCAGAAATGCTTGCAACGCATGCTTCATCGTGGGACTCTGTGAGCCCAGTATAATCTGGATCCTGTCCTTGGGGCGAGTCTTAGTGCCCTGCAAAAGTTCAAAGCACAGGTATTTCACTTTGTCCTTACAAAACTGTAACTTTGTCTTTGATACCATGAAGCCGTGTTCAGCCAGGTGCTTGAGGAGGACCAGTGAGGTTTCTAAGCATGCCTCCTGACTTTCAGCAGACACCAGAAGATCATCTGCGTACTTGAGGATGCACGAGCCCTGGGGAAGCACAAGGTCACATAGCACATCGCTAATAACAGCTGAAAAGACAGCAGGTGAATCACTGAAGCCTTGCGGCAATCTAGTCCATGTGTATTGTTTACCTCTGTTTGTGAAGGCGAACAGGAGCACTGAAGAAGGCAGAACAGAGATCAATCACAGAAAAATAAAAATGATGACATGGTATTGACACCATAATAGAAGGAACATCAGGTACCACAGGTGCAACATGTATTATTGTTGTTAATTCTACAAAAGTCTTGTGTAAAATGTCAAATACCATCAGGCTTCAGTACAGGACTAACTGGGGTGTTATAGGAACTGGAATATGTTATGACCATTCCCTGTTGAAGGAAAGCCTCAAGCAATGAATCAATTGCCACAGACCTATCCTCTGAGAGAGAGTATTGCTTCACATAAACAGGGTTTGAATGTTTAATTTTGGCCTAATAGGGGAGACAGTGTACCAGCCCAAACTCGTCCTTATGTTCAGCCCATAGGTGTGAGGGGAGGGAGTCCAAGACCAAGGGCGTTGAAGACAAAGATTCCTCTGAAAGAGATGGCGTGGCGAAATTGTACAGGACAAATGACAAATGATAAATACTATTCTAAGATACATCATCAGGCGTGCATATAGTTACAGTAGAATCTTTAAAGCTGATTGACAGTGACAAGGCGCACATTAAGCCTCTACCTAAAAGATTAAATGGACAAAACGGCATATATATATATATATATATATATATATATATATATATATATATATATATATATATATATATATATATATATATATATATATATAGGGGCAGTGGTGGCCTAGTGATATAGGGCGCTGGATCGCTGATCCAAAGGTTGGGGGTTTGAGTCCCAATCTCCACAAGGTTGTCACTGTCCCCCCAGTGCGGCTAACTGGGTTATCAAAGGCGGGCCATGTCTGTCACTGTCTATGGTGAGAGGCATGTAAAAGAACCATTGCTGACTTTCGTAAAGAATAGCTGCAAAGTCGTCAGCGTGTTTCTGTCCCTTGCTAAAAAGGGTTGTGACAGGAAGGCCATCCGACGTAAAAACCTCTGCCAAAATCAAACGTGCGAATCAAATGATTCACTGTGGCGACTCCTGAGTAAAAGGGAAAATGCCGAAAGTAAGACATACATATATATATATATATATATATATATATATATATATATATATATATATATATATATATATATATATATATATATATATATATACACACACAAAGTAATCCAAAAGGGGAATTGTGGAATCTGATAAACATCCCACCCGCAGTGGGGGGGATGCATGGCGAATTAAACGGGGCCCCATCAATTCCTACAGAGCATACAGATTGGTCAGAAAGAGGACCTTCATAGACCTTTCCAAAGGAGGACATTGAGGCTCCGGTATCTACAAGAAAGGAAAAAGGAACACTATCAACAATTAATTCAACCATAGAAAGATTACTGCCCTCTGGTGAAATAAAGGAGATATGGAGCATATGTGAACTGGGATCCTCGGTCTGTCGGTAGCCCTATTGGTGATAGTGTGTGTGTGTGTGTGTGTGTGTGTGTGTGTGTGTGTGTGTGTGTGTGTGTGTGTGTGTGTGTGTGTGTGTGTGTGTGTGTGTGTGCAGGTGCAGAGGGAGGTCCCTTTTGAGGCGTGTACAAAGGACTAGAAGGAGGGACAGATGTGTCTTGCTGAGTCCTAGTATCAGCCCTTTTCTTTTTACATTCTCGAATCCAGTGTCCCTCTTTACCACAATAGTGGCAGGCACCTGCTCTGCGCAGCCCCCAAGAATCAAATCCGTATGAAGGACCGTGGTCTTGGGCGGAGTTTCCACCCCCATGTTGGGGCGGGCATGCGCGGCCAACTCCTGCAATGGAGACACATCGTTGCTTGTTTTTCTTGTTACTTACATTACAGAATACCCTCACCCGCCATAGTTCTAATCCTTTCCCCCAGCATCCGGGGTGACATATGTGCACGATCAACAAGTTGGAATTTCAAAATAATTTGTATAGAAGGAAGACAGTTATTCATGAAGGTAGCAATGAACATGGGGTTACTTGAAGGTAACATTTTAATAATATCTTTTAACTCAGGTGAGTTTCATTTCAATCCACTTCGAATAAATCTCAGACATATAATCATAATTCCAATCAGGCTCTCCATCACGTTCAAAAATCTGCTTGTATACAGACCAAAGATATTCGGATTTAAAGGTTCCTCCACATGGGGATGACAGAAATTGTGGTTGGGATTTAGTCCAACCGGTCAGATTGTCTAACCATGGTGTTGTGAAGAGCGTCAAATTGCAACGATTCGTTCAATCCCTTGGTGTTTTTTCGGGATTAGGTTTGAGCACTTGGCCATTAGTATTCTCCATAGTGACACAGGAACGAACATCCTCGGGTAGTATTTGATTAATCAGCGTACGCAATCTCTAGTCATCTCACGGAAACACACATGAAGATGTTGACGTTAAATCCTGTGGAAACACACGAGTACACTGGATTCAGTTAATACTACTGTCCCGCAAGAGTAGGCTGCAAAGCCGTCGGCATGTTTCCTCCCTGCGATGGCCTGGCGAGCTGTCCAGGGTGTACTCTGCCCTCGCCCTGAGTTGGCCGGGATGGGCACCAGCCTCCCCGCGACCCTAATTAGGATGAAGCGGTTACAGAAAATGAACTGATGAACTGAACTACTGTCCCGTGGAAACACACACACAGGCACACCAGATTCACTTAATTCTGCTAACCAGGAAGTTATTAAATTCCTTACCTGGATCGGAGTATTCCGGACGAACCCCCAAAACTGTTAGTTTACCGAATTGGCCTACATGAATACTCCTCAAGTATTGATTCGCCAGTGTCAACCAGAACACTCTGGAGCAAGTCGTGAAAAAAGACAGAAAAACCACGGAAAAACCGCAGTATTTATTCACAAATCCCCAACACACAATGGTGGAGTACACACACATACATATATATATATATATATATATATGATTTTCTGAGTAGATCCTTTTTGGTAGAGCAAATAACAAAAGGACAGGACAAAGACTTTCTATTGAAACTCCATTTATCACTACAGATCTGTTTCGAGGGGTGGTGAAACCATCCTCTCTCTTCAGGTGATTATAGAAGAATCACCTGAAGAGAGAGGATGGTTTCACCACCCCTCGAAACAGATCTGTAGTGATAAATGGAGTTTCAATAGAAAGTCTTTGTCCTGTCCTTTTGTTTTGGTATATATATATATATATATATATATATATATATATATATATATATATATATATATATATATATATATACAGCTCTCAGTTGGTTCCCCGCCCTAGGTAAGGAGCCGGTTGAAGCTGGTTCGTCTAAGGGGGCTGGTGGTGGTCATTAGTACTTTTCTACAAGAAAAACATGTCTACAGTATTTCAGAGCAGCTGGACTTTCTCAAATAGGAGATGCAAAGTTTCACAAAGCAAGGCCAGACAAGACACTGGCGTCTCAGAATAGAGAAGCAACATTCACAGTAGAAATTACACCTGGTTGTTACAAAAGTATATCAACCTGTAATTTTCCATAAAGTAAAAAGGAAAAAAAAGAAGAAGAAAAAAAAAAACTTCACAGCATGAGGATTAAGAGCATTTTCCCTTCAATTATGATTGCCAAGTTCTTATTTTATTTTGATTATCTAGTCCATTACTTTAGAATATCCAAATTATAAAATGCTGTCAATTTTTCAGAGGTGTTAGTCATAATAATTTTTTTTTTTTTTTTTTTTTTTTTTTTTTTTTTTAATTTCGGATTTTACAGTTGAATGCTAATTTTGTATGGTCATATTGTATTTTTATTATATTTATACTCGCTAGTGATTGGTTGGGATAATTTCTAATCTATTTTTGTGAATTATTCAATGTGTTTCCATCAATGTCTTCATATTTACAGGCTGCTCTGAATTAATTGCATCTAGTGGGAGGATTAAAGTTATGTTTCAGTTATGAATTGAATTGAATTAGAACATATTGGAAAATTGTTACTCTTCTGCATACACGCCAAAAGCAATTTGGTCTGGGGAGTTAACTTTTGTATGGGTCTCGGGAAAGTTACACATCCACCATGATGCCACAACAATCTGGACAAACAAGTTCAGCATCATCTTTGCCATCTGTGCTAAAACAACAAGGGCTACGTAACTACATCACCAGATGATGCCTTGAATGAAGACCTTGCCAGACATATACTCTCTCTTGAGCTATTTTGAAGAGAACAGTACGATTTCTTGTTCTTTATTTTGTAAAAGCACAGCTTGTGATTTTTTTATGATGATGTCAAGTACAAGTGGGCTAACCTATGTTTGTCAATGGGTTCCATTAAATATTTAAGATCCTGACCGTTTTCTTTTGCATAATCTGATGCAGGTCCTCAAAAGGTAAGACTAGAACAAGGTAGACAATGGTGCTTGTAGAAATACAGAGATGGAGAGAGAAAGATGGCTGATGTTTCACTTGTGCTTATCACCAGCCATTTTGGCTTGAAATAGCATTTCTACAAGTATATTTATTGTATTTCTATTTTATTTATTTGAGGGTTAAAAAAAAAGAAAAAAAGAAAGGGAAACTGTTGAGAACACGTGGAGTTACCAGTGTGCATGCCAAACGGCCTTATCCAGAGCGACTGACAATTATCTTTTTTAACTCAACTGAGCAATTGAGGGTGAAGGGCCTTGCTCAAGGACCCAACAATGCTTATACTTGGGACTAAACTGCTGATCTTCAGATCAGTAACCCATTTCCTTAGCCACTAATCCACCGCTGCCATATAAAGAAGATACAGGTTCCACCAAGATTTGAACTCAGATCACTGGATTCAGAGTGCTAACCATTACACCAATTCATTTTGAATTACTGGTATATACTGGTTACTGGTGTGTTAACATGCTTCTGACATCACTGACCGTTGCATGTATCTGCTGTCTCTCAGAGAGGGCAGAATCCCTCCTGGAAAGCTTCCAGGCCATCACAGGGTGGAAACACACTGAGGGCTATACAGCTCCTCCTGTCAAAAGTCAGCAATGGTTCTTTTACATGAACTTCTCACCGTAGACAGTGAGAGACATGGCCGACCTTTGATAACCCAGTTAGCTGCACTGGGGGGACAGTGACAACCTTGTGGAGAGTGGGACTTGAACCACCAACCTTGGGATCAGTGATCCAGCACCTTTTATCACCAGGCCACCACTGCCCCGCTTTAACCTATTACTGTTTTCTGTAATTTATAGAATTTTAATGTAGAGATCTTTAATTTAATGTTGTTATTTATATGTAAATATACGTTTTTTTTTGTTTTTTTTTGTTATGTTGAACATTCATTTGCATGTGCCTAAAACTTTTGCACAGTACTGTGTGTGTGTGTGTGTGTGTGTGTGTGTGTGTGTGTGTGTGTGTGTGTGTGTGTGTGTGTGTGTGAGTGTATCTCCAATAAGAGCTCATATGCCAGTTGAAGGCAAAAATTGGTCTTGATTAATGGACTCTTTGTGTAATGGTATAATTCGCAAAGTTGACAGTACAACCATGACTCACTGCCATGTTTATCTATTTAATATATTTAGTTTTAGTTATTGTTTGTTTGATAATTGAGAATTCAATATTCAATGCATAATATACAAATTTGTCCCCTCTCATACCACAAATACAATAAGGAATGGATTTTTCATCATGAAATGACTGCCCGAGGGTACATGACACACAATCCTAAATCAAATTACAGCAATAACTTTTTAAAACTGAATTTTACTCTACATGCTACTTTATCAGAAGTATAATATCAGTACTAGATTTTGTGATTATCTTCTTCCTCTTCTTCTTCTCTTCATTTTCTTCTTCTTTTCCTTTTGGCTGTTCCCTTCAAGGGTCGCCACAGCGAATCATCTGCCTCCATCTCACCCTATCCTCTGCATCTCCTACTCTTACACCAACGACCTTCATGTCTTTCTTCACCACATCCATAAATCGTCTCTTTGGTCTTCCTCTAGGCCTTCTGCCTGGTAGTTCCAACCTCAGCATCCTACCACCAATATACTCATTATCCCTCCTCTGTACATGTCCAAACCATCTCAATCTAGCCTCTCTGACTTTATCTCCAAAACCTCTAACATGTGCTGTCCTTCTGATGTACTCATTCCTGATCCTATCCATCCTTGTTACTCCCAAAGAGAACCTCAACATTTTCATCTCTGCTACCTCCAGCTCTGCCTCCTGTCTTTTCTTCAGTGCCAAAGTTTCTAAACCATACAACATTGCTGGCCTCAACACCGTCTTGTACACTTTTCCTTTCACGCCAGACACTTTTCTCCAACCATTCCAACCTGCCTGCACATGCTTCTTCACCTCTTTTCCACACTCTCCATTGCTCTGGATTGTTGAGTCTAAGTACTTAAAATCCTCCACCTTCCTTATCTCTGCTCCCTGTAACCTCACCGTTCCTCCTCAGTCCTTGTTGTTCACACACATGTATTCTGTTTGACTGTGGCTAACCTTCATTCCTCTCCTTTCCAAAGTATACCTCCACCTCTCTAGATTTTCCTGCACTGATTGTCTGCTCTCAATACAGATCACAATGTCATCTGCAAACATCATAGTCCATGGAGATTCTTGTCTCACCTCGGCTGTCAGCCTGTCCATCACCATAGCAAACAAGAAGGGGCTCAGAGCTGACCCTTGATGCAGTCCCACCTCCACTTTGAACTCTTCCGTCACACCGATAGCACACCTCATCACTGTCTTACATCTCTCATACATGTCCTGCACCACTCTAACATACTTTTCTGCCACTCTAGACTTCCTCATGCAATACCACAGTTCCTCTCTCGGCACCCTGTCATATGCTTTCTCCAGATCCACAAAGGCACAATGCAGCTCCCTCTGGCCTTCATTCATCATTAAGGACTATCATCCTTAAAACAAACACTGCATCTGTGGTGCTCTTTCTTGGCATGAAACCAAACTGTTGTTCACAAATGCTGACCTCTGCCCTTAGTCTAGCTTCCACTATTCTTTCCCATAACTTCATCGTATGGCTCATCAACTTTATTCCTCTGTAGTTGCCACAACTCTGCACGTCTCCCTTGTTCTTAAAAATGGGCACAAGCACACTTCTCCATCCCCCTGGCATCTGTTCCCTCTCTAAGACCTTATTGAATGTTCTTGTCAGAAAATCTACTGCTACCTCTCCGAGACACTTCCATACCTCCACCGGTATGTTATCAGGACCAACTGCCTTTCCACTCTTCATCCTGTTCAATGCCCTCCTCACTTCACCCTTACAAATCTTTGCTACTTCCTGCTCCTCAACAGTAACCTCTTCTACCATTTTTCCTCTCTCATTTTCCTCATTCATCAGCTCTTCAAAGTCCTTTATCAATCTAACTTGTTGCACGTCCTTCCCATCTCTATTTCTCTGCTGTGCCAACCTGTATAGATCATTTTCTCCCTCCTTACTGTCCAACCTATCATACAAGTCACCATATGCCCTCTATTTGGTCTTTGACAAGGCTACCATCACTTTGCACTGTCTTCTTGTACTCCTGTTTACTCACTTCAGTCCTCTCAATGTCCCGCTTATTTTTAGCTAACCTCTTCTTTTTACACGATCCTGCACTTTCTCATTCTCCTTATCTACTGTCCTTCCAGAGGACACACCAAGTATTGTCCTACCTGTCTCCCTGATCACATTAGCTGTAGTGGTCCAGTCATCTGGAAGCACTTCCTGACCACCCAAAGCCTATTTCAACTCCTCCGTGAAGACAACACGACACTCTTCATTCTTCAGCTTCCACCACTTTGTCTTCTGCTCTGCCTTTGCCTTCTTCACTTTTCCCAACATCAGCATCATCATGCACATGACCATCCTATGCTGTTTGGCAACACTCTCACCTACTACTATCTTGCAGTCACTGACTTCCTTCAGATTACATCGCCTACACACAATGTAGTCTACCTGTGTGTACCTACCTCCACTTTTATGAGTCACCCTATGCTCCTGTCTCTTCTGGAAGAAAGTATTCACCACAGCCATTCCCATCCTTTTTGCAAAATCTATCAACAGCTGTCCTTCTCTGTTCCTATCCTGGATAAAAACCCTGCCCATCACTTCCTCGTTCCTTCTGTTTCCTGCACCAACATGTACATTGAAGTCTGCACCAATGACCACTCTTTCACCTCTGGGGGTACTCTGCATCACTTCATCTAACTCACTCCAGAATCCTTCCTCATCGAGCTCACATCCTGCCTGTGGGGCATAAGCACAAACAACATTGAACATCACACCTTCAATTTCTAATTTGAGACTCATCACTCTGTCTGACACTCTTTTCACTTCTAGAACATTCCTGACGAAGTCCTCCTTCAAGATGACTCCTACTCCATTTCTCTTCCCATCCACACCATGATAAAACAGCTTAAACCCTGCTCCTAAGCTTCTAGCCTTGTTACCTTTCCACCTGGTCTCCTGAACACACAGTATGTCCACCTTCCTCCTCTGCATCATGTCAGCCAGCTCTCTACCTTTTCCTGTCATAGTTCCAACATTCAAAGTCCCTACTTTCAGTCTGAGACTCATGCCTTTCCTCTTCTCTCTCTTCCTACGGACACGCCTCCCACCTCTCCTTCTTTGACCTCTCCTTCTTTAACCTCTCCTTCTTCGAACAACAGTAGTCCAATTTCCACCAGCACCCTGTTGGTTGAGAGCACTGATGGCGGTCGTTGTTAACCGGGGCCTCGACCGATCCGGTATGAAATTTGTATTGACGGTTCACATTCTGTATTTTGGCAAAAGTTTTATGCTGGATGCCCTTCCTGTCGCAACCCTCTGCATTTATCCGGGCTTAAGAAAGGCATAAGGATGGACACTTCTTTGTGCCCCCCCCCCATGGCTGCATTAGATTTTGTGATTATCATGTATTAAAATTAAGGTCATATTTATTCTTAGAATACTACACAATAAAGTTAAACTTATGTAACAAGTAACACCTGACCATCCCAAATTTATAAAAACACAGAAAGTTTAAAGTACACAATTATAATCTGATCAGCAATTTTTTATTAGTTTGTTGTCAAAAGGTGACTTTTTACTATACATCAAGAAAACTTTGGTGTTCCACAAGGTTCTGTTTGGGTACTACTTATTTTTTATACATGTTTCCTTTTGGTAAAACTACTTGAATACATGCCATTATCTTTCATTCTTGCCTTCGTGGGTGGTGTGGTGGTGTAGTGGATAGCATGTGTCCCTCACAGCAAGAAAATTCTGGGTTCGAGTTTGCATGGTCTCCCCATTCTTGCCTGCACTCCCCCCAGGCCAAAGACAAGAGCAATAGGCTAATGGTCTGTTCCAAATTTCCAAATTGGACCTTGGTTTGAATGTGTGTGTGCATGGTGGTAATGTATGTGTGAATGTGTGTGTGTGTGTGTGTGTGTGTGTGTGTGTGTGTGTGTGTGTGTGTGTGTCTATGTTGGCCCTGTGACGGTCTGGTGAAATGTTGGTGGTGTACCCCACCTTGACCAGTGTTGACTGAGATCAGTTTCAGCCTTCCTTCGATCACAGTAGCAATAATCAGTTCAACAAATGAGTGAGATTATTAGTATTATGCCACTCAGTCCTCAGTGCATAATGCTGTGCGTCAGCAAGCCAAATGAGAGACACCATCTAAATAACATTGAGGAATGTGTTATGTACATTAGAAACTGGAGACTAACTTCCATTTACTAAAGAAAGTGCTTGGGGTTTGACTACATGCAAGTGATCTTTCTGATTTTATAATAACTTTGGATAGTCTTTTAGTTTCATTGTGTGCAGCTATAAAAAAAATCTTGGTTTGATTGACAGGATACTTTCATTTGAAGCTCATGCAAAATATCACTATGGCATTCTTCTTTCATCTCAAATATATTACTAAGAGATAAAAGTAATGCCAATCTATGATACACACACACACACACACACACACACACACACACACACACACACACACACACACACACACACACACAAGTATTGAATGCTTTTATTAAGTCAAATAAGTCTTCTAATATCTGCACTGGCTCCCAAATGTTGCATAAATGATAAAATGGTGCTATTACTTCTGTATTAGCTTTATGAACTTTTTATGTTTTATGATCCATGACTGCGTTGGGTTGAAAGGTGTTAATGAAGACTGAGCAGTTGTCAGGGTTTAAGGCTTACATTTATGGAACAGCCTTACCATGAATGCTGAGGAATCAGCATATACATCTAGACTAAAACATTGCTTAGTCATTTTTTTTTTTTTTTTTTTTTGGGGGAGTCATTTGGTAAAGGAAGAGATCTGAGGAGTTTCTCAGGCATCGGAAATTTTCATAATTGATGGTGTTTTACTTTGGTAGTCTTGGCCACTCTTACCAGTCTCTGCTTTTACTAAACACAAATGCTTTAACAAAGAGTTCATAATGACCATATGTAACAACCCATATCTTTCTCATTCATCACCGTTCAAATTCTGAACCGCTTAATCTTAATTAGGGTCATTAGGAGGCTGGTGCCCATCTCAGTCAACTCTGGGTGAGGGCAGAGTAACTCTAACAGCTTGTCAGGCCAAAAACACACCAATGGCTATGCAGCCTACTCTTGATGAAGGTCAGTAATGGTTCTCTTACATGCCTCTCACCATAGACAGTGAGACAACCCAGTTAGCCACACTGGGTGTGTGTGTGTGTGTGTGTGTGTGTGTGTGTGTGTGTGTGTGTGGCTGTGTGGTGTTGGTAACCTGTTGAAAGTAGGGCTTGAACCCCCAATCTTGAGATTAGTGATCCAGCACCTTAACTCTAGACCCCCACTGCCCAGTCCTTTGTTTTCTCTTTGTTTTTGTTGAGTTACATATGCTACTTATGAAGTACCAGTGATTTTAACTAAACTTGAATAATTTATCAATCAGAACCATTTCCAAATTTATTAGAAATGTACAAGCAGACTGCTCATTACCAATTCCTAACACTAATCCGAAGCCACTTACCCACCGGACCTGTGCGAAACAGTTTGAAGTCTTTCACTTGGTTGGAATTCTGCATCAATAAGGAGCTCTTGCTTCCTTCTGATGATGGCTTTATATTGACAGCTTAAATGAACCCCCAGAAAGAGTGAAGAGAACTTTAGACAGCTGTTATCTCAAACAGTTTCTCTACAATGCTCAGTACTGTAATTGCCACAAAGTTTGGAAACCTCAACTGTCATCAAAAACTTTGCATTCAAGTCTCCATCAAGGGACGGAACTCATGACAAACTCATTCTGATCTTACTCTTTTGTAAAATGTCTTATTCTTACTGTACATCATGAACAGGATTATTTGAAGAACACCTAACAAAGCACAGGAAATGCATGCAAACTCTGTAAACAGTAGAAACACACAAGCCCAGGACATGAAACCAGGACCTTGTTGCCGCGAGGCGGATATGCTAATGACTATGGCGTTCTGCAGCCTCTGATAAATTCTAAACTAGAATTTTTTAAATTAAATCGAAGGACTCCGTGCCAGAACCTGTCAAATCCATACATGATGAAAAATGAAGTAGTAGCATTTTCTTACAATGGAGGTCTTTTCCATTGTGCCAAAAATCACTAAAAGTGAACAATTTCAGCTTATTTGCAGCCAAAATTCCAAATCGCGTAATACATGTCACTGAGTCATGTTATTTGTGTTTTTCTCAAAATCACAAATTTGTGACTTTGCAGGTTGTGGCACTGAGCCCTGCAACTGCTTGTCATACAATTGCACTTTTTGATCACATGACACAGTTCTTGATGGGAATTTTCTCGTGACACTCAAATGAGGATGGGTTCCCTTATTTAAGGCTGATTTCCCTCAAATTTTTCTTCTCATTCTGCTCTACAGATTTTTTTTTCTTTCATTTTTTGCTGTTGTAACCACATGCTCGCTCAGTGAAGATAAATAGAAAATGTAAATAAAGACAAATATACACATTCATTTCATCAAAATTTATAAACAGATCTACAGAACTAAACTGAATTATATGGAATGTGTTTGTCTTACTGTGGTATTCCAGGTACTGAAATGTTCTAGCATTGTTATTACTGTACTAGAATTAAGCTCCATAAACACCTGGTTTAGCAAAGCATGCCCATCTCAGCCGACTCTGGGTGAGGGCAGAGCATACCCTAGACAGCTCGTCAGGACATTGTAGGGAAGAAACATGCAGCTACTCTTGATTAAAGTCAGCAATGGTTCTTTTACATGAATCTCTCACCCTTTGATAACCCAGTTATCCGCACTGGGGGATAACACTGACAAGCGTTGATACTAGGTCTCGAACCCTCGACCTTGTGATCAGTAATCCAGCACCCTTCCCCATCCACCACTGCCTCGGAAAAAGTGGTTGTAAGTACATTTTAGGGTGGCACTTTGTGTAGTTGTTAGCACATCCACTTCACAGCAAGGCGTTCCTGGGTTGAGGTCCGGGGATAGGACGTTTCTGTGTGGAGTTTGTATGTTCTCCGAGTGCTCTCCCAGACACGGTAAGATAATTGGTTGTTCCAAATTGTCTTTAGGTGGGAATATAAGTGTGAATGATTGTATGTGTGTTGGCGTGCTGTTTAGAGTCCAGCCCACCTTCACCCAGTGTTAGCTGAGAATCTTACGACCCGAATAGGATTACATGTTTTGGAAAATTAATATATATATATATTTTTTTTTTTCGGGGGATGGGAGGGGGCTTCTGAATGCTGTAATTTTATTATTGGAATATAGTTTGATTAAGCTCCAGCATTTCTGTATGGAGTTTTCATGTTCTCCAGTGCTTGGGTGGGTTTCCTCCAGGTACTCAGGTTTCCTCTGACAATCCAAAAACATGTACATTAGATTCATTGGCGGTTTCAAATCGCCTGTAGGTGTGAGTGTGAATGTGGATGTTTGTGTGAATGTTGGCCCTGCGATGGCCTGGTGAGCTATCCAGGGTGTACCCCGCCCTCATCCAGAGTAGGCTGAGATGGATCCCAGCCTCCTTGAGACCCTAATTAGGATTAAAGGTTCAGAAAATGAATGAATGAATGAATGAATATTTAGACTAGTTTGGAAAAGTGGCATCACAGATGTACATGTGTGAACAGCAAGAGTTATGATCATTCCTGTTCTGCTACATAGCAGCCTGCAATAAACTTTATTAGTGTTCTCCAAGTATTAGGTTAAATAAAAGTGCTCCTGCATTTATATCTGCGATGCACAGGAAATTAAGAGAATACAATACAATACAAAGAAAAGAAAATAAATGAAAACTTAGATGACCAGTGGATGAACTGACCCAAAGTAATCACTGGATGTAGGAGGGATGGCATCAGAGACAGATGGCGTTGTGTCTCCTCCAAGTAATGGTGTGGGAGATCGATGGAAGCCTCCCAAATGCAGTATGTGGGAGATGTTCCTCTCGTTATGCAGTATGTGGGAGATAGATAGAAGCCTCTCAGAACTTTGAGAAAGAGCAATCTTTATATCCATAAGTGTAACATTCAACCTCCTGTGTGTGTTACCACGATAACCACCTGGGGACGGGGCATTATTATTATTATTTTTTTTTCAGCAGAAGAAAACAATATTTGGTGTGCAATTCTCCTTCTGGGGGAGATCACCCTGGATTAGAATTTGAATTGGACCATAAACAACAGCACCATGAACAAATCTATATCATCTTGGATGAATCCTGTGTGTGTGTGTGTGTGTGTGTGTGTGTGTGTGTGTGTGTGTGTGTGTGTGTGTGTGTGTGTGTGTGTGTGTGTGTTCAAAAGAAATCACAGCAAGTGAAATGAGGACTTTATAGAAAACTTTCTCCTCTTGTTCCTCCTGTTGTTGTGGCGTCTCAGTGGTTAAATCTCTTGGTTTTTGTTTAGAAGGTCTGGGGTTCAATCCGTGTCATTGCTAAGCTGCTTCCTGTTGGGCTCCTGAAGAAGGTTTTTAAACCTAATCCTTTCACGGGTTCTGTTTCATTGCTCTCTCTGCTGCTCTGACAATCACTAACTAGTATTCTGTGCTATAAAATAAAACTGTGTGCAATGAAGTATATATATATATATATATATATTCTATTTCCTGTTTGTGTGGAAATCTCTATTTAAAGTAACACTTAATAATTTTTATATATTTTAGTATAAACTTAAAAAAATAAAAAATAAAAAAATAAATAAAAAGGGCCCTTAACCCTTAATTTTTATATTGAAAAAGGAAGTTGCTGTGGATAATAACATCTACCTACCAAATGCTGTAAATGAAAACAAAAACATGAATAGAATGCTGCTTGGACTAATCAAATCAGCAACATCCACCAATCTAATGTGGCTAATTTTTTTTAAGTATATACCAGTGTTTCCCAACCCCTGTTCCGTGGCACATTAGTGTGCCGTGAGAAATCATCAGGTGTGCCGCGGAAGATTAACCAATTTCACTTAGCGTGCAGGACATGTATAAGAGATGTAAGACAGTGGTGAGGTGTGCTGTCGGTGTGACGGAAAAGTTCAAGATGGAGGTGGGACTGCATCAAGGGTCAGCTCTGAGCCCCTTCTTGTTTGATATGGTGATGGACAGGCTGACAGATGAGGTTATACAAGATTCCCCATGGACTATGATGTTTGCAGACGACATTGTGATCTGTAGTGAGAGCAGAGACCAAGTGCAGGAAAATCTAGAGAGGTGGAGGTATGCCCTGGAAAGGAGGGGAATGAAGGTTAGCCTCAGAAAGAAAATCAAAATACATGTGTGTGAATGAGAAGGACCCAGGAGGAACGGTGATGTTACAGGGAACAGAGATAACGAAGGTGGAGGATTTTAAGTACTTAGGCTCAACAATCCAGAGCAATGGAGAGTGTGGAAAAGAGGTGAAGAAGCGCGTGCAGGCAGGTTGGAATGGATGGAGAAAAGTGTCCGGTGTGATGTGTGATAGGAGAGTATCGGCAAGAATGAAGGGAAAAGTGTACAAGACGGTGTTGAGGCCAGCGATGTTGTATGGTTTAGAGACAGTGGCCCTGGGGAAAAGACAGGAGTCAGAGTTGGAGGTAGCAGAGATGAAAATGTTGAGGTTCTCTTTGGGAGTAACGAGGATGGACAGGATTAGGAATGAGCACATCAGAGGGACAGCACATGTTAGATGTTTTGGAGACAAAGTCAAAGAGGCTAGATTGAGATGGTTTGGACATGTACAGAGGAGGGATAGTGAGTATATTTGTAGTAGGATGCTGAGGTTGGAACTACCAGGCAGAAGGCCCAGAGGAAGACCAAAGAGAAGATTTATGGATGTGGTGAAGGCGGACATGAAGGTCGTTGGAGTAAGAGTAGACGATGCAGAGGATAGGGTGAGATGGAGGCAGATCATTTGCTGTGGCGACCCCTGAAGGAAACAGCCGAAAGAAAAAGAAGAAGACTTAGTGTGTAGTAACAGTGCTGTTCTGCTAGAGGGCAGTATCATTTTTGTTTCGTGGTGTGCCTCGTGATTTTTCTAATGTAAAAGGTGTGCCTTGGACCAAAAAGGCTGGGAAACACTGGTATATACTACACAGATACTTAAGAAACATATTAAAACAATACTTTTATATTTATTTTTTAAAGGTATTTTAACCATGACGTATTCGTTCAGGTGAGCTCTGTGTGCTTACTCGCTAGGCTAAAAGCTAACCCTACCCAGACAACCCTCCAGTTAATTCTAAAATTACACGTTATTTGAAGGACTTTAACAATTACGTTGATAGCGTTTAGCAGGCACCCTTATTCAGAGTGACCTATATTTCTTTTATATCATTTACACAATTGAGCAGTTGAGCATTAGGTCTTGTTCAATGGCCCAACAGTGACAGCTTGATGGTACTTTGGCTTAAACCTCCAACCTCGGTAACCTAATGCCTTATCCATTGAGCCGCCAATGAAGTGGTGCTGGTACTATCCTATCAGTGAAAAATAGAGCATCTGATGTAATCTAGTGGTGAAGGTGCTGGATCAGTGTGCCTAGGGTTGTGGGTTCAAGTCTCACTCTCCGCAAGGTTGTCACCCAGTGCAGCTAACTGGTTTATCAAAGGCTGGCCATGTCTCTCACTGTCTGTGGTGAGAGGTTCATGTAAAATAATCATTGGTGACTTTTTTTTTTAAAGGGTAGCTGCATTTCCATCAGCGTATTTCTGCCCCAAAGGGTTATGTCAGGAAGGGCATCCGATGAAAAAAACCTATGCCAAATCCAACATGCAAACCATTAATATGACTTCTATGAAGATGGAGGCAGATGATACGCTGTGGCAACCCCTGAAAGGGAACAGCCGGAAGAAGAAGTACCGATATAATTGATTTAGTTTTTAATAATCCTTAGACTCACCTTTCAAGCCTGGTAACCTTCGTAAACTCATCATAAGCCCAGTGACATCACCACCACACATTCACACACCACTCTGCAATATAACTGGATGACTGGAAGGCGGGACTTTGAGACCCTTCAATCTAAAAACAGACGATGGTAGAAATACAAGTTGAAATGAAACATGACCCTCATAGGGATTAAGTGGTTCGACAAATGAGTCAGTGATTAGTCAGTGAGCAGGGTGAACAGTTTGACAGGCAAATCCTGCATTCTGATTGGTCGATACCAAGGTTATATTTTAAACTAGGTGTTCTGTGTGTGCTCAGTATATCTTGCAGAGAGTAAATTAAATTTTGACTGAAGACCACCTTACAGGTTAAAAAAAAAAAAAAAAAAAAAAAAAAAAAAATCACAGGCTCTGCCATGGTGGCATGCAGTGTGTCAAGTCGCAGGATTTCAATTTCAGTCTCTGAAAGTCTAGTTCTCTGCTGCTGATTCTGAAAAGATAAAAAAGATGCATACAGTAAGCTTTAAGGGATTCTTATAGATGGAGAGAATATTGCAGGGGTAATACTCTTCTGCAGAAACCCACTGTGGCATATGAATGATTGAGGGAACACTGTTTGAGAAAGATGGAAAAGGATCACTTTTTCTTTTTCTTTTTTTTTTTTAGTGTAGCAGTTTTCTAGGGAAAGAAACAATGGGAGACTGGTCTGGTTAGCAATGACAATGCCACCACATAAACAGTGACGGCATAGAAAACAAAAATGATGATGATAATGACAAAAAATAATCCATCCATTCATCCATTTTCTGAACCATTTAATCCTAATTCTGGTTGCAGGGAGGCTGGTGCCCATCTCAACCAACTCTGGGTGAGTGTAGAGTACCCCCTGGACAGCTTGCCAGACCACCGCAGGGTGGAAACATGCTTACATGGCTCAGTTTGTGTGGGCTCATACATGGTGGGGCTTGAACCCCTGATCTTGAACCTCTGGCCCACCACTGCCCTTAATGACAATAATATGCGTAATAACAACACCCAGTGCAGCTAGCAGGGTTATCAAAGGCCAACCGTGTATCTCACTGTCTGTGGTGAGAAACATGTAAAAGAACCATTACTGTCATTCATAAAGAGTTTGCCATTGGATTGCTGTCCACGTGTTTCTGCTCTTCGATTGGCTTGCAAGCTGTCCAGTCCAGCTGTGAGGCGCCATCACTCACAGTCAGGCATAAGGATTATTTTTTTTAGGATTAAACAGTTCAGAAAAATGAGTGAATGACTAATAAATAAATAAATAAAACTGAGTTGGAAAAAATATTTTATGTATTCGGTCTTGGATTTGCATGGGGAAATAAAGACGAACATCAAACTGACATCATGAACTCACTCATTTGTCCCAACATTTTATCAGACCGAGGTTACAGGGAGGCTGGTGACCATCTCAGCCAACATTGGGCAAAATGGGACACCTTGGACAGCTCGACTTAGCCTGATGTTCATGTCTTTTGGACTGTGGGAGGAAGCCCACAATACGCAAGAGACAGCACATGCTCGCATGAGAACAGCATGCAAACTCCACACAGGCATGCCTGAGCCCGGAACGCAAACCCAGGACCTTCTTGCTATGAGATGGACACGACGACCACCATGAACACCTGACCTGATGTCACATTTTATAAGACCGTAGTATTAAGATATTGAGAGAGTTCAAATCTTATTTAAATAAGAATGAGAAGCAAAATTAAATTCCTCACCCATATTGAGATTTGAAGTCTGACAGAAGACCAACCAAATTGTCAACAACATTTGCATTGTGCCAATTAGGAGCATAAATATTGGCTGAGAAAACATTTTGTTATACCAAGTACCAGACACAATTAAGTTTCTGCCTGAATGGTTTGACAGTGCAAATGAAGGAAAGAATTGAATATTTATATAAATCATTCTATCAAGTCTACTAGTCTCCTTCAGAATTCTAAGTGGAACATCTGGTCCAGGCAATTTCTGAGAATTATTATTGCGAATAATTATTATTATTACCAAGGAGGATTGTCAAGCAGGATTAGACAATGAGTGAAACATGGCTTTGCATGAAATTCTTAACAGCAGTGGGACTTTGAAAGAAGAAGACACCATGAGGTTTTGGAGATGCTCCAGATCAAATTTAACATTGGGAGATATGACAAAGGTTGTTTTTATTTATTTATTTATTTATTTATTTTATTCTTTTTTTAGGGGCAGTGGTGGTCTAGTGGTATAAGGCGCCGGATCGCTGATCCAAAGGTTGGGGGTTCGAGTCCACTCTTCACAAGGTTGACACTGTCCCCCCCTCCCCCCCCCCCCAGTGCAGCTAACTGGGTTATCAAAGGCCGGCTATGTCTCTCACTGTCTATGGTGTGAGGCATGTAAAAGAACCATTGCTGACTTTCGACAAGAGTAGCTGCAAAGCCGTCAGTGTGTTTCCACCCTGCGATGGCCTGGCGAGCTGTCCAGGGTGTACTCTGCCCTCGCCCTGAGTTGGCTGGGATGGGCACCAGCCTCCCCGCGACCCTAATTAGGATGAAGCGGTTACAGAAAATGAACTGAACTGATTATTTTTTTAAAACAGTTTTTTTCTAAAAGGTTTATTCAGATCTTTAATTTTTTTTTTTTCCTTCTTTATTTCTTTATTTATTTATTTATTACCAGAGGTGAGTCCATGAACAAAGAACACTGCATTATGTTTTGGAGATGATCGCGATCAAATTTTAATCCAGGATTTTTCAAAAGAAATCTTTAACATTGAGGTAGGACAGTTTTTTTTATTTATTTATTTATTTTTTTTAATTTTTTTTTTTTTTTTACATTCGTTCCATAAGGTAGATTGTTGTGTTTCAGTTTTGAAGACCACGGTATTCCTTAAAGTATTAGCTTTAAATTAGTGTTTAGTCGCTAGATGCTGTGTTTGTAGGGCAGAGTGGTCTATTGATTTAAGGTGCTGGATCGCTGATCCTAAGGTTGGGGGTTTGAGTCCCACTCTCCATAAGGTTGCCACTGTCCCCCCCAATGCAGCTAACCGGGTTATCAAAAGCCGGCCATGTCCCTCACTGTCCATGGTGTGAGGTTCATGTCAAAGAACTATTGCTGACTTTTGACAAGAGTAGCTGCAAAGCTGTCAGCGTGTTTCCACCCTGCGATTGCCTGGCGAGCTGTCCAGGGTGTACTCTGCCCTTGCCTGAGTCGGCTGGGATGGGTCCCATTAAGCGGTTACAGAAAATGAACTGATGATATTGTGTTTGCACTTTAACACTCCCACCAAAAAAAAAAAAAAAAAAAAAAAGCAGTGGTGGCCTGGTGGTAAGGTTGGGGGTTCAAGTCCCACTTTTCACAAGGATGTCTCCCCAGTGCACTAACTGGGTTATCAAAGGCTGGTCATGTCTCTCACTGTCCATGGTGAGAGGTTCATGTAAGAGGACCATTGCAGACTTTCAGCAACAGTAGCTGCATAGCTGCTGGTGGGTCTCTGCCCCTTGCTAAATGGTTTTCAGGAAGGAGATCCAATGTTAAAGCCTATGCCAAATCAAATGTGCAATGATTTGCTGTAGTGACCCCTGAGGGGGCAAAAAAAGAAGGAACAGCTGGAAAGAAGAAATGGCCAGCAGTAAACAGTGATATTAAATGTTTGTTTTGAACTTTAAAATTAAGGTAATCGATGTACTGCGATGGGAGATGTCTACAAGGTGGTAATATTGAACTTCTTATTAAATTGTCAGAAATCAGCAATTCATGGTTTAGCTACTGTTTAAAATGACTATGAACTTGCCTGATGTTGATGTAGACTTAACTCTTTGGAAATTAACTATCCAAAAGTTCTCTCTAATCAGAGGAGGGATAATCTGACATCATCAGCCCCACGTCCACACTTTAACATTTTGTTTTAAGTGTGCACTGGGGTGGCATGGTGATGTAGGGGTAAGCACAACTGCTTCACATAGGGAAGGTCATGGGTTCCATTCCTGGGCTTGGGTGTTTCACTGTGGAAATGTCACCTTATTCTTGTAGAAGTTTCCTCTGGCGACTCTGGTTTCCACCCACAATCCAAAAACATCCACATTAAGCTAATTGGCTGTTGCAAATTGCCCAAAGGGATGAGTGTGGATGATTGTGTGTTGCCCCGCAATGGTTTAGGGTGTCCCCAGTGTCAGCTGATATAACCACCAACCTTATTCTCCTCATGCTTGTATGGTCTTCCTCCAGGTGGTCCAGTTTACTTCCACAGTTCAAAGGCATGCACTACTGATCAACTGGCTACTCGCGGGCTGTTTTCAGACTGGGCCTTCTGTTGCAGACTGTGGTGTTTATAAGCCGATGGTTTGGTTTGTTGTGTTCGTATGAAACCTCTTTTCCAAACTTTGTGGTGGGCACCAACGGATCATATGTAAGTCCTCCAGAGTTCTGGGATCTGAGGTCTGGGTTTCCTGAAGTCCAGTGTGGTTTAAACTTTGTGTAAAAGCTTTCTGATCGAAAACGCTGAAAACAGATGCTTACTTTCACAAGTATGCAAATATATTTAATTTATTTGTTTAAAAAAAAGCACAAAAACAAATGCAGGTGTATCCACACTGATCACTCACCTTGAAGGTATGTGTGTATGCTCTGCAAGACAAGCTACTAATTAATTTCATAGTGCCACCTGTCTCGGCAAAAACATATTTGAACAGCTTGCATCAATCGTAAACATTGAGATGTGTTTATAGCATAGTCGAAATTCTACACACACTTTATATATATATATATATATATATATATATATATATATATATATATATATATATATATATATATATATATATACACACACACACACACACACACACACACACACACACACACACACATATCTGTCCCTCTTCCTTTCGGCTTTTTCCCTTTTACTCAGGAGTCGCCACAGCGAATCATCTGATTCGCACGTTTTGATTTGTCAGAGGTTTTTACGTCGGATGCCCTTCCTGTCACAACCCTTTTAGCAAGGCACAGAAACACACTGACGACTTTGCAGCCTACTACATATATATATATATATATATATATATATATATATATCATTTCCCTTATGGGATTAATACACTTTGTTTTTATATATATATATATATATATATATATATATATATATATATATATATATATATATATATATATATATATATATATATATATATATATATATATATATATATATAAACAAAGTGTATTAAACCCATAAGGGAAATGATTTCCTCTGCATGTAACCATCCAAAGTAAACACACACACACACACACACACACACACACACACACACACACACACACACACACACACACACACACACATTTTATTGCTGGTTTAAGAACTGAATTGGCAACCTATTGGTCCCAAAGCTGCTTTTCTAACCTTTAGGCTGCAGCTGCCGATTGATGTTTTGGTGCCGACATAATAATGATAAAAAAAAAAAAATAAATAAATAAAAAAAAAAATAATAATAATAATTATTATTATTATTATAATAATAGGCAGTGGTGGCCAGGTGGTAAGCTGCTGGATTACTGACTCCATGGTTAGGGGTTCAAGCCCCACTGTCAACAGTTGTCACTGCTGTCCGACCAGCGCAGCTAACTGGGTTATCAAAGGCCGGCCATGTCTCTCACTGTCTGTGGTGTGAGGTTCATGTAAAAGAACCATTGCTGACTTTTGACAAGAGTAGCTGCATAGCCGTCAGTGTGTTTCTGCCCTGAAATGCCCTGGTGAGCTGTCCAGGGTGTACTCTGCCCTTGCCCAGAGTCTGCTGAAATGGGCACCAGCCTGACCTTAACCATAATTAGGATTTATGCGCTACAGAAAATGAATGAATAATAATAGTATGATTATAGTGTGGCTTTGCATTTGTCATCTTGTTCTTGCCTTTCTTGTACGTTGTGTCTATTGATATCGGTAAATGAAGGTTTACATGGTGATGATGTAAACAGACCAGGGTTTTCAACTGACAGTATAATATGGGCAGTGGGGGAGAAGATAATAACACTAGAGAGTGAACATGCAAAATAAAAATATTGTTTCCTGAAAGGACCTGGTGTGGCACTTTGACTGGGTGTGAGCCCATCAACCTGGAGATCACAGGTTGGAATTCAAGTTGATGCTGCAAAGATCCATGAGTTCTTCCCAGTGGTTAGTTTCCTCTGAGACTGTTAAGCTGCCCCCGAATGTATTCAGTATGTATGTGCAACAGGGTGCAACCATGGTCTAATAATGTGAGAAACAGCTTTGGGACAGAAAGAAAAACATGTGGTGAGCTGCGCCTTTCATGTAATCTCTGAAATGCTCTTAAACCACTAACTGCTTGTTAGTTGATGCTGCAATGTGTAGCAGTCCACTGGCTCAAGTGTTTGTATTCACTCTGGATGGGTGGAATGTAGAAGTGAACTTTTTCCATGCAGAACGAATACTGTAGAGTAATTTAGAAGAAAGTATGCGCTGATTTATGCTGGTTGTTGGTAGTCATATGTACCTATTATAGGGAGGAAACACTTGATGGGCGGGATTTGGATATAACTAGACTAGAGAGAAAAGTAGGGAAAAATGGGGTGGGGTGGGGTGAGGGTGGGGTGGGTGGGTGGGGGGTTTGTGAATGCACCCAAAATGCCCACAGCTGTGACTGTGAGTGTGAATGGTTGTTTGTGTCCATGTTAGCCCTGGAATAGCCTAGCGCCCTGATAATGGATGGATAATAAATCGTCCTCAAAAATCAATATGCATGTGAAAGTGGTATATGTACCAGGATCATTTGCTTTCTGCAGTTAATGGGAACTGAGACACCCCCGCATCCGCCGATTTCCGCAAAGTAGGATGACCCCCTTGACTGACGTATATGTACATGTATATGTGTATATAACATCAATGAATACATGTTCAGCAATATAAATGCTTATAATAACAATTAAACATTAAAAAATAATGCATACGATGTAAATAAAATATAAATACACAGGCACACAGATGCACGGACACACTCAGACGCTCACATCATATAAAAATGTAAGTAATTTTTTTTTTTTTTTTTTTTTTTTTGGCACAAATGGCATTTTCCTTAACTTTTCCCCTATTTTTCCTTAATTTCCTTATTTTTTTATTTTTTTGCTGAATTTTTTTTTCCTTTCAGCTTTTTCCCTTGGGGTCGCCACAGCGAATGATTTACACGTTTCATTTGGCTATTTTTTAAAAACCTGTGATGCACTGAAGCCGCAGACACTGAAGTACAAAGTAGCGAGGGATCACCGTACACATTAATCTTAAAGAGGAACAATAAGAGAAAATACAGATTCACCAGTATTTAATGAACAAAACTGTGCAAGTGTATGCATCAGCAAAAATATATTCTTCAAACAAGAATGGCGATTAATAATGCATTGCTTCTGGATTCTTCCAGAATCAGAACTTGTGATGATTCATTTATGCCTCGAATTCCGAACGCTCGCTGCATAACCACGGAAAACAAGAGTGAAAGCATTCATTATCTTTAATTATTCATCTAATTTTTCTTTGAAGAGGAAGCATCGTGTTTGTGCAACAATAACATGCTGATGAAGTTGTGAAGATAAAGGACAGCATGATTGGCAAGGCTGTGTTTTAACAAAGACGATAGTTAATCACTTTACCCGACATGGGGGCTTTGTTTTCTTCCCCACTGTTAAACAGAATTACATTCGGAGATGCTGTGTAAATGCAGTACTAGTAGCATAACAGAGTGGAAGTCAAAGGCAGATAGCACAGTGACAACAAATAACAGTGACAGCTGTTTGAAGTCATGTGCAGGATATATACTTTTATTTATAAAACAATTAGTTTTGGCTAATAGTTTTATTTACTGCATTTCCTATAATTACAACCACAAAAACAAACTAAAAAAAAAAAAAAAAAATTCTGGACGCTGATGCAACCCACTTTCTGCATTGTGTTTATGCAAGCGGTATACTGACTGTACTTGGGATGGTCTGCCAAACTGTTGAGGGTGTAACCCGCTGTCATGCAGTGTCATTTGAGATAGACTCCAGCCTTCCTGTGACCCTACTAGTAGCAAGAAGTAGTTCGGAAATGACTGACAGAAATGAGTCTAAGTGACTGATTTGTGTTCGCCAGGTAAAATTTCTTCTTCATATCTCAAAATTGTTATTACAGCAGTGTCATCAGCAGCCGACGCAGACAGGGCAATATATTTAGGTGGTTCTCAGGAAGGTTTATGGTCAGGGAATGCTGGTGAACAGTTCCTTTCAACACTATTCCAGATGACAATACACATATACATTGTGCCTTTGTGGATCTGGAGTAAGGGTAAGACAGTGTGCCGAGAGAGGAACTGTGGCATTGCATGAGGAAGTCTGGAGTGGCAGAGAAGTATGTTAGAGTGGTGCAGGACATGTATGAGAGATGTAAGACAGTGGTGAGGTGTTCTGTCAGTGTGACAGAAGAGTTCAAGCTGGAGGTGGGACTGCATCAAGAGTCAGCTCTGAGCCCCTTCTTGTTTGCTATGGTGATGGACAGGCTCACAGACGAGGTTAGATAAGAATCTCCATGAACTATGATGTTTGCAGATGACATCGTGATCTGTAGTGAGAGCAGAGAACAAGTGCAGGAAAATCAACAGAGGTGGAGGTATGCCCTGGAAAGGAGGGCGATGAAGGTTAGCCCCAGTAAGACAAAATATATGTGTATGAATGAGAAGGACCCAAGAGGAATGGTGAGGTTACAGGGGGGCAGAGATAAGGAAGGTGGAGGATTTTAAGTACTTAGGCTCAACAATCCAGAACAGTGGAGAGTGTGGAAAAGAGGAGAAGAAGCGTGTGCAGGCAGGTTGGAATGGTTGGAGAAAAGTGTCCGGTGTGATGTGTGATAGGAGGGTATCGGTAAGAATGAAAGGAAAAGTGTACAAGACGGTGATGAGGCCAGCGATGTTGTATGGTTTAGAAACAGTGGCACGACGGAATGGGGGGGCACTACGGAAACCAAAAATGAGCACCGGCCTGATCAGCCACTTGGATATAAAAAGCCCAACAGACTTTGTTCACCTCAGCAAAAATTTAAAGTCGGTTTGCAATGGTGGCAGTACTGTGATTTCAAATAGCACAAGGGAATTCTCCAGTGCTGCATATGCAGCCCCAGTGGGCCTGAACTTTTGATCCAAGCAGCAAAGCTTAATAATTCGGAAGTAGATTAACAGTAATGATGATAAAACAAGAATGAGAAAAGTTTGTGACAGTGGGACCTTATTGATCGAGGTAGTACTGAACCTCGTAAAAAGTATGCTACACGTAGTGGCCTTGTCGAGATTCTGGACCTTATCTCATTATCATTGGAGGCTCGGGTGCACTACAGTTGTCTGGGCCAAGGGATACTCAAGGTGACATGTGATTAAATTATTATTCTCTCTTTTTTTATTTTCAATTATTTTTGCTTATCTGTAGGATGTAATATTTCGCTGTTATGTTAATAGGAATAAAAGAGAAAAAAAACAAACAAACAAACAAACAAGCAAAAAAAAAAAAAACACTTATTTGCAGATAAGATACTTTTGCATGCAGTTTTAATTATTTTTTAACAATAAGCTCAGGGTGTAATCATTTAAATGTGATATATATGTAAATATAACAAAACTCACAGTCTATTATTGGATAAATATAATTTGTTCTGAAGAAACAGCTGCAATGGAAATCTCATTAAACCTGTACTTCAGACTCTTATTCTGAGGAAGCCCATTATGGTTTGAGCCCTAAATGCTTCTGTTTTCTCTAAAAAATATATAATATTTTTAATATGATTTTATGTGTCGAAACTTACCAGTTAGAACATTAACAGACAGGGATTTTAATAAGTGTAAAATAACTGTTTGTTTCATTTCATTTACAGGTTATTAACCATCTGAGTGTCCCAAATGCAGAGACTGTAAATATTAATTCTTAACAATTCACATTTTATAAAATTGTTTTATAATTAAAAACATTACATTATATTTATTTATTTATTACTTGGCACAATGGTGTGTAGTGATTAGCATGTTCGCCTCACAGTAGAAAGAGTTCCAGTCCCGGGCTGGGTCGGGACTGTATGCATGTTCTTCCCATGCGTGCTTGAGTTTCCTCTGGGTTCTCCGGTTTCCTCCCACCATCCAACAACATGCGCATCAGGCTAACTGGCTGTTACAATTTGTTCCTAGACATGGATGAGGGCATGAATCGGTGTGTGTGTGTGTGTGTGTGTGTGTGTGTGTGTGTGTGTGTGTGTGTGTGTGTGTGTGTGTGCGTGCGTGCGTGCGTGCGTGCGTGTGTGTGTGTGTGTGTGTGTGTGTGTGTGTTCTGTGCTTCCATACAATTGTCTGGTGGGCTGTTCGGGATCTACCCTACCTTTTCTCTGTGCTGGCTGAGATAGATTAAGTGGGTTGGCAAATTAGTGATTAATGAATGAAATAATGTTCATTTTTACATAATAATAATAATAATAATAATAATAATAATAATAATAATAATAATAATAATATAGGTTGTCTGAATGTATTTGTTTTCATTTTGTATCTAATGGGACAGTGGTGGCCTGGTGGCAAGGTGCTGGACCACCGATCCAAAACTTGGTAGTTCAACCCTCATCCTCAGTGGGTTGTCAGTGTCCCCCCAGTGCACTTACTGGGTTATCAAAGGCCGGCCATGTCTCTCATTGTCTATGGTGTGAGGTTCATGGAAAAGACCCATTTCTGACTTTCATCAAGATTAGCTGCATAGATGTCAATGTGTTTCTGCCCTGAGATGACCTGTTGAGCTGTCCAGGGTGTACTCTGCCCTCAGCTGCAGGCAACTGCCATGGGCACCAGCTTCCCCATGACCCCAATTAGGATTAAGTGGTTCCAGAAAATGAATGAATTGTATCTAGTGTTACTTTTTTAAATGTTTTCTATAAACCCTTTGTATTGCTGTATTAATCCTATATATTTTTAATTATTGTTAATTTCACCAATGCACAAGTTTGTATAAATTTGGCGAAGATAGACTCCAGCTTCTCGATGACCCTAAGAGTTCAACAAATAAATGGATAAACTATGCACTGTTGTTTCTTATCCTGATTCAAGAGATGCACATGTGGTATGTTTAATTTATATTATCTATCTATCTAGTGCCTGAGTCGTAGATGACCATTGGCGACCCACCATGAAGGAGAACACCCTGGTTATCATCTTCATGGAGGTTTTCTTGGCAGGATTGGTGCAGTGGTTTGCCATTGCTTTCTGCACGATGCGAACCTATGGGCAATTTAGAACAGCCAATTAATCGACTGTGCATGTCTTTGGATTGTGGGAGGAAACCAGAGCACCCAGAGGAAACCCACACAAGTACGGGGAGAACATGCAAACTCCACACAGAAACGCCCAGGCCGGGAATCAAACCCAGGCCTTCTTGCTGTGAGGCGGACGTGCTAACCACTACGCCACCGTGCCGCCAACAATTTATATTATAACCACAATAAATAAATAAATAAATAAAAATAATTCCTGCTTCCTAACTGTATCTGCATTCTCCCCTCACACAGTACAATGACAATTGAGTTTCCCAGTTGAAATGCCTTGACAGTGGCACCTCACCTTACGAAATTAATCTGTTCTAGAAATGCTTTCGTAACCTGGATTTTTCATAAGTTGAACCACATTTTACATGTAAAACGTGTGATTCATTCCAAGGCTCCCAATACTACCCCCTAAACCCTTTAAAATGATAAAAGTATACCTTTTAAGGCCTCCTTCTGCTTCAATATCGTACCGATGGTAGACGGGTTTGGCCATATTCCTTTGCGATATCACTCAACCGCATGCCACAAGCCCTTCTTTTCACTCGCACTGGGAATCACACACATACATGTGTGTGTGTGTGTGTGTGTGTGTGTGTGTGTGTGTGTGTGTGTGTGTGTGTTTGTGCGTGCGTGTGTTGACCATGTCTTCGTAGCAGAGTTATAATCTTACAAATGTTTATGCAAGGTTAAAAGTCTGAGCCACAAAATAAAGTTGCAATGAGCACACTCAAAAAAACCACATGAAACAACAGTAACAGTAGCTCCATAATAGCCACTGGGAGGGAGCTGCATCATCCCTCCTAACCAATGGGAGGGCAGCAGGGTGGGATGTTGAGAGATAGACAATGGGAGGCCAGCAGGGTGGGATTTTCGGAGGTGGCCAATGGGAGAGCAACTTGCACATTGTTTGAATTTTTGAGATGACACTTTAGTACCGCAAATTTGTTTCGTATCCAGAGACGGAAATTTTAGGTAAATGCGTTTCGTAACCTGGATTTTTCATTTGTTGGGACTTTTATAAGTGGAGGTACCACTGTATAACCAAACTTAACTCATACTGGCCAGCAGTACTAATTATATGAACACACAAATGTATGTTTTCTTCACACATCGATGCATGTTCTCACCACTTCGGCCAGAGCTCGTAGCATAGCCCCAAACCATCTGGTAAACAATGTGGGAAAATGTGTTTCTTTTACAAAATTGTTCGGCATGTTTCTCTGGCTAATTACTCATCACTCACACTGCAACATCTGCCCCCAACCAATTCCCCTAGTCTTCTTTCGACTCCTTTCTCACTGCAGCATGGCAATAATGCAGGAGGTGTTTGGTGCTAGATGAAGGAGGGCATAGTAATGAGAATTAATTCAATTATAGCAGGAAATACACACCCAAGGGGGGATAAACAGAAGGAATAATGTTGCCTATCTACACCAACAAGCCACGGCGCATACAGCAACACATATCAAAGAATACAATGCCGCTTTTGTCCTTGATATGTGTCTTAAAAAAGATTCCCAGTGTTGACAATAATATTACTGTCATCACCCGAAGCAAAGCTATAATGACACGGCTCAAGAAAATGCTCAAGAAAATTGCTTGAAATGACCTAAATTGCCAGTGGAGATTTTGCTTTGAATAACTGTCACTGTGGACAAGGGCTTTTGAGGGTTTTGTCAGCGTGAGAACAACCCCAGGCTAACAGCGTTGTCATTGTGATATTACAGCTCAAGGAAATGGTGTGATAGCCGCAGAGGGGTTATCCTGCCAACCTGTCGCAGCGTTGTTGGGTGGAATGAAAGTGTCAGTTGAATGCAGTGTTCGCGAGCATTTTAGTGCATGTTGTGAATGTTCTGATATCCTCAATGGCGTTGACGTGCCAATTATAGCCTCGCATTTGTCTTTGACTTCCGCAAATAAATGCGATTCTTGTAACTGAGAGACCACTTCCTGAATGTGTGCTGACTTGTGTGCTCATTTGAAGCCTCTCTCCATGCAGCCCTTTATTATTGAATTATTCATAATGCTGTAGGCAGTGAATAAACTGTGCATGCTGTAGGCCTCATGAATAAACGAAAAGGTTAACACCCATAATCCACTCATGCATCATGCCTGACAGCTACATTTTTGTTTGTGTTTTATTTGACGACAGCGGTCATTTCTCTCCGTTTGTGTACATATTAGAACATTTCCATGTAAGTAAGCATAAGTTCGGTCTCACTCTAATGTTTGTCTTATAAAGTTCATCTGCTCTGTCTGAATGTGTGTGTGTGTGTGTGTGTGTGTGTGTGTGTGTGTGTGTGTGTGTGTGGAAGGGGGAGGGGGGGGGTCCTGTTTGTTTTTGATGATCAAATCATGGACATGCTAATAAATGAATAAGTTGATGTCATACTTAACGATTAGCAGACACAGCATGGGTGCCAGAAAACACATTATATCTGATTATATCCTCTGGAGACCGATTTCAGAGGCATCTGTGCACTTTTAAAATACAATGGAGGGATAAATACACTTAAAACCAGCCAATTTATTAGAAACACTTAGTTATGTATTCATTTATTGCAATAAAATAAGTCATGCAGATACCGGGTGGGGGGTTGGGGCAGACCTCCGCGAGGTAGGATCAACCCGCCCGCCCCCCTGACTGACATACACGTACATGTATATGTGTGTGTATAATATCAATAAATATATTCAATGCTACAAAAGCTTATAATAACAATTAAACATTCAAAAATAATGCATAAGATTTAAATAAATTATAAACACACACACACACACACACACACACACACACACACTCACAGATGTGCATCTTGCAGGGAGGGGGGGTTGGTTTTGTTTGCTTGTTTGGTTTTATTGTTTGTTTGTTTGTTGTTGTTGTTTTTTTTTTTTGTTTTTTTTTTTTCATAATTGGCCTTGTTTGGCAGCATTTTATTTAACCTTTTCCCCAATTCATTCTTCATTTAATTTTTTTTAAATTCAATGAATATTACAAAAAAAAACAAGAACAAACAAACAAACAAAAAAAAACACGATGCACTGAAGCCGCATGGATTAAAGCTCGGAGTATTGAGGGGTATCTGTGTTGCATTAGAAAGGTGATGTCATAACCTGTTTTTCTATTAGGATGATAAATGCATATTCTGAAATTGCAAACAAAAACAAATGAGTGAAGAAAATATGAATTTAACAAATAAATGAAATTAAATATATATGAAAAGGTTTCTACTCACATATAATATATGGTTTTTAGCTGATTTGAAAAATATATTTTCCACATTTTAATCCGCCGGATTAAAAAAAAAAAAAAAAAATCACAATTTCTCATCAGAACTTTTTCGAAGCCTCAATGCGGCACAATCATGCTTTCATTTTCTGAACTGCTTAATCCTAATTTGGGTCGTGGGGAGGCTGACACCCATCTTAGCCGACTCTGGGCAAGGCCAGAGTACACCCGAGAAGCACCCTAGACAGACCATTGCTGGGCAGAAACACATGATCGGCCATGCAGCTACTTTGTACTCTGACAGTGAGAGACACCGCCGGCCTATAATAACCCAGTTAGCTGCATTGGGGGGACAGCAGTGGAAACCATTGATAGTGGGGCTTGCACTCCCGACCCTGGGATCAGTCATTCATCACCCTACCTGTAGGCCACTAAATGCGGTGACTGTTGGAGTCCAAAAGCTTTTAAAGCTAAATGCAGGTAAAGTGACTGAAACTACACATCACATCACATATGACCCGTGTTTTACATCTATATTTAACACGAATTAAACTCTGAAACTGTCTATAGAACAGCAGCCTGAGAGTTAAAAAAAAGAAAGAAAAAAGAAAACCCAGCCAATAAACCAATCTTAGAATCACAGTCACAGTCTCTAACACAAAATTGTGTTATGTGTTGTTTTTACCTTCACTGGGGTTATTCTTTTAGGTTCTGAGTGGGTTTTATTTATTTATTTATTTGAAAAAAAATCCAGGTGTGGTGGTGAGAAACTAGGAATTTTATTTATTTATTTATTTATTTATTTATTTTATCCAGCTACATTGGAAAGGAAACACTCTCAGTCACAAACTCATTTGTCAAACCGGTTAATCCTCTAAGGGTCACAGGGAGGCGAGAGCCCAAGTCAGACACGGGGCAAAGATGCAGTACACCCTTGAACAGCTCACCAGGTGAAAACACACAACCAATCACACTCGCATTAACACCGATTCGCAAATTTGAGCAGCCAGTTGGCCTGATTTTCATTTTTTTATACTGTGGGAGGAAACCAGAGTACCCAGAGGAAGCCCATGCAAGCACGGGCAGAGCATGCAAACGCCACACAGAAACACCCTTGCTTTTAGGCAGAAATACTATGCTGCAATCACAAACATAATAAATAAACAAATAAATAAATAAATAATTAAACCTATTGCTTATTTTTGTATATTTTGCAGAAAGCCACCATGGAAACCTGCTACTTGCTTTTACTATTGCATGCTTGCTGATGCCATATGGGCTGGTATTTTCAGAAAGCGATGGAACTCCTGGGATTTTAATAGTGTAAACTATTAAATTACACACATATGATGCAAAAAAAAAAAAAAAAAAGAAAAAAAAAAAGATCATTCTGGATCAATCTGACAACACCTAAAACAATTACAACGTTAAACAGCCATGCTGAGACAAACAAAAAAAAAAGTCTCACATTTATCTATTTTTTTATCATTTCTTAAACCATTTATATGTAGTTTATATCACTCAAGTCAGTGGCCTGTTCTGTCCATACAGGTCTCCACACAAAGGTTTATTTGACATATTACATCACAGTCCAGTAACACAAGAGCTCAGGCTTGCTTGGATATCTGTGGATATTATTACATATACACTCGGTTGCCTAGAAACAGTATGAACTAGCCCCATATGTCTTCTTTATTGTTGGTGCTTCAACTTCTTTTGACTTAAACTTATGGTCAGTTGTACAAGACTAGATCTCAACCATATACCATCATGTTTTTTTTTTTTTTCATTTCTTAATAAAATTAACAATTAATCAATCATTATGGAAATGAATTATTTCTCCCTTAGCGGACTACTTGATATTTTCTTCATTTCCTCATGTTAATTAGATACTAGCTCCCATTCTTTCTACCAATCCTGTTGATTCTTTAATCATGTTATGCCGTTATAAGTGATGTTTATATCCTGCAAGATTTCCAGCCAGTGGCACTGCACTCACCGTCCTTTCACTGGTAACTAAGATAAGTAAGATTTAAGCCGATAACTGCCAGCTGAGATTTTGATGCTGTAGGCATACAAAAGCCACGGTTATTGATTACTTGCCTGGCACAAGAGAATTAATATTGTGCTCTGAATCTCCATTCCAACTTTAGCTATGCAGGGTCAAACCCCATTCGACAATTACAGATTTCCTGTAATGCACATTTCCTTTCTGTTCTGCATAACCATGTTTTACATTACATTGCATTCTCATTGTTGTAGTGATGGTTTAAGATCATGTGATGAAAATTCCTACTCTAATACTAGTATATACATTTCTTTTAATATGATCTATATTTTCAAGCTGGATTACTTTTTTCTTGAACATTACTGAAGGTTTAAAGTTTGAAAATCAAACTATATCTTGATTTCAAAATTGCAGTTAAAGAGCCCATTCAACTTCAACAACACAGACATCCTTTCATTCATTTTCCAAACCACATAACCCTAATTAGGGTTACATGCAGACTAGCACCCATCTCATCCGACTCTGGGCGAGGGCAGCGTACACCCTGAACAGCTCATCAGGCCATTGCAAGGCAGAAACATGCTGACGGCTCTGCGGCTACTCTTGTCAAAAGTCAGCAATGGTTCTTTTACATGAACCACTTACCATAAATGGCGAGAGACATGTCTGGCCTTTGGCAACCTCATTCCCTGCATGGGGGAGATGGCAGTGACAACCCATTGATAGTGGGTCTTGAACCCCCAAACCTTAGAATCTGTAATCCACCTGCACCCACAAATTCTGTCCATAAAAATATGAACAGAATCAATGACAAAGGACAGCCTTGGCAGACTCCAACTCTCACCGGAAATTAATTCGCTGTATTGTTCCCAATATGGTCCAACCAAAGAGACAATTCATGGACGTGGTGAAGAAGGACATGAAGGCAGTTGGTATAAGAGAAAAAGATGCAGAGGATAGTTTGAGATGGAGTCAGATTATTCGCTGTGGCGACCCCTGAAGGGAAAAGCCGAAAGGAAAAGAAGAAGAAGAAGAAGAAGAAGAAGAAGAAGAAGAAGAAGAAGAAGAAGAAGAAGTTCCCAATATGGTCCAAGCTCTGGTTTCAGTGATACAGCGACTGAGTGGCCAGTAGCAACGGGTCTGGAACCCTGTACTCCCAGAGCATGCCCCACATGATAATCTGAGGGACACAGCCGAAAGCCTTCTCCAAATCCACACAACACATGTGGACAGATTGGGCAAACTCCAATCCCCCCTCCAGGATCCTGTATAGAGTTCGTTGAGAGTGCTGCGGCCAGGACGAAAACCATATTGTTCCTCCGAAATCCGAGTTTAAACTATCAGTCGGACCCTCCTCTCCGGTACCCCTGGATAGACTTTCCCGGGAAGACTGAGAAGTGTGATTCCATGATAAATGGAACACACCCTCCCGGTCCCCCTTTTCAAAAAGGGGGACTACCACCCCGGTTTGTCAATCCAGAGGTATGGTCCTTGATTAAAATGTGATGTTGCAGAGATATGTCAACCAAGACAGTCCTACAACATCCAGAGTCCTGAGATATTCAGGGCGTCTCTAATCCATCCTCGGAGCCAGACCACTGAGGAGCTTTTTGACTGCATCAGGGACTTCAGCTCCAGTGATGGACGGACACCCACCCAACCCCTCAGGGTCTTCCTCCTTCACAGAGGATGTGTTGGTGGGATTGAGGAGGTCCTCGAAGTATTCCTGCCACCTCCCGACAGCATCCCCAGTCAAGGTGAACAGCTTCCCACTTCAACTGTAAACAATATTTGTGGAGACCTCTATGAAAACACTAAAAACAAGCACACAGTTTTCCTTGCCCAAACATGGGTCACCAGGATCCCCCCCAGGAGACTGACCTGGGGGCGGGGCTCAAAGGCAAGCCCTTGGTGGTCGGGTTTCTGCCCATGGAACCTGGCTGGGCCCAGACCAAAAAGGAGACATGGCCCGCTCTGCCATGGACCCACCACCTATGGGAGGGGCTATATGGGTCAGGTGCAGTGTGAGTTGGGTGGCAGCTGAACGCAGGGTTTCTGTCAGACCAATCCTTGGTTACTGACTCTGGTTCTTGGGACATTGAATGTCACCTCTCTGGCGGGAAAGGAGCCTGAGCTGGTACGTGAGGTAGAGAGAAACCAACTAGATATAGTCGGACTCACCTCAATGCATAGCTTGTACTCTGGAACCAACCATCCCGAGTGAGGCTGGACCTTATCCTATTCTGGAGTTGCTCATGGGGAGAGGCAACGAGCCAGTGTGGACATCCTTGTTGCCCCTCGTCTCGGTGCTCACATGTTGGGGTTCTCCCTAATCAACAAAAGAGTAGCTTCCCTCCGTCTTTGGGTGGGGAGATAGGGCCTGATTGTTGTTTGTGCTTATGCACCAAATGACAATTCAGAGTATCCACCCTTCTTGAAGTCTTTAGGCGGTGTGTTGGAGTATGCTCCCCAGGAGACACACTCGTTGTCCTGAGAGACTTCAATGTCCACGTGGACAATGATAGTGTGACCTGAAGAGAATGATCGGTAGGTATGGTCTCTCGTGTCTGAATCTGAATGGTGTTTTGTTGTTGGACTTCTGTGCTCATCACAGTTTGTCCATCACGAACACCATGTTCAAACAAAGGGTGCCATAAGTACACTTAGCACCAGGATAACCTAAGTTGCAGTTTGACGATCGACTTTGCAGTCGTGTCACTGGACTTGTGGACACATGTTCTGGACACTCGGGTGAAAAGAGGAGCTGAGCTGTCAACCGATCACCACCTGGTGATGAGCGGACTCTGATGGCGGGAGAAGCCGCCCTCCAGACATTGCAGGCCCAAGCAAGTAGTTAGAGTTTCTTGAGGACATTTGGTGGTGTCTCCTGTCAGAGGGCCCTTTAACTCCTTCCTCCGACAGAGCTACAGCCACATCCCGAAGGAGGCGGGTGACATGGAATCTGAATGGGCCATGTTTTGTGCCTCCACTGCTGAGGCAGCAGCCCATAGCTGTGGCCGGAAGGTTATGGGCGCCTGTTATGGCGGCAACCACCACACTCGGGGTGGACACCTGCAGTGCAGGAAGCCGTCCAGCTGAAAAAGAAGGCCTATCAGGTCTCATTGACCTGTGGGACTCCCGAGGCAGCAGACAGGTACCGATAGGCCAAACTTGCTGCATTGCATGCTCTCGCCGATGCAAAATCTCGGACATGGGAGTAGTTCGGTGAGAGGATGTAAAGCGTGATGTTTAATTATATTTATATAATTTTGAGCTATAGTAAGCACATTAACACTCCAACAGTTCTAACAAAATGTAATATTTACATATAGATTATGTGGGTGTTAGTTTTCCAAAATGCTTAATCTTACTAAAGCCTCTCTGCCAACTCTGGGTGAAGGCAGGAAACATCCTGAATTTTAACATATGGCAGCAAATGACAAAAATTGTCCATGTGCTGGCATACGATGCCACTTCAAATGGGTGTTAACAGAGCAATAGATTTTAATGCAAATTGTTGTTTTTGTTTAATCTTCCTAATTTTATATTTATTTTAATATTTTCAAGCCAAAGCACTCCAACATCAGACCACTAATGTAACCTACCCACACTGGCAAAGCTAGTTGATAAAAAATGTATATAAAAAAAACAAAAAGGCGGGTTTTGGTGATGTGTATAATGGGAGACCTAGTTACATGCTTTCAGAACTTTCTCCACCTTTGATGGAATGTACAATTTGTACAATTCAATTGAAAAACAAACTACTGGGACCACTGAGTGTCACAGCAGAGAAAAAAAAAAGCCCTCTCATCCAAAGTTCATAGGTTTGAGCCCCAGGTGAAACACAGCCATCAGTTGTTGAGAGCTCCTGTGAGGGATGGCATTTCCTGTCACTTACAAGCAATGGCGGGTGTATTTGAATTCATGAATATGAAAGAATGGATAGTTTCTTAACAATAAATCAGTCACATTTAAAATACAGGGATCCCTCACTTTCCATGGTTAATGGGGACCGAGCCACCCCCCCCTCCACGACCACTGATTTCTGCGAAGTAGGATCGACCCACCTGACTGACGTATACGTACATGTATATGTGTATATAATATCAATAAATACATATTCAACACTATAAATGCTTATAATAACAATTAAACATTCAAAAATAATGCATAAGACGTAAATAAAATATCAATACAGATACACAGATGTGCACCCTGCATAAAAATGTAAGTAGTTGTGTTTATTTTTTTTTTCTCCTTTTTTTTGTACGTTTGTTTTTTTTTTTTTTTTGTTTTTTTTTTTCCCATAGTTGGCCTTGTTTCCCTTATTCTTCCTTAATTCCCTTATTTTTTATTCTTCAAGGAATAGTTTTTGAAAAACTTGCAATGCACTGAAACCACAGAAACCGAAACCAAAAGAAGTGAGGGATCACTGTACAGACGCTCCCCGACTCAACTATCTGCTCAGATTGGCACAATCTACCATGCATACATGCTTACTCAGTTAAGCAAAGAGAGTTGTAAAATGAATGAAAACCCAAGAAAGAGAACTCTCCATTCTGCTGATTCACATCAGTGATTCACATCAGTTATTCACATCAGTGATCCACATCAGTGATTCACATCAGTGCAGGCTGAGTACTAAATGAGTTCAACGACACCCTTGCACACTTAAAAGACCGGAAGTCCGTATAACCCGTGCTTTGTTTCAAGCAAGTAAACTTCTTTCAGCAAGTGCACTACTTTTGGTATTGAGCGCCTCACATATTGTAAGTGTTGATTGACTGTTTTAAGCTTCATGTAAAGTGACTCGGCTCAGCTTCATGTCATGTGACCATCCACTGACCATCGGAACCATTTACAAGCAGAAAAATCGCATCATAGAGAATGTTAAAATGTATATTTGCTACTGTATTTGATATTTGATAACTGAATTTGATTAAAATTTATCAATTTGAAATTATTTTGCTTGAATATAATTTATTTGAAATTAATGTTGATATAATTTGATAGATTTGATATTATTTTACAATGTTATGTTTATAATAATTGATTTAGGGGTGTTTTATGAGATACGGTAATGCTATTTATGGATGTATAGTACAGGTGTTAGCTACATGCATAGCGTTAGCACTTCCTGAGAACAACAAATATAAATAAGCAGACTATATTTGCGGTTAGTATATCACAGTTTATCATAATTAAATGTTCAAGGTTATTGTTATTATTTAAAACTCAGAAAGATAGATGGGTTGTGTTTCGGTAGCATTAGGTTTTCTTAATTGGAATTTTTTGCGAGCAAACAGCTAGCGTGCTTACGACTGTGCCCGAGCGGTTATTGCTAATTTGTGTAGGCGTAAAAAATCAGCTTTATAGCGTTTAATATTCTGTTTGTTTTAAACATTGTTTGTTTTTTAATTAAAGATTGTACCCATTTTGTGGATTACTGAGGTAAGTTGCGTGTGTGTTAATCTCACGAACTGTAAGTACAACAAACATTATTAGCGCATTAGCGTGTCTACACAGTACTGGCGTAAAACCCACATGCCTGGTTAATTTAGAGGGGCGGACAAGAAGATGACCGGATACAGAAAGGGTACGTGTGTTCGTTGCAAGAAAGGGAAGGCTCGAAGGCTGAATAAAGATAGAATTTGCGTTGTGGAGTGTGCCCCGACCCAAGGAACGGGCAAACAAAATGGCGTCGGGTGTAGAGGAACTCTCGTTAACGATGCAAGAAACAACAGGGCAGACAATTCTGAAGATGAAATGGATGGTATAACAGTTCCAGAAGGTGAGGATCTACCGTGTGGGAAATGTACCAAAGCCATTGGAGACAGACTCCAGAGCATGCAGTGTGAGTCATGCCCTAACTAGTTTCACTTTGTCACTTGCTGCAATATGAATGACCGCCAATATCAATCCCTTATTGACTTTGGAATGAGAGGGATTGTGAGATGGTTGTGTAAAAGTTGTGACAGAGACATTCTGAAGACTCCTAGTAGTTATGGAAAGGGCGATAGAGATCTGGCTGAGGTCAAACAACGTTTGGCAGCACTAGAAGACTCCAGAGATATCGAGAAGATGATTAAACGTCAAGTGATGAGATACATGGAAGAACAGTCTGAGCTGGAGAAATGCCGACTCAATATTGTTATACACGGTGTCCCAGAACCCCCCCAGGGGATCGAGGGTGATGAGGGAGAGATGAGAGATACCACAACGGCTGAGAGGAAAAATCACGACCTCATGAAACTCACTCAATTAAAACTGGTACACAAAGATCTAGAGATACAGGAGGCAGATGTTGTAAATGCCTTCCGTATTGGTGCCAGAAAGGAGGACGGTAAACCTCGTATGTTGTGTGTCAAGCTATGTGACCGCGAAGTGAAGAAGAGGCTCCTTGATATACCAGCTACCTGAGGAAGGTGGAGGGAGGATGGCAACGAAGGGTCTACATCAATCCGGATCTCACCAGTCTACAACGCCAACATAGTCATGAAGCCAGAGTTGAACTCAAATGTAGAAAAGACAATGGAGAGACCAACCTACATAGGATCACGGCACACATCATGATCAGAGACTCGCGTATAATGATTACGTTAGTATTAATTCTTTAAAATGTATTGCCACTAATTTTGAAAGTTTGTTGAGTAAAATAGAGGAGTTTAGAAATATTGTTTATGATATTAAACTGGATATAGTATTTGGTAGTGAAACACGGTTAAAAGAGGAAATTGACAATGCATATATTAATATACCTGGATTTAGTGTTTAGGGAAAAGACAGGAGTCAGAGTTGGAGGTAGCAGAGATAAAAATGTTGAGGTTCTCTTTGGGAGTAACGAGGATGGATAGGCTCAGAAACGAGTACATCAGAGGGACAGCACATGTTAGATGTTTTGGAGACAAAGTCAGAGAGGCTAGATTGACATGGTTTGGACATGTACAGAGGAGGGATAGTGAGTATATTGGTAGTAGGATGCTGAGGTATGAACTACCAGGCAGAAGGCCTCGAGGAAGGCCAAAGAGAAGATTTATGGATGTGGTGAAGGCGGACATGAAGGTCGTTGGAGTAAGAGCAGAAGATGCAGAGGATAGGGTGAGATGGAGGGAGATCATTTGCTGTGGCGACCCCTGAAGGGAACAGCGGAAAGAAAAAGAAGAAGAAGAAGGAGAGATACTAATGATGTTAGAGGAGGTGTTTTATTTTATGTTAAATATTTATTTGTTGAACCCTGTGAGGAACTAAATGTTATGAATGTAAAGGACGTTCTATGGTTACAGTTAAAAAGTGTGAAAGCTCCTGATAATATTTTAGGAGTAGTGCATAGAAAAGGTGACAGTGATTTTACACTCAACACCAATTTCATTGAACAAATTGAACTAGCCACACAGTTGAGCAATGGTAAAATATTCAATTATATTACCAAGGAGTCTTTTTCAGTATTGTATAAAAGCTATGTCAGACCACTCTTAAAGTATTGTGTTCAGGTATGGTCCCCGTTCTTGCAGAAGGACAGGGACATTTTAGAAAAAAGTCCAGAGGAGGCTACGAAGATGGTCCCTGGACTCAAGAATATGCATTATGAAGACAGGTTGAGGGAACCTGGACTAAGTACATTCGAGAATAGACGCATCAGAGGAGATCTCATCGAAGTTTTCAAAATTTTGAATGGTTTTGTGAATATTGACAGAAGTGCTTTCTTTGAGATGAGGGAATATAGTGTCCTGAGGGGACATTCCAATATAATGCAAATTAAAAGGTCAAGATTGGATGTTAGAAAATGCTTTTTTAGTAACCGTACAGTCACCATGTGGAACAACTTACCACAATATGTAGTCAGTTCATCAACAGTAAACGAATTTTAAAATAATTATGATTATTATTATAATGGTTTTTGAGTTGTTATAAGTTAAGTTGCTATTAGTGTTTTATTAGCTTTATTTAGTTTTATTTAGCTATTTAGTGTTTATTAGATGTGTGCTTTTATGTACAACTTTGTACAAATTTCTTTTTTCACATAATAAAATGTTTTCAATGTTTTCAATGTTTTCATTATGAGTGTCATATGTCACACGTCATACGTTCACTTTCAACTGACGTTCGGCCGTCCGAAACCAATTAAAAACGTAAGTCGGGGAGCGTCTGTAATGGTAAACAATATTTAGTACTGAAGTTCCATCATGTAAAGTAACCCTCATTAACCCCTAATAAAGTTCATACAGCAAAACCCATCGTTCACAAATAGTTCATAAGACACCAAAGTGATGTTGCTGAAAACTGTCACTGAGGAAAAGTGTACAAAATAATTTCAAAGGCATTAGATCAGTGGTTCCCAACCTGGGTTCGATCGAACCCGAGGGGTTCGGTGAGTCAGTCTCAGGGGTTCGGCGGAGCCTCTGCCACGGAGGTCAGGACACACCCGACTCATCATGTCAATTAGTGATGACATGCCCCGCTTGGCCATCACTGGCTGCAGATGATCACATCACATTGCTTGGCCAATCAGTGCCGCGGGGAATTTAGCCCGCTCAGTAGTCAATGTGTGAAGTCGTGAGATTTTTTTCGGAATATTTTAATCCATACTAACTATGTCAAGAAAATAAAGAAAGTGGTTGGACGAATATGTACAACATGGATTCACATGCATCACGGAACGTGATGGGACTCAGCATCCTATCTGAATGATTTGCAATGCCAAGTTGAGCAACTCTAGCCTCGCACCAGCAAAACAAAAGGAACACTTCGTGAAACTGCATGGAGATGGGAATACAAGAACACAACAGTACCTATTTCTTGAATTTGTAAAAAAATCATATTTTTATTTTTCACTGATGAAGGGTTCGGTGAATGTGCGTATGAAACTGGTGGGGTTCGGTCCCTCCAACAAGGTTAAAAACCACTGCATTAGATAGACTATGAAATACAATGAAGTAGATTTAATGTCGCACAATACAAAATAAATGGATGCTCTTGTCATGTTTTATTTATTTATTTATTTATTTTTACAAACAGGGTGGCATGGTGCCACAGTGGTTAGCACATTTGTATCACAGCAAGAAGTTCCCGAGTTCAATTCCTGGGCTCGGGGTGTTTCTGTCGTCCCATTGCTTGCGTAGGTTTTCTCTGGAAACTCTGGTTTCCTCCTAAAACATGTGTAATAGGAATACAGACTTGTGGTGGCTAATTGTCCCTAGATATGGATGTTAATTGTTGTATGTGTTGGACCTGTGGTTGCCTGGCAAGCTGTCTCGAGGGTATCCTGCCCTCGCCCAGAGTTGGCTGAGATAGGCTCCAGCCTTCTCACAACCCTCATTAGAATTAAGCAGCTTAAAAATGAATGAATGACTGAAAGAATTAATGCATTTTCCTAGCAGCATTATCTGTTTTAGGTATTCAGGGAGGCAGGAGTCCATCCCAGCCGACAGTGAGTGAAGGATACACCCTTAGCTGGGACAACACACACACACACACACACACACACACACACACACACACACACACACACACACACACACACACACACACTCACACAACTACATTCACATCTAGGAGAAATTGAGAATATCTGATTTGCCGAATTCTTTTTCTTTCAATTTTCTCATATTCTATTTGAAGCACCCCATGCATTGGAGAAAAAAGGCAAACTTCACAGTGAAACGCCCTTGCCAGCTACAGGGCTGAAACGCCAACCTTTCATACTGTATGGCAGAAGTGCTAACAACTTTGCCACCATGTCCCCTTTTAAAATTTATGAAATGACATATCTTATCTGGTACGAGTGGTTGCCAAGAGGATGACATCGGCATTAAAGAAGCTGCAGAAATTTATAGCTAGTACTGGTTGTCGTTCAGTGAGGCCGGTGGCGTAGTGGTCAGGGTGCTGCACTCCTGATCGGGTGGTTGTATGTTCAAATCCCAGTTAGACCCCCACTGTGCTAAGACCCCTGGGCAAGGTCTCAACCACAAGTGTGCCTCTATTCACCCAGCAGTATAAATGGGTACCAGTAAAAATGTACTGGGAAGGTAACCTGCGATGGACGAGCGTCCCATTTAAAAGGAGATGAACTCCTGGTAGCTCCATGCTGCAAAAACCAGGGCTAAGCACCGGCCTGATGAGCCACTATGACTCGAGTGTAAAAAGCCTAAAGGACTTACTGGTTACCTTACTGGTTGTCTTTGACATGTGACTTGTGTTCTAAAATACTCTTCATATACCTGGGATGTCTTTTCTTGAAAAACAAAGCAAAAAAAATAAATAAATAAAGCAAAAAACAAAACAAAACAAAACAACAACAACAAAACAAACACAACTAAAGCCTGCAAAAACTCGACATTAAATCTCCCCAAGACATGTGGGAAAATGTGCTATAATTTGTTGACACCAATTTTGAACTTATTGGCTGAACTTTCAAAACAAATAAGGGATGTTTGTTTTGAAAACAATACTGCATATCAACAAAAGAACACAATACCTATGATGAAGCATGGTGGTGGCTGGATCATGCTCTCAGGTTGTTTTTCTTCAGGTGAAACAGGGTTTAGTTATGGGGAGGGAATGAACACTTTAAAACACTACACTTTTTTTTTTTTTGCACAAATTCCAGCACAAAACCCTTCAGGCTTTGGATTAAAAGGGAAAGATGAATAAACGTTTTGCTTTTCATTATGAGAATAACCTGAACATGTTTCCAAATTAATAAGATAAGGTTTATGAAGAAAACATTAATTTTCTGTATGTTTAAGTTGATGGGTTACAAATATGGAAAATTACACCAGTTCCTGCAGGTTTCTCATGACAGAGGCTGAGCCAAACATGTATGGTTGATGGTAAAATCACAGCTATGCCTTAGTTATGGTGATGAAAACTCATTACCTTTTGGTGATTTACGCACACATTCGCTAAAGCTGCATTCAATACGTCCTTTCATTCATGCATTGTGTTGCTGCCACATTTATTACCCAAGAAAGTCGAAAGTCTGCCTACTAAAACAAGAATATATATAATATGTATTTATATTTTATTTACATCTTATGCATTGTTTTTGAATGTTTAATTGTTATTATAAGCATTTATAGCATTGAACACATTTTTTTTTTTATATTATATACACATACATGTACGTATATACAGTGGTACCTTGAATTATGAGTGTCTTTTACAACAAATTTCCCATGATACGAGCTTCTATCCTACCAAAAATGTGCCCCATCCAACCAGCAAATTTTTAACTTACGAGCTCTGCTAGTGAAATGGATTTTCCAGGCCGATTAGCCTCGTATTCTTTTGCGTGTATTATTCCCCGCTTCGAGAATGCCTCGTGCACTGCTTCTTAATTAATTTTTTGTGGTGCCCCCTATAGGAGCAAACAAAGAAAATCATTGCACCCCCCATAAATATAAATAGTGTTTACTGTACTTCATATCATTTGCTCAGTGCAGCACAGTGAGAGCGCTACTTCCACCTACTGGAGCGGATGTGCAATTACATTGAATTCTAGTGGCAAATAAGCATGTTCTCCAGGGTGATATGTGCATCCCATAGCATCACACCAGGGTGCGCCCAACTATTTGAGAAGCATTGGCTTTGTGGGAGTTCAACCCAAGCCTTTCCTCGCTAACATTCATTTCGTGCACATGCACAAAATTGTCCTCCTCCTCTGTCACGCAACGCCTTATGCCTGCCCACGTGACATCTTCACATAACATCTTCGCCCCAGTCGACGATCGGAAGGGTTAGTTAACTTATTGTTTATTCTTATTTTATTATTATTATTATTATTATTATTATTATTATCATCATCATCATCATCATCATCATCATTTTCTGTAACCGCTTCATCCTAATTAGGGTCGCGGGGAGGCTGGTGCCCATCCCAGCCAACTCAGGGTGAGGGCAGAGTACACCCTGGACAGCTCGTCAGGCCATAACCCAGTTAGCTGCACTGGGGGGGAGGACAGTGACAACCTTGTGGAGAGTGGGACTCGAAACCCCAACCTTTGGATCAGCGATCCGACACCTTATACCACTAGTCCACCACTGCCCCTAATAATAATAATAATAATAATAATAATAATAATAATAATAGGGCAGTGTTTCTGTCCCTTGCTAAAAAAGGGTTGTGACAGGAAGGGCATCCGACGTAAAAACCTCTGCCAAATCAAATATGCAAATCAGATGATTCGCTGTGGCGACTCCCGAGTAAAAGGGAAAAAGCCGAAAGGAAGACATTATTATTATTATTATTATTATTATTATTATTATTATTATTATTATTATTATTATTATTTACAGTAAAGATTTATATGCAGCAGAGAGGGATCGGGTGATCCTGGCACATTCAGGCTGGTTAGGCTCATCATCAGCTCAGGGCCCTCACCCTCTCCACACGCAGCCCAGACAGCGAATGGGACTTTTCCCAGGATGCACTGCCTCGTCAAACCCACCAAGAACTTTCCGGAGAATATGGAGACTCCCCAACACTGCAGCCTTCTGCATTGCCCAGACTGTCAGAATGGCTGTGCTCCCGGTAGCAAACCCAGGCACACCCTTGATCTGTGTTAATAGATCAGGAGGTACCAAACCGAGGGCGCCGAGAACAATGGGGAGTCGGACGACTTTGTATTTTCGATACAAACAAGACATTTCAAAGGTGAGGTCCGCATATTTTGCATGCTTCTCCTGAATCTTGTCAATCACATTGCTGTCAAAAGGGACAGAAAATTCAATAATATTAATAATTCCATTGGATTTATCAAAAAGGACAAGATCAGGTTTGTTGGCTTCAATTCTACTCAGGCTGTATATGGGCCGATTCCAAAGAAGCTTGAAATGATCATTTTCCATGACACCCTGGACATGATCAGGGTCATACCATGGATGGACCTCTGAGTCAAAACCACACGCATGACGGAGACGATAATAACAGGAACGTGCCATGCCATCATGTCTTTTCAGAGAAGACGTTTGTGCCAAAACAGGACAACCACTGACAAGTTGTTGGACAGTTTCACTAAATTCACGACACAAACGACATTTGGGATTTACATTTTCCCTCATAATATTAATATTATATATAATATTATGTTGACGATTGCGTGTTGGAAGTGACTGGTCCTGAGCAGCAAAAAGAAAGCCCTCAGTTTCACTTTTCAGACCAGCCGACTTCATCCAGGCAAAGGAGTCGGAAGGATTACTGTTCCGCCCAGCACACTGCACATAAACACGATGTCGTGGTTTTCCAGACAGTTTTTCCTTGAAATGACGACTCAGCAGATTTTATGAAAGACTTCACCTGGTTGACACGCATAGATGTCCAGCAGTACTTCGCCATCGACAAAATCAACACTGACGTTGAGATTCTGTCCAGCAGCCTTGGCGCGTTTAAGATAACTATGGAAGTCCTCGCTTTCATCGTGAGTCTTGATGTGCTCCACAAGAGGATCATCAGATAAATAAATATGTACAAAAGTACACAATAAAACACGATCATCAAGTGCCTCCACATTAATCAAACCTCATCCCCCGGAATTGATTGATAAATATAAACGATTGATAGAGGAACGAGAGTGGTGAGCTCGGTTATCAGACATGATCCTTCTTGTAAGGCGATCAAGACCCATGATGTCATCCTTTGTCCAATCAACAACACCAAAAGAGTAAGAAAGGACAGGCACTGCGTAAGTATTTGTGGCTTTGACCTTGTTTCTCGCATTTAGCTCCGAACTCCAGATCTTTTTTAGACGAGATTTGTATTCGGCCCAAAGTTTGTCTTTTATGTGGGCATTCTGGAGCTTGTCTTGAACTTGCATCCCCAAATAGGTGTACGATTGCCATGTAACTCAGCTGATCCATCTCTGATTGCCTTTCCACATTTTAAATGAATAATGTTACATTTATCAAGTCCGAAAGTCATACCAATATCTTGTGAAAAGGACTCGATAAGGAGAATTTGTCTCTTCAAGTTGGAATCTCCTTTGGCAATCAGCTCGATGTCATCCATGTAAAGGAGATGAGTAAGAGGTGTTAGGGATCTGTGCTGTGGAGGTGCTGGATGATAACCTTCCTCCTTATTGAGCAAAAAACTCAAGGGATTAAGTGACAAACAAAAAAGCAGAGGACTAAAAGAATCCCCCTGGAATATCCCTCTCTTAATTGAAATAGGTTCTGAAGTCTTAACCTGACCTTGCGAGGACATCTCAAGCTGAGTTGACCAGCAACTCATTAAAGACTTTATTGAGTAAATGGAGTAATCGCTCAGGTAGGCCAACACATTGCAAGGACTTCAGAGTCCATTCCTGAGGGACAGAGTCGGATGCTTTTTTGTAGTCAATCCAGAACATTGAGAGGTTGCGGTGGTAAGTTTTAGCCTCTTCAAGTATCATTTTCTGGACCAATAACTGATCTTTGCATCCCAAACATTCCTTTCTGTCTCCCTTTTGCTCCGGGTAAATAATTTCACTGGAGGAGAAATAGGATGACACGAGATTTGTCAAACACCCTGTAAAGATTTTGTACATAGTATTCAGGCAGGTAATAGGGCGGGAATTTTTAGGATCTGTCAAGTCTCCTTTCTTTGGGATGAGTATTGTGTGACCTTTACAGAACCAAGGAGGGACATCTCCTGTGTCCATCAAATAATTAAACAAGTGAGTAGATGTGGTTGGACACAGGAGAACAGTTTACAAAACCGATTTTGAATGCCGTCAGGTCCTGGAGCTGTGTTAGATTTGGACATTTTTATTGTTTACTTGCCATGAGATCTTATTTTAAGGCAAAGCTCCAGCCACCACATGTCTTCCCTTGTTTCTTTTAATTTACATTGAAATTGGTTTTCTTTACTTTTCTTGCTTTTCCCATTGTTGGAAGGTTTGGAAACTGTATGTAATTCCTCTAAAATTCGAATAGCGGCAAACATGCAACAATTAATCTCATGCAGGGAACTCTCCGCGTCAAGAGTTACAGAAATGATTTAATTTAATTTATCAATTTCATTTTGTGGAAAAAGATTTTATTGCAGTTTTAACTGGCTTCCTTTTGTCAATTGGTGAATCTAAAATCTCTCTATAGTAACGGTTAAACAAAACAGAAATATGATCATCATGAACTGAAGATGTGGAAAAATCATTGGTCAAATCAGAAAGTGGAAAGTTAGGGGAATTTTCATTGTTGCCATCAGGTGGGATAACTTCATTGGGAAGAGGGGAGAGAAGGACGCGGGCATTCATCTGCAATTTAGGGTCTGCCTCTATCCGAACGTTGGGTTCTTGAGAAGGTACCTGACCACTTGCAGGGAAATTATCATCTGCATCACGGCGCATGTAGATCTTTAATCGCCGGAGTTGATCTCGCAAATTTTGTTGGGTCAGGTCAGCATACAAAGGGTTGGCATTGTCCCAACATTGCTTTAGCGACTTGCCATTGATACGTGGATTTTCAGGCCAATCAGTCGCCTTCGCACACTCAAGTAGTGTGGATTTTAGATGGTTCATCCAGGATATTCGTGGACGGGTTCTTTGCCTCCCCCTGGGGTAAGTCCCATTTCCAGTTTGGCAGGTTTGATTACCGGAGGGAGGCTGACTGGGCTGCGGAAGTAAAAGATTAAAAAAATGTTTTCCGTTCAGTAACCCAGTAGTAAACCAGCTTCGGGGGGTCAGCCCGAACTGGGTGATGTACGTTTAGTTCAGGGAAAATCCCCTATCCAGGCCCACCACGCGGAGGTGTACATCATCAAGCCCTTATTATTATTATTATTATTATTATTATTATTAAATGCAGCCATGAGGCGGGGGGGGGCACTAACCAGTGTCTCTCCCCCTTATGCTGGTCCCAAGCCCGGATAAATGCAGAGGGTTGCGACAGGAAGGGCATCCGGCGTAAAACTTCTGCCACATTTAAAAATGCAAATGATCAAAACAAAATTCATACCGGATCGGTCGAGGCCCGGGTTAACAACGACCGCCATCAGTGCTGTCAACCAACAGGGTGCTGATGGAAATTGGACTACTGTTGGTCGAAGACGTCGAAGAAGGAGAGGCGGGAGGCGTGTCCGTAGGCAGAGAGAGAAGAGGAAATGCGTGAGCCTCGGACTGAGAGTAGGGACTTTGAATGTTGGAACTATGCAAGGAAAAGATAGGGAGCTGGCTGACATGATGCAGAGGAGGAAGGTGGACATACTGTGTGTTCAGGAGACAAGGTGGAAAGGTAGAAAGGCTAAAAGCTTAGGAGCAGGGTTTAAACTGTTTTATAATGGTGTGGATGGGAAGAGAAATGGAGTAGGAGTCATCTTGAAGGAGGGGTTTGTCAGGAATGTTCTAGAAGTGAAAAGAGTGTCAGACAGAGTGATGAGTCTCAAGTTAGAAATTGAAGGCGTGATAGTCAATGTTGTTAGTGCTTATGCCCCACAGGCAGGATGTAAGCTAGAAGAGAAGGAGAGATTCTGGAGTGAGTTAGATGAAGTGATGCAGAGTACCCCCAGAGGTGAAAGAGTGGTCATTGGAGCAGACTTCAATGGACATGTTGGTGCAGGCAACAGAGGGACGAGGAAGTGATGGGCAGGTTTGGTATCCAGGACAGGAACACAGAAGGACAGATGTTGATCGATTTTGCAAAAAGGATGGAAATGGCTGTGGTGAATACTTTCTTCCAGAAGAAACAGAAGCATAGGGTGACTTATGAAAGCGGAGGTAAGAGCACACAGGTAGACTACATCTTGTGTAGGCGATGTAATTTGAAGGAAGTCAGTGACTGCAAAGTAGTAGTGGGTGAGAGTGTTGCCAAACAGCATAGGATGGTGGTGTGCAGGATGACACTGATGGTGAGAAAGGTGAAAAAGGCAAAGGTAGAGCAGAATACAAAGTGGTGGAAGCTGAAAAAGGAAGAGTGTCGTGTTGTCTTCAAGGAGGAGTTGAAACAGGCTTTGGGTAGTCAGGAAGTGCTTCCAGAGGACTGGACAACCACAGCCAATGTGATCAGGGAGACCGGTAGGAGAGTATTTGGTGTGTCCTCTGGAAGGAAAGTAGATAAGGAAACTTGGTGGTGGAATGAGGAAGTGCAGGAGTGTGTACAAAAGAAGAGGTTAGCCAAGAAGAAGTGGGACATTGAGAGGACCGAAGAGAGTAAACAGGAGTACAGGGAGACACAGCGTAAGGCGAAGGTAGCAGTGTCAAAGGCCAAACAGAGGGCGTATGATGACTTGTATGATAGGTTGAACAGTAAGGAGGGAGAAAATGATCTATACAGGTTAGCACAGCAGAGAAATAGAGATGGGAAAGACGTGCAGCAAGTTAGAGTGATAAAGGACAGAGAGGGAAATGTATTGACTGATGACAGAAGTGTGCTGGGAAGATGGAAAGAGTACTTTGAAGAGCTGATGAATGAGGAAAATGAGAGAGAAAAAGAGTAGAAGGGGTGACCGTTGAGGAGCAGGAAGTAGCAAAGATTAGTAAGGGAGAAGTGAGGAGGGCATTGAAGAGGATGAAGAGTGGAAAGGCAGTTGGCCTCTGATGACATACCAGTTGAGGTATGGAAGTGTCTAGGGGAGGTAGCAGTAGATTTTCTGACAAGAATATTCAACAAGGTCTTAGAAAGTGAGCAGATGCCAGAGGAATGGAGGAGAAGTGTGCTTGTGCCCATTTTTAAGAACAAGGGCGATGTACAGAGTTGTGGCAACTACAGAGGGATAAAGTTGATGAGCCATACAATGAAGCTATGGGAAAGAATAGTGGAAGCAAGACTAAGGGCAGAGGTCAGCATTTGTGAACAACAGTTTGGTTTCATGCCAAGAAAGAGCACCACAGATGCAGTGTTTGCTTTGAGGATGTTAATAGAGAAGTACAGAGAAGGTCAGAAGGAGCTGCATTGTGCCTTTGTGGATCTGGAGAAAGCATATGACAGGGTGCCGAGAGAAGAACTGTGGTATTGTATGAGGAAGTCTGGAGTGACAGAGAAGTATGTTAGAGTGGTGCAGGACATGTATGATAGATGTAAGACAGTGGTGAGGTGTGCTGTCGGTGTGACAGAAGAGTTCAAGGTGGAGGTGGGACTACATCAAGGGTCAGCTCTCAGCCCCTTCTTGTTTGCTATGGTGATGGACAGGCTAACAGATGAGGTTAGACAAGAATCTCCATGGACTATGATGTTTGCAGATGACATTGTGATCTGTAGTGAGAGCAGAGACCAAGTGGAGGAAAATCTAGAGAGGTGGAGGTATGCCCTGGAAAGGAGGGGATTGAAGGTTAGTCTTAGTAAGACAGAATACATGTGTGTGAGCGACAAGGACCCAAGAGGAACTTTGAGGTTACAGGGGGCAGAGATAAAGAAGGTGGAGGATTTTAAGTACTTAGGCTCAACAATCCAGAGCAATGGAGAGTGTGGAAAAGAGGTGAAGAAGCGCGTGCAGGCAGGTTGGAATGGATGGAGAAAAGTGTCCGTGTGATGTGTGATAGGAGAGTATCGGCAAGAATGAAGGGAAAAGTGTACAAGACGGTGATGAGGCCAGCAATGTTGTATGGTTTAGAGACAGTGGCCCTGGGGAAAAGACAGGAGTCAGAGTTGGAGGTAGCAGAGATGAAAATGTTGAGGTTCTCTTTGGGAGTAACGAGGATGGATAGGATCAGAAATGAGTACATCAGAGGGACAGCACATGTTAGATGTTTTGGAGACAAAGTCAGAGAGGCTAGATTGAGATGGTTTGGACATGTACAGAGGAGGGATAGTGAGTATATTGGTCGTAGGATGCTGAGGTTGGAACTACCAGGCAAAAGGCCCAGAGGAAGACCAAAGAGAAGATTTATGGATGCAGTGAAGGCGGACAAGTCGTTGGAGTAGGAGTAGAAGATGCAGAGGATAGGGAGAGATGGAGGCAGATCATTTGCTGTGGCGACCCCTGAAGGGAACAGCCGAAAGGAAAAGAAGAGAACTATTATTATTATTATTATTATTATTATTATTATTATTATTATTATTAACTATTCATTGTTTTTACAAGTTTATTTTTAATATATGAGATCAAGTACATGTGGGTGTGTAGGTGTTTGTGTGTGTGGGTGTGTGTGTGTGTGTGTGTGAGCGTGTGTATATATATATATATATATATATATATATATATATATATATATATATATATATATATATATATATATATATATATACAGTAGGCCCTCGACATTCGCGGGGGTTCGGTTCAGAGCCTTCCTGCAAATCGAGATAATCCTTGAGTTCTGTACCCGGAAGTAAAACCCCATGTATCACGTCACATGCGTGAATGAGCAGCCGGAAGTAAAATACTATGTATCTATTACATGCACTAAAATATGCTTCTTAAACACATTCTATAGACAATCTTACTCATTAATACAGTATTAATGTAGTAAAATATAGTAATGATTAAGAAAAACGTTTCAATATTTACTGTTATTTTTATTGAGGATAAACAGCATATACTGTTGTAAAGCATTCTTTTTAAAGTCGTTTTCAATTATTATTATTCCAGTACAGTACCTCAATTAATTCTTAGAATGTTTGTGCGTGAGATTTTATGTGCTGTAGCATGTTTAACAAATGATACCAAAAGGATAAACTTTATTACACTTCATGTCCTTTTATATTGAACTTGGAGTGATGTCTTGGAGTGACGTCTCCAAGATGGCACTGCCTGAAAGGCAAAGTCACTGAGTTCTTAGAGTCAAATTGTTTCTTTGTTCATTTTCATTTTTTTTGTTTGTTTGTTTGTTTGTTCATGTTTTGCACTATGATTGGTCGACCCTACTACAGCTATGAGCAGCTTCAGCTTCGGGCAACTAAGCACGCAACAACTTCTATCTTGTGGTTATATTCTATGAGAACTCCATGCTAGCGGTTAGCTAGTAGTTACCGGCGAAGCCCAGGCGGAGTTCTCATAGGCTTGGTTAGCACTTCCGGCCATACTACTTGAAAATGTCAGTCCCTGCGAAACAAGATGGACACGCTTCATGCGCAGATTGCAGCGCAGAGGATCTGCTGTGTTTCTGTGAAACATGGTTTGAGGAGAGTACACCGGATGAGGCGATTGCTCCAGCCGGCTGCATGGCCTTCATCCCCTGCAATCCCAAGAGCCTGAGTCGTCGTTCGGCCCCTTCCCGCCTGGGCTTCTTGTTAGCTGGGATGCGGCTTGCATTAAGCTGCCTACCATAGCATATTGGCTCTGCTAGCCGCATCCCGGCTAACAAGCCCAGTTGAGCGTGCTTAGTTATACACGCCCGAAGATATTCCGATCTTATAGCTGTAGTAGAGTCGACTGGTCGTAGAGGAGCAGAGAGCAAATCATGAACAAACAAAACAACAAATAAAAGAAATTAAAATGAACAAAGAAATAATTTGACTCCGAGTCTTCCGCGACGTCGCCCTCTGGGCAATGCCATCTTGGAGACGTCACTCCAAATTCAATGTAAAAGGACATGAAGAGTACTGTAATAAAGTTTATCCTTTTTGTATCGTTTGTTAAACATGCTACAGAACATAAAATCTCACGCATAAACATGAACTTAGGTACTGTACTGGAATAATAATTGAAAAAGATTTTAATACAAAAGTTCAGAGAAAACCGTCGTTCCTCAGGAGAAAGTCTTATTTCTTCAGAAAAGACATTCACCGTTTTCTATTGCTTAGCCAGAGAAGACACATAGCGTTTGAGTGGTATCATAGAGCTTAACTGGTAATTAAAACACACAAACACACAAAGAAAGGCTCATTGACAACTTGTGCGCGAATGAGGAAAAATGGGTGGAGCATGAGCTCAACCAATCAGGAGAAAGGAGGACAGCCATTGGCTGAATTTAAATCACGTGCCGGTTGCTCCGCAGTCAGCGAATACTCAAACCATGGGTGCAAAACCGCAAATAGTGACAAACACATACAGTAGTACCTCACTTTATGAAAGTTTCGTCAAACAAAAAATTCAGGTCATGAAACGCATTTTTCCTAAAATTTTTGTCTCTGCATTCAAAACAAGTTCATGTTACGAAAGCGCCATTTTAATAATTCAAACACAAAATTCATACATTCAAACAATGTACGAGTTGCTTTCCCATTGGTTGTCTCCCAACACCCCGCCCTGCTGGCCTCCCATTGGATAGGTGGGAGCTGAATCTCCATAATACAGTACTGTACCCATAATTTTCCCTGTACCCTTTTCGTGCGCCTTCGACCCATTGTTAGACACAAGCGTGAAGGAGAGCTGTATATATGAAAGTGGGATTCGGTTGAGTGAAATCGCAAAGGAGTATGGCCGAAACCCCTCTACAATTGGGACGGAGATATAGTGACAGAGGCGATTATTTTGGAAAAAGCAACCGCCATATTTAAGGACCTCATGAAGTAGGGTGGGGGGTGAGGGTTCTTCAGACCAGCAAGCCCCGTACTTTAAAGCATCACATGGGTGGTTTGAGATATTTTAAAAAGGTAAATAATTTTCTTTTACTTTTAACTCATATTTCATACAAAATTGGTGTACTTTAATAATTTTTAAAGGGTTTATGGGGTAATATTGGGAGCCTTGGAATGACTCACGCATTTTTCATATAAAATGCGGTTCAACTTACGAAAAAATGCAGGTTACGAAAAAGGTGAGGTAAAGTGAGGTACCACTGTATATATATATATATATATATATATATATATATATATATATATATATATATATATATATATATATATATATATATATATATATATATATATATATATATATATATATATATATATATATATATATCTGGGGGAACTCATCATGTGACACTAATCTAAAGGTCTATATGTAAATAAGCCTTTTACAATTAGCATATGATAAAATATAAACATAATTAAGACATGATTGTATTTGCTTTTTTCATGGTTTAATCGCACTTTGGTTTGTTTTACCCCTTGGTGAAGTTTCTCAGAATGGTGAGGGATATAACAATCACACCCGAGTATTTCTTTTATTTGTATTTATTTATGTGTTTATTATTATTTCTTATGTTATCATGTCCATCTCACAGCAAGAAAGTGTGGAGTGTGCATGTTCTCCTCATGCCTGCATGGGTTTCCTTTGGGTACTCCAGTTTCCTCCCACAGTTAAAGACATTAATATCAGGCTGAATGGCCGCACCAAATTGCCCACCATTGTGAGCAGTTGTCTGTTTGTTGCCCTCTGATGGTCTGGCAAGCTGTTAACTCAATTAGGGTCCATTTGAAAGTATACCATGAACAATTTTCTCCATCAGACAGTTCATGGTATACTTTCAAATGGACCCTAATTGAGTTTGAAGTAAGTGAGACAGCGATTTGGGACACTGAAGTACATACAAAAATAAGCATTTACACATGCATTTATTTGCTGAACTGCCTACTTCTAATAGTAGGGTTGCAGGGAGGTGGAAGCCTATTTCAACCAACATTGGGAAAAAGCAGGATGAACCATGAACAGCTTGCCAGACCATCAGAGAGCAACAAACAGACATCTGCTCACACTGGTGGGCAATTTGGCACGGCCATTCAGCCTGATATTAATGTCTTTTGACTGTGGGAGGAAACTGGAGTACCCAAAGGAAACCCATGCAGGTATGAAGAGAACATGTGCACTCCACACTTTCTTGCTGTGAGATGGACATGATAACATAAGAAATAATAATAAACACATAAATATATACAAATAAAAGAAAACAATACAATAATAATACACTTATGTCTCAATATTTTATGGACTTTTTTTTTTTTTAATCTCCAAATTCTGCTCAAAATGGGTTATGTGGACAGCAGTAATCCATAAAGTTTCATGGATCTCCTTGATGTCAAAAGGGCCAGAGTTTTCATCATGTGCTGCACGGAGAAGCATCCAGTGCTGAAATGACTCCACAGCCTCCTAATTGAAGATATTGGGTTTCTGTATTGATTTCAGAGCTTCACTTTTCTCAAATCAATTCACAGCTCTAGAACAGTGTCTTCATTAGGAGAAAACTTGTAGTGAAATTGTCTCCCGGCTGAGTCAGATGTAATGCATGGTAACAAAGCAGAAAGCTCTTATTTATTTATTTATTTATTTGACATCCATTCCCGGTTTCATCAACAGCACCAATGTGTTTACCTTCTGTCCTCCTACCCGCTCCCACTCATTGTCCTCAACTCTATATATCTGTCCTGTCCTTATTTACACTTTTGCCTTCGCTCCTGTCTTGGTGTTAGCATTTATTTTCCCATCGCCTCAGCGGACTATAGTGTAAGATTTATTACTTCTTTGATAGTCGCTGTCATCAGAGGAACCCCTAGTCCCTCCCATCTCCAAGTTCTTCATTAATGAAATATGAAAACTCTCACGCATGGTGAAGACAAGCGAGTCTAGAATTAGACCTACAGCAACGGAGAGAAAATACAGATGACATGATAAATGGGCTGCCTTTGTCATTTTTAGTTTATTACCCAACAGATGCAATTAGACTGAGCAACTGGCATACCATTCCACACACCAAAATATGAATATTCGAATGTCCCTACCTTTTGATAGACATCAATATGTTTACATGCATATTATTACAGCTCTGTCCTTTTTTGTATATAAGACATTTTCTGGTTTTCTTCTGTCGTTTTGGCCCTTCCTGTCGATCAATCAGATGGAATATTTTGAAAGTGAAGCAAACAACGCTGACATGTCTCTGGCAGTGCAGGTAATGGAGAAAAGATGGGGGATGAGGGCTGATTTTATGTGCCAGGTTCGCTAGCAGCAATGGGAAAAGAAAATGTCACACCTTGTCTTCCCGCTCTAATGGGATCACATGTCAGCACTGATAATGGATCCTCCTTTGACTTGTGACTCATTTTAGTCATTCATGCTAAAAATGTCTGTTACTTTAAGCCTAATCTTCTTTTCTGGTGAATTAATCTATTATGTCACATTTCAGGCATGAGCTCTTACTGGTTTGTTATTATATATATATATATATATAATATATATATTTATATTTATATATATATATATATATATATATATATATATATATATATATATATATATATATATATATATATATATATATATATATATATATATATATATATATATATATATATATATATATATATATATATATATATATATATATATATATATATATATATATATATATATATATATATATATATATATATATGGGGCAGTGGTGGTCTAGTGGTATAGGGCGCTGGATCGCTGATCCAAAGGTTGGGGGTTCAAGTCCCACTCTCCACAAGGTTGTCACTGTCCCCCCAGTGCAGCTAACTGGGTTATCAAAGGCGGGTCATGTCTCTCACTGTCTATGGTGAGAGGCATGTAAAAGAACCATTGCTGACTTTCGTAAAGAGTAGCTGCAAAGTCATCAACGTGTTTCTGTCCCTTGCTAAAAGGGTTGTGACAGGAAGGGCATCTGACGTAAAAATCTCTGCCAAATCAAATGATTTGCTGTGGCGACTTCCGAGATAAAGGGAAAAAGCTGAAAGGAAGACAGACACACACACACACACACACATATATATATATATATATATATATATTCTATCTTTTTATTATTTTATTATGCTGTCATAGTTATTCATGCAGGTGTCCCTATATGCACTCAACACCGATCTTTTTTAACCATTATATTGTTAGAAGCACAACTAACACCCCACCTTAATTTTTTGTTGAGGTGCACATGCTACTTCGAAAATATTCCACCACTACTGTTTGACTCTTCAGAGGGCAGTGGTGGCCTGGTGGTGAAGGTGCTGGATTGCTGATCCAAAGGTTAGGGGGTTTGAGTCCCACTCTCCACAGGGTTGTCACTGTCACCCCAGTGCAACTAACTGGGTTATCAAAGACCGACCATGTCTCTCACTGTCTATGGTGAGAGGTTCATATAAAAGAACCAAACCATTGCTGACTTTCGTCAAGAGGAGCTGCATAGCCGTCAGCGTGTTTCTGCCTTGTGATGGCCGGAGCTGTCCAGGAGGGATTCTGCCCCCGCTTAGAGAGAGAGGGGATACATGCAACGGTCAGTGGTGCGAGAAACATGTCAACACACCAGTTCAGTTCAGTTTATTTTCTGTAACTGCTTAATCCTAATGAGAGTCACAGGAAGGCTGGCGCCCATCAAAGCCAATTCCGGGCGAGGGCAGAGTACACTCTAGACAGCTCGCCAGGCCATCGCAGGGCAGAACACGCCAGTAACCAGTAATATTGTGAGTTGTTTGAGTGACACTGTAACACATCAAATACATGTGAAATTGTAGTGTGAAAATGTGAACACCAAGCCTCCCACTGATAATGTTTATTTGTTGTTGTTATTATTTTGTATTGTATTTCATGCTGTCCTGAGTGAATGATGGCTCATTATGAATAGATCAATATGCTCAACAGGAAATGAGTGCTTGAAGTATGTGTGTTGTTAGGATTGCGATAACAGCATGGAGACTTTCAAAATCACCTTCAAGAGCTGAAGTTGAGGGACAGGATGCTGGGCAACAATAAAGGAATCGGTGCTCATGGGGTTTGTGTTCATGGATAAAATATAACTGCTCAGCACTGAGATGTGGGGGATACCATGCTATAGTAGTGACACTGAGCTCCATCTGATGCTGAGCATTTTCTACTTGTTGTTCTAAAATCAAACCCAGTGAAACTGGCCACGTAATTATTTTCACATGACATAATTTCCAACAAAACATGGACCTCAATTTAGATTCCAATCACGTGGAACTTCATTCTTGGTTTGAAAAGGCTAATAAGAACACGTGAATTCCAAACCTTGCGTGATTTCATGCAAAAACTCATCCTTTCTGGATGAACCACTTAATCCTATGAGGGTCATGGGAAAGCTGACACTGGGTGAAAGTGGAGTACACCCTGAACATCTCACCAGGCCAGTATATACACAACAAATCACACTCTCATTGCCAACCAGGTGCAGCAGTAGCCTGGTGGTAAGGTGCTGAATCACTGATCCTAAGGTTGGGGGTTCAAGCCCCACTATCAGCAGGTTTTCACCGTCCCCCCAGTGCACTAACTGGGTTATCAAAGACTGGCCATGTGTGTCAATGTCTATGGTGTGAAAAATATTGCGACATATCGACTTTTGTCAAGAGTTGGTTGCAGAGCCGTCAGCGTGTTTCTGCCCTGTGATGGCCTGGTGAGCTGTCCAGGGTGTACTCCGCCCTTGCCCAGAGTCGGTTGAGATGGGCGCCATTCTCCCCGCTACCCTAATTGGAATTAAGCGAATCAGACAATTAATGAATTCTCACCTAGGGGAAATTTACAGCAGCCAGTTAGCCTGATGTGGGGCAAGTGGTGTCGTGGTTAGGTTGCTGTGGTCATGGTCGGGAGGTCATGAGTTCAAATCCCAGTTAGACCCCCACAAGGTCTCAACCACAAGTGTGCCTCTTTTCACCCACCAGTATAAATGAGTACCAGTAAAAAATATACTGGAAAGGTAACCTGTGATGGATTAGCGTACCATCCAGGAGGAGTTGTACTCCTGGTCGCGTCACGCTATTGAAACTATGGAAATAAGCACCGGACTGATGAGCTACTAGGCTCGGGTGTAAAAAGCCCAGTTAGCCTGATGTGCATGTATTTTGATTGTAAGAAAAAAACTGGAGTAGTTGGAGGAAACCCACGCAGAACATGCGAACTCCACGCAGAAACACCAGGACGCTCTTATTGTGAAGTGCACATGCTAACCATTTTGTCATCGTGCCACCCTCGTGTAAATATTTTGTCATCAAATGTTTGGTGTGCGGGGACATTAAAACACTAATTTTACAAGACAACAAGACCAACACTTTTATAATAAAAATGTGGAGACTAGTGTGTGTGAAAATGTTGTTCATGCGTTCGCAGTGAGATGGTGCAAGTTAATGTAATCTGTGACGGGATTAGCCACTTAGTAATTGTTTCATTGCATGAGGAACATTTTTTTTCCATTCAGCTTCTAATTTCACACAATAACATGATTTGAACTCCAATTTTAAACATGTGCCACTGCACCCTTTACCTGAGGGTTTTTTTTTGTTTTTGTTTTTGTTTTGTTTTTTAATAATAAAAGTCCATTGGTCTTTGAACCGTGCAATTGCATCTGCCACGTTTTGAGGACTTTAGTTCAGTTCTTCGAATTCTTGTTCATATTGAGTCGGACTTTTTATGTTATCTTTCTTAATTGTGAAGTAGTTAAGGCTGATTATGCTTTATATTCTCTTAATATAATCTCTTTCCCTGGGAAATATGAAACAAAATACAATGAATAAGAATTTATTGCTTCTTTTCTTCCTTTTCTGAATTGTCCAAGCAATTTCCAGAGTTTCGTCTTTTCTGCTCAACCACATGTTCAATAAACCTGTTCTTCTGTCTTTGCATTATTACTCTTACGATATTGAACATAATACTTCTGGAATCATTAATCTAGAACACTTGCCACATGAAGGACTAAATGGTTAGCAACAACCTAGATTTTGTATTAAACGCCTTCAACCTTGAAAGATAACATCCCTGCAATCCGTTAATTTTCCTTATTAGTAATAGAGTGCACATGCTGTATCCGGTGTGCAGCCTGTTTCAGTTTCAGGAGTAACACCATTTCCTCCGGGATCAATAAAGTATTCTGATTCTGATTCTGACATCATGCATTGTGTTATTCAATAATTGTTTTCACTGCCTGGTCAAAAAAAAAAAAAAAAAAATAGTCGCACGCCCATGTTGTTGTTGTTCCGCCTTTATCCTTGCTCACAGCAAATAGTCAACATACCATTTGAAACAAACTTTAACAACATAACATGTATTTTCAACCAGTGTTTGGTTCATTCCTAACCAATCTCATGAATTGATGATGAAATGCGGTGAATAGACTTTAAAGCTCTGGGGTGCCAATACATATGTAAAGGTGATTCCTCATGTTCCCTGAGCCACTCTTTCATTATTCTGGTCTCTATTTTATGTCCGTTCCATCAGGGGAGAAAAAAGTGCAAGTGCATTGGTGTGATAACCTGCTCATTCAGTACATTCAGGTCATCAAATGCTTCATTTTATTGCCACATAAATGTTGTTGTGCCTCGACCAGAGCAACTGGAGCAAGAACACAATGGTGATGAGATCAAGGCTAAAGGCTCAATAAGAAAATATTACACTGGTCAACTTTTTTCTTTTTCTTTTTTTTTTTTTTTTTCTTTTTTGGCCGAGCAGGTTACATTCACCTCACAAATGAAGGATAATGCTTGAGTAAAAAAAAATAATAATAAAATAAAAATAAAAATAAAAATAAAAATAAAAATAAAAATAAAAAATCACAGCTTGCAGCAAGTACTAAAATCCTTTAAATGCTATGAACTAACATACCAAAGATGAAGAAAGTGATGGTATTGTCATCGCATTTTCAAAGAAAAATTAAATACTTTAAACATAAATGAATTGTGAACAAATCTGGTTGGGTCAACCAAAGCAAACAGGTTCTAGGTGATGGTCCAGACTAAGCACATTTCAGAAAAATGATACAAGGATACAGTTTCTCTTGCCCCGATATTGGTCACCAGGGTCTTTCCTGCAACCAGACCTGAGGGAAAGGCTCAAAGGCAAGCGTTTGGTTGTCGGGCTTCTGCCCACGGGGTCCGTCAGGGCCCAGCCAGAAAACAAGACATTGGTTCACCCTCCCAAGGGCCCACAACTTGTGGGAGGGGTTGTGCAGCTAACTGGCTTATCAAAAACGGGCCACTGTCTATGGTGAGAGGTTCATGTAAAAGAACCATTGCTGACTTCTGTAAAGAGGAGCTGCAAAGCCATCAGCATGTTTCTGCCCCTTGCTAAAGCGTTGTGTCAGGAAGGGCATCTGACATAAAAACTTATGCCAAATCAAATGTGCAAATCATTAACTGTGGCGACCCCTGAAGAAGGTTAAACAGCCGAAACAAAATATCATATATATATATATATATATATATATATATATATATATATATATATATATATATATATATATATATATATATATATATATATATATATATATATATGACTGACATATACATGCATGTTTATGTGTATATAATATTAATAAATACATATTCAATGCTATAAATGCTTATAACAACAATTAAACATCATCATCATCATCATCATCAACATCTTCGTCTGCTAGGTCCAGGGTCGGGTCACGGGGGCAGCAACCTAAGCAAAGAGGTCCAGACGTCCCTCTCCCCAGCCACTTCCTCCAACTCTGCAGAGGGGACACCGAGGCAGTCCCAGACAAGCCGAGAGACATAGTCCCTCCAGTGTGTTCAAGGTCGACCCCGGGGTCTTGTCCCGGTTGGACATGCTCGAAACTCCACACCAGGGAGCCGTCCGGGAGGCATTCTGACCAGATGCCCGAGCCACCTCAACTGGCCCCTCTCAATGCGGAGGAGCAGCGGATCTACGCCAAGCTCTCCCCGGATGGCGGAGCTTCTCTCCTTATCTCTAAGGGAGAACCCCGCCACCCGGCAAAGGACGCTCATTTCAGCCGCTTGTATCGTGATCTTGTTCTTTCGGTCATTACTCAAAGCTCATGACCATAGGTGAGGGTTGGAACGTAGATCGACTGGTAAATTGAGAGCTTCGCCTTGTGGCTCAGCTCCTTCTTCACCACGCTGGACCGGTACAGGCACCGCTTAACAGCAGAGGCTGCAGTGATCCGTCTGTCGATCTCTCGCTCCATCCTTCCCTCACTCGTGAACAAGACCCCAAGATACTTAAACTCCTCCACTTGGGGCAGGACCTCATTCCCGACCCGGAGGGTACATTCCACCCTTGTCCAACTGAGAACCATGGCCTCAGACTTGGAGGTACTGATCCTCATCCCGGCTGCTTCGCACTCGGCTGCAAATCGCTACAATGAGAGCTGGAGGTCCCAACTTGATGAAACCAAAAGGACAACATCATCTGCAAAAAGCAGAGACGAGATCCAATGGCCACCAAACCAGAACCGCTCAACGCCTCGACTGCGCCTAGGAATTCTGTCCATAAAAATTATGAACAGAATCGGTGACAAAGGACAGCCTTGGCGGACTCCAACTCCCACCAGGAATGAATTCGACCTGTTGTTGCCAATACGGACCAAACTATGGCTCCGGTGATACAGCGACTAAATGGCTTGTAGCAGTGGGTCCGGAACGCCGTACTCTCAGAGCACGCCCCACAAAATCGTTTGAGGGACACGGTTGAAAGCCTTCTCCAAATCCACAAAGCACATGTGGACAGATTGGGCAAACCCCCATGCCCCCTACAGAATCCTGTGGCGCATATAGAGTTGGTTAAGAGTGCTACGGCCAGGACGAAAACCACATTGTACCTCCTGAATCCGAGGTTTGACTATCGGTTGGATCCTCCTCTCTTGTACCCCTTTATAGACTTTCCCAGGTAGGCTGAGGAGTGTAATTCCCCGATAATTGGAACACACCCTCCGAGCCACCTTCTTAAAAATCAGGATCACCACCCCAGTTTGTCAATCCAGAGGTACAGCTCCCGATGACCACGCGATGTTGCAAAGACGTGTCAACCAAGACAGTCCTCCAGCATCCAGAGCCCTGAGATATTCCGGCAGATCTCGTCCAACCCCGGAGCTCGACCACTGAGGAACTTTTTGACAACCTCAGTGACTTCCACTCCAGTGATGGGCAGACCCCCACCCGAACCCCCAGGGTCTTCCTTCCTCTTCCACAGAGGGTATGTTGGTGGGATTGAGGAGGTCCTCAAAGTATTCCCTCCCTCTCTCAAGGAAATCCCCATTCGAGGTAAGCAGCTCCCCACCTCCACTGTAAAAAGTATTTGTGAAGAACTGCTTCCCCCCTCCTAAGGCGTCGGATGGTGGTCCAGAACCTTTTCGAGGCCAACCGATAATCACTCTCACCGAACTCCTCCCACGCCTGTGATTATACCTCTGCGACAGCCTCGGCTGCATCACGTTTGGCCTGCCGGTACCTGTTTGCTGCCTTGGGAGTCCCACAGGCTAATGATACCCTTCAGCTGGACGGCCCTCTTCACCGCAGGTGTCCACCACCGGGTTCGGGGATTACCGCCACGATAAGCACCAACAACCTTACGGCTACAGCTATCGAAACCTATTCGGATTCCATGTCCCCCGCCTCCTCCGGGACGTTGTTGTAGGTCTGCCGGAGGTGGGTGTTAAAGGTCTGTCAGACAGGGGACTCCGCTAAACATTCCCAGCAGACCCTGATTACACGCTTGGGCCTGCCAGGTCTGGAAGGCAACCTCCCTCACCACCAAAGCCAACTCACCACTAGATAGTGATCGGTAGACAGCTCAGCTCCTCTCTTCACCCGAGTGTCCAGAACATATGGTCGCAAGTCCGATGACACGACTACAAAGTCAATCATCAAATCGCGACCTAGGGTGTCCTGGTGCCAAGTGCACTTATAGGCACACTTATGTTCGAACATGGTGTTCGTGATAGACAAAATGTGACGAGCACAGAAGTCCAACAACGAAAACCATTTGGGTTCAGACTGGAGAGGCCGTACCTACCGATCACAGCCTTCCAGGTCACACTATCGTTGCCCCCATGGGCGTTGAAGTCTCCCAAGACAACAAGTGAGTCTCACAAGGGAGCGTGCTCCAACCCCCCTCCAAAAAGGGTGGGTACTCTGAACTGTCATTTGGTGCATAAGCACAAATAACAGTTAGGACCCATCCCCCCGCCCAAAGGCGGAGGGAAGATGCCCTTTCGTCAACCGGGGAGAACCCCAATATTTGGGCACCGAGACGGGGGGCAACAAGAATACCCACACCGGCTCGCCGCCTCTCCCCATGAGCAACTCCAGAATAGAATAAGGTCTATCCTCTCTCGAGATGGATGGTTCCAGAGCCCAAGCTATGCGTTGAGATGAGCCCAACTATATCTCATTGGTATCTCTCCACCTCACGGACCCATGTTTCTTTTTCGGGCTAAGCCCAGCCAGGCTCCATGGGCAGAATCTGGACCACCAGGTGCTCGCCTTCGAGCCCCTCCCCCCGGGCCTGGCTCCAGGAGGGAACCCCGATGACCCGCATCCGGGCAAGGGAGACTGCTTCCATTGTTTCCTGTGAGATGTCATAGGGGTCACAATTAAACATTCAAAAATAATGTATAAGATATAAATAAAATATAAATACACTCATGTACAGAGTCAGATACATACCACACAGAAAAAAAATGTAAGAGGTTTTAATGGGAGGTTTTGGGTTGTTTTTTGTTTTCATTGTTTTTTTTGTTTGTTTTTTTTTTTTTTTTGCACAATTGGCCTTGTTTTTGTGGCCTTTTTCCTTATTTTTTTCCCCCCTATTCTTCGTTATGTATATATATTTTTTAATTTGATTAATATTAAAAAAAAACAAAAACAAAACAAAACAAAAAAAAACACAATGCGATGAAGCCGCATGAATTGAAGCGTGAAGTAGTGAGGGATCCCTGTATATGTGTGTGTGTGTGTGTGTGTGTGTGTGTGTGTGCATGTGTGTGTGTGTGTGTGTGTGTGTGTGTGTGTGTGTGTGTGTGTGAAATGTAAGACTCCTCCTACTACAGTTGTGGTGAGGGATGTTCGTCAAAACTGGATGAAAGTGAGGCACACCCTGATCAGCTCCCAGATCATTTCATGCCAACACGCACACATCCTTTTCCACTGAGCGAGAGAGTGAGAACGAGAGAGAGAGAGAGAGAGAGAGAGAGAGAGAGAGAGAGAGAGAGAGAGAGAGAGAGAGCGCAGTGGTTCAGAAATACACATCATTGCCACCAATGGGCAGCAGGGTGGTGGAGTGTTTAGCATGTCTGCTTCACTTCAAGCAGGTCCTGGGTTCAAGTCCATGATTGTTCATGATGATGAAGGCATTATCCTGTTCACATCAGTCCACATGTGATCCCTGTGCTTATTTGACTTTCTTCTGGTACTTGGGTTTTAGTTACACACTCCAAAGGCATTTACACTAGAATATTGGGTTGTTTCAACTTGTGTGAATATGTGTGTGTGTGTGTGTGTGTGTGTGTGTGTGTGTGTGTGTGTGTGTGTGTGTTCGCGTTTCCCTGCCATGTATTGGCTGTTCAGGTTTTACTGTGTCTTTGCCGTCAGTCGGCTGAGATGGGCACTGGCCTCCTTGCAACAATAGTAAAATGAATCACCTCAGTGAATGGATGGATGACTAATCACTAATCTTACCAGACTACTTATAAAACATGAATTGTTTTATTTTTAAATTCTCAGCTGCACCTCTACTTTTTTTTTTTTTTTGCTTCACATTAAATAACGTGTACAATAATCTCAACCTCAATAAAAAGTATAACCGAATTGTACTTTGGAGAAGAGTACGATGGAGTGTCAGCTCCACTCAGCAGTCATTTCAAAAAAGAGTCTCAAAATTGAAAACTAACATTTTGTGTGCAATTCAACACTTTTCTTTAAATTAGCTTTAAATGGTACAATTCAGACAATTCAGACAGGACTGAGAGACAGAAAATCTCCAACCATCTTACCTTCAGACTGATTTACATTTCTGAAACGGAACACACTGCTCTTTAAAGCTTTCCTCCTTTTACGTTTTTTTTTTCCCCCAGAAAGTGAATACCGAGATGTTCTGTATTGATTTGAAAAGCCAGTCATGTCTTTACTGTAAGTTTAATAAAATCTCCATTCTTATAAATATTTTATTTTCCTTTCTGCTTTCAAATGTCATTGATTTCCCCAGATAACTATACATCCCTCTGTAGTCTGGTGGCACGATTTAACATTTTATAGTTTAGTCTCTCTTTTTTTTTTTTTTTTTTTTTTTTTTTTTTTTTACAGTTCTATGTAATCCCCCCCCTCCCCACATCCCCAATCATTCCCAAAAATAAAATAAAATAAAAAATTATTCAGCTTTCAACTTATATTATTATTATTATTATTTGGCTGAGAAGGAGAACTATACAGCTGTGATCAGAGGTTTCCATCTACTCATCAGGGTGATGGTTTCCTTTCAGTCTTGAACTGTTGTTTGTCTGCTATGAAAAGATTCAATTATGGACTGTATGTTATTAATAAAAAGAAATAATTTGTTTATTTTAGTTTTTAAATATTTTTCTCACTCACTTGTTTGCCTATCACCTAATCTTACTAGTGACGGAGAAAGGCTCATGCCAGTCTTAGCTGAAACTGGGTGAAGGCAGGGTAGACCCACCCCACGGGAGAACAGCATGCCCACACACACACACACAGACACACGAAAAAAAAAAAAAAAAAAAAAAAAAAAAAAAAAACATTCACCATCACAATCACACCTAGGGACAATTTGGAACATCCAGCTATTCAAGTTACTATGTACGCAAGCTACGACCAACCATACTTATGAACACGTCCAGCACATGCGTATTATCAGTTTACTGTATGTCTGGCAACGCAGCACGTAAGATAGTTGTGGCAGCACAGGATCCCAGCATCTCACACTCACAGCATTCTACCACTACACTCAGTGAGTAGATACCGTCACAGTAACATCTCTTTTACAGTACAATTTTACATTCATTTACTGTACACCGTTACCATGGTCACCAAGAGGAAGTCCGATTCATCAGATGGCAATTTTACCAAGAAAGCAAGGAAGGCACTGTCGTCGGAGACAAAGATGAAAGTGATAAAGCAGTATGACGGAGGAAAAAAGTAAATTCCATCGCTCAGGATCTCCATCTCTCCCACTCCACGATGTCCACAATTTAGAAGAGACAAGGACCGCATTAAGATAAGATAAGATAATACTTTATTATCCCGGGGGAAATTTTGGTTACGTCGTAAAACACATAGTACACAACAAAACACTGAAATGTACATTTCAATAAATACTAAAAACATACACAAATAAATACATATTGTCAAAATAAATATTTTCCAAAGAGAACTAAAATATTGTGGTAAGATATGATTAATAATAAGCTGAGATAAAGAAGTGAAACACAGTTTGTAAAAAGGAGCTACATGGGGATAAGATGGCAGACAAGTAATACGAGTGATTAACTATTGTTAAAACAACGAATACCAGCTGGTACAAAAGAATGACGGAACCTGTTTGTTCTGGCTATTGGCGTGCGCAGACGGTGTCCTGATGGAAAAAATTCAAAATCACAATAGAGAACGTGAGCATTTACAATTTCGTAAACAACAACGTCACTTACAAATTTACAAAATTACAACGTCATTTACAAATTTCTGCACTTTATTAACTATTTGCTGCTCGTAAATTTAGCCGATAGAAGTTACTGATTCTGGACCAATGATTTTTCGTGCTGTGTGAACAATTTTGTTGAGTTTAGCTTTGATTTGAACAGACAGGTTACCAAAAAAAAAAAAAAAAAAAAAAAAAAAATGGCTTAAAAGTCAAGATGCTTTGTATCAAAGTTTTATTGAAAATAACTATGAGTATGTCTTTCTTTCGGCTTTTTCCCTTTTACTCAGGAGTCGCCACAGCGAATCATCTGATTCACACGTTTGATTTTGGCAGAGGTTTTTACGTCGGATGCCCTTCCTGTCACAACCCTTTTTAGCAAGGGACAGAAACACGCTGACGACTTTGCAGCTACTCTTTACGAAGGTCAGCAATGGTTCTTTTACATGAACCTCTCACCATAGACAGTGACAGACATGGCCCGCCTTTGATAACCCAGTTAGCTGCACTGGGGGTGAAAATAACTATGAGTGAGCCATCAATTCTAAAAGTGTTTAAAAGACGAACGAAGAACAACCTCTGCTGACCTTTCTTGTAAACATAATCAACATTATCATTCCAGGATAATTTCGAATCGAGAACAGCGCCTAAATATTTGTATGTGTTCACAATTTCAATATCTTCATTGTTGATTGAAACAGGGTCCAAAGAACTAAAGGAATTCCTGAAATCTATAATTTTTCCTTTGTTTTTTTTTATTTGTTTTTGTTTGTCTTTTTTTTTAGAATTCAAGATCAGAAAGTTATCTTTGCACCAATTTGTAAAATTAGAAACTTCATTTTTATGGTCAAGGTCAGCAGATTTAAGAAATGAAACGATAGCAACATCATCAGTAAATTTGATGTTAAAACAGTTTGTTGCCTTACTAACACAATCATTGGTGTAAATGATAAACAGGATGGGTGACAAAACACAACCTTGTGGTGCTCCAGTGAACAGGCTGCCAATGGAGGACTTAATTCCATTTACAGTAACACACTGAAGTGTGTCAATCAAGAAAGCATTAATCCATCTGATTAAGTTACTGTTTACATACAAATTGGAACGTTTCGACAGGAGCAGAAGGGGTTTAATAGTATTAAAAGCAGATGAGAAGTCAGCAAAAAAAATTCTAACGCATGCACCACTGGATTCTAAATGTTTGTAGATGAGATTCAGGAGGGTTAGCGTAGCATCATCTGTTCCCCTTCTCTGTCGGTAGGCAAACTGGTGTGGATCGAGTTGGTCTTCAACCTCTCGCATTAGTAGCTTTTTAACAATCCGTTCAAGGCACTTCATGGCTACAGATGTAAATACAACTGGGCAGTAGTCATTACACACTTTGGGATTTGGCATCTTCGGAAGTGGAACAATGTGAGTTGTTTTACATATGACAGGTATCTGATGATGTAACAGAGTTTCTTGGAAAACACCGTGAAATACGTTGCATAATTGATCACAGCATCCCGTAAGAATCACAGGAGCGATATTGTCTGGACCGGCACTCTTGCGACAGTTTAAATTCCTAAATGTTTCTCTGACATCATCAGTCGAGATTTGAAGATTGTCACTGACGATGAGATTGTCCAGAAAAACACGTATTTCTTCCGAAAAGTCATTTACATCGAAACGGGAATAAAAGTCATTAAGCTCATTTGCAAATGCTACACTGTCACTAGCATTGATGTTGGATTGTTTCTTATTGGTTCCCGGAATGGTTTTGACACATTTCCGTCCATCTCAAAAATCGTTGTCATGGAATTTCGATTCTAGTTTTTCCTTATAGCGAATCTTACACTCCTTGGTACACCTGAGAATATCCTTTTGTGCTGACTTAACTCCAAGTGTGTCTCTGGAACAGAACACAGGTTTCATCTCACACAGCAAAGCTTTCAGTTCGTTTGTCACCCATGGTTTGGTGTTAGGATGGATCTTGATTGTTTTAGTTTGTATAATAGAGTCCATGCTAAAGTTGATGTAAGAGGTTATAACTTCAAACAGTTCGTTAACACTGTCAGAGTCCTGCTCGAATACCTCCCAAGCTGTACTTTTGAAGCACGCCTCCAACTCATTAAGGTGTTCAGGGGAATAGATTTACACTGATTCATCCACTGGGTTTTGAGATTTAAGTTCCTGTTTGTAAGCTGGAATTAAATAAACAACATTGTGATCAGAGGTTCCTATAGGTGGAAGAGAACACGATTTATAAGCATTCTTGATAGTCCCATAACAGGGGCAGTGGTGGTCTAGTGGTATAGGGCGCTGGATCACTGATCCAAAGGTTGGGGGTTTGAGTCCCACTCTCCACAAGGTTGGCATTGTCCCCCCCCAGTGCGGCTAACTGGGTTATCAAAGGCGGGCCATGTCTCTCACTGTCTATGATGAGAGGTTCATGTAAAAGAACCATTGCTGACTTTCGTAAAGAGTAGCTGCAAAGTCGTCAGCGTGTTTCTGTCACTTGCTAAAAGGGTTGTGTCAGGAAGGACATCCGACGTAAAAACCTCTGCCAAATCAAACGTGCGAATCAGATGATTCACTGTGGCAACTCCCGCGTAAAAGGGAAAAAGCCGAAAGGAAGACAGACTTGATAGTTCCATAACAAAGGTCTATTATTTTCTCACCACGTGTTTTTACAGATCACATACTGATATAGGTGTGGTAGCGATGACTTTAGGCTGCAGCCTTGAAAGTCACCGAGGATAAGTAAAGGAAGCAGTGAAAGCAGCAGCCCCAACTTAGTCAACTATCATCACAAAACAGTGTAAAGGACCGATTGCAAGGATGGAAAAGTTGCTATACACGTGGTTGGAAGATAATAGGCAAAGAACTCTGAAAGTGACATTACGAGAGGTGCAAGGTAAGGCTACAGGTTTATTTCACATGTTGAAAGAACGTGCAGGTGAAGAATACGCTTCACATGAACTCATAGCGAGTGCTGGGTGGTTTCGGTTTCATTGTGTTAAATATCCAAATTACGACTAATTCCGACTTACGAGTGGTTGGTCGAAACCGATCTAGGTCGTAACTCGAATAGTGACTGTAGTCTAATGTAGGGCGGCATGGTGTTGTAGTGATTAGCATTCCTGCCTCAAAGCAAAAAAAGTCTTCAGTTTCAGTCCTGGGCTTCGGCCTCTGTGTGTAGTTTTCATGTTCTAATCATGTTTGGATGATTTCCTATCAAAATCCGAAGACAAGCACATTAGGCTCAGTGGCTGTTCCAAATTTCCCCAAGGTGGGGGTGTGAGTGAAAAGGATTGTGTGTTGGCTCTCCAATGGTTTGTTGAGCTGTTGAGGGTGTGCTCCATCTTTGCATAGTAACTGAGATAGGCTACAGCCTCCCCTTGATCCCAGTGATAGGAATAAGTGGTTCAGAAAATAAGTGAGTGAGAGCAAATGAGGATGAAGTGCATGCCTTTGGGTTGTGGGAAGAAACTGGAGGATCCCGAGAAAAGCTATGAAGAGAACACAGAAAAGCTGGTGTTGAACCCAGGATTCCAAGTTAGGAGCTTCTTTCTATAGGGGAAGACATGGTATCCACTACACCGGAGTGTCCACTGGAATTTTTAGTACGTATTACTGAATTAATAATTTTAAGTGGCTTAAGTTTTTAATTTTAAAGTACAATGTAACCCCATGCACTTTTCCTCTTCAGAACAAAATGCAAGTAAGTGACCTGTCCTGTCTCTACAAACCTCATAATAAAAACTACAGTGCAGGGGAATGTATATAATTATTTATTTCTAGAAGCATGGTCGAGGATTGCATGAAAATAAAAGAAATACAGAGTAAATACAGAGAAAAACAGAGCAAGAGAAGTTCATGTTGTGTTCAAAATAATAGCGGTGTACAGGGATCCCTCACTTTCCATGGTTAATGCCGCCCCCACCCCGCTATGGCCAATTACCGTGAAGTAGGATTAACCCCCCTGACTGATGTATATGTGCATGCATTTGTGTATATATCACTAAATACATATTCATTGCTATAAATGCTTATAACAACAATTAAATATTCAAAAAAATTATGCATAAGATGTAAATAAAACATAAATACATAATACAAATAATACAAATAATACAAATACACACAGATGCGTGCCTCACATAAAAATGTAAGTAGGTTTTTTTTTTTTTTTTTTTTTTTTTTTTTTTTTTTTTAATTTGGGGGCTTTTTTTTTTTTTCTTCCTTTTTTTTTTTTTTTTTTTTTTTTTTTTTTTACATAATTGGCCTTGTTGTTTCTTAACCTTTTCCCTATTTTCCCTTTAATTTCCTTAGTTTTTTTAATTTTTCAATGGATATTTTTGAAAAACTCACGATGCACTGAAGCCACAGAAACTGAAGCACGAAGTAGCAAGGGATCACTGTATTTAAAAAAGTGAATAAAACTCAAAATCCAAATAGTTTTTATTTCCACACACAAACACATTGGGAACATTGCACATTTTATTCCAAATCTAAACATGAATAAAAATGTATGCAATTCCTTTAAAGACAATAGAAAAAAGTGAATATTGCAATAATACCAGTGCCTGACTTTCTTCTTCACAAACTCAAATATTCACTATATATACTGAGAAATGTTTTTGTTTTCCATTGAATCACTGAACTGATATTTATTTGTATAATCACTGTTTCTGAGAACTGCTGCACATCTGTGTTGCATGGTGTCAATCAACCTCTGGCACTTGTGAGCAGGTGTTTCAGTCCAGGATGGTTGGGGTACATTTCACAGTTCTTCTGTATTTCTTCATTTACATCAGAAAGTAAATGATGTCATCCCACAGGTTTTCTATTGAGGTTCTCTTTGGGAGTAACGAGGATGGATAGGATCAGGATTGAGTACATCAGAGGGACATCACATATAAGAGGCTCTGGAGACAAAGTCAGAGAGGCTAGATTGAGATGGTTTGAATATGTACAGAGGAGGGATAGTGAGTATATTGGTAGTAGGATGCTGAGGTTGGAACTACCAGGCAGAAGGTCTAGAGGAAGACCAAAGAGGAGATTTATGGATGTGGTGAAGGAGGACATGAAGGTAGTTGGTGTAAGAGAAGAAGATGTAGATGATAGGGTGAGATGGAGGTAGATGATTCGATGTGGTGACCACTGAAGGGAACAGCTGGAAGGAAAAGAAAAAGAAGACCCCACAAGTTTTCTATTGGATGAAGGTCTGGGAATCGGGCCGCTGCTCCATAACTCCAATCATGTTGCTCTGGAATCAAAATATTGCCCGTTTACGGGTGTGTTTGGTGTTGGTGTTTTGTTGGAACCCATTTCAGTGGCATTTCCTCTTCAGCATAAGGTAGCACGACCTCTTCAAGTATTCAAACTGATCCATGATCCCTGGTATGCGATAAACAGTCCTGAGACCATATTATGAGAAACATCCCCATATCATGATGCTTGCACCACCATTGTTTGGTGGTCATCTGGGGGCCACTAGACCCTAAAAACACAATCTTACCTTCATCAGTCCTCAAAATATTGCTCCATTTCTCTTTAGGCCACTCCATGTGCTCTTTGGCAAGTTGTAACTTCTTCAGCACACGTCTAATTTTCAACAGTCAAACTTTGCAGGGGCTCTCTGCCGATAGCTTAGCTTCACAATTGTAACAGGACTCACAGGTAACTTTAGACCTTCTTTGATGTTTCTGGAGCTGATCGTTGGCGGGGTCCTTGCCATTTTGACTCTTCTTCCATACATTCCAATGGTAGCACATTTTCCTCAGAGTTTCAGAGAGAACGGCTCTATAGCCGGCATGTATAACATTTGCTTTCTTCCTTACTTCAATAAGGACAACAATTGGCACATGTTTTTCAAAGAATGAATGACATCACTAAATTGAACTCCACACTGTTATTATTTTGAACACACCCCTTTCAATTAGTGATTTAATTACACAGAATCAGCAGCAGGCTACATTACATACTACATCCTCCCGAATTTTAGAATCATGTATATCAGTCTAATTGGCTGTATAAAATCAAGTGTGTGTGTGTGTGTGTGTGTGTGTGTGTGTGTGTGTGTGTGTGTAAATGGTTGTTTGTGTCCTTATATTTGTTCTTTGATGGTTTGTGTTCCCCACCTTTGCCTAGTAATGGCTAAGATAGGCTTCAGCCTCTCTGTAACCGTAATAGAGGATTATGTTTTTCGGTAATTGAGTGAGTTCATGATTCATGTACAGATGTTCGCTGCTGTACTACTACACTCTCAAATTCCTCAGACTTAAACCTCTGAAAAAAAAAAAAAAATCACATTTCATGCAACATCATCATGGCGATAAAAAATGACACACTTACATATGGTTTTCATCTGTACTTTTTTTTCATAAATCTATTTATTATAAGACTGCCAAGCCCATATCAGATAAAAGCATTCGATCAGAAGCCCTTTTTACAGAATCAATAAGAGAAAGCTTGGAATATTTTATTCCCCTTGCTGTAAATTCACCATATAAGTTATATCAGATAGTAAAAATCAATTTATAAAAGTTAGAAAAGTATTTCGTATTCTATTTGTGTAAATGTTTAGCCATAAGACCAGGCACGGTTTCTGTGTATAAAACATATTGCACCACATAAGCTCACTTTGCCAAAATACAATGAACGAGCCCTGCCATTAAACATAATGGGCCAAGTTCTAAATGCTTGAAATACTACAAAGTATTACAGCATAGTTTCACTAAATTGCCTCATATATGACTCCTCATGGCTGCATTTTGTGGAAACAAACAATTGACCAGTTGCTGTTCCTCTTCCTTGGATGAAGATAGCAATTAACACATAAAAGTAGAGATACTCACATTATAGCGCTCCTCTGTGCACAATTGCTGGATAGATTTTCCCAAATACAATGGGGTTTTTTGTGAGTGTGAATGATTTATTAGACTGTTTGTTGTTGTCTCTTTATAGCCCATGCAGTCTTGTGAAAAAATAAAAAATAAAATAAAAATAAAAAAAAATAAAAAAAAAACGAGCAGTGCTTTACCAATAGATTTGAAAAATATAAACGCTTTCATAAGGAATGAATTGTGATGTAATGAACTTTCAGCCGGTCCCAGAAATGCAGGATGTGTGAGATGACACAGGCCGATTTATTATTCAAACAGGAAGCACTCAAGCAGGAAGCAAACAGGGGAACTATTGGTGAAGAGAAACACAATAAACATTAAGCACTGGGCACTAAGGCCCGGGTCACTGGTCAAGCACGGAGCTGGAATCAGGAGCCAGAGCGAACACAGCGAAGCAGAGACATGATGCGAGACAATCTTCTGGCACCGAGGTGAACGCACTGCTTGTCTTTATAGCGTAGTAGATTAGGGAGTGGAATCAGGTGTACGCACTGCAGTCAACCCACGTAGGACAGCCACGTTCCTCTGTCGGAGCCTGCAAAGTTGGGGAGAAACAGAGTTAGAATAGCTATTTCATCAGAGGCAAAGTTCCCCCAAACACGGACCATAACATGAATACATTTAATAATACAGTAGGCCCTTGACTATTTGCTGTTTTGCACTCGAGCCCCTGCATACTCGTGGATTGTCGAGTAACTGTCACGTGAGTCAAATACAGCCAATGGCTGTTCTTCATCCTACTGATTGGTTGAGGTGTATATGCCACTTTATTCTCATTCGCGCACAAGTGGTCAATGTGCATTTTGAAATTTGTTTTAATTACTAGTTAAGCACTATGATGCCACTCAAATGCTGTGTGTCTTCTCTGGCTAAGTGCCGAAAAAGGTAATGACGTTGGATGTCTCTTTGAAGAAATAAAACTTTCTCCTGAAGAAAGGACAGTTTCCTTTGAAATGCCTGAAGAGGAATAACCATCAGAACTGTTAAGCACTGCATTATTAAAGTCTTTTTTCAATTGTTATTCCAGTACAGTACCTAAGTTAATGTTTAGAATGTTTGTGTGTGAGATTGTATGTACTGTGGTGTAGAATGTTTATCCCTTTCTTTTTTTAAGACAATTTATTACACTTTATGTTCTTTTATGTTCTTTTGCTATGGTCTGTGTTTTTGGGGGACTTTGATTTTGGTGGCTGTGTTCTGTAACTTTACCCACCCCAGTTGAGGGGTGTGGCTGAGCTGCTCAGACTGATTGCAGTAGTTCACACCTGAATTCACTCCTCTTATGTACGCCCAATAAAAACAAGCCACAGGTTCACCTCTGCTTGAAAAGATTGTCTGACATCACGTCCCTGCTTCCTTGTGTTTTCTCTGGCTCCTGGTTCTAGTGTTTAATGTTGTTTGTTTTTCTTTGCCATCAGTACAGTATTTAAAGTGTGATTGCTCTGCTTAAGTGCTTCTCCTTTGAATAATAAATCTACTCTGTGCCATCTCACACTGCCTCATGCATACTGGGTCTGGCTGAAACTCCATTACATCATTACGTGATACTTTAATGTTCTTTATAATATAATTCTATAATCACCTGAAGAGAGAGGATGGTTTCACCACCCCTCGAAACAGATCTGTAGTGATAAATGGAGTTTCAATAGAAAGTCTTTGTCCTGTCCTTTTATTATTTTTATTGTTATTTGCTCTACCAAAAAAGTATTGAGCACTCTCCTACAGAAGGATCTACTCAGAAAATCCTCTCTCTCTCTCTCTCTCTCTCTCTCTCTCTCTCTCTCTCTATATATATATATATATATATATATATATATATATATGTATATAAATATCACAGTGCAAAATTAAAAACATTTTTATGTAATTGCTACATTTTATCACATTAATGCTGTATTAATGAGTAAGACTAAAGAATGTGTTTAAGAAGCATATTTTAGTTCATGTAATATGATACATAGGGTTTTATTTCCGGGTACAGAACTCATGGATTATCTTGATTCCGGAACAAAACCCCCGCGAATAACAGGGGCCTACTGTACTGAGTATTGGTGGTGGCATAGTTGTTAGCATGCCTACTTCACAGCAAGAAGATCCGGGGTTTGAATTATAGACTCAGTTTCTGTTTGGAATTTGTATCTTCTCCCTGTGCTTTCATGGATTTTCTCATCAATTATATCAATTTTCGTCCACAGTCCAAAAACATGCACATCAGTCTAACTGGCTGATTCAAATTACGGCAGGTGTAAATAGGTGAATATATTGGTCTGGCAGGCTTTTCAGGGTGTTCCCATCTTTGGCTAATGTTGGCTGAGATAGGTACAGCCTACCCATGACTGTAGTAAAAGGTTTAAACTTACAAATAAATGAGTAAGTAAGTGAAAAGAACATCAAGAAATAAGAGCCATATGCTGTATGAAGAGCCATTATGTGTTGTATAATTAAGCAATTTATTTAAGTGACATCTTGTCATATCACAAGGAGCATGGTGGTGTAGCTCATCTCACAGAAATAAGGTCCTGGGTTTGAGTCCTGGGCTCAAGTGTTTTTGTGTGTAGCTTACATCCTCTCTTCCTGCTTGAGTGGGTTTCTCTGACTACAGTGAGTCCAAAGACATGCATATTAGGCTCACTGGCTGTTTCAGAACTGCCCCTATGTGTGAGTGTGAGTAGTTAAGTGTGTTGGAATTGTTATGGTTCAGTGAGCAGTACAGAGAACACACATCTTTCGCCCAAAGATGGCTGAAATATGGTCCAGCTGGCCCATGGACTAATCAGTAGAACTAATCAGCGTGGAAAATAAGTGGAGTATTTATTAATTATGTTTATTAATCATTTGGAATTTTATTAATAGCATTATAAAACAGCAACTGCATGAAGAAGAGTCAAATCGGAAATTAATGGAATTTGTTAAATTTTGCAGTGAACAAAATCCTACAGATACAGTTTTCCAAAATTCATTTAATGTTCACATCAAACATCAGAATAGGATGACTTTGATCATTGCATGGTTGTTGGTGCCAGACAGGCTGGTTTGAGTATTTCAGAGACTGCTGGTCTCTTGGGATTTTTGTGCACACCAGTTTCCAGGCTGTTTGCACAAAAAGCAAAATGCATCCAGTGAGTGGCAGCTCTGCAAGCAGAAGGACTTTGTTCTGTTATGAGAACGGTCAGAGGAGAATGACCAGACTGGTCTGAGTTGACAGGAAGGCTGAGCTATATCTTAAATAACCAGAGTTTACAACTGCTTGGAGCAGAAAACCACATCAGAACACACACTGAAGGAACCCTGGGAGAGATAGGCTTCAACAGCAGAAGGTTACATCAGGTTCTACTTGAGTCAGTCAAGAACAAGAGCTTGAAGACATGGGGAAAATGTTTTTTTTTAAGAGACACTCTTATTTTTTTGGATTTTCCTTCCAATTTTACACCAGAATTTAGTTGTGACCAGTTCCCTTCTATCAGCTATGGCCTACCTATCACATGACTACCAGGTCAGGTGTAAACAATTGTGTATATGGGCAATAGGCGCAGCCTAACACACTCAAAGGGAAATTATTATCCATCCCTTAATTGCATCAGCTCATAGATACCAATAATTGGAGGAGATCGCTTTAAATGACAGAGGCCGCGGAACCGGGGGGGGGGATCCCCCTACTTTTTCTCAACCCAAATACATTCTTTAAGTATGTTTACTGACATCTCAAAAAATGTTTAAAATGTGTACGGTAGTCTGTACAAGCCTAGTATAGCCTACATGAACATCGTGTACCATAAATGCTTATGCACCAAGCATGGTAACATAGTGGCTGCCTTCTAGGGGAGGTGCCGAAACATGGCTTCGAAACATCGGCACAAAAATATAAGCGGTGCCCATGTTGGGCCTTGGTCCTTGGGTGCGTATATGTTCATATAAGTATGAAAGGCTAAGATCAGAACATCAGACATGCCTCATTTTCCAAACCCAACCAATGGGATTAGTGTTTGACATAAAAAAAAAAATAAAAAATAAAAATAAATAAATAAATAAATGCTCTGCAGGCCCTGAATGTCAGGGAAGCTTTTGCGGGAGCTTGGCTGATTTTCTTCCATGGACCCGCAGCTGTGGATGGCTGCGTGCATCAACCTGGATTCAAACTCCATATCTCATACCCCTATTTCACTGGAGCATGGAATGCAATGATCATGGTGGAAAGGCGTGGAAAAATTGTAGCTTTGGAACACCTCCGGAACATTCACAAACTGTGCAGAAAAGACACGGAAAGATAGCTGTACAATGTCAGAATACATGTGTAAAAGCACTTGGATTACTTTCGGAACCAGTGTGGATCGCAAAGGAAGACTTTCTGATAATTCCCGGAATGTTCGCGGAGCGAAGGAACACTTGAGGAATAACTATGGCACTACTCCATTTTAAAAGGAAGAACTACGGTTGCGGAACAGGCAGAATGAAGACAGAACATTGGCGTTCAACAAGGAATGACTGAGGAATGACTGAGGAATAGCCCGCGTAACCACGTTTCAACAAGGAAAAATCGGCAAAGATCAAATTATTTGCTCCTGATTCCGCCTATAAATATGTGGATTCGGCCACGAAAGCTCATTCTCTCATTCATACTATATGTTTATAATTTATAATATGTTTATAATGCACAATAAATTTAAAAATTAACATATATTAATATGTTTAACAACAATAATGTCATTATGTTCCTATTATTTGTACCTCAATTAATCATGCCAGACTAAAAACCAGGCACACAAGTCCAAACCATAGTGATTATAACTTTAAAACTTTATTACATGAACAGGAAAACAGAAAAAAATAAAGTTAATGAACTGGAATAATTTAGTTGAAGTGACTTCCTTGAGTGTTCTGAAAGTCTTCCGTGTTATCTGCAACCATTCCGCAAACGTTCTGCATGTATTCCGCAAACCTTCCATGAGTATTCCATGGGAATTCTGTGGTCGCGTTTGACCATCCAGACGAGGTGGGAAGGCTCGCGGAACGGTCAAGGAACACTGGCGGAATAAAAAGAATGATCACTGAATGTTTAAGGAAATGACGGAACGTTTGTGGAACGACTGAGGAACTCAAGGGAATGCTGTCAGAAAATTTTCCGTGAACGTGCTTTTGAACATGTTCAAAAGCACGTTCACGGAAGATTTTGGCCTGTTGGAAGCGGAGGAATACATTCGGAATCATACAGAAGGACACGGAAGATGACGAAACGACTGAGGAACATTGGAGAATGACGACATTTTTTCTCCTGCGAGTCTGTCACGCTCCAGTGAAATGGAGGTTTCAAGATCGATAGTCATGCACCCTGTCACAGATTCAAATTGTAACCGCAGGAAAGGGTACTTATCTTTACATTTAAATCTGTATTTACAGTATGTATGAATAATAATGCTAAATGTAGTGGCGTTTGCTTTACTACATTCTTCAGCCATGTGCAAGTGAAAAGTGCTCAAGTCAATGGGAGAATGTGTGTAAATGAAATTTACATAAAATACGCTCTGAGATTCACTCAACTCCATTCGAAGCATGTGACCGTCTTCATGGCAAAAAAAGCCATCAACTGAAGTCAGATAAAGAAACAATGCCATGCAGTTATATGGCAAGCATCAGAGTAAGCTGTTATTGCTTTATATGAACGCATTAGTCATCGCTTGTCGGCATTACTTCTATTTGTGTCGTGACTCTGGGTGAAGCTGGAGTAAACATCAGATCATAGCCGGGACAACACACATACAACTATTCACAATCACTTTTACACCGAGGTGAAATTTTGATCATCCAGTTAACCCAGTGCTTCTCAATTATTTTCTGTCTCCCCCCCTAGGAAGAGGGAAATATTTCACCCCCCTCCCCATATGTCTGTCTTCCTTTCGGCTTTTTCCCTTTTACTCAGGAGTCGCCACAGCGAATCATTTTGATTCGCACGTTTAATTTGGCAGAGGTTTTTACGTCGGATGCCCTTCCTGTCACAACCCTTTTAGCAAGGGACAGAAACACGCTGACGACTTTGCAGCCTACTCTTTACGAAAGTCAGCAATGGTTCTTTTACATGAACCTCTCACCATAGACAGTGAGAGACATGGCCCGCCTTTGATAACCCAGTTAGCAGCACTGGGGGCCCCTCCCCATATAAATAGTGTTATTTATCTAAAAAAAACATGTTATAAGTAATCCTCTGCTTAACACTGTTTTCTTATTAACATTATGGGGTAAAAAAAGGAAGATATAGATCAACTTTCGACAAAGAATAACTTTATTAACATTTTTTAGTCTTTAAACAAAAATATTTAAAGTGCATCAATTTGTCTGAAATTAAAAAAAAAAAAAAAAAAAAAAAGTATCCTTGTTAAAACTGTAAACATTTTTGACCAGCAATTTGAACCATTTTATACTGAAAAATAAAAATAAATAAAATCAATAAATAATAATAATAAATTCAAATTGATCAGCAACATTAAGTCAGGAGCACAATATATACAAAACAAAAATGAATAAAACAATGTATTATTATTATTATTATTATTATTATTATTATTATTATTATTATTATTATTATTATTATTATTATTATTATTGTCAAAATGATTAAGTCCAGATTAATGGAACAATGACCACATTATGCAATGCACAGCTTTTCGAAGCCGGGTTTAAAGCCCGATACTGAACTCTCAGCTCCTGCTCAATGCTGAACTGGGACCTGGACTTGTTTTCGCAGCAGTGACGTCTTCCAGCGTGACCGAAACCGTGTGTGCTGCAGGTAGGGTCAGTTTCTCTGCTGTGCTGTGGGGTTTTCTACACTGAGCAGTTTGGTACTCCACCTTATCTGATGCTAACAGCGCTCGCTGGTTTACTGGAGTAGCATCCACAAAGTGCGGTGGTTGTTGGCAATACAGTATTCCAGTATACTTTCCAGGGTTAATGGGAACTGAGACACCCCCACCCCCACACGACAACCTATTTCGGCTAAGTAGGATCGACTAACATATACGTAAATGTATATGTGTATATAATATCAATAAATACATATTCAACACTATAAACTCTTATAATTACAATTAAACACTCAAAAATAATGCACAAGATTGAAATAAAATATAAATACACACACTCAGATGCACGCCTCACATAAAAATGTAATTAGTGCTGTTTATTTATTATTATTTTTTTTTAATCTCGATGAATATTTTTGAAAAGCCCATGATGCACTGAAACCGCAGATACTGAAGCAGGAAGTAGCGTGGGATCACTGTATTTGGACTACGGGAGGAAACTGGCGAACCCTGAGGAAACTTACGTAAGCGGAGAAAGAACATGTAAACTTTACACAGACACACACGAGCCCGGAACGCGAACCCAGGGACTTCTTGCTCTGAGGAATTTTATCCTGTTATGAAAGTACTTGTCTTATATTTCAGATTTGTGGATGTTATAGAAAATTCTTTTTAATACATTTAAAATACATAAATCTTGCATTCTTGGTTATTTCATCAATTTTGGTGACCTAAATTTGTTATTCTTTTAATGTATGTGTTCTCTGCAAATGCTGCAGTACTAATGCTCGCTAAAATATCTCCCTTCCTGGCTATTATCATTAACATTGTATCTTGGCTACATTTCGGATAATGACTGCATCCCTCATGTCAACCTCAAATAGAGGAAAACAGCAGTACCCAATTTATTTGAGAGAAAATTTATGTACGAACTAATGCATGCGTGTTCATAAAACATGAGCAATTTTCTACACTCAGTAACTCAGTAAGAGAATCAACTAAAGTGAGGGAACATCCTGATATATCAGATGGAGAGTGTGAGACCACCTTCCTTTGGTGTAACATCGATCGGATTGAACCACAGAATGTTTGATTATTGCTCTGGTCTGTATAATAGCCCATGGCAGAGATGCATGTGGAAGGGCAGTGATAAAAAGCGAAACTAGCAAGTCAGGCCTTGGCAAAACTGCTTGATTTTATATTCACAATGGGTTGTCTGTATGTCGCTGATATTTCAGGCCTTAGTAATGTGAGCTACTCTTTAAGTCACAGGTTTGCATTTGTGCTCAGCTCGTCAAGCTACTTGGCACACTTACATTGGAAGACATTTCTATAACAGAAGAGAATGTGTGTGTGTGTGTGTGTGTGTGTGTGTGTGTGTGTGTGTGTGTGTGTGTGTGTGTGTGTGTGTGTGTGTGTGTGTGTGTGTGTATCTTGTGTATTTCTTCACCTCTTACACGCTTCTTCAACTCCTTATATATATATATATATATATATATATATATATATATATATATATATATATATATATAAATTTTATTTTATTTTTTTTTTTTTAATGAAGTGCTGGTCAAAGACTGCATGTCACGTATATATATATATATATATATATATATATATATATATATATATATATATATATATATATACACTAGTCCTTCTAAAAAAAATAGCATATTGTGATAAAGTATATTATTTTCTGTAATGTACTGATAAAAATTAAACTTTCGTATATTTTAGATTCATTGCACACCAACTTTCTTTCAGGTCTTTTATTGTTTTAATACTGATGATTTTGGCATACAGCTCATTAAAACCAAAAATCCTGATCTCAAAAAATTTGCATATTTTGATCCGACCAATAAAAAAAGTGTTTTTAATACAAAAAAAGTCAACCTTCAAATAATTATGTTCAGTTACGTACTCAATACTTGGTCGGGAATCTTTTTGCAGAAATGACTGTAAATGAAGTAATACCATGGTCAGTAAACCATTTATATATATATATATATATATATATATAAATATTTAAATATATATATATATATATATATATATATATATTTATATAAATATTTAAATATATATATAATATATTAATACTTCTCAAAAACTTAGCATATTGTGATGAAGTTCATTATTTTCTGTAATGTACTGATAAAAATTAAACTTTCATATATTTTAGATTCATTGCACACCAACTGAAATATGAAATATTTCAGGTCTTTGATTGTTTTAATACTGATGATTTTGGCATGAGATTAGCAAGGGTGAAGTGAGGAGGGCATTGTGTAGAGGATGACGAGTGGAAAGGCAGTTGGTCCTGATGATATACAGGTGGAGATATGGAAGTGTCTCGGTGAGGTATCAGTAGATTTTCTGACAAGACTATTCAACAAGATCTTAGAGAATGGGCAGATGCTGGAGGAATGGAGGAGAAGTGTGCTTGTGCCCATTTTTAAGAACAAGGGAGATGTGCAGAGTTGTGGCAACTACAGAAGGATAAAGTTGATGAGCCATATGATGAAGTTACGGGAAAGAATAGTGGAAGCTAGACTAAGGGCCGAGATCAGCATTTGTGAACAACAGTTTGGTTTCATGCCAAGAAAGAGCACTACGGATGCAGTGTTTGCTTTGAGGATGTTAATAGAAAAGTACAGAGAAGGTCAGAGGAGCTGCATTGTGCCTTTGTGGATCTGGAAAAAGCATATGACAGGGTGCCGAGAGAGGAACTGTGGTATTGCATGAGGAAGTCTGGAGTGACAGAGAAGTATGTTAGAGTGGTGCAGGACATGTATGAGAGATGTAATACAGTGGTGAGGTGTGCTGTCGGTGTGACAGAAGAATTCAAGGTGGAGGTGGGACTGCATCAAGAATCAGCTCTGAGCCTTTTCTTGTTTGCTATGGTGATGGACAGGCTGACAGACAAGGTGAGACAAGAATCTCCATGGACTATGATGTTTGCAGATGACATTGTGATCTGTAGTGAGAGTGCAGGAAAACCTACAGAGGTGGAGGTATGCCCTGGAAAGGAGAGGAATGGAGGTTAGTCTCAGTAAGACAGAATACATGTGTGTGACTGACAAGGACCCAAGAGGAACGGTGAGGTTACAGGGAGCAGAGATAAGGAAGGTGGAGGATTTTAAGTACTTCGGCTCAACAATCCAGAGCAATGGAGAGTGTGGAAAAGAGGTGAAGAAGCGTGTGCAGGCAGGTTGGAATGGATGGAGAAAAGTGTCCGGTGTGATGTGTGATAGGAAGGTATCGGCAAGAATGAAAGGAAAAGTGAGCAAGACGGTGATGAGGCCAGCGATGTGGTATGGTTTAGAAAGTTTGGCACTGAGGAAAAGAAATGCTTATAATAACAATTAAACATTCAGAAATTATGCATAAGATGTAAATAAAATATAAATACACACACATACAGACAGACATGTGCACATACATAGTGCACTTCATGTAAAAATATAAGTAGTTTTGTTTGGAGATTTTGGGTTTTGATTGTTTGTTTGTTTTTTTTTTTTTTTTTTTTTTTTAGATTTTATTGATAGAAATGTTACACTTCGGTACATTAAAAAAAAAAAAAAAAAAAAAAAAAAAAAAAGTCTTAAGTTTATTCTGAAAGAAATACATTTTTAAAAGCACTGCTTTTTTACCACTAACACCAACTACTACTTTAGTGGCTTATTTTCCTGCTGCAAATGCATCATTAAAAACACCCATTTCAGCTTTTCTTCTTTTTTTATATAATTTGTTTACTTTAACAATTCAAAAAAAAAAAAAAAAAAAAAAAAAAATCAAAGCATCACAATAGCGATATCATGCCTTAACTAACACTGAAAATTATCCCCAAAAAAACAAACAAACAAAAACAAACAAACAAAAAAACAAGCAAGAAAAAAAAATAAATAAAAAAATAAAGCAAAAACCAAACAAACAAACAAAACAAAACAAACAAAACAAACAAACAAACAACACCCCCCCTCCCCCAGCATCCTGCAGATCATGACAAATGACAGGAAATAGAAGACATTTAATTGTCTGTTATCAGTTCTCCTATATAATAAGATCAGGGTTTCTGTCCTGGGTCTGCACTGCACCAACAATCCCAAGGAATTCAAATAGCAAAATGAACTGATAGATGTGATCGTAAATGAACGGTTGAGGGAAAGAAATGCAATAACAAATCCACATAGAGGGGTTATAACCACTGTCAGGTTTGGTTTTTCTATTCAGTAAGATGCATTATCATTTTAGCATTAGAGTGATTTGCATGGTGGTGTCGTGGATAGAATGTCTCATGGTCTTGGGTTTGAGTTCATGGAATCAGCGAGGGTTTGTGTGGGCTTCCTCTATGCACATTAAGCTAACTGGCTGTTCCAAATTGCCCCTAGGTGTATATGAGCATGTGAATGGCTGTATGTGGTGGCCCTGTAATAGCCTGATGAGCTGTTCAGGGTGTACCTTGCTTTCATCCAGTATCAGTTGAGATAGGGTTCAGCTAGTAGAATTAAGCAGTTCAGTACATGAAAAAGTGAGAGCGAGTTATGTGCCAAGATCCATTCATTCATTTTCTAAGATGCTTAATCCCATTTAGGGAAGGCAATATCTATGTCAGCCAACCCTGCTTAAAGGCGGGGTACATCCCGAACAGGTCAGCAGACCATTGCACAGCCAGCACACATACAACCATTCATGATGACACCTTGAAACAGCCAGTTAACCTACTGTGCATGTTTTTGAATTGTGAGATGAAACTGTAATACTTGGAGGAAACCCATGCAGGCATGGGAGAGCATGCAAACTCCATGCAGAAAAGCCCAAGCCCGGGAATTGAACCAGGTCCTTCTTGCTGTGAAGCGGAAGTGTTTACAATGCTTCTAAGATGAAACATTGTCAGAAAATCAGCATTACCAAAATTCAGAAAAGGATTTACATCCCTCAAGGCCAAATGGTGATGGTGGCAAGGAAAAAAAAAAAAAAACATGGAGAAAAAAGTTGAGGCTTACAATGGAAGCCATGCCCTTCGAAGTAAGACCAAGTAGCCTGAATGTTTAGTGATACTCACTCATTTAGTTTGGTCCATGGAATGAGAGACGTCCCAAGTGTGGTAGATAGCAGCTCAGGTAAAAGAACAGACATGCACTTAAAATTCCTGATGAATGGCTATCTATATGCCTGCGACCCATTACTTGTGAAGCTCCATTTAGACATTAATGCTGTACACAGTTTATCTGATCCATTAAATTGCCACAGCATGTTTTCAGAACATTATAATCTTATGAGCCTCTGATTAACACAATCAAAGCCATTTCTTGCATTCACAAAATTAACTATCTAGAAAAATCTACACTAATATCTTGTCAAACCTTTTTGTATTGCCAGTGGTGTCGTGGTTAAAGTGTTGGGCTCATGATTGAGAAGTTGTGTGTTTGAGACCCACACGATGCCAAGATCTCTGATCAAGGTCTTAAACACAAATGTGCCTCTGTCCACCCAGTAGTAATGGGTACCTGTAAAAATACAGGTATACCTCAACTTAAGTAATTATGAGTTAAGTCGTTTTCAATTACACATTGGGTTTCAAAAAATATATATGGAAAAAAAAAAAGATTACGTCATTAAAAATCATAAAATTGCGCTCCACTATATGAGAAGTAAACCACTGAATTAGCATCCCCAGCAATTTATATATATATATATATATATATATATATATATATATATATATATATATATATATATATATATATATATATATATGTATGTATAATGCAGCCATGAGGTGGGGGGGGCACTAACCAGTGTCTCTCCCCCTCATGCCGGTCCCAAGCCCGGAGAAATGCAGAGGGTTGTGTCAGGAAGGGCATCCGACGTAAAACCAATGCCAATTACTTAAAATGCAAATCAAAAGTATTACCTCCATACCGGATCGGTCGAGGCCGGGTTAACAACGACCGCCATCAGTGCTGTCAATCAACAGGGTGCTGATGGAAATTGGACTACTGTTGGTCGAAGACGTCAAAGAAGGAGAGGTGGGAGGCGTGTCCGTAGGCAGAGAGAGAAGAGGAAAGGCATGAGTCTAGGACTGAGAGTGGGGACTTTGAATGTTGGAACTATGCACAGAAAAGGTAGAGAGCTGGTTGACATGATGCAGAGGAGGAAGGTGGACATACTGTGTGTTCAGGAGACCAGGTGGAAAGGTAGCAAAGCTAAAAGCTTAGGAGCAGGGTTTAAGCTATTTTATCACGGTGTGGATGGGAAGAGAAATGGAGTCGGAGTCATCTTGAAGGAGGAGTTTGTCAGGAATGTTCTAAAAGTGAAAAGAGTGTCAGACAGAGTGATGAATCTCAAGTTAGAAATTGAAGGTGTAATGCTCAATGTTGTTAGTGCTTATGCCCCACAGGCAGGATGTGAGCTAGAAGAGAAGGAGAGATTCTGGAGTGACTTAGATGAAGTGATGCAGAGTACCCCCAGAGGTGAAAGAGTGGTCATAGGTGCAGACTTCAATGGACATGTTGGGGCAGGTAACAGAGGGGACGAGGAAGTGATGGGCAGGTTTGGTATCCAGGACAGGAACGCAGAAGGACAGATGTTGATAGATTTTGCAAAAAGGATGGAAATGGCTGTGGTGAATACTTTCTTTGAGAAGAAACAGGAGCATAGGGTGACTTATGAAAGCGGAGGTAGGCGCACACAGGTAGACTACATCTTGTGTAGGCGATGTAATTTGAAGGAAGTCAGTGACTGCAAAGTCATCGTGGGTGAGAGCGTTGCCAAACAGCATAGGATGGTGGTGTGCAGGATGACTCTGATGGTGAGAAAGGTGAAAAGGCAAAGGCAGAGCAGAAGACAAAGTGGTGGAAGCTGAAAAAGGAAGAGTGTCGTGTTGTCTTCAAGGAGGAGTTGAAACAGGCTTTGGGTTACCAGGAAGTGCTTCCAAATGACTGGACAACCACAGCAAATGTGATCAGGGACACAGGTAGGAGAGTACTTGGTGTGTCCTCTGGAAGGAAAGTAGATAAGGAGACTTGGTGGTGGAATGAGGAAGTGCAGGAGTGTGTACAAAGGAAGAGGTTAGCCAAGAAGAAGTGGGACATTGAGAGGACCGAAGAGAGTAAACAGGAGTACAGGGAGACACAGCGTAAGGCGAAAGTAGCAGTGGCTAAGGCCAAACAGAGGGCATATGATGACTTGTATGATAGGTTGGATAGTAAAGAGGGAGAAAATGATCTATACAGGTTGGCACAGCAGAGAAATAGAGATGGAAAGGACGTGCAGCAAGTTAGATTGATAAAGGACAGAGAGGGAACTCTATTGACTGATGACAGAAGTGTGCTGGGAAGATGGAAAGAGTACTTTGAAGAGCTGATGAATGAGGAAAATGAGAGAGAAAAAGAGTAGAAGAGGTAACCATTGAGGGGCAGGATGTAGCAAAGATCAGTAAGGGTGAAGTGAGAAGGGCATTGAAGAGGATGAAGAATGGAAAGGCAGTTGGTCCTGATGATATACCTGTGGAGGTATGGAAGTGTCTAGGAGAGGTAGCAGTAGATTTTCTGACAAGAACATTCAACACGGTACTAGAGAGTGAGCAGATGCCGGAGGAGTGGAGGAGAAGTGTGCTGGTGCCCATTTTTAAGAACAAGGGAGACGTGCAGAGTTGCAGCAACTACAGAGGGATAAAGTTGATGAGCCATACGATGAAGTTATGGGAAAGAATAGTGGAAGCTAGACTAAGGGCAGAGGTCAGCATTTGTGAACAACAGTTTGGTTTCATGCCAAGAAAGAGCACCACAGATGCAATGTTTGCCTTGAGGATGTTAATAGAGAAGTACAGAGAAGGTCAGAGGGAGCTACATTGTGCCTTTGTGGATCTGGAAAAAGCATATGACAGGGTGCCAAGAGAAGAACTGTGGTATTGCATGAGGAAGTCTGGAGTGGCAGAGAAGTATGTTAGAGTGGTGCAGGACATGTATGAGAGATGTAAGACAGTGGTGAGGTGTGCTGTCGGTGTGACCGACGAATTCAAGGTGGAGGTGGGACTGCATCAAGGGTCAGCTCTGAGCCCCTTCTTGTTTGCTATGGTGATGGACAGGCTGACAGACGAGGTGAGACAAGAATCTCCATGGACTATGATGTTTGCAGATGACATCGTGATCTGTAGTGAGAGCAGAGAACAATTGCAGGAAAATCTCGAGAGGTGGAGGTATGCCCTGGAAAGGAGAGGAATGAAGGTTAGCCTCAGAAAATCAGAATACATGTGTGTGAATGAGAAGGACCCAGGAGGAACGGTGATGTTACAGGGAGCAGAGATAACGAAGGTGGAGGATTTTAAGTACTTAGGCTCAACAATCCAGAGCAATGGAGAGTGTGGAAAATAGGTGAAGAAGCGTGTGCAGGCAGGCTGGAATGGTTGGAGAAAAGTATCCGGTGTGATGTGCGATAGGAGAGTGTCAGCAAGAATGAAGGGAAAAGTGTACAAGATGGTGGTGAGGCCAGCGATGTTGTATGGCTTAGAAACAGTGGCGCTGAGGAAAAGGCAGGAGGCAGAGCTGGAGGTAGCGGAGATGAAAATGTTGAGGTTCTCCCTGGGAGTAACGAGGATGGATAGGATCAGAAATGAGTATATCAGAGGGACAGCCCACGTAAGATGTTTTGGAGACAAAGTCAGAGAGGCTAGATTGAGATGGTTTGGACATGTACAGAGGAGGGATAGTGAGTATATTGGCAGTAGGATGCTGAGGTTGGAACTACCAGGCAGAAGGCCTCGAGGAAGACCGAAGAAGAGATTTATGGATGTGGTGAAGGAAGACATGAAGGTTGTTGGAGTCAGAAAAGAAGATGCGGAGGACAGGGTGAGGTGGAGGCGGATGATTTGCTGTGGCGACCCCTGAAGGGAGCAGCCGAAAGTAAAAGAAGAAGAAGAAGAAGAAGATTCCACTCAAACACCCTGCATCTTCTCTAGCTTCTGGTAAGGATTCTTAGCGCTTCATGTATTCATAAATAATATCACGGTACAAAATTAAAATTTTTTATTTAATCATTACTACATTTAACTGCATTATTACTGCATTAATAAGACTGGCTATAAAATGTGTTTAACAAGCATATTGTAGCACATGTAATATCATACATAGGGTTTAAAACTGCATTAATAATTCACGGATTTCCGGGATCCGTGGATGGGAGAGGAACTATAATTAATATATATATATATATATATATACAGAAAGCCCCCATTGTTCGACGCTCCCCAGCTTACAAACGAGTTAGGTTCCGGACCGCCGTTCGTTATATGAATTTGTTTGTAAGTCGTGACAGGGCATTCTTTAGAGGACAATGTATGTTTAAACCTTGTATAAGTAACCTATACGAGTTTGTACTGTATACAATCTCTCTCTCTCTCTCTCTCTCTCTCTCTCTCTCTCTCTCTCTCTCTCTCTCTCTCTCTCTCTCTCTCTCTCTCTCTCCACAATCATCCTTACATTATCAATATCATTATGTCCCGTGATTAAACCCCTGGTTAAACCCCTTGTTCCTCTCAAGCACAGCACAGCAGATCTGATCAGATTTAAAGAGAGTTTCACTCTTATCCAGTTCATGATAATACTGAAGTCAATTTGTTTCTTCTTTAAAACTTTTGGCACGGGTTCAGAAATGTATTGTTCTGCTTCTCTTCCCAGACCTCCACAAGTCGTAAAGGGCGTGTCAGCCACGCTCCTCTGCCGGAGCCTAGTATTAAGTGTACCTCAGGATAATGTTTAATCATATTTCATACGTTTGTCTGTCTTCCTTTTGGCTTTTTCCCTTTTAGTTGGGAGTCGTCACAGTGAATCATCTGATTCGCATGTTTGATTTGGCAGAGGTTTTTACGTCGGATGTCCTGTCACAACCCTTTTTAGCAAGAGACAGAAACACGCTGACGACTTTGCAGCTACTCTTTACGAAAGTCAGCAATGGTTCTTTTACATGCCTCACACTATAGACAGTGAGAGACATGGCCCGCCTTTGATAACCCAGTTAGCTGCACTGGGGGGACAGTGACAACCTTGTGGAGAGTGGGACTCGAACCCCCAACCTTTGGATCAGTGATCCAGCACCCTATACCACTAGACCACCACTGCCCCAATCATATTTCATATTTAATATGTATAGTTATGATATATCTTTCTGTAGATTTTATTCTATTTCTATTTCTACTTGTTCTTCAATTGCATCTCATTTACACTTTGACTTTTGAACCCGGACAGCCCTATTCATATCTCCGGATGTTCGTAAAACAAATGTTCGTAAGTTGGGGAGCGTCTGTGTGTGTGTGTGTGTATATATATATATATATATATATATATATATATATATATATATATATATATATATATATATATATATATATACACACAACCAAATTTGGCATAGCCTAGCCTAGGCTAGTCTAGACCTAGCCTAGAGACAAGCTAATTTGAGTTAAGTCATTTTCGACTTTTATCGCCTCTCCTGGAGCCAATTAACGACGTAAGCCGAGGCATATCTGCACTTTGAATATAACCTGTGATGTCCTGGCATCCCATCCAGGAGTTGAACTCCTAGTTGTTTCACACTAAGGATAAGTTCAGACTCCATGGGCTTAGACACATAGACAGTCATTGGGGTTAGGCAACAAAGAACCTCTTGTACTCACTCAATCATTTACCAAACTGTTTAGCAGTTCTTCTCCACAGCACTGCAGCTCATTACAAACTGAATATTGCAAAAAGCGGTACAGAAATTGCTTCATCACTGAACTACATGCAAATCACCATGCGGGAGAAGCAAATTGCTTCATCACTGCTGCCATCAGCTCATAATGTCAGCAATAATGACATTATGGTGTCATCAGCAATAATGAGATGTCGTATGCAGAACAATTAAACTTGTGTTTGTTGTTTTCTTTCTGGAATTTGCTCTGGAGAACTATCTTCCAATCTACAAAATCTTTAAGCGTTGATTGGTTATCGCTTGAATACTATTGCTTTATTGTTCAGCTCAATTGAACTCCATACCCACAAACTTCAGATCCCTTCAGAAAATGTGGCTTACCAGTACACATTTCACTGGCATTTACTGACCTTGCATTGTTGCTTCTAGTGTGGTTGCCACAGTCTTTCTTATACAAATAACACTGTCAGAAAAAAAAACTTAGGCCCTCTGGCCTAACTTTAGAAAATGTGGCCAAATAACAGTAGTCAGTCAAGCAGCCAGCAGTCTGAAAAACACAACAGAAAAAAAAAACAACAAAACAAAACAAAACAAAAAAAACCTCCTACATAACATAACATAACATAACATGAGTGGTGAGAACAGGCCATTCAGCCCAACTAAGCTCACCATTGTCCTATTCTAAAGTGACTCCAACCTTAAAGACGCACACTCTAACCTTAAAGACGCACTTTTTTTTTTTTTTCATGACTAGATGGTATCCAGCACTAGATCAAGTCTGCTTCTCTCCTGTACCTTTACTCTTAATTCTTCTGAGTCAGCTTCCTTATTCCAAATGAATGTCCCTTTATGTTTGCACTTTTCCTCTCTTGATCCCTCCTACTTTAATTTGCATAGTTTTCCAATTTCTCATTATATTCTTGGTTTTTCCTTTGTACCACCTTTAATTTTATGTCACCCTCCCTCAGCAACATAATTTCCCTTCATACTTTTCCTTGTTATTTTCAACCCTATTTTGAGCCTTCTTCTTTTCATTTCGGCTGTTCCCTTCAGGGGACGCCACAGCAAATGATCTGCCTCCATCTCATCCTATCCTCTGCATCTTCTACTCTTACTCCAACTAGTTTCATGTCCTCCTTCGCCACACCCATAAATCTTCTCTTTGTTCTTCCTCTGGGCCTTCTGCCTGGTAATTCCAACCTCAGCATCCGAATACCAATATATTCACTATCCCTCCTCTGTACATGTCCAAACCATCTCAATCCCTCTTTGATCCTATCCATCCTCGTTACTCCCAAAGAGAATCTGAACATTTTCATCTCTGCTACCTCCAGCTCTGCCTCCTGTCTTTTCCCCAGAGCCACTGTTTCTAAACCATACAACATCCCTGGCCTCATCACCATCTAGTACACTTTTCCCTTCATTTTTGCCGACACTCTCCTATCACACATCACACCGGACACTTTTCTCCATCCATTCCACCCTGCCTGCCATGCTTCTTCACCTTTATTCCACACTCTCCACTGCCCTGGATCATTGAGCCTAAGTACTTAAAATCCTCTACCTTCTTTATATCTGCTCCCTGTAACCTCACCATTCCTCTTGGGTCCTTCTCGTTCACACACATGTATTCTGTCTTACTGAGGCTAACCTTCATTTCTCTCCTTTCCAGGGCATACCTCCACCTCTCCAGATTTTCATGCATTTGTTCTCTGCTCTCACTGCAGATCACAATGTCATCTGCAAACATCATAGTCCATGGAGATTCTTGTCTAACCTCGTCTGTCAGCCTGTCCAGCACCATCGCAAACAAGAAGGGGCTCAGAGCTGACCCTTGATACTGTCCCACCTCCACCTTGAACTCTTCTGTCACACCGACAGCATACCTCACCACTGTCTTATATCTCTCATACATGTCCTGCACCACTCTAACATACTTCTCTGCCACTCCAGACTTCTTCATACAATACTACAGTTCTTCTCTTGGCACCCTGTCATATGCTTTCTCCAGATCCACAAAGGCACAATGCAGCTCCCTCTGACCTTATCTGTACTTCTCTATTAACATCCTCAAGGCAAATAATGCATCTGTGGTGCTCTTTCTTGGCATGAAACCAAACTGTTGTTCACAAATGCTGACCTCTGCCCTTACTCTAGCTTCCACTATTCTTTCCCATAACTTCACCGTATGGCTCATCAACTTTATCCCTCTGTAGTTGCCACAACTCTGCACATCTCCCTTGTTCTTAAAAATGGGCACCAGCACACTTCTCCTCCATTCCTCCAGCATCTGCTCACTTTCTAAGACCTTGTTGAATATTCTCATCAGAAAATCTACTGCCACCCCCCTAGACACCTCCATACCTCTACCGGTATGTAATCAGGACCAACTGCCTTTCCACTGCCTTTCTGCCTCCTCTTCAATGCCCTCCTCACTTCACCCTTACTAATCTTTGCTACTTTCTGGTCCCCAAGGGTCACCCCTTCTACTCTTTTCTGTCTCTCATTTTCCTCATTCATCAGCTCTTCAAAGTACTCTTTCCATCTTCACAGCACACTTCTGTCATCAGTCAATCCATTTCTTTCTCTGTCTCTTTATCACACTTACTGCACATGTTTCCCATCTATATTTCTCTGTTGTGCCCACCTGAATAAATTATTTTCTCCCTCCTTACTGTCCAACCTATCATACAAGTCATCATACGCCCTCTGTTTGACCTTTCACACTGCTACCTTCGCCTTACGCTGTGTCTCCCTGTACTCCTCTTTACTCTCTTCAGTCCTCTCTATCTCCCACTTCTTCTTAGCGAACCTCTTCTTTTGTACACACTCCTGCACTCCCTCATTCCACCGACAAGTCTTCTTATCTACTTTTCTTTTAGAGGACACACCAAGTACTCTCCTACCTGTCTCCCTGATCACATTGGCTGTGGTTGTCCAGTCATCTGGAAGCACTTCCTGACTACCCAAAGCCTGTTTCAACTCCTCCTTGAAGACAACACGACACTCTTCCTTTTCAGCTTCCACCACTTTGTCTTCTGCTCTGCCTTTGCCTTTTTCACCTTCCTCACCATCAGCGTCATCCTGCACACCACCATCCTATGCTGTTTGGCAACACTCTCACCTACCACGACTTTGTAGTCACCGACTTCATTCAAATTACATCGCCTACACAAGATGTAGTCTACCTGTGTGCTCCTACCTCCGCTTTCATAAGTCAGTCTATGCTCCTGTTTCTTCTGGAAGAAAGTATTTACCACAGCCATTTCAATCCTTTTGGCAAAATCGATCAACTTCTGTCCTTCTGTGTTCCTTTCTTGGATACCAAACCTGCCCATCACTTCCTTGTCCCCTCTGTTGCCTGCACCAACATGTCCATTGAAGTCTGCACCAAGTCTGCACTCTTTCACCTCTGGGGGTATTCTGCATCACTTCATCTAAGTCACTCTATAATCTCTCCTTCTCTTCTAGTTTACATACTGCCTGTGGGGCATAAGGACTAATAACATTGAACATCACACTTTCAATTTCTAACTTGAGACTCATCACTCTGTCTGACACTCTTTTCACTTCTAGAACATTCCTGACAAACCCCTCCTTCAAGATGAATCCAACTCCATTTCTCTTCCTATCCACACCATGATAAAACAGCTTAAACCCTGCTCCTAAGCTTCTAGCCTTGCTACCTTTCCACCTGGTCTCCTGAACACACAGTATGTCCACCTTCCTCCACCTTGGGTAGGCTGACTGATATTTAATTTCTAATGCATTTAACAAACCTTTATGTGGCCCATTTAGTTTCAGTTTGATTATTTTCTTCAGCAAGCTAGCTTAAAGCTAAACATGGATATCATGAAAATTATATATAAACATTAGCACTTGTATTGATTACAATTAATCATTAGCTGATATCTAAAACACGATTCCTAAATAAGTGTCATTGTTAAACAAAGTATTGGTAAAATCCTTAAGCTAAAACAAACTTAGTCAAAGTGTTGGCTTATTTTCCAACAGCACTCTACACCTTTCATAATGTAAAATGACCGATAATGACAGAGAAGAAATAGCTGAGCAACCGAGAGTTAACAAGGTTCATCTGCTATCTGCTATTTGAATTATTAATTCTCAGTTGATGATCTTAAATTCAACTCAGTGTGGTGATGGTTAGATTGAGAGCAATGTTTAATAACTTTACACTGTGAGTTGTCTTTTTATTTGTTGCAGGTTTATTTACTGTCACTTCTTTAAGGAGGATTCAAGGTAGCTCCAGGAGGATATGAATCTGTTGGCTCCTGAAAAAACTAATGAAAAGATATCCTCTTTAAACAAATGCAAGAGCTTGGAATAAGTGTTGGGCACATTATGGTAGCAAATAATGGGTAAATTAACCCCTGAGGAAATTAATTTCACTTAAGAGGCAGGACCTTCAGACTAATTTCCAAAACACTTTTCCCTTCCTCACATGCATGTTAATGACTCTGTAATACACAGTCATTTGGAATATTTTCATATTTGAGCTTCTCTTTTTATAGCTATCACAGGATACCCACCAATATACAAGATGGGATATCCAAAGCAGAAAAGTAATAATCCAGAAATGAGTAGGTAACAGATTCTTAATTTAATAATTGTGTCACACTGGTGGTGACCACACTGTTGGTACACTGTGACAAAGAGACAGAGGGACAAGAAGTCTGGACCCTTAGGAGCACTGCTAACTTGTGTACTCATTACATGTGACATCCCACAACCAAAAATGGTGACGGGTAGAGCGGTGGTGGTTCAGGGATTAAGGCTCTGGGTTTCCATTCTGAAGGTTGGTGGTTTAAACTGCCACTTGGTCTTGGAACAAGTCCTTTAAACTGTATATACCATCTGACCACACCTTCTTCAACTGATGCAGGAGCAACACATTTGAAGGAAATCACTATCCAGCCCTTCTGTTGTACTATTGTATGCATTATCTCAAATTCATGAGCTTGACAGACTACCATTGCTTGTAAGTGAGGGCAGAGGAAAGAAGGTATACCATCCTTTTTTTATTATTATTATTATTATTATTATTATTATTATTATTATTATTATTATTATTATTATTATTATTATTATTTTGTTACGTATTTATTTATTTATTTATTTATTTTTTTACTGAAGCACTTAGCCAATTAGCTCTCAGGGTATTCCAGCGATGTATGTCTGCGTGCATCAACCAGGGATCGAACTTATGATTTCTGTTGAACCTGTGTTTATTTTGTACCTTACATTAAAACTCAACAACATGTAAATTATTACTCAAGTAAGAATGTTCCACAAAGACTGCATAGAAATATTTATTTTAACATACCTCTTGCTGAAGGTTTCTTAAATAAGTGTTCAAATCATTTAAAAAAAATACCCACATCCTATCTGAACTGTTCTTACTGACTATTATTACTGCCAAGCACATATCTAGACCCAAATCCACAATCAATACAAAAAGAAAATGCTTCCATTTTGTCGTCACACAAGAGTTGATCCAATTTTCTCAGAGCTCCATGCCTGCCATTTGTTATTTATTATTTAATGATAAACACAATTGAAGCCAATGATTGAAAGGGGGAATTGAGTTTGATTGGCTTCAGTAGTGCTTATGTTTTTAATTTGTCCTCTTATCTGGCAGTAATAAGATAAGTATTATTTATAAGTAAGCCACATTAAAATTGGGTGCATTTTTTTATATGAACAGGCATAAATAAAAGTTATAGTAGCTTTTTTTTTTATTATTTTTTTTTTATTTATTTATTTTTTTTATTTAGTTCGGTTATGGTTTTCGGTTATACTGGGATATGTTTTTAAAATAATGGAGTTGCACAGTGCTTCTGGCCTCACAGCAAAAAGGTCATGGGTTTGAGTCCTATACGTGTGACTGTGAATGATTGCTTGTGTGTTGGCCCTGTTATGGTCTGGCAAGCTGTTCAGTGTAATTGCAGAGATAGGCTCCAACCTGCAGAGAAAGTGTGTGAGAGTGCCATACAAAAAATACCCCCCCCCAAAAAAAATAAATAAATAAATAAATAAAAATAAATAAATCTCACAATATGGTGTGTATTGTGTAAAGCTGCTTCGGGGCAAAAAAATTAAAAAGTGTGAGTCGAATAAAAGTAAATGGAGTAGATCCAGTGTAATGTGAAAAGGGCTCTTCATTCTTCATTTAAACACAATTACTGACACCACTATTTAAACAGCTAGGAAAATTAAGTCCATGACAGAACACAGATACGTACATTATGGGATGCCTGTGTTTCCAGCATTTTTGGTTTGGACTGTGCTTGTGGCTAGGATGAAACATTGCACTAAAGGTTTGATGATTGGTTGAAGGTAGAAAGAAGTCCATTCTATGGCTTTTCAACGAAGCATCAGCATTTTACACTTTATCTAGGCAGTTATTTTAGCGGTAGCCTGTGGATAGTGACTTTGGGGAAGAGGTCAGAGCAGAATTCAAGCCATGGAATGAAGGCTCCATCTGGCTTGTTGGTCTTTTTAATTTGGCCCGCTGAACATTTATTGGTACAGAATTCATGTTTGATTTGAATGATTAATTGATGGCATTCATTTGACTTTGACTTGTAATGACAGCATTTCAACACCTGTGGTGCATTCAGTTGATGTTTCAGTGCTCGAGCCACTTCCGGGTCTCACTCTTCTACGATACGGAGCCATCAGCAGCAATGTCAAAGTCAGTATATATATATATATATATATATATATATATATATATATATATATATATATATATATATATATATATATACCAATTATGTTAAGTGAGCTGAGGTATCACTGTATATATATATATATATATATATATATATATATATATATATATATATATATATATATATATATATATATATATATATATATATATATACAGTGATACCTCAGCTCACTAACATAATTGGTTCCCTGAAAGTGTGTGTGAGGCGAAAAGTTCGTCTTCCGAACATTTATTTCCCATAAGAAACCATTAAAATGAGAATAATCCGTTCCCAGGTCCCCATAAAACATAATTTTCTACTAAATAAGCCTTAAAACTACACAAAAATATACCTTATTTTATGTATAATAAATGTGCTATTGTATTGTAATTAAAGAAATAAACTGTACTGTATAATAAAGTGGTTTTATTTACCTTTGTGATGGTAGTTGATGGCTTGATGGAATGGAGTGGGAGGAGGAGGGAGGGAGGGACTTACTGTTTGGAAGGAGAGTTTGGAAACGCCTACTGTTTGGAAACGCCCTTAGCCACACACGCACCCTTAATAGCTTCCTTGTTCTTAAGGATGGGAGCAATGGTAGACTTAGCGTACTGGTACTGGGACGCTGAGTCACACAAACGCACACCTCGTTCGTGTTTTTCAATGATCTCCGCCTGTGGTGGGGTCTTTTTCGGTCCCATAATAGCAAAAGTACACTCAATATGGTCCAAAATGTCTATCAAACACAAACCACTTCCGCACTCAAAGAAAGGGGTGACGAACTGGGACGCCGTGAGCGTGCGTCAACTTCTCGTGGCCGCCACCGTGGTGCTGTTCGACCGCGTGGTTTGGTTCGTCCGCCGAAAACTAGTTCGTCAGCAGAGACTATATGCTCGCGAATTTAATGTTCTTGAGGCGAAAAGTTCGTGATCTTAAGCGTTCGTCAGCAGAGGTTTTACTGTCTTCTTCTTTTCCTTTCGGCTGCTCCCTTCAGGGGTCGCCACAGCAAATCATCCGCCTCCACCTCACCCTGTCCTCCGCATCTTCTTTTCTGACTCCAACGACCTTCATGTCTTCCTTCACCACATCCATAAATCTCTTCTTTGGTCTTCCTCGAGGCCTTCTGCCTGGTAGTTCCAACCTCAGCGTCCTACTGCCAATATACTCACTTTCTCTCCTCTGTACATGTCCAAACCATCTCAATCTAGCCTCTCTGACTTTGTCTCCAAAACATCTTACGTTACTGTATATATATATATATATATATATATATATATATATATATATATATATATATATATATATATATATATATATATATATATATATATATATATATATATATATATATATAATTTTAGTTTATTATTATTTTTTTTTTAATGAAGTGCTGGTCAAAGACTGCATGTCACGTTTACCAAGAAACCATTTCAGTTTTAATTGAATACATCAGTCACCACTTTTCCAACAAGCATGCCAATTACACCAATAACCTGTCACCGCAAGAACGTCCAGCCTACACTGAAAAGTTGGTCGTGAGCTTGCAGGCTCAGCAAAACACCTTCATCCGAGCAACTTCGATCACAGAATCAAGTGTGAGGATATATGCATAATTCAGCAGGAAGCACTGAGTAAATCCGTTGTGCAGCTCAACCATGTAGTGAAGCCGGTTGTGAAACTCGTTAAGTTTATTCGAGCGACGGGACTTCACCATCATCTGTTTATTAATTTTTCTGAAAGATCTGACGCTGATCACAGGGACTTGATTTACATTCTACTGTCCGCTGGTTCAGTTTGGGGAAAGTATGTCAACGAGTATGGAGCTCAAACAGGAGATTGTTTCATTTTTGGAGCTCCTTGAGAACACTGACAGTGTTCCTGAGCTGAAAGACACAGATTGGCTGTGATTTCGCTTTTACTGTGGACAAACTGACCCACATGAACGAGCTGAATGTGAAGTTACTAGGGAAATACACTGTGAATGAAATGCAAGCTAACATCAAAGCCTTCAAAACCAAGGCTAGTGTTATTTTCATAGCAAATGCCAGACAAGTCATTCATTCATTTCCGCCCCACAAATTTCCCCAAAAAAAAAAAAAAAAATCCAGAAGATATTACAGAGGATGTTGGTGTGTGAATAGACTTTTAGAACACCTAGCCTGTTTCTCAAATTTTAAAAGTCAATGTGGCCCTTGAGCCAAAATAGTTGCCAAGCCCTGATTTAGAGAAACTGAACATCAGCCATGCAGCTACATTCTAGAGAAGTGAGAGGGGTTTGATGTTAGTAGGAGCTAGTTGCAGTAGTACAATAGCTACGGTTGGTCATAACCTGCTGAGGTAATAAAGGAGAAACCGGCATGAGTGAGTCAGACAATGATAGCTGGGTTTACAGGCCAGTCTTGCTGGGATTTCGCTTCAGGTGATAATTTACTATCATTAAGGAGATGAAGTGGGGATTACAGATTTGCACAAACATTCTTTTAGCCAGAAAATCAAAAGATGCATCAAACACCAGGGCTGAAAAGTTAGATGGTTTGCAGTAGGGCTTCGATGATGTCATTCTTTTGTATTAGCTGCTTCTGTAAATTCACATACGATTGTGTACGTTTTTTTTAATTAAGTAATTAATTTGTGTGTGTGTGTGTGTGTGTGTGTGTGTGTGTGTGTGTGTGTGTGTGTGTGTGTGTGTGTGTGTGTGTGTGTGAAATCAGTGATGGAGTAGGGTGAATAGTGACTGGGTCTTGTGAGTTGAGGAAAGGAAAGGCACCCTTATTCTGTTATGCTCTCCCTACTACTGTCTGGAAGCAGGCGACAGAGCATCTGTCACCATACCCTCGGATTCGCAATATCTCCTCCCGCCAGTGTTAAGGGGAAATAGTTTCGTGCTTGTTTATGAAGCATGCAGCCCCAGATGAGATTAGCCTGAATGTCAAAACAGAGAGATGTAGGGTGAAAAGGAAGGCCGTCATTTTTTTTTTTTTTTTTTTTTTTTTTTTTTTCCTGTATGATTTTCAAAACTTTTACAAAACACTATATACTATGATGTAGTGCTAATAAATTTTATTCATGATTGTCCATTAATACAAACCGGATTCCAAAAAAGTTGGGACACTATACAAATTGTGAATAAAACTGAATGCAATGATTTGGAAGTGCAATTTTCAATACTTTATTCCAAATATACAAACATAGACAACAGGGTCAAAAGTTTAAACTGAGAAAATGTATCATTTTAAGGCAAAATGTGTTGATTTTAAATTTCATGGTGTCAACAAATCTCAAAAAAAGTTGGGACAAGGTTATTTTCACCACTGTGAGGCATCCCTTCTTTTTTTTTACAACAGTCTGTAAGCGCCTGGGGACCGAGGAGACAAGTCTCTCAAGTTTAGACATAGGAATGCTGTTCCATTCTTGTCGAATACAGGCCTCGAACTGTTCGACTGTCTTGGGCCTTCTTTGTCGCACCTTCCTCTTTATGATGTGCCAAATGTTCTCTATAAGTGAAAGATCTGGACTGCAGGCTGGACATTTCAATATCCGGGTCCTTTTCCTACCCAGCCATGATGTTGTAATTAATGCTGCATATGGTCTGGCATTATCATATTGAAAATGTAAGGTCTTCTCTGAAAGAGACGAAGTCGGAATGTGAGAATATGTTGTTCTAGAACCTGAATATACCTTTCTGCATTGACAGTGCTTTTCCAGATGTGCAAGTTGCCCATGCCACACGCACTCATGCAACCACATACTATCCAAGATGCAGGCTTCTGAACTGAGCGCTGACAACAACTTGGGTTATCTTTGCCCTCTTTAGTCCGGATGACATGATGTCCAAGTTTTCCAGAAAGAACTTCGGATCATGATTCGTCTGACCACAGAACAGTTTTTCACTTTGCCACACTCCATTTTAAATGACCCCTGGCACAGAAAAAAACACCTGTGCTTCTGGGTCCTGTTTAAAAATGGCTTCTTCTTTGTACTGTAGAGTTTCAGCTGGCAACAGCGGATGGCACGGTGGATTGTGTTCACCAACGATGGTTCCTGGAAGTATTGCTGAGCCCATTCTGTGATTTTCCTTACAGTAGCATTCCTGTTCGTGGTGCAGTGTCCTTTAAGGGCCCAAAGATCACGGGCATCCAGTATGCTTTTTTCAGCCTTGACCCTTACGCACAGAGATTGTTCTAGAGTCTCTGAATTTTTGGATGATGTTATGCACTATAGATGATGATAACTTCAAAATATTTGCAATTTTTCGCTGGGAAACACCTTTCTAATTTTGCTCCACTATCTTTCTGTGCAACAACGGGGGAATTGATGATCATCTACCCATCTTTGCTTCTGAGAGACACTGCCACTCTGAGAAGCTCTTTTTATACTCAGTCATGATGCCAATGAACCTCATTTGTGCTCATTGGTCTTCCAGCTGTTCATTATGGGTGCAGTTGACTTTTCTAGACTCTTATTGCTACCTGTCCCAACTTTGTTGAGATTTGTTAATACCATGAAATTTAAAATCAACATATTTTCCCTTAAAATGATAGATTTTTCTCAGTTTAAACTTTTGACCCTGTCATCTATGTTCTATTTGGAATAAAATATTGAAATTTGGCACCCCCACGTCATTGCTTTCAGTTTTTATTCACAATTTGTATAGTGTGCCAACTTTTTTGGAATACAGTTTGTATAAAAAGCTTTAAAGTGATATAATGGCGAAAAAAAGTCTCACACTCGAATATTTAGTTGGAGTGCCTTTAGCCTTGATTACAGCACATTATCACCATGGCATTTTTGCTTCACTTGGTCAGGCCAGGATTCAGTAACATGATGTGGAAGTAAAATTACATCACCTGACGATCAGAACGTACCAAGTTCTCTCATCAGTTGATTTTTTATTTTATGATGGCATGAATATAAAATTAGATAAAAATTATTGACTGTTGTGCCTATTTCATTCACTTTATTTTTTTTTTCTTTTTGTGCAAAAAAATAATAAAATAAATAAATAAATTATTATTATTATTATTATTATTATTATTATTATTATTATTATTATTATTATTATTATTATTATTATTATTGTTGTTGTTGTTGTTGTTATTATTATTAATACTACTACTACTACTAATAATAATAATAATAATAGGGGCAGTGGTGGTCTAGTGGTATAGGGCGCTGGATTGCTGATTCAAAAGGTTGGGGGTTCGAGTCCCACTCTCCACAAGGTTGTCACTGTCCCCCCCAGTGGAGCTAACTGGGTTATCAAAGGCCGGCCATGTCTCTCACTGTCTATGGTGTGATGCATGTAAAAGAACCATTGCTGACTTTCGACAAGAGTAGGCTGCAAAGCCGTCAAGGTGTTTCCGCCCTGCGATGGCCTGGCGAGCTGTCCAGGGTGTACTCTGCCCTCGCCCGAAGTTGGCTGGGATGGGCACCAGCCTCCCCGTGACCCAAATTAGGATTAAGTGGGTACAGAAAATGAATGAAATAATAATAATAATAATAATAATAATAATAATGTGGCATGATGGTGCAGTGGTGAGCATGTGTGCACCTCAACAAAAAGTTCCTGATTATAATTCAGGGGATTTTCTGTAAGGAGTTGGGATGCTCATCCCGTGCTTGCATGGGCTTCTTTTAGATATTCTGATTTCCTCACACACTTCAGTTATGCACATTAGACTAATTAGCTATACTCAACTGGCACTAGGTGTGAATGTGATTGTAAATGGTGTCTGTTGGCCCTGCTAGGGTTTGACTGCCTCTTTAAGGTGCACTTCTTAATAAAGGCTAAATGATGAGGGTAATTAAATGAAATAATTTTATTAACAACAACACCAACAACAACAACAACAACAACAACAACAACAACAACAATGATGATGATGTTAATTGCATCACAATGGCACAGTGGTTAAGCACCATTGCTTCACAACAAGGATGTCCGGTGTTCAATTCCAGGGCTCAGGCATTTCTGTGTGGGGTTTGCATGTTCTGTCTGTGCTTGTCTGGTGTTTCTTCAGATCGCTGGTTTCCTCACACAGTTCAGAAACAATCTCAGTAGACTAAGCAACTGTTCTAAAGTGATGTGAGTGTGAATGGTTATGTTTCTGTGTTGTGCCTTGTTTTCATTTTGTTTGTTTTCCTTTACCCCTCATCTGCAATTTATTTGAGATTTTTTTTCCTCTCCAGATTATTAGAGATTCACTGAGATCATTGACCAGTTTGATTGATTACAAATAATCTTTACTTTATTCAGTGTGTTGACTGCACAATGCTAATTTCCTTCTAATTTGCTAGTAATTGCAGCCTAAAAGTCAGTCTGATTGAGGAGTTTGTAGCATCAGAAGTACAGATTCATATGTTACAGAGGATTAATGACAAAACAGGACAAGTACTAAATGTTCCAGGTGCCTTAGAAAACGCCAAGGAAAAGGCTACGGCTTATATTAAGGTGCTCTGTAACACTTCTCTTATTCACGTGGATAATTGAGATTCTGTCCGTATCAGGACACCCGCTATTAAATCAGCTGAATATGTCTGGGATATGCAAAACTATCTTTGCTCAGTGAGGTCCAGAGCATGCCCTGGCCCTATACATATGTAGCACAGAACAGTGGTACCTTGATTTACGGGCGTCTTTTATAACAAATTTTTCATGATACAAGCGTTAATCCCACCAAAAATCTGTCCCATCCAACAAGCAAAATTTTGATTTATGAGCTCTGCTGGAGAAATGACTTTTCTGGGCTGATTAACCCCTATTCTTCTGTGTGCATTCCTCCGTGCTCTGAGAAAGACTCGTGCCGGGCTTCTCAATTATTTTCTGTGATGCCCCATATAATAATAATAAAAATAAATAAATAAATACCCTCCACCCCCTTACTGCTTACTGCACGTCATATTGTTTGCTTGGTGCTTTTTCCGTACACTATAGCACGGCAATGAGAGCACCACTGCCACATATTGTAGTGAATGTGCAATCACACTAAATTCTAGTAAAGTATGTCAAAAAAAAGCATGTTCCCCAGGGTGATATGCACCCCCAGCATCACATTGCGCCCCCCCAAGGGTGGCATGCCCCACTATTTCAGAAGCACTGGCCTTGTGGGAGCTTTCCTCGCTGGCATTCATAGCATGCACATGCACAAAATTCTCCACGTCATCTGTTACGAACCACCTTATGCCTGTCCACGTGACATCTTTGCCGATCGGAAGGGTTCTTTGATTTATTGTTTATTCTTGTTTTATTATTATTTATTATTAATGTTAATGTACATATATTATTATTATTATTATTATTATTATTATTATTATTATTATTATTATTATTATTATTAAATATTTACTGTTTTACATGTTTATCTTTAATATATTAGGTGAAATATACGGGTGTTGGCATTCTAGTTCATCCTAAATGTTTTCAGCGAGGTAGACGATAGTGCTCTGCGCAAGCAATTCACCTTTTCTCCCTCCATTCTTGGAAAGGCATATCTTCATGGAGCTTATGTCTGCATGCAGGGTGGACGGCCATACTAGAACAGTTTTGAGCATCTTAGATCTAATGAAGGGTAACTGTAATCCAACAGCAGATGATGACATTTTGGAAAGTTGTTCATCATTAATTTTATGTAATCCTAATTAGGGCCATGGGGAGGCTGGTGCCTATCCCAGCCAACTTCAGGTGAGGGCAGAGTAAACCCGAGACAGCTCTCCAGGCCATTGTAGGGGGGAACACACACACTGACAGCTCTTCTTGTCAAAAGTCAGCCATGGTTCTTTTACATGAACCTCACACTATAGACAGTGAGAAAGCTGCACGGGGGTGGGGGGTTGGGGGGTCATTGACAACCTTGGGGAAACTGGGACTCGAACCCCCAACCTTTGGAGCAGCGATCCAGCGCCCCATACCACTAGACCACCACTGCCCTTTCCTTGCAAAGTTGTGTCCTTTCAATTTTGTGGCACCAATTTTGGTATAATGCTACATTCGGGTCTGATGATCAAGTGTCCATAAATGTTGATGAGCTAGAGAACTCATTTTTGATTTGTTTTGATTGGGACTGGGGAGGTTCTTCGTCCATTCATATTTCAAGCTTCGGACTTAATTCATGTTAGGGTGTAACTATGCTTAGGTATTAAAATAATTTTTATATGTATTCCGGGTATTATAATTTTTTATAATTATAATTAATTTCTCCAATTTTATATAATCAATTTATTAATGACTGATAATAAAACAACCTTATTTCTTCTTCTTATATCTTATGTAGTTGAAACGACTTCATGGTAGACAAAAGTGGATTATGTGTTGCCTTTCTGAGCGTAACCATCATTATACAGTAAGTGTTCCAGATGGAAGCTACTTTAAAAAACAGAAGGGTGTGGCTTCTATTCATTAGGCTTGTCCATTTTAAAAAAGTGCTATGGGTTAAGTACCATCAATTCATCCACATTGTTTTTTTTTTTTTTTTTTTTGTTTTTTCCTATTCAATCAGGTACCTTAATTTCCATACTTTTACACCCCTATGTTATTAATGGATTGCCTCCAAAATTGGCCTGAATGGTTACGATAGTCTCAACCATGGTTCTTACATATCGACTGGTTATGTGTGATGTTCGTGTAACATCAAAGAGCAAGTGGATGTAGTTATTGCATGCAGTATCCTTCTATGTAGACATTATTTCTACCAAAAACACCCCACACAATGTCTATGTAAATGGAGTTGCCAAGTGTGGTATAAAGCCCACCAAGCTGAAATACCAAAACCAAAATGGAGCAAGCATTTGAATGGTTGAGCCTCTGCACAATCTGGTTTTGCCTAAAAAACATGGCAGCACTGACTATTGTTTCCATTTCCACACTTAATCTAGAGTGATTTACATTTTATACAAGTAGGTAATTGAGGGTTAAGAACCTTGCTTGATGGTCCAACAATAGCACCTGGATGGTATTGGGTTTCCTGGCTTTCAGATCAGTAATCCAGAGCCTTAGCCACTAAAGCTGCCATTGCATTTCCACCAGTCTATTTAGGTTGTAGGCAACATTTGAGTTATCATCTCATTCATCTGCCAACTTCTTAATCCTACTAGGGTGCGGGGAGGCTATGTGCATTCGAACTGTAACTGGCTGATGCCAGGGTACACCCTAAACAGCTTACCAGTGTTTTGTAACTGACAAACTATGTAAACTCCCACCTAGGGGCAATTTGGATGAAACAAGAGAAAACTTGAGTACTTGAAAGAAACCCATGCAACATGCATCACATGAACACAATCATGAAAATTCCTCACAGACGGATACACCTGAGCCTGGGACTTAATTCAAGACATTTTTGCCATGAGGTGGACCTGCTTACCACCATGCCACCATGCCAGTCAAAACAGCCCACAGTTATGGCCAGTTATCTCCACAATCAAACCTGGTGATTCTGTCCTCCTTGACAACACAAAGAAAGTGGTCAGAGACTTCTAAAAGACAAAAGTAAATGCAGCTCCTTTGTTTAAAAGCATCAATGGGTGGAATCACAGCCATGTGCTAAGCAGCTAAAGAGTGTGGTCCTGCATCCATTCCACAGCTCCAGGTCTCTAGTAGCCTGCGGAAACACTCTGCATTTCATTTTTAATCCGTTCATTCATTTTACTGAACCGTCCAATCCTAAATAGGGTCACAGGGAGTTTGGTGTCTTTCTTAAAGACTCTGAGCAAGGGCAGAGTACTCCTTGGACAGCTCGCCAGGCCATCGCAGTATAGAAACTTGCTAACAGCTATGCCGCCTATCTTGTGGACAGTGTATAGACAGTGGACATATCACTATAGACAGTGAGAGACATGGCCGGCCTTTGATAACCGAGTAAGCTGCACTAGGTGCAAATCCATTGACAGTGAAAACCCATTGAGAGTGGGGCTTGAGTCACCAACCTTGGTATCAGTGATCTAGTATCTTACCACCAGGTCACCACTGCCTTTCATTTTTTATTTTAATTAAATTTTCCAAACCGCTTTGTCCTCTTAAAATAATGTACTAAATCACTTAGTTTGAGCAAGGCCAACACACACAACCACTCCCAATCACTTCCACACTTATGGGCACGTTAACTTGACTATGGACAGAAACCAGCAGACCTGAAGGAAACCCTTGCAAGCACAACAAGAACATTATTGCTATGAGGCAAAATCGATCACCATCAAGTCATCTGTGGTTCTCTTCAGGGCGGAAGTGATGGAGAGGGCCATTAAAACAAATCATACAACTAAAGAACCTGAATTCCTGGTGGATTTACCTCAGTTTGCACATCAGGCTGGAAGAGAGGTTGTAAATGCAAATATTGTCATGCAGGACATCATCCACAACTATTTGCAAACCCCCCAACCCTAAAGCCAGACTCCTGTTTCTAGGCTTCTCGTCAGCATTAAACACCATGCAACCACATATTCTAACTGAGAGACTTATCACCTGATTTTTTACCTTGATTGTAACCTCACCCTCTGGATTACAGACTTTCTATACAACAGGTCACAGAAAACATTATTTAATAGCATCTTCTCTGAAATTCCTCTGAGCTTAACTGGCACCCCACAAGGCTGTGTCCTCTCCTCCCTGTGTTTATCCTTTACATTGATGACTGTAGGTCTACCCAATCAAACTGGCATACTGTGAAGTCTTCCTATTTCTTCCTTCCGGCCTCATATACTGTCACGTTTAGCTCTGCTGGAACTTGGAGGCTGGTGTGAAAGCTCCCCTCTTGAACTCAATGTCACAAAAAAGAGGAGATAACAGTGACCTTCTTCAGCAAGCTAAAACAGTTACCTTCACCATCCAAAGGATTTCTGTGGAAATTGTTAAGGAATAAAAATACCATATGCGTAGGCCTCCGTCAGTCCCGAAGGACTATGGCTGCGCTCTGGCCAGTATCCCGACTGGTGATACTCCCCAGTGCACAGAGCCTGGGTAGGGAATAATGAGGGACAGGCTGTTACCCAAGCAGCAAGTCCCCCCCTGTCTCGGCGCCACCGGAAGGATCCAATGGAAAGGCAAGTGCCGATACGACTGGGTTCCAGTGCCGCTGCAGGAGAGAAACTACGGTCAATTTAGAACGGCCAATTAACCTACAGTGCACGTCTTTGGATTGCGGGGGAAACCGGAGCACCCGGAGGAAACCCGCACAAGCACGGGGAGAACATGCAAACTCCACACAGAAAAAATACCATATATATATATATATATATATATATATACCCAGTATATAACCCAATATGTGAAACCTGGTGAAGTTTTCTTTCAACAGACAGGACATTCTCAGGAAATTACAGCAGTGCCTGTTTCTTCTCAGGAAGTTCAGGAAGTGGGGGGTCATTTGAGGTAATCAAGAACATTGTCGCACCATTCTATTCCTACTTCACTGAAAGTATAATGACATTCTCCAGTTCCTCTCTCTATCAGCCTGCAAACAGGAATGATCTGCTGGACACTGTCAAGATTGGTTTAAAAATGATTGGCCATCCTGTTAGAGCTCTCACGATCCTCATTTATCTTGTTCTCCATGTTTGAGTGGCTTCCTTCAGGGTGCAAGGTTCACTGTCCAAGATGGAGAGCACAAAATAGGACAATACTTGCTCCCAGGGTCGTTCCTCTTCTCATCTCCCATCATGCCATCATTGTGCTTTTGTGTAGCTTGACTCCCATACAGCAATAATGTTTTCCTCATAGCAACACACCTTATTATTTATTTATTTATTTTATTTATTTATTTATTTTTATTTTTTGGGGTGTTTTTTGTTAACATAGATGAACAGTTGGTTGTTTTTTTTAATTTCCTCTTGTGAAAAATGGAGTGATTTAAATTAAACATTCTCACTTATTAAGCTGTGACCTAACAACGAGCTTCCCTGGGTCAAGGCTCATCTTTAAAAATTTCAGCATTGCTGTGACTCTCATTGTTTGAATAGATCACTCACTCTCACTCACAAATTTACTGAACTGCAGGCGTTGCTAAGTTGCCAGCATCTGCTTCAGCATTCGATGAATTTGGTCCTGAGAGGGTTAAATGTATTAATAAAGGCCTATTTTAGCCAATGATTTGCAAAAGCGTGGTACGCACACGTGGTATTTCACTCTCATACCTAGGAACAATTTGAAACACACAATTAGCGTAATATTCATGTCCATGGACTATTGGAGGAACCTAGAATACCCTGAGCAAACCCACACACGCATGAGGAGAACATATAAACTCTACGCAGAAGTGCTTGAGCCAGGTACTCGAGCCCAGGAGTCATCCTAAATCTTACGTGTTACTCTTTTAGCTCTGTAATAATCTGTGGCCAGCCAATCAATTTACAGCAGGCTATCCAGATATGAATATTATGAGTATATTGGCAGTAGGATGCTGAGATTGGAACTACCAGGCAGAAGGCCTCGAGGAAGACCAAAGAGATTTATGGATGTGGTGAAGGAAGACATGAAGGTCGTTGGAGTCAGAAAAGAAGATGCGGAGGACAGGGTGAGGTGGAGGCGGATGATTTGCTGTGGTGACCCCTGAAGGGAGCAGCCGAAAGTAAAAGAAGAAGATCCAGATATGAATATTCGCCAAGGTAGCATTTCTTCCTGACAGCACACACACACACACACACACACACACACACACACACACACACACACACACACACACCCACACACACACACACACACACTTACTCAGTGAACTAGATCATATAGTTTCATAGGACAGTCTGCTCTACATTCATACTATTGACTTGTTTCCCTGCCCCATGACATTCTTTCAATGGTTCTTTTATCAGTTATTATTAGGTTAGTAACTGGAACGGCTCTGGGGGAAACTCAGTGCTGTGTTGTACTTCCAGTGTAAATAAACTGAGAATACAGTTCAGTGTATTTCAGAAATTCTGTTAAGAATATCTAAACATTTTACACTCAACTGAATCCAAATATAAGTTCATAATGAAATTAAATTATGATAATGTGATGAGGTACGAACTTTCATCCAGACCCAGGAATGCAGGAGGCGGTGTATAGTGTAACGGGAACGATGTATTTCCTCAAGGGCAACACCGAAGGCAGGAGACAACACAAACACCAGAGGTGACGGAGAGAAAATAACAAACAACAAACACTGGTGACTGTGGCGCGGAAAACTGGCTGAGCACAGCTGTAACCAGGGGCCAGAGAGAAACACAGGGTATCGACTGCGTGATGCGGAACAATCTTCTGGCACAGAGGTGAACGTGTGGCTTGTTTTTATAGGGAGTAGATTGTGGAGTGGAATCAGGTGTGCGCAGCTGCAATCAGCCCGAGCAGGTCAGCCACGTCCCTCCGCCGGAGCCTGCACCACTGGAGAGAAAACAGAGTTAGGAACAGAGCCGCCATATTCAAAGTCACCCAGAACACAGACCATAAGAATAATGAATTAGATTATAAGGCATCATGTAACTTTCTTTTTTTTTTTTTTTTTTTAATAATACATGCCTTAGTTGTTATTTACCATTTGCATTTTTTAATGTGGCAGAAGTTTTACGCCGGATGCCCTTCCTTTCGCAACCCTGTGCATTTATCCGGGCTTGGGACCGGCATAAGGGGGAGAGACACTGGTTAGTGCCCCCCCCCCCAACCCCCCTTCCTGCGCCTCATGGCTGCATGCAGGTTGGAATGGATGGAGAAAAGTGTCCGGTGTGATGTGTGATAGGAGAGTGTCAACAAGACTGAAGGGAAAAGTGTACAAGACGGTGATGAGGCCAGCGATGTTGTATGGTTTAGAGACAGTGGCCCTGGGGAAAAGACAGGAGTCAGAGTTGGAGGTAGCAGAGATGGAAATGTTGAGGTTCTCTTTGGGAGTAACGAGGATGGATAGGATCAGAAACGAGTACATCAGAGGGACAGCACATGTTTGAGGTTTTGGAGACAAAGTCAGAGAGGCTAGATTGAGATGGTTTGGACATGTACAGAGGAGGGATAGTGACTATATTGGTAGTAGGATGCTGAGGTTGGAACTACCAGGCAGAAGGCCCAGAGGAAGACCAAAGAGAAGATTTATGGATGTGGTGAAGGAGGACATGAAGGTCGTTGGAGTAAGAGTAGAAGATGCAGAGGATAGGGAGAGATGGAGGCAGATCATTTGCTGTGGCGACCCCTGAAGGGAAAAGCCGAAAGGAAAAGATTAGTTGTTATTTACACATTTTTTTTTTTTTTTTAGAATTTATAAGACATGTTTTATACATTTTTAAATGCATTAAAACATTGTAATTATAATAATTCATTCATGCCAATATCTGTGAAATCTATCTGCTTAATTCAATAGAACCACACATTACAGATAATACTGAAAAATATGATTAAAATCATTGACATACTATTTGAAAAAAAAATACGATGTGCTATTTGAGAAAAATATGAACAACAATATAACATGATTTCTTTATCATTGTTAATAAACCAATTTACTAAAAAAAATAATGGAAACTGCTCCAGGGTCTCTGGGTTGACCCTGACCTCAGGTGGTCTTTTTTATTTTATTATTATTATTTTTTTCTTCAGTTTGATTTTATCTGCAAGGGTTTCCAGTATGGTTTTATGGTACAGTAGTTGTTAGTACATTTGGCTCAGAGAAGGGGGAAAAAAAAAAAAAAAAAAAATCCTGGCTTTCCCAAAGGGTCCCCAACCTTTTTATCACCGCGGACCAGTCAACGCTTGACAATTTTACCACAGACCGGGGTGGGGGTGGGGGTTGAATAGATTGCTTATATTTAAATAAAATGTATTTATATAAAATTAACTCGATCATATAGTAAAGCACAAGCGAAGGAACCAGCCCACTACAGACCTGTCGCCCTGACCTCCCACCTCATTAAGACCATGGAAAGGCTCCTCCTTGAACACCTCCGCTCTATGGTGAGCCCCACCCTAGACCCGCTGCAGTTTGCCTACAGGCCCAACATCGGAGTAGAAGACGCCGTCATCTACCTTCTGCAGCGGGCACTCACCCACCTGGAGATCGCCGGCAGCGCTGTGAGGGTCATGTTCTTTGACTTCTCCAGCGCCTTCAACACCATCAGGCCAGGGCGCCTGCGGGGGAAGCTGGAGGACGTGGGGGTGGACGGGCATCTTGCTGCCTGGATTATTGACTACCTTACTAACCGTCCACAGTGCGTGCGGCGCTGGCTGTAAGTCAAAGGTGGTAGTCTGTAGCACGGGGGCACCGCAGGGCACCGTCCTCTCACCCTTCCTTTTTAACATCTATACCTCGGACTTCATATATAACACAAACAGCTGCCACCTCCAGAAGTTCTCGGACGACTCCGCCATCGTGGGCCGTGTGTCAGAGGGGAACGAGCTGGAGTACCGGTCGGTCATCGTTGACTTCGTGGACTGGTGTGAGCGCAACCACCTGTGCTTGAACACTAGGAAGACGAAGGAGATGGTGGTCGACTTCAGGAGAAGCACTCGTACACACACACACACACACACACACACACACACACACACACACACACACACACACACACACACTTACTAGTGAACATCCAGGGACAGGACATTGAGACAGTGGACAGTTTCAAGTACCTGGGTGTTCACCTTAACAATAAACTGGACTGGTCCCACAACACCAACGCCCTGTACAAGAAGGGCCAGAGTCGTCTCCACCTTCTGAGGAGACTCAGGTCCTTCGGCATATGCAGACCTCTGCTCAGGACATTTTATGACTCTGTGGTAGCCTCTGCAATCCTTTACGCTGCCATCTGCTGGGCCCCGGGCAGCACAGAGCGGGACAGAAAGAGACTGAACAAGCTGGTCAGGAGGGCCAGCTCTGTCCTCGGCTGCCCACTGGACTCTGTGGAGGAGGTGAGTGAGAGGAGGATGGTAGCAAAGCTCACATCCATCCTGTTCAACAGCTCTCACCCACTGCACCAGACTGTAGAGAAGCTGAGTAGCTCCTTCAGTGGACGACTGAGGCATCCTCAGTGCAGGAAGGAGCGCTACCGCAGGTCGTTCATTCCCACCGCTGTCAGACTGTACAACGCCACTTTGTAACTGTCTGTGAAAATACCGGTTATGTGCAATAAAAACCCCGTGCACTTTAATCAACCACATCTACCCCACTGACTGTGAACCATATCAACCCATCTACTCTGCACTCAGATACATTACACTTTAATATAGGCCAGTCTATAAAGTTGCTCCATTCTTTTCTTTTATTGTTTAGTAATTTATACTATTTATGTATCTATTTATTTATTTACTTATATAATATATGTATGTGTGTATGTTTGTACTTGTATCTATTTTTGCACCCCCTACTGATAGTACCTCAAGAGCCTGTAACAGTGAATTTCTCCGTTGTGAGATTAATAAAGCTGTATCTTATCTTATCTTATCTTAATAATAATAATAATAATAATAATAATAATAATAATAATAATAATAATAATAATCAACAGCTTAAATAAAGTTGATGGGGAAGTAGAGCTTGAACTTTTCTGAAAAAAAACAAAAAAAACAACAACATAAAAACAGGTGATGGTGCACCAGCTGGGGGAATGAAGTCTCATCCAGAATCCTCGCTATTGTTTGAAACATGTCCAACTTGCCTCTGTTCATGTGACGTCCCCTTGTGGGTTACATTTTAACTCCCAAATAATCAACATGTAACCGAGAGAATCTGGTCATCTTTCAAAAAAAAAAAAAAAAAAAAAAAAAAAAAAGATCCTTCAGACTCAGATAATAACTAAAATGGTAATAATTAATAAATTATTTCTTCTGCAGACTGGTACTAATTGAGCCATGAACTGGTGGACCACTGATGTAAGGGATATTGAAATGGCAAACATCTTTATTTAAATAGTATTGCTATTGGTCATCCTTATAGCATATGGCAGAGGCTATGGCGAGCAGTGTTTTTGTTTTTGTTTATGTTTTTTGTTTTGTTTTTTTTCCCCAAAATTGACATTAACTTGTTGTATTCAGCGAGTGACATTTTATGTGAAGAAAAAAAAAAAAATGTTTAAGACGCAACTAAAGAATCAGAGTCAGGAATTAAATATTATATGTTATATTATATTATATATAATTAAATATATTCTATAAAACTTCTATATATTTATTAAATGTTATAAGGAATGAGAGAAATCATACTGTCTTCAGAAAAAAAAAACAAACAAACAAACAAACAAAAAAAAAACAAAAACTCCCTTTCTGGTTGAAATAGGGAGGAGTTTTTTCTGAAGATAGTATGGCATCATATTCTTGTGACTCTGAGTATGAGATGCTGCCAGAGATGTGAATAACGGTAAATCCAAAATGTCTTATGCAAGCAACATTTAGCCAACTTTGCCTTCACCAGTTGATTTAAGAACAAAATAAATGCCTTGTGTTATTTCTACGCTTGTTGTTAATGTAAGCTCAGCACTGGCCAGTATTGTGTAATGGAGTCAGTGACCCAGTCAATTGAATGAGTTTGTGTTAATACCAGGCTAGAACAGTCAATCAGAAAGCCAACATATCTCTGAGCATATCTCGTATTGTAGCACTCATGCATACTTTATGAAGCTGTCACACAGGCTGAATTGCGGATACGACACAGAACCCTGGTTGGAGTAGTGACCCACGGTAGGGCTGGTCTGGGAACATACACAACGCCACAGAATGAGAAGGCCAAGGGGAAGGAGAGACGGCGATTGGTACAGGAGGAGGTGAGGGCAGAAGTGGAGGAGAGGAGCAGCAGCAGAGCAGTCGTCCTGAGGCAGCAGGGCGCCTGGACAAGGTGGGACAGGCCATGGAACGAAAAGTCACATAGACAGAGCCCTGGCGGGCAGAGCCGCACCGAATAAAGTTCCTTGTCCAAGCGGTCTATGACATGCTTCCCAGTCCAACAAACCTCTCCATTTGGGGTAGAATAGAGTCTCCCAACTGCCCACAGTGCCCAGGCAGAGACGCGTTGGAGCACATTCTGAGCTGCTGTCCAGTAGCCCTTGGGCAGGGGCGGTACACCTGGTGCCACAACCAGGTTCTGAAACCCATTGCAGAAGCCATCAGCATGGGAATCAGCAAAAGCAGCAGACGGTCCTGCCCCACCACTCAGTTGATCACCTTTGTGAAGGCGGGTGAGAGGTTGGGAAAAACCGCAGGAGCCAGGAACCCATCAGGGCTACTGGCAACCGCAAAAGACTGGCAGCTGTCTGTTGACCTGAAGAAACAACTCAAGTTCCCCCAATGTGTTGTCTCAACCACCCTGAGGCCAGACATCCTCCTGGTGTCAGAGGAGACAAAGAGCATAATCTTGATGGAGCTCACAGTGCCATGGGAGGACCGACTGGATGAGGCCCATGAGAGAAAGAAGACTAAAATGAAGATCTAGTTATAGGCTGCCATAAGCAGGGCTGGAAGGCACAGTGTATGCCCATCGAGGTTGGCTGCAGAGGGTTCGCAGGCCGATCACTCTACAAAACCTTGACTGTGCTGGGCATTACGGGGATGGAGAGGAGAAGAGGCATCAAGAGGATCATGGAGGAAGCAGAGAAAGCCTCAAGATGGCTGTGGATTAGGAGAGGAGATCCATGGGGATAGCAAAAGTCACCTGAACACAATCCGGGTCTGATCAACCATGCCTGGGTCACCTGGGCGAGGGTGTCTGATGTTGAAAGACACGAAGCATCCGAGGACCTCAGGTTACATCACTGATTATGTGTTCAGGAGCATCCTAGAGCTGTATCATAATAAAAACTTGCAAGAACTCATGTTACCAGAAGGCATTGTTGATGGTATCTTCTTCTTCTTCTTTTCCTTTCGGCTGTTCCCTTCAGGGGTCGCCACAGCGAATCCTCTGCCTCCATCTCACCCTATCCTTTGCATCTTCTTCTCTTACACCAACTACCTTCATGTCCTCCTTCACCACATCCATGGATCGTCTCTTTGGTCTTCCTCTGGGCCTTCTGCCTGGTAGTTCCAACCTCAGCATCTTACTACCAATATACTAACTATCCCTCCTCTGTACATGTCCAAACCATCTCAATCTAGCCTCTCTGACTTTGTCTCCAAAAGCTCTAACATGTGCTGTCCTGATCCTATCCATCATCGTTACTCCCAAAGAGAACCTCAACATTTTCATCTCTGCTACCTCCAGCATTTCCCCCAGTGCCACTGTTTCTCTAAACCATACAATATCGCTGGCCTCAACACTGTCTTGTACACTTTTCCTTTCAACATTGTTGATGGTATATGTCATTCATGTTCTGAAACACTTAATCCTAATTAGGATCGTGGGGAGGTTGGCACCCATTTCAGTTGACTCTGTGCAAGGTACACCCTAGGCAGCTTGCCAGGCCATGGCAGGGCCAACATTCAAGCAACCATCCATACTTACACTCACACTGGGGGTGATTTGGAACAGCCAATTAACCTGCTGTGCATATTTTTTGGACTGCGGGAGGAAACCCACACAAGCATGGGGAGAACATGCAAACTCCACACAGAAACACCCAAGGTGGGACTTGAACCCAGGACCTGCTTGGTGTGAGGCAGACATGCTAACCACTACACCACAGTGTCACCGTACATGTGATCCATGCATGGTATATGGCACTGTTTTAAATACCAAGGGAAGTGAATTCACCACATGTACCCTTAAAGAAAGAACTTTTGGTGGTATGAAACTCACCCACGTGATTTGCATCATCCAAAAGGAACTCCCAACAAAAATAAAGTATGAGTTTATACTCACTAATAATACCAACTCTGTATGAGCCATGACGTCTCTCATGAATCTCCTGTCAAGAACATTTTTGACATCCTTTTGCTGCTGATTCCTTCTTCTGTTCTGAAAATAATGAATGCATTTTATTTATTTATTTTATTTATTTATTTTATTTATTTATTTATTTTTTTTTTTTTAAGATAAAACACACAGATCACCACGCATAGAAGACTTTTATTTTTACAATCACAGAAACTCTAAATTGGAAGCCTGTTCATGATGAACCTTCCTCTCTGACCCAGACAGGTAAGCAGGATAAATAATGTATTGATGGATGGACTCACAGAAACTGGCGAACAAGACGTTTCAGTCGAGATGCAGGACCACGCACTTGGAGTTTATACTGGATCATGTCAGAGGAGCAAATCTTGAGATCGCACTGAAATTTGCTTTGAAAAGGTCAGAGTTTGAAGTAAAGACAGGAAAAAAATCAGAGAGCTCTGAAAACAAAAAGTGAGGTCAAGCATTGTCTGTCTTTATTGGAAACGGGCCAGGACTATAAAATAAACAAACAACAAGCTGTCTGGAAACTCAGTCCGAAATGTTTACGATGTTGCCTGGAAATAATCTTGAACAATCTACTGGATCTACTAGGATGAAGAGGAGCATGGAGTCTGCAAACTTTAAATCTTTTCTTCTTGGCTTTTTCCCATTCTCGGGAATCGCCACAGCAAATGATCTGATTCGCACATTTGATCTGGCATGGATTTTTATGTCAGATGCCCTTCCTGTCACAACCTTTTAACAAGGGACAGAAACACGCTGACGGCTTTGCAGCCTACTCTTTACGAAAGTCAACAATGGTTCTTTTACATGCCGCTCACCATAGACAGTGAGAGACATGGCCCGCCTTTGATAACCCAGTTAGCTGCACTGGGGGGACAGTGACAACCCTGTGGGGACTTGAACCCCCAACTTTTGGATCAGCGATCTTGCACCCGATCCACTGGACCACCACTGCCCCAGTCTGCAAACTTTGGATATGGACTTAATTTTATATTTTCTACCTTCTTTAACCTTGCACTGCAATGAACAGATTATACATACAGCGATTCCTCGCTACTTCATGCTTCAGTTTCTGCGGCGTCAGTGCATTGCACTGGGGATTTAGCTCATTTTGTAGAGCGTCTGCTTTGTCCTCCAGAAGTTTGGAGTTCAAATCCAGCCACGTCATACCATAAGACGTTTGGTAGTTGTTGCTTCCTGGTTGGCGCTCAGTATCAAAGGATGGACCAATGCAATAACTGGCGCCGCATAATGGTGACAGATGCCAGGAGCACAAGAAACACCAAAAGAGTGCTTTGAGTATAATATTCAGTATGGATAAAACTATGACAAGGCTATAAATTTACTATTGACATTGTGAGTTATTCATAAAATAGGGGAAAAGGCCTCTTCTTCTTTTCCTTTTGGCAGTTCCCTTTGGTCGCCACAGCGAATCATCTGCCTCCATCTCATCCAATCCTCTGCATCTTCTTCTCTTACTCCAACGACCTTCATGTCCACCTTCACCACATCCACAAATGTTCTCTTTGGTCTTCTTCTAGACCTTCTGCCTGGTAGTTCCAACCACAGTATCCTACTACCAATATACTCACTATCCCTCCTCTGTACATGTCCAAACCATCTCAATCTAGCCTCTCTGACTTTGCTTCCAAAACATCTAACATGTGCTGTCCCTCTGATGTACTCATTCTTGAACCTATCCATCCTCATTACTTCCAAAGAGAACCTCAACATTTTCATCTCTGCTACCTCCATCTCTGCCTCCTGTCTTTTCCCCAGGGCCAAAAAGAACCCAACAAAAAACAAACAAACAAACAAACAAACAAACACAAAAAAAGAAAAAAAAAAAAAAACAATCCACCCCCCCCAACAAAACTACTTAAATTTTTATGTAAGGTTCGCATGCACATGTCTGTATGTGTTTGTGTATTTACATTTTATTTACATCTTATGCATTATTTTTGAATGTTTAATTGTTATTATGAGCATTTACAGCGTTGAATATGTAGTTATTGATATTATATACGCATACAGTCGGCCCTCTACTTACGAAATTAATCTGTTCCAGAGCCTTTTTCGTAGCCTGGAGTTTTCGTAAGTAGAGGAACATTTTACATGTAAAATGCGTAACTCGTTCCAAGGCTCCCAATACTACCCCATAAATCTTTTAAAAAATGATAAAAGTACACCGATTTTGTATGAAATATGTGTTAAAAGTAAAAGAAAATTATTTATTAAACTATTTAAACATTTAATTGACATATTAAACCATTTTATGAACATATTTTTAATTAAACCATTATTAAACATTTTTATTAACACACACACACACACACACACACACACACACACACACACACACACACACACACACACACACACACACACTGTCTCCCTCTATCTCTCTCTCTCTCTTTCTCTCTCCCTCTTTCTCTCTCTCTCGCTCTCTCTCTCTCTCTCTCACACACACACACACACACACACACACACACACACACACACACACACACACAAACCTCTTCTTTTCTCAGGTGTGTTTTGCCAAATGTGGGCTCCGCCCACATGCAGCACGCAGCTGATGGAGAAATTGTATTTAAACGTTAAAAGGATGGGGTGTTGTATTTAAAGCGGAATTACAGTACCTGTTTGAAAGATCAGAGGTCCTGATTCAATATTAACTTGCTTCCTTGCGAGATCGGAGGTCTTGTCCCACGGAGCACACTGTTTTTCTTCTGCTTCAATATCACTCCGAAATAATCGCCTCTGTTATTGCTTTTCTGTATTTTCTTGGTCCATGATGGATAACGAAATATAACACTGCAATGATCAATCTCAATATAAACTCACGAGCCAACATTCCTGTTCAACTCTCCTCTCTCACGCATGTGACAAACCGGAAGTATGGGTACAGTTCAGCTGCCTTCCGGCCAATGGGGGGCCAGCGGGGCAGGTTGTTGGGAAACAGCCAATGAGAGAGCAACTCATGCATCGTTTGAATTTGTGAATGGCGCGTTCGAATTTTTGAATGGCGCGTTTGGCGCTTTTCGTAAAAAGAAGTTGTTTTCGTAAAAAGAGGACAACAATTTAGGAAATTGTTTTTCGTAACGTGGATTTTTCATATTCAGAGGCTATTGTAAGTAGAGGGCCGACTACATACATGTACGTATACGGCAGTTGGGGGGGGGGGGGTCGATCCTACTTTGGAGAAATTCAGCATTCACGGAGGGTCTTAGTCTCCACTAAACGTGGAAAGTGAGGGTTCACTATATATATATATATATATATATATATATATATATATATATATATATATATATATATATATATATATATATATATATATAAATATATTATTATTTTATTTTTTATTTTTATTTTTATTTTTTTTCAACAGCCTCGGGGAAGGCAAGGTACCCTGAATAGCTTGAGCAAGCCATATACAACGTTTAGGCACTGAGACGAGGGGCAACAAGGATGCCCACACTGACTCACTGTCTCTCCCCATGAGCAACTACAGAATGGAATAAGGTCCAGCCTCTCTCGAGATGGGTGGGTCCAGAGCCCAAGCAATGCGTTGAGCTGAGCCCGACAATATCTCGTTGGTATTTCTCCGTGCACACACCAGCTCATGCTCCTTCACTGCCAGAGAGGTTACATTCTATGTCCCAAGAATCAGAGTCAGTAACCGAGCATCGGCCCAACAGAACCCATGCCTTCGGCTGCCACCCAACTCACAAAATGCAACAATGTTTCCAGTTTTGATGGGAGATTTTTTTTTTTTTTCATAATTGACCTTGTTATTTTAATATTTTCCTTAACTTTTCCCCCTGTTCTTCCTTAATTTCCTGATTTTTTTTTCATTCAATGGATACTTATTTATTTTAAAAAATAATGCGATGCACTGAAGCTGCATGAATTGAAGTGTGAAGTAGCGAGGGATCCCTGTATAGACGAGAACCTATTTCAACAGACTTGGGGAAGGCAATGTACCTTGAACAGTTTGAAAGTACATTGCAGAGCACGCACACACACACACACACACACACACACACACACACACACACACACACACACACACACACACACACACACACACACACACACACACACACACACACACACACACACACACATTCAGGGGCAATTTGGAAATCCCAGTTACCCTACTGGACATGTCTCTGGACAGTCAGAGAAAACCTGAATACGCAAAGGAAACCAAAGCAAGCACAAAACGAACAACACACAATGGCCTTTGCTGGGCCGGAGACTCAAGGTGAGCTAGACCGGCTAACCGCTGCACCTCTGTGATGCCCAAAACATTCAGTCATAAAACTCAAACATGTTTAAATTATTTCGGATCCAGTCCTGTGAGTGACCTTATCATTACACCTGTGAACCTCACACACTACACGATTACCAAGACAGATCATTACTTCTGACTATCTGCCCGATTCCAACCGATTATTGGAATGGGAAGATTGGATCCAAAATCAGCCCGATTATGCTCCAGGGTGGGCCAGCTTTTACTCATGTTTATCCAACCACAGACACACAAGTCATTTCTTTGCTACTCAGCCATTTTCAGATAGACCATCAGCAAAAATATCCATTTTACAAACTTGAGTGAGACTGTCATGGAGTCTGAGCAGTCCTCTAACAGAATAAATCTTCCACTCAAGAGAGAGAGAGAGAGAGAGAGAGAGAGAGAGAGAGAGAGAGAGAGAGAGAGAGAGAGAGAGACTGTACACTGAGATTTTTTTCCATACTTTGTGTTCATTGGATTGTTTTTTCTGCGTATTTTTGAAAAGCCCGTGGATGTGACCCGGATAGACAGAGCGGTGCACCAGCAGCCTTAAGGATGTCTCAGCTTAAGATCTTCACTAGAATCTCAAGGAAAAAAAAATGTAATTCTGCCCAAACGTTCTGAAGTGAAAGGTTCTGTGCGTTTGAAGAAAACAATAAATATTTTTCTGCGGTTATTTAATCTGGGATCAGGGACAAGCATTCTGGTCAGAACTTCTGAAAGGAACTTGGATTTAAATTAAACGGAGTTTGGATGATGGTGAAAGTTCTCACCATATTTGCTGCTTTTGGAAACGTTGGCCTCTCAACTGAAATCTTATGGACGATTGGTACCAAGGTATGAAGTATATTTAAAAGAAACATTTTTATTTTCATAAATAATGGAAACATAAACGAGCACTAAGCCTTCAAAGGTATTATTTCTGAGATGGCTCTATTTCCCATGGAGTCTTAACTCAAGAGCTTCGAGTAGGCACTGACTGGAGGCAAAGCAGGAAAGAAGATCAGAGCGGATTCGAAGATTGGAACGTTATCAACAAGGGCGCAACAAAAAGCATTCCAGGTTATTTAAATCTGCTCTGTGGGATTCAAGATAGAGGACCACGGAAGGAAGTTGAGAAGATTGTCACCGACTGTATTTTCATTGTGGCACTGCAGGGTGTGACAGTTCTACCAACCATGCCCTAATTAAGCTGACAGCGACTTATGACACCTAACTCTCTCTCTCTCTCTCTCTCTCTCTCTCTCTCTCTCTCTCTCTCTCTCTCTCTCTCTCTCTCTATCTCTCTCTATCTCTGTGTCTCTCTCTCATCTTACTGCTTCATACTTTATGTTTATTTAATCTCATTTAAAAAGAAATAAAATGATCCTTAGAGCGTGACGTAGCGGTTAGCATGTCCGCCTCACTGCAAGAAGGTCCTGGGTTCAATTCCTAGCTCATGTGTATCTGTGTGGAGTTTGCATATTCTTCCCATGCTTGTGTGGGTTTCCTCCGGGTTGTCCGGTTTCCTCCCACAATCCAAAAACATGCACAGCAGGTTAACTGGCTGTTCCAAATCATCCCTAGGTGTGAGTGTGAGTGTGAATGGGTGCATGAGTGTCAGCCCTGCGATGGTCTGGCTAGCTGTCCAGGGTGTACCCCCCCTTCCTCAGCCAGAGTTGGCTGAGATGGGTGCCAGCCTCCCCATGACCCTAATTACGATTAAGCAGTTCCGAAAATAAATAAATGGATCAGTGATACTAAGAAGCCTGTTTGATTAATCTTGCAGGTTGATGGTTCTGTCAGCATGGACCCATAATGTTCACTGGAAAAGAATATTTTTGACAGAAACCTACAAACCAGATTC
>CM045731.1:9947500-10035000 GCA_024760905.1 Plotosus lineatus | reverse complement strand
AAAAATTCTTTGGGCTGTAGGAGAAGACTCCAGGGTAGATTTTTTTTTGCATCATGGGCACTTGATATTTTACCATGTTTGTATAGACCTTTTATAGCCACGCTGTAGAGATACAGTAAAACCTCCGCTGACGAACGCTTAAGCTCACGAACTTTTCGCCTCAAGAACATTAAATTTGCGAGCATATAGTCTCTGCTGACGAACTAGTTTTCGGCGGACGAACCAAACCACGCGGTCGAACAGCGCCACGGTGGCGGCCACGAGAATCTGACGCACGCTCACGGCGTCACAGTTCGTCACCCCCTTTCTTTGAGTGCGGATGTGGTTTGTGTTTGATAGACATTTTGGACCATATTGAGTGTACTTTTGCTATTATGGGACCGAAAAGACCCCAGCACAGGCGGAGATCATTGAAAAACACGAACGAGGTGTGCGTTTGTGTGACTCAGCGTCCCAGTACCAGTACGCTAAGTCTACCATTGCTCCCATCCTTAAGAACAAGGAAGCTATTAAGGGTGCGTGTGTGGCTAAGGGTGTTTCCAAACAGTAGGCGTTTCCAAACTCTCCTTCCAAACAGTAAGTCCCTCCCTCCCTCCTCCTCCCACTCCATTCCATCAAGCCATCAACTACCATCACAAAGGTAAATAAAACCACTTTATTATACAGTACAGTTTATTTCTTTAATTACAATACAATAGCACATTTATTATACATAAAATAAGGTATATTTTTGTGTAGTTTTAAGGCTTATTTAGTAGAAAATTATGTTTTATGGGGACCTGGGAACGGATTATTCTCATTTTAATGGTTTCTTATGGGAAATAAATGTTCGGAAGACGAACTTTTCGCCTTACACACACTTTCAGGGAACCAATTATGTTCGTGAGCTGAGGTATCACTGTATTTGCATTTTTTAATTGAGACTTTTATCTTTATATTATTTGTTATTTGATATGGAGCAACAGTGTACGGACAATTTCCCCTGGGATCACTAATATGTTCTGATTCTGAATGAAAACCACATAAGTACATGCAAACTCCACACAGAAAATTTCTTGGCTGCAGGTCGATTCCAGAACCATCACAGTCTGAGGGAACATTGCTAATCACTGTGCTGGCATGACGTTACAATACATTAAGACGATAATCGTGAGCCTGGTAATGTATTTGTGTTAAAATATAGGAAGTTAAGGCGGCACAATGGCATAGTGATTAGTACATAAGCCTCACAGCGAGAAGGTCCTGGGTTCGATTCCCAACTTGGGTGTTTCTCTATGGAGTTTGCGTGATCTCGCATACGTGCGTGGATTTCCTTCCACAGTACAAAAACATGCCCAGTAAGTTGATTGCCTGGTCCAAATCACCCTTAGGTGCGAGTGTATGAAGGGTTGTCTGAGTGTTGGCCCTGTGGTGGCCTGGCAAGCTGTCTCGGGTGTACTCCAACCTCACCCAGAGATGACTGAGGTGGCTGTCAGCCTCCTGTGTGACCCTAATTAAGATTAAGCAGCAGAAAATGTACGAATGAATATACGATACTAACATAAATAGGTGAAGCTTGGTACAGATACCTGGAAACTCTTATTAGGTGCAATACCAGCTATAACTAAACTTCCTTTCTTCTCATGCTTAAATGTCTCTCACAAGAACATGATAATTCACATGCTACCGTGTATATATATATATATATATATATATATATATATATATATATATATATATTATATATGTACAGTATTACCTTGACTTACTTATAACGATCTCTTATAACGAATTTTCCATGATACGAGCTTCGATTCAATGGGCAAATTTTCGACTTACGAGCTCTGCTGGGAAAATGGCTTTCCCATGCCAGTTAGCCTAGTATTCTTCCGCATGTATTCCTCCGCGCTCCGAGAACGCCTTGTGCAGTTCTTCTCAATTATTTTTGTGATGCCCTCTATAGGAGGGAAAAATAAAAAAACATGTAAACCCCCCCCCCCCCCCCCCACACACACACACACACACACACGCAGCGTCCCGAAGGGCAATTAGAAATAGTGTTTACTGCACTTCGTATCGTTTGCTCGGTGCTTTTTCCATACATCATAGGAACACAGTGAGAGCGCCACTGCCATCCGGTGTAGAGGATGCACAATCACAGTTAAGGCTGGCCCAGTATGTTAAAAAAGCATGTTCTCTAGGGTCATACGAGCCAATTATCCTTGTTAAAACAGTTAAAAAAAAACCCCAAAAAAAACAAACCAAAACAAAAAACATTTAAATAAATAAATAAGTAGAAAAAAAAAAAAAAAAAAAAAAAAGTAGTGTACGTTAATATTAAAGGCTATTCGTAATTTCAGATGCACTTACTGTATGGTTTGTTTACTTACTGTTTATTCTTGTTTTATTATTATGTATTGTTCATGACAGTATTATTAATGTTACTGTGCATGTGTCATTATTGTGTAATGTTATATGTTTATCTTAAATATATTAGGTGAAATATAGTTGTTTGTGTCAGGTTATATGAGTTTGCAAGGGAGTTGGAACGGATTAATTGGTTTTCTATTGTTTATGATGGGAATTTTTGTTTCATATAACAAACGTTTCCACTGGCAAGCTTGCCCTCGGAACCGATTAATTTCGTAAGTCGAGGTACTGCTGTATTAGCTTTTGAAAATTGCCTCAATGTAATTTTCTGATTTATAGGGAACATACATCCTGAAATCCGTGTCTTGTTTAATGATAAAAAATTTACAGACTATTGTATTCAGACTCAATTTTCTTGTGTTTATGACTCTGTGGGTTATCAGGTCCATGCATGAGGTACTGATTTGTACTTTAATAAAAACGTTTCCATTAGTATACTGCTGGCTCTCAAATATGATTAAGATGCTTGAAGTTTGGCTCTGTGCTTTGTCCGATGGGGATGCCGTCTGTCTCTCCCTTGTTGATTAGAGTGACATTTTGTAAAGGTGTCAGTCTGTGAGCTCATGTATATGGAAGAGGGTCATTAGGGTTCAACTGCCCTGTGATGCTGCATAAGCAACAGTTTGAAAAGGTGTGCGGTTCAAGCTGTAACTCAGGAGTGGTTAATTTAATAATGATAAAAAAATATGAATGGATGAACAGATGGTTTATTCTAGACTGCTATAGATCAAATCGAGTTCTACTGCCGTTATTTACAGTTTATTTAAAAATCAGTTTGAGCTTGGTAAACACATCTGAAACAGTAATAATACCAATTTAGCTGATATCTGAGTAATGTGATATGTAATGTGATCTTTGATGGCAGTGAAATGTTCTGCTCTGCTGATGATATTCTTTCTTAGCCTGATTGGATCACACTGTGAGGAGAATGATAATCCAGGAACTGACAGGCTTTGGCATTGGACTACTTGCATAATGCAGTACATCCGCTGTACATCTAAACAACAATTTCTGTTGTGCCAGCATGGCTCTCTGAAGAATTATAATGAGGAAATATGGTCAGATCAGCCAATTCTGTGCATTATTTTACAAAAATAAATTGTCGATGTCATAATTTAATTTATATATATATATATATATATATATATATATATATATATATATATATATATATATATATATATATATATATATATATATATATATATATATATATATATATATATATATATATATATATATATATATATATATATATATATATATATATATATATATATATATATATATATATATATATATATATATATATATATATATTCTTCTTCTTCTTTTCCTTTCGGCTGTTCACACAGCAAATGATCTGCCTCCATCTCACCCTATCATCTGCATCTTCTTCTCTTAAACCAACTGCCTTCATGTCCTACTTCACCACATCCACGAATCGTCTCTTTGGTCTTCCTTTAGGCCTTCTGCCTGGTAGTTCCAATCACAGCATCCTACTACCAATATATTCACTATCCCTCCTCCGTACATGTCCAAACCGTCTCAATCTAGCCGCTCTGACTTTGTTTCCAAAACATCTTACATGTGCTGTCCATCACACATCACACCAGACACTTTTCTCCAACCATTCCTACCTGCCTGTACACGCTTCTTCACCTCTTTTCCACACTCTCCATTGCTCTGGATTGTCGAGCATAAGTACTTAAAATCCCCCACCTTCTTTATCTAACTTCTTCTTCTTCTGTATCTATTCTTTATCTTCTTATTCTTTATCTAACCGTCCACAGTACGTGCGGCTGCGCGGCTGTAAGTCAAAGGTGGTAGTCTGCAGCACGGGGGCACCGCAGGGCACTGTCCTCTCACCCTTCCTTTTCAACATTTATACCTCGGACTTCATATATAGCACAGACAGCTGCCACCTCCAGAAGTTTTCGGATGACTCCGCCATCGTGGGCCGTGTGTCAGGGGAACGAGCAGGAGTACCAGTTGGTCATCGTTGACTTCGTGGACTGGTGTGAGCACAACCACCTGTGCTTGAACACTAGGAAGACGAAGGAGATGGTGGTCGACTTCAGAAGAAGCACTCGGACACACACACACACACACACACACACACACACACACACACTCACTAGTGAACGTCCAGGGACAGGACATTGAGACAGTGGACAGTTTCAAATACCTGGGCGTTCACCTTAACAATAAACTGGACTGGTCCCACAACACCAACGCCCTGTACAAGAAGGGCCAGAGTCGCCTCCACCTTCTGAGGAGACTTAGGTCCTTCGGAGTATCCAGACCTCTGCTCAGGACTTTTTATGACTCTGTGGTAGCCTCTGCAATCCTCTACGCTGCCATCTGCTGGGCCCCGGGCAGCACAGAGTGGGACAGAAAGAGACTAAACTAGCTGGTCAGGAGGGCCAGCGCTGTCCTAGGCTGTCCACTGGACTCTGTGGAGGAGGTGAGTGAGAGGAGGATGGTAGCAAAGCTCACATCCATCCTGGTCAACAGCTCTCACCCACTGCACCAGACTGTAGAGGAGCTGAGTAGCTCCTTCAGTGGACGACTGAGACATCCTCAGAGCAGGAAGGAGCGCTACCGCAGGTCGTTCATTCCCACCGCTGTCAGACTGTACAACGCCACTTTGTAACTGTCTGTGAAAATACCAGTTATGTGCAATAAAAACCCCGTGCACTTTAATCAACCACATCTACCCCACTGTCTGTGAACCATATCAACCCATCTACTCTGCCCTCAGATACATATACACTTGAATATAGGCCAGTCTACAAAGCCATTCCCTTCTTTTCTTTTATTGTTTATTAATTTATACTATTTATGTATCTATTTATTTATTTACTTATAGAATACATATATATATATATATATATATATATATATATATATATATATATATGTGTGTATGTTTGTATATTTATCTATTTTTGCACCCCCTACTGATGGTACCTCAAGAGCTTGTAACAGTGAATTTCTCCATTGTGAGATTAATAAAGCTGTATCGTATCGTATCTCTGCTCCCTGTAATCTCACCGTTTCTCTTGGGTCCTTGTTGTTCACAAACATATATTCTGTCTTACTGAGGCTAACCTTCTTACCCCTCCTTTCCAGGGCATACTTCCACCTCTCTAGATTTTCCTGCACTTGTTCTCTGCTCTCACTACAGATCACAATGTCATCTGCAAACATCATAGTCCATGGAGAATCTTGTCTCACCTCGTCTGTCTCCTGTCCATCACCATAGCAAACAAGAAGGGGCTTAGAGCTGACCCGTGATGCAGTCCTACCTCCACCTTGAACTTTTCTGTCACAGTGACAGTACACCTCACCACTACTTACATCTCTCATACATGTCCTGCACCACTCTAACATACTTCTCTGCCACTCCAGACTTCTTCATGCAATACACAGTTCCTCACTCGGCACCCTGTCATATGCTTTCTCCAGATCCACAAAGGCACAATGCAGCTCCCTCTGACCTTCTCTGTACTCCTCTATTAACATCTTCAAAGCAAACACTGCATCTGTGGTGTTCTTTCTTGGCATGAAACCAAACTGTTGTTCACAAATGGTGACCTCTGCCCTTAGTCTAGCTACCACTATTCTTTCCCATAACTTCATTGTATGGCTCATTAACTTTATCCCTCTATAGTTGCCACAACTCTGCACGTCTCCCTTGTTCTTAAAAATGGGCACAAGCACACTTCTCCTTCATTCCTCTGGAATCCTCTCACTCTCTAAGACCTTGTTGAATGTTCTTGTCAGAAAATCTACTGCTACCTCTCCTAGATACTTCCATACTTCCACCGGTATGCCATCAAGACCAACTGCCTTTCCATTCTTCATCCTCTTCAATGCCCTCCTCACTTCACCCTTACTGATCTTTGCTACTTCCTGATCCTCAAGGGTCACCTCTTCTACTCTTTTTTCTCTCTCATTTTCTTCATACATCAGCCCTTCTAAGTACTCTTTCCATCTTCCCAACACACTTCTGTCATCAGTCAATACGTTTCCCTCTCTGTCCTTAATCACTCTGACTTGCTGCACATCCTTACCATCTCTATTTCTCTGCTGTGCCAACCTGTATACATCATTTTCTCCCTCTTTACCTTCCAACCTAGCATACAAGTAATCATACACCTTCTGTTTGGCCTTTGACACTGCTACTTTCACCTTATGCTGTGTCTCCCTGTACTCCTGTTTACTCTCTTCAGTCATCTCAATGTCCCACTTCTTTTTAGCTAACCTCTTCCTTTGTACACACTCCTGCACTTCCTCATTCCACCACCAAGTCTCCTTATCTACTGTCCTTCCAGATGACACACCAAGTATTCTCCTACCTGTCTCCCTGATCACATTAGCTGTAGTTGTCCAGTCATCTGGAAGCACTTCCTGACTACCCAAAGCCTGTTTCAACTCCTCCTTGAAGACAACACGACACTCTTCCTTTCTCAGCTTCCACCACTTTGTCTTCTGCTCTGCCTTTGCCTTCTTCACCATTCTCACCATCAGCATCATCCTGCACACCACCATCCTATGCTGTTTGGCAGCACTCTCACCCACTACTACTTTACAGTCAGTGACTTCCTTCAAATTACATCGCCTACTCAAGATGCAGTCTACCTGTGTGCCCCTACCTCTGCTTTAATAAGTCACCCTATGGTCATGTCTCTTCTGGAAGAAAGTATTTACCACAGCCATTTACATCCTTTTGGCAAAATCTATCAACATCTGTCCTTCTGCGTTCCTGTCCTGGATACCAACCCTGCCTATCACTCCCTCACCTCGTTTCCTGCACGGACATATCCATTGAAGTCTGCGCCAATGACCACTCTTTCAACTCTGGGGGTACTCTGCATCACTTCATCTAACTCACTCCAGAATCTCTCCTTCTCTTCTAGCTCACATCCTGCCTGTGAGACATAAGCACTAACATCACTGAACATCACACCTTCAATTTCTAACTTGAGACTCCTCACTTCATCTTTTTTTTCACTTCTATAACATTCCTGACAAACTCCTCCTTCAAGATAACTCCTACTCCATTTCTCTTCCCATCCAAACCATGAAAAAAAGCTTAAACCCTGGTCCTAATCTTCTAGCCTTGTTACCTCTCCACCTGGCCTCTTGAAGACACAGTATGTCCACCTTCCTTCTCTGCATCATGTCAGCCAGCTCTCTACCTTTTCCTGTCATAGTTCCAACATTCAAAGTCCCTACTTTCAGTCTGAGACTCATGCTTTTCCTCTTCTCTCTCTGCCTACGAACACGCCTCTCACCTCTCCTTCTTTGATGTCTTCGACCAATTTCCACCAGCACTCTGTTGGTTAACAGCACTGATGGCGGTCGTTGTTAACCTGGACCTCGACCGATCCGGTATGAACTTATTTGTTTGTATACTCGATATTTTATTTGGCACTGGTTTTATATATATATATATATATATATACAAAAGTCCTATCAAACGAAAAATCCAGATTACAAAAAACATTTCCTAAAATTTTTGTCTCTGGACACGAAACAAGTTCACGTTACAAAAGCACCCTCTCAAAAATTTAAACAATGCACGACTTGCTCTCCCATTATCTACATTTCCCAACATCCTGCCCCTGCTGGCCTCCAATTGGCTAGGAGGGATTATGTAGCTCCCTCCTATTGGCTGTCTCCCAGCATCTCACCCCACTGGTCTCCCATTGGGTAGGAGGGATGATGTAGCTCCCTCCCATTCGCTATTATGTAGCACCCATAATGCTTTTAGTGTAAAGGACAGAGTTGCTGCTGTTTCATGAGTTTTTCGAGTGTGCTCATTGCAATTTACTTTTTTGGCTCAGGCTTTTAACATAAGCATTTGTAACATTATAACTCTGCTTAGATGACATGGTCAACACATGCGCGCGCACACACACACACACACACACACACACACACACACACACACACACACACACGTGTGTGTGTGTGATTCCCAGTGCGAGTGAAAAGAAGAAGTGGGCTCATGGCATGTGGTTGAAGGATATCGCAAAGGAATATGGCCAAACCCGTCTACCATCGGTCCGATCATGAAGCAGAATGAAGCCTTAAAAGGTATACTTTTATCATTTTTAAAGGGTTTCGGGGGTAGTTTTGGGGCCTTGAAACGAATCACACATTTTACATGTAAAATGCGGTTCAACCTACGAAAAATCCAGGTTACAATCCACTTTCGGAATGGATTAATTTTGTAAATTGAGGTACCACTGTATATGTTTCCATAAATAACCCTAACCCTGGTTAAAATGTGTTAAAAGCTTAAAATAAATGGGATTTTTATAGAAGAAACTATGCTCCTGTTCCACAATTATTAGCACCCCAGCAATCCGTAGGATATAAATGCAATTGGAGTATTTCTACAGTAGTTTACAAAGTTGACCCAAGCATCTCATCAGGTTCTGTAACGGCTTAATCTTAATTAGAGTCGTGAGGAGGCTGGTGCTCATCCCAGCTGACTCCAGGCGAGGGCAGAGTACAGTCTGGACAGCTTGTCAGGCCATCGCAGGGCAGAAACACGCTGACAGCTTTGCAGCCTACTCTTGTTGAAAGTCAGTACCATAGACATTAAGAGACATGACCGGCCTTTGATAACCCAGTTAGCTGCACTGGGGGACTCTGACAACCCGTTGAGAGTGGGGCTTGAACCCCAACCTTAGGATCAGTGATACAGCACCTTTACCACCAGGCCTCCATTGCCCATCCAAGTATTTAGGAACATTTATTTTGTGATGTGCTCAATCCTAATTAGGGTCAGGGGGAGGTTGGCACCCATCTCAGATGACTCCAGGAGAGGGTGGACACCCTGGACAGCTTGCCAGCCATTGCAGGAGTGACACTCACACAAACATTCATACTCCCATTCACACCTAGGTGCAATTTGGAATAGCCAATTAAGCTACCATGCATGTTTTTGGACTGTGGGAGGAAAACAGGATAACTAGAAGAAAGCCACACAAGCACAGGGGGAACATACAGAGAGCTTCTTGCTGTGAACTAGACATGCTAACCACTATGCCACTGTGCCACCATCTAGGAACATTTAATTAGTAATCCATCACTTCCTGTCTCTCTGGGGAATAGATATGAGGTGACACAGAGACCATTTCTCTTATCCACACTTCAACGTTAAAAAGATAAAGGAACACATAATTTAAGTAAGGCCGATGTGTGTCGACCTTCAAAAGCCAGGCAATGGCTACAAGAAAATTTCCCCTCACCTGTACCTGCCCATATCTACTGTAAGAGGAACCATTAAGATGTTTAAAACAGCTGGAACAGTGGTAAATAAGCCTGTACCAGGATGCAAGGTTATTTTACCACCACACACAGTAAGGATAATAAGAGAAATAAAAAGCACTCCAAAGCACATTGTTAAACAATTACAACAAATGGTAGCATCTTGGGGTCCCAACGTCTCCAAAAACAACCATCAGGTGCTACCTATATACGAACAAGCTGTTTGGGAGACATGCAGGGAAAAAAAAAAAAAAAAAAAAAAAAAAAAACTTCTCACAATCATAAATGCAAACACCTGGCGTTCGCTAAGCGGTACGAGATTCAACTGGGACCGCGGGCTTTATTTAGATGGGAACAAAATAGAGCTTTTTGGCAACAAACGCTCTAATGGGTTTAGCAGAACACAAAAGATGAGTATGCAGAAAAGCACCTCATGCACACTGTGAAGTATGGGGAAGGATCGGTGATGCTGTGGGCCTGTTTCTTTTCCAGAGGCCCTAGGAACTTTGTTAGGGTGCATGGCTTCATGAACGCTTTGAAATACCAGGCCATTTTAAATCAAAATCTGGTGGCCTCAGCCCGAAAGCTGAAGATGGGTAATCACTGAATCTTTCAGCAAGATAATGAACCTTAACCTGTGACCAAATCAACACAGACATGGTTCACCAGACATAGAATTAAGCGTCCTCCTATGGTCATCTCAGTTCCCAGACCTCAACCCCATTGAAACCCTGTGAAGTGAGCTGAAGAGGAGAGTGCCGAGGAGAGGACCCAGGTCGCTGGATGCTCAGAAAGATTGTGCAGGTAGGAACGGTCCAATATTTTTCTTTCTGTATTCTCCTAGCTTGTGAACATTATAGGAAATGAGTAGGTGCTGTTTTGTTGGCAAGAGCAGGTTGTACAAAGAATTAACATCAGAAGTGCTAATAATTGTGGTACACATTATTTGATGTAAAATTATTATTTCTTCATGTGGGATTTATTTCCGACTGAATAAATGTACTTGAATTACAGGTTGGATTTTCTTTTTTTTTTTCTTTCTGTACATATATAGCTCTTTGACTTTATGCACTCTCCCAATCTGGTGGCATCACTGCACATGCTGAACACTTTTCCTTATTTCCATTTGTTTGAAAGGCCACGAGAATAGTGGGGCCAACACCCATAAGCTTGTTATTGTGACATGCTGTTTTCACGTTGCATCTACACAAGGTTTCAGGGAGGTGTCCTCATTTGATTTTCAGAAATGCCAGCACCACCACAGTACATAGTTTTCTTCTTCTTCTTCTTCTTCTTCTTCTTCTTCTTCTTCTTCTTCTTCTTCTTTTTCGTGTGGCAATTCAACCAGAATTAATTTATCCATTTACTTTCTAAACTGCTTAATCCTAATTAGGATCTTGCGGAGGCTGGTGCCCATCTCCGCCGACTCTGGCAGGGTACACTATCAACAGGTCGCCAGGACATTGCAGGGCAACACACAACAAACCTATTCACACTCACACTTACATCTAAGAGTGATTTGGAACAGCTGATCATCCTACTGTGGATGTATTTAGACTGTGGGAGGAAACCAGAGTAGACAGACTATACTCACTCAAGCAGGGGAAGAACATGCAAACTCCACAGAGAAACACCCAACACACGATGATGTGGTGGGTTCCAAATCTATCTTACAGCAAGAAGGTCTGGATTTGATTCAGAGTTAGCTGACATAGGCTCCAGCCTCTCTGCAGCCTCAGGAGTAAGCAGTTCAGGAAATGAAACGAGAGAGTACCACTAATAATATTAACCCTGGGTTAACGGTGGTGCATGACGTCCTTGATCAACCCAGTTTCAGAGAATCATGATGGCCATAGTGGGTTCTGGGATGAAATCATAATGATCTTGAGGGAACTTGGTGAATTTATGATGATCGTGCTGAATTTTGCTGTGATTCTAATGATGTAGGATGATTCGATGCCAATCATAAATGTGGGATTCATATTAGAACTTAATGGACCTTAAGAGAGTGTGCTTTAATGCGCCGTTGTAGGGGAGCTTCATGGTGTTGGATGTACCCTATCTCCTGTTTATACCCCAAATATTCAATAAGCATGTTTGTCAACCATGTTTTTTTTTTTTTTTTTTTTTCCCCAAACAGATTGCGGTCATCACACCATACAAACTTGCAATTGATGTAAGTAAATAAATAACTCTAAGATTATAACTCTAACATTTACTTACAATTTTATTGACACAGTATTGTAATCTTGTTGAATTATAATTTTGTTCCTGTCCTGAGTTTTGCAAACACGCCAGAAAATATAGAGGAATCAGAATTTATTGGCTACTTACCGAATCACTGAACATGATGAATCCAAATTTTATTTTCAGGATATTATAGTTGTATCAGGATAAGTGTGAGGGTGATATACAGGGCCTGCAAAAATTATCCATCCCTCCATTAATTATTTCTCTTGTTGATGTATTACAACATGACGTTTAAGCTTATCAGGATGCTTTTGTTTGCTGGGTGGTACAATGGTGTATTGTTAAGCTTGTCTGACTCACCGCAAGAAGGTCCTGAGGACAATTCTCAGGTTTAGGTACTTCTATGTGGAGTTTGCATGTTTTCCCGATGTGTGAGTGTGGGGTCCTTGGGGTGCCTCAGTTTCTTATAACATCTCTCAAAGACTTGCATGCCTGGCTTACTGGCTATTCCAAATTACTCCTAGGTGCACCCTGCCTTCACACAGTGTCTGCTGAGATAGGTTCCAGCCTCCCATAATCCAAATAGTAGGAATAAGTGATTCACCAAATAAAAAAAATAAAATAAATAAAAAAAAAAGAGTTATTTTTTTATTTATTTTTTTAAAATTAATTAATTAATTAATTAATTAATTTATTTATTTATTTATTTTTGTGGTGCCTTTTGACATCACCCTTTATAGGGAAAAAAAAAAATAATTCATTTTCTGAACTGCTTAATCCTAGATTAGAAGGCTGGTGCCCATCTCTGTCAACCCTGGGAAAGGGAAGAGTACACCCTGGACAACTCACCAGGCCATCGCAGGACAGAAACATGCTGATGGCTATGCAGCGCCTCTAAAAGGCATCTAAGATGAGAACTCCAACCAGTTGTACCACATCTCGACTGATTACTGTATTGAGGGAGCAGAAGGATGGCATGTGTACCTCAGCAAACACACACACACACACACACACACACACACACACACACACACAAACACACACACACACACACATACACAGAGAGAGAGAGAGAGAGAGAGAGAGAGAGAGAGAGAGAGAGAGAGTTGTTAGGTGTGCTCATAACAATAACATCGTTAAAAAAGAGAGAGATTATTAGTGCTGAGTATAACCAGGAAGTTTGGCATGATGGACGACTGCATAACTGTAAAGAAAGAGCCAGAAGGACAACAGGGCACGCTGTGAAATAAGGCAATCAGCCACTCCTTTGTATTCCTGACCTCCTAAACGTTAGGGTAAGCTATTTCTAGCTGTGTGCCACAGTGTCTCAGTGGTTAGCATGCCAGCCTCAACACAGCAAGGAGATCTCAGATCAGTGTATAATTTGCATGTTTTTTTTTTTTTTTTGCCTGTGTAGGTTTCCTCTGAGTACTCTGGTTTCTTCCCTCAGTCCAAAAAACATTCAGCTTAGGCAACCTAGTCATTTTAAATTGTTTTGAAATTGCTGTTTCAATAGATATAAGTGTAATTGTTTGTGTGTCGGTTGGCCCTATGAGGGTCTAGTAAGCTATTCAGAGTGTAACATGCCTTCGCCCAGTTCGGCCGGGATCTAAGTCTCCAGCCTCTCCACGATCCTAACAAAATAAAGTGGTTTGGCAGACGTGTGAGTGAACATTTTTGAGGCCTGAATTTTAGTGTTGACGAACTAGTGAGGGTTGATCAGAAATGTGTTTGTGTCAGAAAGATGAACGCAGAGATTCATTTTGACGGTGAGGAAATGAAACAAGCTCAATATGCAGCATGTCTCTATATCACAATGGAATGGCTCCCATTCATCAATCTAACATAACGTGCAACAGTCTGGGTGCAAAATGTATTGTATGACAGTGCAGTGTTCATATGTGATTCCTGAAGCACTTTATGTCTCACCAGATTCACTGTGGCGGCCCCTGAAGAACGGAAGGAACAGCCGAAAGGAAAAGCAGAAGAGGAAGTCACGAGGTAAACGTGGAGTTGAAATCTGACATCATTTATATAACACAGACCTAAATGTTCTGAGTATTGTTTTTTTTTGTTTGTTTGGTTTTTTTGTTGGTTTTTTTTTTGTCTCCCTGCAGACTTGATGGCATTTCTGATGACTCTGCTGTGCTGTAGTTGAATGTATCAGTGGAGGTGAAAAGACAGAATATTGAGCCGTTGTAGTACATGGTGTGTGTAGAATCATCTGAAGCTTAATGTGACAAAGACCAAGGAACTGATTCTGGATTTTAGGAGATCCAGAACACCAGTGACCCCTATTTCCATCCAGGGTGTCGGTGTGGAAACAGTGGAGGATTACAATACCTTGGAGTTCATATTGACAATAAGCTGGACCGGGTTAAGAACATTACCGCACTTTACAAAAAGAGCCACAGCCATATTTATTTTTTGAGATTAATATCGTGTAACAACTGTCACACACAGTTCATGATGTTCTATGAGTCTGTTGTGGCCAGGGCTGTCCTCTATGCTGTTGCATGCTGGGGCAGCAGACTGAGGGTCGCAAAGACAAACAGACTAAACAAAGTGATCCGCAAGGCCAGTAACATTGTGGGGGTGGAGGTGGACTCTCTGATGGTAGTGCCAGAGGTGAATATTGTCCAAAATCGAGACAATATTGATCAACACCTCCCATGATACATAAACAGCGTGCGAATCAGTCACATTAGCAGTGAGAAACTGATACCACCCAAATGCACCACTGAAAGACACAGGGAATCATTCCGACCTGTGGATTTTAAACTGTACAACTCATCCATATAGTACAACATCCACTGTTATACATTCCCATTCTATTCTTTATCATAAGTACTTAGGCTCAACAATCCAAAGCAATGGAGAGTGTGGAAAAGAGGTGAAGAAGCGTGTGCAGGCAGGTTGGAATGGTTGGAGAAAAGTGTCCGTCCGGTGTGATGTGTGATAGGAGGGTATCGGCAAGAATGAAAGGAAAAGTGTACAGGACGGTGATGAGGCCAACGATGTTGTATGGGTTAGAAACAGTGGCCCTGGGGAAAAGACAGGAGTCAGAGTTGGAGGTAGCAGAGATGAAAATGCTGAAGTTCTCTTTGGGAGTAACGAGGATGGATAGGATTAGGAATGAGCACATCAGAGGGACAGCACATGTAAGACATTTTGGAGACAAAGTCAGAGAGGCTAGATTGAGATGGTTTGGACATGTACAGAGGAGGGATAGTGAGTATATTGGTAATAGGATGCTGAGGTTGGAACTACCAGGCAGAAGGCCCAGAGGAAGACCAAAGAGACGATTCATGGATGTGGTGAAGGAGGACATGAAGGTCGTTGGTGTAAGAGAAGAAGATGCAAAGGATAGGGTGAGATGGAGGCAGATGATTCACTGTGGCGACCCCTGAAGGGAAAAGCCGAAAGGAAAAGAAGAAGAAGAAGAAGAAGATTCTATTCTTTATCATATTGATAATACTGTACATAGCACCCATTGATGTTTTTTTTTGTTGTTTTTTTTTGTTTTTTTTTTGTTTTTTTTTGTTTTTTTTCCCTTCCTATGGGGGCATCACCGAAAATAATTGAGAAGCATTGCACAAGGCGTTCTTGGAGCGCGGAGGAATACACGTGTAAGAATATGAGACAATTCGGCCCGGAAAAGCCCTTTCCCCAGCAAAGCTCGTAAATCAAAAATTTGTGCGTTGGATGGGGAAGGATTTTTGGTGGAATCAAAGCTCGTATCATGGAAAATCCGTTATAAGGGACACTCGTAAGTCGAGTTACCACTGAATTAGCATTGCCTTTAACAGTAAAACTGATTTTATATTTCCTGGGCAGTACAGTGGTAGTCGCTTGGTTTGCGAGTCTCCTGGATCAAAACCAAGATCCAGGCTTTCGGCGACCTCTTGGATGCTGCTGTTGACTCGATTGCTGTGGTTCGTGAAAGAGTAGAGATCGTGGAGTCTTTCACTTACCTTGGCAGTGTGGTCCATCGTTCCACTGATTGCAGGGCTGAGATCAATCGTCGACTTGGTCTAGCCTATGGGGCGATGAACTCGCTGGACAGGACCGTGTGGCGGTCAGGAAAGCCTGAGTCTTTCGCTCCCTTGTGCTCCCTGCCTTGCTCTACTTGAGCAAGACATGGACGCTCATGGTTGAGCTTGGACGACGACTGGACTCCTTTGTTACGACTTCCCTTCTGCGCATCTTTGGATACCGCTGGTGGGACTTTGTTACCAACCGGAAGGTGCTCAGGGATGCGGGGATGGTAAGAGTAACCTGCTTGATCCGCGACCGTCAGCTGCGCTACTATGGGCACTTGGCGCGTTTCCCGCCTTCGGACCCATTACACCGGATCCTGTCCGTTCGGGATTCTAGGGGCTGGAGCCGATCACGGGTACGACCGCGTGCGATGTGGTTGTTGCAGCTGAAGGCTGCCCTGAAGGGTGGTTTGGGCCCTGCGCAGGCCTAGTCGATCACCAGGAGATGGCCGGATGAGTGGAGCCGGCTGGTGGACGCAGCAAAGTGCCGTCCCGGCGCATGCCCTCATACCTGACCTGGCCTGACAGTGGCATAGTGGTTAGCACAACAAGAAGGTCCTCGGTTTAAGTCTTGGTTGTGGTAAGGCTGTTGCTGTGTAGGGTTTTCATGGGTTCCTCTGTCTGTATAGGTTTCCTCTGTGAACGTATGATTAAAATAGAACACCGTGCAGTTTTCAGTTAATGCCGTTTCCATATCATGTTCTCACTGTGTGGAACACACCCCAGATATTATTTTTTTTACTCTGCACATGATCACGCATGCCTGAATGGTCTTAGTACGACCAGTCCGACCACACCAAATGCAAACCGCACATGTTTAGTGCATTCTCACGCCTGTACAGTACTTTTTTTTTTTTTTTTTTTGACATGTCCAAAGTTCAACTATGTCCATTGAGACCACAGCATGACCACTGCATTCTACTGCCTCCCTTCTATTTTCTACACATTCTTGCTGCATCCAAGCATTTCCTGAGGAAATAATGGAAACATTCCAAAGTGTGATGGAGGACAAACTTCTTACTTACACATCTGACACACTGCTTGATTATACTGCGAGGGTTGAAAGAGAGGCGGAGCTTGTCTCATGCAGCACTTAACCAGTAGGACACATCCTGGATCGCTTGCCAGACCATCACAGGGCGACACACCAGCCAGTTTGCCAAACATGCACATCTTTGAACTGTGGGAAGAAAAGTGAAGTACCTCAAAAAGACCCAAGCATGAACATGGAGAGCACGCAAACTTCATACAGAAACAACCAAGCCTGGGACTTGAACCCAGTATCGGCTCGCTATAAGGCGGATGTGCTAACCACTACACCACCAGTAAATAAACACAGTTGTGTTTAACCTTATAAATGATTAGAAATAAAACGGATGGGGAATATTATAGGATCCTCACACGAAGATAATGTTTGTCTTAATTATATATATATTTATTTATTTATTTTATTTTATCTCTCTAATGAATAAATTACAGATGTACCACAAATTATTGTTTTTTTTTGTTTGTTTAAAAGCTGAAAATTGTGCCTAGATGAATAATACCTTAAACAAATTACATCTTATTTAATTGGATATATCCCCCCAGATTCAGTGGGACAAAAATGGAATCACTTAATGCTCAGGGAGAAGAAGGAGTCACCTTGTAATTAGCATTTCTAAAATAAATTCAAGGCCAACCCTAAAAATATAAACATGTCTGCAGTTAAAAGGCAGCGTAATGAGCTGTTGGACCTTTTGAAAATGGAAAAGAAACATGACTTTAATGAGAGCTTAACAAAGGTAACTGTGATTGGTTTAAATGCTTAGAATTAAGAACACTGGGTGAACGTTTACCGGGTTCGTTACATTCATCACCCTTACTTACTTACGTCTGCCAAACTGTTTATGATACAATTAGAGTCACACGGAAGATGGAGCCTATTTTAACCAACACTGCACGAAGGCAAAGTACACCCTGAGCAGCTCACTAGACCATCACAAGGACAACATACACAACCATTCTCACTTACATCCACATCTAGAGGCAATTTGGAATAGCAAATTAGCCTGAGGTGTTTGTCTGCAGTGTAGGAAGAAACCAGAGTTTCTGGATAAAACCCATGTAAACACGAACAGGACATGCAAACTTCACAGAAGGGCCCGAGCCCAGGACTCAAAGCAAGGACCTTTATGCGATGGGACAGGCTTACTGACCACAATGCTACCTTAGCAGCTTAAAAAGAAATGAATCACACCAAAGTTAAGCTTATTAGAATTGTATGTACTGCGATCCCTCACTACGTCGTGCTTCAGTTTCTGTGGCTTCAGTGCATGGCAGGTTTTTCAAAAATATTTATCGAAAAAAAAAGGAAATTAAAGAAAAATAGGGAAAAAATAAGGAAAATGCCGCAAAACAAGGCCAATTATGGAAGAAGAAAAAAAAAAATCCCCAAAACAAACAAACAACCCAAAACCTCCCAACAAAACTATTTACATTTTTATGTGAGGTGCGCGTCTGTATGTATGTATTTATATTTTATTTACATCTTATGCATTATTGTTGTATGTTGAGTTGTTATTATTATCATTTATAGTGTTGAATATGTATTTATTGATATTATACACACATAAACATGTATGTATACGTCAGTCGGGGGGGTCGATCCTACTTTGCGAGAGGAGGGGGGGGGGGGGGTGTCTCGGTCCCCATTAACCGCGGAAAGTGAGTAAGTTAGAAACCTGTATTTCTATTCTCCTTTTCTCCTGCCGCTTGTTGACAAAAATAAATAAACAAATCTTCTTTTCTTCTTCTTATTTTTCTTTTTCCTTCAGGGGTCGCCACAACAAGTGATTTGCATCCATCTCTCCCTATCCTCTCCATCTTCTACTCTTACTCCAACGACCTTCATGTCCAGCCTTCACCACATCCATAAATCTTCTCTTTGGTCTTCCTCGAGGCCTTCTGCCTGGTAGTTCCAACCTCAGCATCCTACTACCAATATATTCACTATCCCTCCTCTGTACATGTCCAAACCATCTCAATCTAGCCTCTCTGACTTTGTCTCCAAAACATCTTACATGTGCTGTCCCTCTGATGTACTCGTTTCTGATCCTATCCATAAAAATAAATAAATAAATAGAAAAATAAATAAAGTCCACAGGATTATTTCAACATGAAAGTGAGTTGAGAGTTGTCTCAGGTTTGTTGAGCTTTGCATATCTTGAGGCATGTTAAAGGACTGCGTTATTCAAATCATTCTTCTTTTCAGTTGAATCAAGTCTGGACTTTGACTCCAAAACACAATCCAACGTAAAGCACAAAATGTGTTTTTTTTTTTTTCAGCTCAGTCCTTCATAGTTTTTCCCTGTTCCTTGGTTCATTGTCCAGCTGGAACATTCGTTTTCTGAACCACTTAATTGTAATTAGGATTGCGGGGAGGCTAACACCCATCTCAGCCAACTCTAATCAAGGGCACAGTACACCCTGGACAGCTCACCAGGCCATGACAGGGCTATACAGCCTACTCTTGATGAAAGCCAGCAATGGGTTCTTATACACGCCTCACACCATAGACAGTGAGAGATGTGGCCGGCCTTTGATAACCCAGTTAGCTGCATTGCGGGGGCAGTGACAACACATTGATAGTGGGACTTGAACCCCGAATCTTGGGACCAGTGATCCAGCACCTTACCACCAGGCCACCACTGGCTCTGGCCAGAACATTGTTTAAAACAACTTTTTCTACATTAAAGGTTCTTCTTCTTCTTCTTCTTCTTCTTCTTCTTCTTCTTTTTCTTTCGTCTGTTCCCTTCAGGGGTCGCCACAGCAAATGATCTGCCTCCATCTCTCACTATCCTCTGCATCTTCTACTCTTACTCCAACGACCTTCATGTCCTCCTTCACCACATCCATAAATCTTCTCTTTGGTCTTCCTCTGGGCCTTCTGCCTGGTAGTTCCAACCTCAGCATCCTACGACCAATATACTCACTATCCCTCCTCTGTACATGTCCAAACCATCTCAATACATGTCTCAAACCGTCTCTCTGACTTTGTCGCCAAAACATCTAACATGTGCTGTCCCTCTGATGTACTTGTTTCTGATCCTATCCATCCTCGTTACTCCCAAAGAGAACCTCAACATTTTCATCTCTGACATTAAAGGTTATATATACTTATTCATTTGCCAAAACACATACTACTACTAGGGTTATAGATAGGCCTGAGTCCTGCTCAGGCAATACTAAGCAATGGCAGGGTACACCCTGAAGAGCTCACCAGACTATCACTCTGCCACATTTAAATGAGAAAATTGTACATTTTTTAACATGTATATGTCATACCACCGGCACAGTTATAATACTTATGAAGGAGCAGTCAAAGGTGACAGAAAAGACGCAGTAATTCCGGCTGCCAAATTAAAAATTAAAATGTTGTTCAACCAGAGCTCATGGAGTTATTCTTATTTTAATTATAAAGTTAACCATATTTTTAAGAAAAATAATAACCAGATGGCATGGTGGGATAGTTGTAAACATGTTTGCTTCACAGCATGAAGATCCAGACGAGGGGCGTTTCTGTGTGGAAGTTTCTATGTTGTCCACATGTGTGTGGGGTTCCAAAAAACAGCTACTCCTGTTTCCTCCCCCAGTCCTAAAACAGCCACAGTAGGCCGGATTGCTGTTTCCACCAGGTGTGGGAGCGAGTGTGAATGGTTGTCTGTGTGTTGGCACTGCAATGACCTGTCGAGTTGTTCAAGGTGTCCCAAACCTTTGCCTAGAGTCGGCCGAAGGGGACCCTCCTCTCCAGGACCCTAATTAGGACTAATTGGTTTTGAAAATGGATTAATGCATGACGATCACACCAGAACGAAATATTAAATTCAAAAGTGCTTTCTTGATTAGTCAGCAAAGGTTTTGTTATATGAACCTCTCAACATAGGCAGTGAGAGACATGGCCGGCCTTTGATAACCCAGTTAACTGTACTTTGGAGGGGCAGCAGGGACAACTGTTGGCAGTGGGGCTTGAGCCCCTAACCTTGGTATTGGTAATTCAGCACCTTGCCACAGGGTCACCCCTGCTCTATAATGGCATCATTGGGTGGCAAAAATAAACACACCCATCAGAGGAATAAAAGAAAATCTAGTAGCAGTCAATTCAAAAGTGTGATGCATTCTTTTTATTTTTGACGACCACAAGGACAACATTCACACTTAAACCTCAAGGGGATTTGGAACATGTTTCTGGATTGTTGGAGGTAACCAGAGTACCCAGAGGAAACCCATGCAAGAATGGTGAGAACATGCAAACTCTACGCAGAAACAACTCCCAAGCTGGGGAACAAACCCAGGCCTGCTTGTTTGGAGGCGAACATACTTACCACCTCACTACCGTACCACCCCAGGGTTAGTATTAAGATGCAAACCACCAGGAACAGTCTCGAAAAGAAAAGTCAGGTCGCACTTTACTGGAAATCCTGTCCAGTTTTAGAGCAAGATTATGTTCAGTTCAGTTCATTTTCTGTAACCGCTTCATCCTAATTAGGGTCGTGGGGAAGCTGGTGCCCATCCCAGCCAACTCAGGGCGAGGGCAGAGTACACCCTGGATAGCTAGCCAGGCCATCGCAGGGCGGAAACACGCTGACGGCTTTGCAGCCTACTCTTGTCGAAAGTCAGCAATGGTTCTTTTACATGCCTCACACCATAGACAGTGGGAGACATGGCCGGCCTTTGATAACCCAGTTAGCTGCACTGGGAGGACGATGACAACCTTGTGGAGAGTGGGACTCGAACCCCCAACCTTTGGATCAGCGATTCGGCGTCTTATACCACTAGACCACCACTGCCCCAGCAAGATTATGTGTACAGATAAAACCATAGCTTGCATTGCTGCTGCAAGATCAGTACACACCAAATAGTCAAGTGCAGATGTTAGGTGAGGGCGAAAATCGTTGTCATTCAAAATAAGACACCAGGAAACAAAAACATATTTTAATATATATTTTAATCACAATTATTCATTCTTTGCGACCTGGTACAAAATGATCCACGGCTGGTACCGATTCGGGGCCTGGTGTTTGGGGACCCCTGATCTGAAGCATAGAGTATAATCAGTTAAACTTGGTAGACATAGGCATAGGCATCACTATACATGACTATGCCTATGTCCACATACCCATAGCACCCATCTCAGCCAACTCTGGGTGTGGGCAGAGTCCGCCCTGAACAGCTCACAAGGCAATCGCAGGGCAAAGCGACGCCGATGGGTATGCCGCTACGTTCTCTCTCTCTCTCTCTCTCTCTCTCTCTCTCTCTCTCTCTCTATATATATATATATATATATATATATATATATATATATATATATATATATAAAAGGACAGGACAAAGACTTTCTATTGAAACTCCATTTATCACTACAGATCTGTTTCGAGGGGTGGTGAAACCATCCTCTCTCTTCAGGTGATTATAGAAGAATTTGATTATAGATTATAGATTCTTCTATAATCACCTGAAGAGAGAGGATGGTTTCACCACCCCTCGAAACGGATCTGTAGTGATAAATGGAGTTTCAATAGAAAGTCTTTGTCCTGTCCTTTTATTTTTGTTATTTGCTCTACCAAAAAGTATTGAGCACTCTCCTACGGACGGAAGGATCTACTCAGAAAATCCTATATATATATATATATATATATATATATATATATATATATATATATATATATATATATGTATATATAAGCAGGGTATTTTGTGAAGGGTGAAGGTAGAAAGGAAAAAAAAAAAAAACTCCCTGACAAAGCATGAGGAAAACCCTTGAGACAGTCCAGACTCAAAGGAGAACCGTTCTAATTTATTTGATTCGCTGGATCATAAATCATTTCCCTTTCATGGCTATATTCTCTATCATTTATGAGTAGAATGAGGGTTTCATGTTTTAATTCATTAGAATTCTCAGTTGACATCTATTGTGTTGACGTTATCAACTACTGTTCAGTGCTAAGAGTTGATAGCATAAGGGTTCAATTAAAGCAATTACAGTCCGAAGGCTGCTCAAGGTCGAACATTGAAATTCATCTATATGGTTTTTATTAGCTGCCCTACCATTATTCTTACAATATCCTCCAGAATGAAATAGAACAAATGAAAAATAATTAATTCAAAGGCTGGGCTGTTGCATAGGCACGCCAACCGTCAACCTTGAAACACAGAATAAAGCCTGCATGACCACTTGACATTGACTGGACCAGGATTTGTGGAAGTGGTACACATATGGGGACGGCAAACAATGAGTCACGCAGCTCGCAACGCATTACAGGGATAAGCTAGCATTAAGTAAATGGGAAAAGAGCAACAACTACCCTCTGCCAAGCTGCACTGCCATGTGGTATTACAGTGTCAAGACAAATGTATGTTGATATAACAATACCAGGCGCCACTGTAAGTGTCTTCGATAAGTTTCCACCGTCGATTTTAAGTATAGTAGTGTTTGAACATTTATAAACCTTTTACAATATCTGTATAAATATTAAGACAAGAAACAACATCAGATTTTTTTACACAAGTCCTAAAATCAGATATGAGAATCCAGTTAAACAAATGAGTAAAATATCACACTTGTTTGTTTATGAAGGAAAATAATTCAATATTACATTTGTGAATAGCAAACATGTGGGAGCCTTCGCTTCCAGATCCCGTTGTGCACTAATAGCTAACCAAATGTTTTTGGTAGCTGTTGATCAGTCCTGGGAGATTTTAATCAATTCCTCACAACAGAACGGCTTCATCTTTGGGATGTCGGTGAAGCTCCTCAGAATAACTGCTCACACAGCATTTCTATTGGATTCAGGTCAAGACTTTCTGTGTGAAGTTTGCCTGCTGCCTGTGATTGTATGGGTTTCATCTGGGTAGTCTGGTTTCCTCCCAGTCTTAAAAACATGCACATTAGGCAAAGTGGCTTTTAAAAATATGTGAGTGTTGAGTGTGTGTTGGCTCTGCAATAAGCTGGTGAGTTGTTCAGGGTGTACTCTGCCTTCGCCCAGTTTCGGTTGGGATAGGCTTTATCTTTCATTTGACCCTAATGCTATTAAGCGGTTCAGCAAGTGGGTGAGGCATAATTTAGGTGTTGAATTATCTGTAAAATCTCACATTAAGAATATTAACTGTTTTCTATAACCCAAACTTTTCTAACATGGGCAACCTATTAATTCATGGTGATGGCAGATATATTATTATTATTATTATTATTATTATTATTATTATTACTATTATTATTACTATTATTATTATTATTATTATTATTATTATTATTATTATTATTATTATTATTACTATTATTATTATTATTATTATTATTATTATTATTATTATTATTATTATTATTATTATTATTATTATTATTATTATTATTATTATTGTTGTTGTTGTTGTTGTTATTGATGTTGTTGTTGTTGTTGTTTATTCCAATCTGTGCAATGAACAAACCATAAATTACATATTTTAGTGTTATGATCTGTGTTTGGGGGAAATTCAGCTGTGGGGGTGGGGCACAAACCTGTGTCCGCCCTCACGCCGGTCCCAAGCCCGGATAAATGCAGAGGGTTGCGAGAGGAAAAGCATCCGGCGTAAAACTTTTGCCAAAGTGCAGAATGCGAATCGTCAAAACAAATTTCATACCGGATCGGTCAAGGCCCAGGTTAACAACGACCGCCATCAGTGTTGTTAACCAACAGGGTGCTGATGGAAATTGGACTACTGTTGGTCGAAGTAAGAGAGGTCGAAGAAGGAGAGGTGCGAGGCATGTTCGTGGGCAGAGAGAGAAGAGGAAAGGCATGCGTCTATGACTGAAAGTCGGGACTTTGAATGTTGGAACTATGACAGACGAGAACAACCGAAAGGAAAAGAAGAAGAAGAGGTGTGTGTTTGGGGGGACTTTGAATGTGACGGCTATTCTAACTCTTATTCTCCCCAGCATTGCAGGCTCCGGTGGAGGGTCGTTGCTGACCTATGCGAATTGATTGCAGCTCGCACACCTGATCCCACCCCCTAATCTACTACTCGTTAAAGACAAGCAGCGTATTCACCTCAGTGCATCACGTCTCTGCCTCCCGGTGTTCTCTCTGGCTCCTAGTTCCAGCTCCATGCTCAACCAGTTTCCCGCGCCGTAGTTTCCCAGTGAGGTAAAGTAAAGTCTGTTGGGTTTTTACACCCAAAGCCCGGTGGCTCATCAGGCTGGTGATTTAATCCGGTTTCTGTAGTGTGAAGCAACCAGGAGTTCAACTCCTCCTGGATGGGAGACTAGTCCATCACAGGTTACCTTCTCAGTATATTTTTACTGGTAACCTTTTGCAGTGCTGGGTGAACGGAGGCACACTTGTGGTTGAACCCTTAGCACAGTGAGGGTCTCAGTGGGATCTGAACTCACAACCTCCCAATCATGCACGCAGCACCCTAACCACTACACACCCGGCTCCATTTAGTGTCCCAGTGCCTAATGTTTATTGTGTTTCTCTTCATCACCAGTAGTTAACGTGTCAGGGTGCTGCTTGAGTGCTTCCCCTTTGAATAATAAATCGGCTCTGTGTCATCTCACACTGTCTGCTGCATTTCTGGGTCCGGCTGAAAGTTCACTACACAGCATTTTAGCTCTATATATTCTTTAATAATTATATAGGATTGGATGGGAATAGGATGCTGAGGCTGGAACTACCAGGCAAAAGGCCTAGAGGAAGACCAAAGAGACGATTCATGGATGTGGTGAAGGAGGACATGAAGGTCGTTGGTGTAAGAGAAGAAGATGCAAAGGATAGGGGGAGATGGAGGCAGATGATTCGCTGTGGCGCCCCCTGAAGGGAAAAGCCGAAAGGAAAAGAAGAAGAAGATATTCTTTAATAATTACATTTTGTAAATGGCTATGATGCTAGTGCTTTTCTGAAACTATAAATATTATTTCCCACATTTTAGGTTTTTATCTGTGTTTTGTACCGAGACTGTACAGGTAGAATAGAGAAGAGATCCTCTTCAGGAAGTCAGCCAGGCTGGCAGCTCTGAGTAGGCGGTTTTGGCCAGGGAGTCATGTGTCTTTCCAATTCAGAAAGGACATGGAGCATTTTGCTCAAATGATATGAAGACAAAATGGGCCTGAAGATAAACTATTACATGACTGAATTGTTTTGTGATTTATTTATTTATTTATTTATTTATTTTTAAATAATATGCATTGCATATAAAGTCATACATTAGTTGTAAATACTAGTTGTAAATCCTGAACTTTATCAGGTTAATCCTAGCTGAAGCTAAATTGCTAATTCACATTTGACTGACCCGCTCACCCGAACAATGATTAATAGTGTGTGTGTGTGTGTGTGTGTGTGTGTGTGTGTGTGTGTGTGTGTGTGTGTGTGTGTGTGTGTGTGTGTGATATTTTAGCGGCAAATTCAATATGCTTTAGAGAATAATCAAATAGCAACACTGATTTGAAGATGTATTAAAATTGTCGGTCTCTAAATGTGGTAGTGTGTGTGTGTGTGTGTGTGTGTGTGTGTGTGTGTGTGTGTGTGTGTGTGTGTTGGGGGGGTGTTAAAGACAAACCTTCTAGCCTGAAAAGGGGCAACACTGAGGTTGATCAATGATATCAAAGCAATGATGGCTCATCCATAGCTACTGAGACTTCACACACACACACACACACACACACACACACACACACACACACACACACACACACACACACACACACAAGAACACACACGTATCTCTTTTTTGGTCTTCCTCGAGGCCTTCTGTCTGGTTGTTCCAACCTCAGCATCCTACTGCCAATATACTCACTATCCCTCCTCTGTACATGTCCAAACCATCTCAATCTAGCCTCTCTGACTTTGTCTCCAAAATATCTTACATGGGCTGTCCTTTTAATGTACTCATTTCTGATTCTATCCATCCTCGTTACTCCCAAAGAGAACCTCAACAATTTCAAAAATTAGTGTTTCCAACCATGTACATTTTTTTAATTTAAGTTTTTATGTTCTGGGAAGTTGGCTGAAAAGAATCCAGTACACTGGTACAGTATTTCATCAAAACGATTCCACCTGAGCATCGGTACTTTCCGGCGTCAGCAGCAGTAGAAGCGGCAGCAGCACCAAATCACACCATCTTGCTGCATATCTTACTTGTCATTCACGCCTGCTTTGTGTTTTTCCTCAGTAGTTCCCCTCTATAAGTTCTTACTTCATATCTCTTGCACTCTTAACATGTTTTTGTGAATTGGATTTGCTGTGATTTTGTTTGCAGTATTTGTCTTCTTCTTTTACTTTCGGCTGCTCCCTTCAGGGGTCGCCACAGCAAATCATCCGCCTCCATCTCACCCTGTCCTCTGAATCTTCTTTTCTGACTCCAACGACCTTCATGTCTTCCTTCACCACATCCATAAATCTCTTCTTTGGTCTTCCTCGAGGCCTTCTGCCTGGTAGTTCCCCCCACTCTCAGTACTAGACTCATGCCTTTCCTCTTCTCTCTCTCTCTCTGCCTACGGACACGCCTCCCACCTCTCCTTCTTCGATGTCTTCGACCAGCAGTAGTCCAATTTCCATCAGCACCCTGTTGATTGACAGCACTGATGGCGGTCGTTGTTAACCCGGGCCTCGACCGATCCGATATGGGGGTAATACTTCTGATTTGCATCATAAAAGTTTGGCATTGGTTTTACGTCGGATGCCCTTCCTGACACAACCCTCTGCATTTCTCCGGGCTTGGGACCGGCATGAGGGGGAGAGACACTGGTTAGTGCCCCCCCACCACCACCTCATGGCTGCATTGTTTGCAGTATTTGTATTTTTAGTAATTAAATGGTTAGCAGTGGTTAGTGCTGTTGCATCACAGCACCTTTTTGTGTGAATTTGCATGTTTTCCCTGTGCATGCTAAGGATTCTGTGGTTCAACGATATACCGAGGGTGCTCTGTCAGAATTAAACCAAATTTTACAGAAGGGAGAAAAAAAAAAAAAAAAAAAAAAAAAAAAACCTAATTGACTTATTTTATGGAAAAATCTACCAAGGAAAATATAATGAAGTGAAAAAAGAAAGAAAAAAAAGTAATATTATTGAAATCAGGATTCAATCAGGATTTACTTATAAATTAATCCAGGTTGTTGATCATTAAATAGTTTTATTTAAATTGAAAGTATTCAATCAAAGTTTGAAACAAGTTATATTATTTTGATGAATGTACTTATATTGATGTTGTGTGTGTGTGTGTGTGTGTGTGTGTGTGTGTGTGTGTGTGTGTGTGTTGAAATCCTGCAATAGACTGGCAGTCTTTTCAGGGTGTAACCATGCCTCTGACCCAAGCCCAGCAAGGATTTGTCTGAGTTTGCCGACACCGAGAAGCAGAACAGGCACTGGATTTATTGATAGGCAACTAAGGGCACAACCATATCATTACCTTGTTGTGATATTTGCTATTCTGGGGTTGAAAAGTCACTTTAATAATATCTTCTTTCTTCTACAGTTACTTTCATTAATGGATGTTGCAGTGAAAGGTTTGACTCAGCTATATGATTGGCTGAAATGTTGGATGTATGTAATAAAATGGCAACTCTGAATATATGAAAATTATTATTTAAATAATTCACAATAAATGTCACTGTGGACTATAGCGTGAATGGTTAGATGGACTGCAATGCCTTCAGGCAGCAAAAAATCAGTATACGGCATCATATGATTAGTTCCAGCCCTGTAAAGGATGAGCAACCTCTACCAAACATCTTGGCTGAATTCAGCTGGAATTAGGTCCATGTTCTACTGTGAAACTGATGGATGAGTGCAATAGATAATGGATGTTTTCGTCGTGATGTTTCTTATGATTGCTTTCATTATACATATATAAATGTATGTCTCTCTCTCTCTCTCTCTCTCTCTCTCTCACTCTCTCTCTCTCTCTGTCTCTCTCTCTCGCTCTCTCTCTCTCTCTCTCTCTGTGTGTGTGTGTGTGTGTGTGTGTGTGTGTGTGTGTGTGTGTGTGTGTGTGTGTGTGTGTGTGATATTTTAGCTGCAAATTCAATATGCTTTACAGAATAATCAAATAGCAACACTGATTTGAAGATGTATTAAAATTGTCGGTCTCTAAATGTGGTGGTAGTCTCTGTGTGTGTGTGTGTGTGTGTGTGTGTGTGTGTGTGTGTGTGTGTGTGTGTGTGTGTGTGTGTGTGTGTGTGTGTGTGTGTGTGTGTGTGTGTTGGGGGGGGTGTTAAAGACAAACCTTCTAGCCTGAAAAGGGGCAACACCGAGGTTGATCAATTATATCAAAGCAATGATGGCTCATCCATAGCTACTGAAACTTCACACACACACACACACACACACACACACACACACACACACACACACACACACACACACACACACACACACACATACACACACACACACAAACACACACACACGTATCTCTTTTTTGGTCTTCCTCTTGGCCTTCTGTCTGGTAGTTCCAACCTCAGCATCCTACTGCCAATATACTCACTATCCCTCCTCTGTACATGTCCAAACCATCTCAATCTAGCCTCTCTGACTTTGTCGCCAAAACATCTTACGTGGGCTGTCCTTTTAATGTACTCATTTCTGATCCTATCCATCCTCGTTACTCCGAAAGAGAACCTCAACATTCTCATCTCTGCTACCTCCAACTCTGCCTCCTGCCTTTTCCTCAGCGCCACTGTTTCTAAGCCATACAACATCGCTGGCGTCACCACCGTCTTGTACACTTTTCCCTTCATTCTTGCTGATACTCTTCTATTGCACATCACACCGGACACTTTTCTCCAACCATAACAACCTGCCTGCACACGCTTCTTCACCTCTTTTCCACACTCTCCATTGCTCTGGATTGTTGAGCCTAAGTACTTAAAATCCTCCACCTTCGTTATCTCTGCTCCCTGTAACATCACCGTTCCTCATAGGTCCTTCTCATTCACACACATGTATTCTGATTTTCTGAGGCTAACCTTCATTCCTCTCTTTTCCAGGGCATACCTCCACCTCTTTAAATTTTCCTCCACTTGTTCTCTGCTCTCACTACAGATCACAATGTCATCTGCAAACATCATAGTCCATGGAGATTCTTGCCTAACCTTGTCTGTCAGCCTGTCCATCACCATCACAAACAAGAAGGGGCTCCGAGCGGATCCTTGATGCAGTCCCACCTCCACCTTGAATTTGTCGGTCACGCCGACAGCACACCTCACCACTGTCTTACAGCTCTCATACATGTCCTGCACCAGTCTAACATACTTGTCTGCCACTCCTAAGTTCCTCTGTCGGCACCCTGTCATATGCTTTCTCCAGATCCACAAAGGCTCAATGCAGCTCTGTCTGACTTTCTCTGTACTTCTCTATTCACATCCTCAAGGCAAACACTGCATCTGTGGTGCTCTTTCTTGGCATTAAACCAAACTGTTGTTCACAAATGCTGACCTCTGCCCTTAGTCTAGCTCCCACCATTCTTTCCCATAACTTCATCGTATGGCTCATCAACTTTATCCCTCTGTAGTTGCCACAACTCTGCACGTCTCCCTTGTTCTTAAAAATGGCACAAGCATACTTCTCCTCCATTCCTCTGGAATCCTCTCACTCTCTAAGACCTTGTTGAATGTTCTTGTCAGAAAATCTACCGCTACCTCTCCTAGACACTTCCATACTTACACCGGTATGCCATCAGGACCAACTGGCTTTCCATTCTTCATCCTCTTCAATGCCCTCCTCACTTCACCCTTACTAATCTTTGCTACTTCCTGGTCCTCAAGGGTCACCTCTTCTACTCTTTTTTTCTCTCTCATTTTCCTCATACATCAGCTCTTCAAAGTACTCTTTCCATCTTCCCAGCACACTTCTGTCATCAGTCAATACATTTCCCTCTCTGTCCTTTATCAATCTAACTTGATGCATGTTCTTCCCATCTCTATCTCTCTGCTGTGCCAACCTGTATAGATCATTTTCTCCCTCCTTACTGTCCAACCTATCATACAAGTCATCATACGCCCTCTGTTTGGCAGTTGCCACCGCTACTTTCGCTTTATGCTGTGTATTCCTGTACTCCTGCTTACTCTCTTCAGTCCTCTCAATGTCCCACCTCTTCTTAGCTAACCTATTCCTTTGTACACATGCCTGCATTCCTCATTCCACCACCAAGTCTCTTTATCTACTTTCCTTCCAGAGGACACAACAAGTACTCTCCTACCTGTGTCTCTGATTACATTTGTTGTGGTTGTCCAGTCATCTGGAAGCACTTCCTGACCACCCAAAGCCTGTTTCAACTCCTCCTTGAAGACAACACGACCCTCTTCCTTTTACAGCTTCCACCACTTTTTCTTTGGCTCTGCCTTTGTGTCTTTTTCACCTTCCTCACCATCAGCGTCATCCTGCAAACCACCATCTTATGCTGTTTGGCAACACTCTCACCCACTACTACTTTGCAGTCACTGACTTCCTTCAAATTACATCGCCTAGACAAGATGTAGTCTACCTGTGTGCTCCTATCTCTGCTTTTATGTCACCATATTCTCCTGTTTCTTCTTGAAGAAAGTATTCACCACAACCATTTCCATCCTTTTTGCAACCTGTATAAATAATTTTCTCCCTCTTTACTCTCCAACCGAGCATCTAAGTCATCATATGCCCTCTGTTTTGCCTTTGACACCACTACTTTCGCCTTACACCACTATTTTTGCCTTTACATTTGGGGAATTTGCAGGGGTCAGCACAGCCGGAGTGCAATAGCTGAGCCTCACCCTGGGTGAACCACCTGGTTGATCACAGTATCTCCCCTGCCAGGTAGTCATATATATATATAGTTTTAAATGAGCAACATTTGGGGCAAAAAATATTTCTTTTGAAGTAGAAGGAAATGACAATTCATTGTAGATGCTCCCCAACTAACATTTTAGTTCGGTTCTGGTCGGCCGAACTTACGGTGAAAAAAAAACAAAATACATAAGATAAATTCAAGCAAAATCATTTCAAATAGATACATTTTTAATCAAATTCACTCATCAAATGCAGTATCAAATTGAACCTTTAACATTCTCTGTGATGAGATCGTTCTGTTTGTAAATTGTTCCGATGTTTCTAACGAGATGGCTTGCCACTTCTTTTACCACTATCACTAGTAGTCCTACACTTCTGACCAACCATATTTGTTTAAGGTTACAAAAGTCCGCAAAACAGTGTAAACACAAAGATCAGAGATGGCGTCTTAACACAAGTGTAACACACAGTGAACTGGGAAGAAGGAGGGGGATGTTCAGTCTGTCATTTGTAAACAATGGTAGCATCATCATCATGTCATTGCGTGATTATGTCAGTGTACTACTTAGGTACGTCTCGTACTACAGAGAGCCAGCTAAACTCAAAATTGAACTTTTTTTTTTTTTTTTTAATGTCTGTCTTCCTTTCGGCTTTTTCCCTTTTACTCAGGAGTCGCCACAGCGAATCATCTGATTCGCAGGTTTGATTTGGCAGAGGTTTTTTAGTCGGATGCCCTTCCTGTCACAACCCTTTTTAGCAGGGGACAGAAACATGCTGACGGCTTTGCAGCTACTCTTTACGAAAGTCAGCAATGGTTCTTTTACATGCCTCTTACCATAGACAGTGAGAGACATGGCCCGCCTTTGATAACCCTGTTAGCTGCACTAGGGGGGACAGTGACGACCTTTTGGAGAGTGGGACTCGAACCCCCAACCTTTGGATCAGCGATACAGCACCCTATACCAAAGTAAAATCAAAAAATACTTCAAACAAATAAATGTAAGTTGGGGAGCGTCTTATACTATTGTCTGGAAAATAATATGGGGAAGACCAAAATAATGTTGATATAGTAAAAATGTGTGCACACCATGATGAGCTTGCTCTCTGTGCAGTAGTTGGGAAAAAAAAAAAAAAAAAAAAAAAAAAGGTTTTCTCGTCTTTTGTTTGGTTCTTTTTTATTTATTTATTTTATTTTATTTTGTTTGTGTGTGTGTGTGTGTGTGTGTGTGTGTGTGTGTGTGTGTGTGTGTGTGTGTGTGTGTTTTCATTTTTTTTTCCTTTGAAATTTTGCTGAACAATGGGAGCTCTGTGTGTGCCTTGCGGATGATGAAAATCGAAACTGTGGCAGCTTACTAAGACTATATGTTATCATTGTTCATTTGTTATGGGGTAATTGTGAAATTTGATTCATAATATCTTATGATTGGCAGCAAGGTAGCATAGTGAAGAACATGCAAATTCCACACAGCACTACCTGAGACTGGGACTTAAACCTAAGACCCTCTTGCTGTGAGGCACACATGCGAGCCACAATGCCAATGTTCCATCAAGTGAAATCACCTGTTTAAATTTGCTATGAATACTGTACTCCTGTACCAACATTTACAAATAATTTCTATAGATATCAGTATTCTTCAACAAACAGTCAGACATCTTCCGTTTCATCTGGGATTGGGTCAGGGAGCCACAGTCTAAACAACCCAGAACTCCCACTCTCCAGCCACTTCCTCCAGTGCTTCAAGGAAGACACCAATACATTCTCAGACAGGCCAAGAGACATAGTTTTCTCCATTGTGCTCTGGGTCTCTTTGCAGTCAGATTTGAGCTTCCTCACTTGGGTCAAATCCTCATTTATTCAGGCCCAGAGGGTGCATTCCACCCTTTTCCATTTGAGAACCATGGCCTCAGACTCGTAGGTGATGATTTTCATCCTGGCCACTTTGCATTCAGCAACAAATCGAGCCGACGAGACCTGGAGGCCCATGACAAACATTGAAGTCATATTTTACTTCTTCATGCATTTTTTTAATCACACCTTTAATTTTCCATCTATAATAAAATGTATTGATTTAAAGAATGTTTGAGATTAATATAATAAGCTATTCTCTATTCCCATAATGGACACTTTAATACCTTTAGAGAGTATAACATTGTTCAACTAATAAACATCATCATCTCCATCTTCTTCTGCTTAATTGGAAGCCAGTAAATCAGGGCAGCAGTCTAAGCAATGAGGTCCAGATGTCCCTCTCCCCAGCCACTTCCTCCAGCTCTTCTGGGGGGGGGGGTGTCCCAGACCAGCCGAGAGACATAATCCCTCCAGCATGTTCTAGGGCGATAACGGGGTCTCTTCCCAGTTAGATATGCCTGGAGCACTACACCAGAGAGGTGTTCGAGAGGCATTCTATACAGGTGCCTGAGCCACCTCAAATGGCTCAATGCAGAGGATCAGTGGTTCTACTCCAAGTTTTCCCAGATGACTGAGCTCCTCACCTTATCTCTAAGAGAGAGCCCCGCACCAGGCGAAATAACTTCATTACAACTGCTTGTATCCACAATCTTGTTCTTTCAGTCACTACCCAAAGCTTGTGACCATGGTTGAGGGTTGAAATGTAGATTGACTGGTAAATTGAGAGATTTCCCTTGCGACTCAGCTCCCTCTTCACCACAATGGACCAGTACAGGCTCCACTTTACAACAGAGGCAGCAGTAATCCGTGTGTCAATCTCCCACTTCACCCTTCCCTCACGCGTGAAAAAGATCCTGAGATACTTGAACGCTTCCACTTGGGACAGGACCCCGTTCCCTATGCAATGGGTACATTCCACCCTTTTCCCACTGAGAACCATGGCCTCCGACTTGAAGGTGCTTATTTTCATCCCTACTGCTTTGCACTTGCCTGTGAATTGTTCCAAAGAGAGCTGGACGGCCTGGCTTGATGTAGCCAAAAGGACAACACCATCCACAAAAAGCAGAGTCGAGATTCAATGGCCACTAAAACAAAACTCCTCAATGCCTCAAGTGTGTCTAAAAATTCTGTCCATAAAAATTATGAACATAATAAATGACAACGACAGCCTTGGTGGACTCCAACCCTCACTGGAAACAAATTCGACCTGTTGTTGCCAATATAAACCAAACTCTGGCTCCGGCAATACAGCAACTGAATTGACTGCAGCAACAGGTCCGGAACCCTGTACTCCCAGAGCACACACCACAAGATAACCTAGGAACATAGTCAAAAGCTTTCTCCAAATCCACAAAACATGTGTGGGCAGATTGGGCAAACTCCCATGCCCCGTCCAGGATCCTGTAGAGTGTATAGAGTTGGTCAAGAGTGCCTCCACCAGGACAAAAACCACAATGTTCCTTCTGAATCTAAGGTTCAACTATCAGTTGGATCATCTTTTCCAGTACCCCTACATGGTCTTTCCTGGGTAGGCTGAGGAGTGTGATTCCACAATAATTGGAACACACGCTCCGGTCCCCCTTTTTTTTAAAAAGGGGGGCTACCACCCTGACCACCATTGAGGAGGTCCTTGAAGTATTTCACTTACATTACTTCCTCTGTAAACACTATAAGTGGGGGATTGCTTCAGGAGTCTCACAGGCCAATAAGACTCAACAGGCTTCCTTTTTCAGCTGGACGGCTCGCCACCTCTCTTCATGAGCAAATCCAGAATGGAATAAGTCCAGCACCTCTCAAGATGGATGGTTCTGGAGCCCAAACTATGCTATAAGGTGAGTTCGACTATATCTAAACGGTATCTCTCCACCTAATGCACCAGGTCAGGCTGCTTTCCTGCTAGAGACGTGACATTCCATGTCCCAAGAGTCAGAATCAGTAGCCAAGGATCAGTCCGACAGAACACATACCTTCGGCTGCCACCCAACTTACACTGCACCCAACCTCTATAGCCCCTCCCACAAGTGGTGGATCTATGGGCGGATAGACTCATGTCTCCTTTTTCAGTCTGGGCCAGGTTGGGCTCCATGGGCAAAAGCCTGATCATCAGGCGCTCGCCTTCAAGTTCTGTCCCCAGGCCTGGATCCATAGGGGGACTCCGGTGAACCGTGTCCAGGCAAAGAAAACTGTGTCCATATTTTATTATTGTTCATAGAGGTCTTTTGAACCTCACTTTGTCAAGACCTTCACCTGCTATCTGTTTGCCTTGGGTGACCCTACCAGGTGCACAATGCCCCTTACAACATAGCTCCTAGAATCATTAGGACATGCAAACCACTTCAGCACAATAAAGTGGAGAGTATAAGGTGGAGAATAAGGTGTAGGGGCTATATCACAATAAACAAACAATGACTCTTACATTTCAAAATATGGTTTTATTTCTTTTTCCATCCTCAGTTAATATGCCCTTCAGTGTCATTGTGGACCCTGAACACTATTTCTCAGACTTGTCTCTATTTACTTTAAAGCAAAGAAGTTGATGGAGTCTGCATTCCCCTAGGAAACACCACATTCTCACAAATTTCACAGCACTTCTGTAGGAAGCATCCAGCATCACTGGCATGGTGATGGCCTAGCTAGTGATTGCGCGGCTTTGTAGCATGTCATTACAGCCTCTGAGACCTTCATTGGTATTGCGATCACAGACATTAAAGCATTGGGAAAAGGATAGGTCTGTAGAGGCCACAGAGGATTATAAAAGATAATACTGACCCAAACAATGGTTTCTTTCCACCTCTGCCATCTGGCAAACATTACACAACCATTCACGGCCTGCAAACATACTCGCAATCACCCTGTTTCTTCAAACAGTGAGAGTGAGGACCTCTTTTTCACACAAACAATGCAGCCACATAAGCTTGTTTGACAGTTATTAATTGCCCTTTACATCTAACAGGATTTATTCTTTGCACATTTTGCAATCATCACACAATTATTGTTTGGACGAACTGCAACTTTTTTGGGTTTGGCAATATCATCCTTCTGCCTGATCTAGATTTAAACCAGGTTTTTAAAGTATAAACACACCTCACAATATATAATTGAGCCAATAATTTCCAGTCCTTTTTCACTAATTTTGGGCATCCTTTCATAATCAAAGGAATTTTGCTTTTGTTGCTGTCTGTTGGTTTGTTGGTTTGCTAGCACAAAGTTCTATGGGAATTTTGAAGAAGAAAATCCCCCACTAAGACTCATCTCAGCTAACACTGAATTATGGCAAGGTACACCCTGAACAGCCACCGGACAAGCACAAGACCAACACACGCACATAACCATTTCCACTCACAGTCACAACTCAGGTAATTTGGAACAGGCACTTACCTAATGTGCATGCCTTTGGACTGTGGGAAGAAACCAAATAAAACCCAAGCAAGCATGGGAAGAACTTGCAAACTCCACACAGAGATGTGTGAAACAGTACAAGATTGAACACATCAACATAAGATCCATTCATCCATTCATTTGCTGAACCACTTGACCCTAATTAGGATTAAGATGGCTGGTACCTTCTCAGCTGACTCTGGGCAAGGGTAGAGTACACTCTGCACAGCTTGCCAGGCCACCGTAGGGGAAAAATACTACCTATCAGAAATTAAAATAGGAAGGGGAAGTGGTGGCTCAGTTGGGGCAGTGGTGGCCCTGTGGTTAGGTGCTGGATTACCGATCCCAAGGTTGGCGGTTCAAGCTCCACTGTCAATGGTTGTCACTGTCCCTCCAGTGCAGCTATCTGGATTATCAAAGGCTGACCATATGGCTCACTGTCTGTGGTGAGAGGTTCATGTAAAAGAACCATTGCTGACTCTCACCAAGAGGTGCTGCATAGCCGTCAGCATATTTCTGCCCTGTGATGTCCTGGTGAGCTGTCCAGAGTGTACTCTGCCCTCACCCAGAGTCGGCTGAGATGGTCACCAGCCTCCCTGCAACCCTAATTAGGATTAAACAGTTCAGAAAATGAATCAATGAATGAATAAAATAAGGATGGGAATGAGCTGTATGGAAGTAACATTGTGGTTAATTTATTATTTTCCAAAGCACTGGAGTTTAGGTGCGATCTTAACGATTTTGCATTATACATCATCAGTATGGGCTACAGTGCCTTGGCATCGAGGTACATCTACAAAAGTCTCAGTATCAGAAAACAAGTACTGTGCAGTGGTGAATGTAGCATAAATAAAAAGAGGAAACAGGTTGCTTGGCAGAGGTTTGCACTCTTTGAGTGCGTCTAGTTCATTATTCTTTTAGTAAAATTCTATGTTAATGTTTGCATGACCCAAGCCAAACTAAAATCACCACTGTAGATAAAAAAATAAAAAAATAAAAAAAAAAACATCGTCAAACCCGCTGACTGACTGCCTTGTTTTTGCATTTAAATGGGTTTCACCGGTGAAAATTTGATGATTCTCGTAAAAGTTGATCAAAAAGCCAAGCTCATAAATAATGCACAAAACCAAATATTTACTTTGTCAAAGGTAAAATAAAAGGTATTTTAACTCACATGAATGTCACCTTGAAAAAACAAATAATTAAATAAATATGTAAGAGCATCCGATATCGAAAATCTGGAGGAAATCTGTGGAAATGAGGTTCTGGATAGAAACTGCACTCCATCTGCACAAGAAAATTAAAATTAAGTGCTTGAATCTTGGCCAGATATTCCTTGTGCCCAGCTTGATGCTGTGTTAGAGAAACAGGAATGCATATGTCTGCAGGAACGGAAAGGTCTGCAACACACTAGGAGTTTCTAAAGTAGTACGGAAGGCAGAACTGTCTTGATACAGTATTGATGATTCCTCTTATGCTTAAATTTCAAACAGTGTCATGGATGTCAAGTTTTTCTAAAACAAAATATTTTTATGAATTTTTGTGTTTAATGTACAAAACTTACTATAATTTATACATCACTAAATTTGCACCGAGATGGATACATGATGTAAATGAGCTCTATGTTTGTTTGGCTTTGTCCTTAATGAAGTGCCCATAGGATACTAGCCCATGGTGTCACGCTTGCCTCACAGCAGGAAGGTCCTGGATTCAGGTCCTTGGTTTCAGGGAGTTTGTATGTTTTCCCTGTGTTTGTGTGGATTTTGAACGGGTAATCCGCTGTCAGTCCACAGTTCTAAAGCAGGCACATTAGGCATATTGGTTGTTCCACATTGACCCTAGGTTTGTGTGTGTGTGTGTGTGTGTGTGTGTGTGTGTGTGTGTGTGTGTGTGTGTGTGTGTGTGTGTGTGTGTGTGTGTGTGTGTGTGTGTGTGTGTGTGTGGGATGGTCCAGCAAGAGTGTACCACACCTTTGCTCAGTGTCCCTAGAGAATTAAATGGTTCAGCATATGAGTGAGTGAGTGAGTGAGTGAGTGAATGAGTGAGTGAGTGAAAATTGACTTCAACTTTGGCAGTTAGTTTGACAGTAATGATTAAAATTATAAATGGAAGAGTCCAAGATCATTTTTCTGTTCATTGCTGTCATGTGACTTCACACAAAGATGATGGCGATTTGCAGACTTCCTGCTCTTTATTCACATGGTAGCACAAATCAGAGGCACAGTCCTAACTGAAACATTATACAGGCAATGATCAGATGATCAGGCAGACAGGTTAGCTTAGGAAAAGCAGAATCATATACAGGGATCCCTCGCTACTTCGCGCTTCAATTCAAGCAGCTTCAGTGCATTGGATTGTCTTTATTTTAAATATTCATTGAATTAAAAAAAAATAAGGAAATGAAGGAAGAATATGGGAACAAGTTAAGGAAAATACTGCAAAACAAGGCCAATTATGCACAATAAATAAATAAATTAAAAACAAACAAACAAAACTACTTACATGTTTATGTGAGGTGTACATCTGTGTGTGCACATGCATCTGTATATGTGTGTATTTATATTGTATTTACATCTTATGCATTTTTTAAATTTTTAATTGTTATTATAAGCATTTATAGCAGTGCATATGTATTTATTGATATTATATACATATATACATATATACATGTACATAAACGTCATTCGGGGGGATGGGGGTCGATCCTACTTCGCAGAATTCAGTGGTCGCGGGGGGGGATCTCGGTCCCAATTAACCGCAGAAAGTGAGGGATCCCTGTAATATGAACAAAGGTAATACACAGCAGATCAATACCAGAGGAAAGTCATAAACAAAAATTGAAAAAATTATCTCATATGCAAGACAGTGTACCAGGAAAGCACACACACACACACACACACACACACACACACACACACACACACACACACACACACACACACACACACACACACACATACACAAATAAAAAATACTTTGCAACTTGACCATGACATGAGAATCCATATATGGAGTGGTGTGTAATCAGAGTAAGTGCTGACAGCTGTGCTTGGGATAATATGATCCAGAAGCTAGAAATCCGGTAATTGGGAATGCTGCAGAGTACGCTGGAATGTGTAATGAGCCGGCCTGTTACAATTTGCTAATACTGTGACAACTGTTTTTCAATTATCATGATTTTATGATATCATTGGTTACCAATTACTTGTTGTTGGGTATTCAGTTAACCTTCTTGGGAAAATTATAATTTGTCGTTCAAGTGGTCAGGACATCAAGGTGTGTTTCTCAGAAACAGAGGAAAATTATCTTTGACAGCATAACAGAGCAGTTAATACAGATCTCTGTGCCCATCGTTCACTAAAAGTGTTTGGTTTCCTTTTACATATTGTTCCATCGACTGAATACCACTTTTCTTTCTGTTACTATTCACCAACGGGTAAATAGATCTGTTCAGATTGATGTCAGAACCTGGTAGTAGCCGTGTTTCCCCAAGGAACATAATTCCTTCAAGAATAATGCTTTTGCAGTGTTCCCTTTGACTCTACCAGTGCATACAGCTTATGCAGCATGTTTGCCGAGGACCTCACATTCATCACAACAATCGTCTGAGGGAAATATTTTAAATCTTTCCCTTGTATTCCTTGCAGTGACTTTAGCTCGAAGCACACAGATCCAGCTTTCCTTAAATGTCACATTTTCATTTGGCCTTTCTAACCATCATTGATGATGTGGAGGAAAATGATTAAAATACGTGTCTCAGGGACCACCCCCCCCTCATACACACACACACACACACACACACACACACACACACACACACACACACACACACACACACACACAGGTGTAATTTAAAATAGTCAGTTAGCCTGATGTACATTAGAGGAAACTGGAGTATCAGGAGGAAACCAGGGATGCCATGCAAACTACACACAGAAAAACCCCATTACCCATCAGGAAACTGGAACCCATGACCTCCTTGCAAGTGTGTGTGTGTGTGTGTGTGTGTGTGTGTGTGTGTGTGTGTGTGTGTGTGTGTGTGTGTGTGTTTGCCCTGCTATGATCTGGCTAACTGCTCAGGGTCTATCATACCATTGCCCAGTGTCAGCTGAGATAGGCTCAAACCCCCCAACAGCCCTAATCACATGAAGTGATTTAGCAAATAAGTAAATAATTGTGATACATCTGGAATTGGTTTATTTAATACAGAGTTAAATTTTCAGAATATAAGCTGAAGTGAGGTAAATTTAAACATTTCAAAAAATATTTTTTATCAGTATAGCTGTTGTTGATAAGCATGCCAAATGGCACCACTTTACAGGAAGCACTGGACAAATCAAGTGGTTGAAAACCCGGGATGGATTATAGTGCATTATTCTCAAAATGCCGTTACTGAGAACGATACAGAACGAACAAGGCTACTTTCATAATAAGTTTATATAACACTGGCTTTAGGAAGAGTAGGTGACGTCACAGGATTCTGTGTGTGTGTTTGTTTATATATAAACACACACACACACACACACACACACACACACACACACACACACACACACACACACACACACACACACACACACACACACACACTATGTAAGTGAGCCTTCGCTACTTCGTGCTTCAGTTTCTGCGGATTCAGTGCATTGCAAGTTTTTCAAAAATATTCATTGCAAAATAAAAAATGGGAAAAAAGTTAAGAAAATGCAACAAAACAATGGCATTTATGCACAAAAATAACAAACAAACAAACAAACAAACAAAAAAACAAACAAAAAAAGCAACAACCCAAAATCCCCCAACGAAACTATTTACATTTTTATTTGAGGTATACATCTGAGTGTGTGTCCGCACATCTGTGTGTGCACAGACGCTCCCTGACTTACGTTTTTAATTGGTTCCGGACGGCCGGACATAAGTTGAAAGTGAATGTAAGTTGTTACAGTGACGTATGACATATGACTTGTGACGTATGACATGTGACGTATGACGCTCATACTGTTAATTTGACAGCATTTTACGTTGGATGCCTTTCCTGACACAACCCTATAGCAAGGGACAGAAACACGCTGATTATATATGCATTGCCATCTGCATGTTTTTGTGGTTTTGCGGTGGCCTGTCACTGTCCAGGGTGTACTCTGCCCTCAACAATTGTCAGCTGAGATGTGTGCGAGCCTCCTCCTAACGTTAAGTAGAATTAAGCAGTTCAAAAAGTTGATGAATGAGTCTCATACATGATGCAATAGTCAAGTCAAGTAATATAAATATAATTACAACCTACTACCTAAATTGTCCTTGAGTAGATATAACATGGTTATTGCACCTTGATAAAAAGTTCATCTGCTGAGTAGAGCAAGAGCAATGAAACTTTTATACCAAGAGATCCAAGTACTGCAAGACCGATGAAAGAACTGTGCGGACCACAGAGTAGACTATGTTGAAAAATTAACCACATTTGTTCAGCTTCATCCCGGATTGCATCATGGTCAGCACATGGACATTTCAGCCTGCCCTCGAAGCGCACTGGTAGAGGCGGTGTAGGGCTGGATTGAGATGTGATCCAAAAGAGATAGCAGGTTTGAATAAGTTCTATATGTTCTGAATTGTCCAGTTTACCTGGAATCCCCAAGTAATCATTCAGGTGCACAGACGAATATATTAATAATTATGTTGATATACTATGTTAACATGCCAGTTATTACCTCTTTTTTGTACGAGCTAAGCCGTATCAGACAATCAATTGTTATTATAGAAGAGTTTGGATTAAACAGGTCGATAGGGCATCATCTGGCGGGCTCAGATTTGGAGGCTGATGCAGGATGTGGTGTTCAATCTGTTTCAAAGCTTTGAGCTTTGCAGGCTGCAGATATGCATGGACTCCAGTTATTGCAATGAGTCTGCCCACATCTATCTGTCGATGGTTTTCTATTCTTTGCAGGAATAATTTGCTCCAGGTGGACATCTCCTGCATAGTGAAACTTTTTTTTAATTGAGGTGGACATGCTGTTTGGTGCCGGTTAGTTCTCCCAGCCTGGATGATATCAATGTTTAGGAACCTATATTTGCTACATGATGGGAAAATGAACAATGAGTTGGCAGATGTTGTCAGTCAAGTTGTTGGGCCTCCTATGTCATGCAGATCACCACAATGTGTTCCCTGGTAACTGCTCATATTACAGATCTTCTTTTCCTTTCGGATTTTCCCTTCAGGGGTCGCCATAGCGAATCATCTGCCTCCATCTCACCCTATCCTTTGCATCTTCTTCTCTTACACCAACGACCTTCATGTCCTCCTTCATCACATCCATGACTCTTCTCTTTGGTCTTCCTCTAGGCATTCTGCCTGGTAGTTCCAGCCTCAGCATCCTATTACCAATATTCTCACTATCCCTCCTCTGTACATGTAGAATACAATATTTTAATTGCAGTAAGCTAGCAATGCAGCCATGAGGTGGGGGGGGGGGGCAGTAACCAGTGTCTCTCCCCCTTATGCCGGTCCCAAGCCCGGATAAATGCAGAAGGTTGCGATAGGAAGGGCATACGGCGTAAAACTTCTGCCACATTAAAAATGCAAATGGTCAACAATGTTGAGGTTCTCTTTGGGAGTAACGAGGATGGATAGGATCAGAAACAAGTACATCAGAGGGACAGCACATGTTAGATGTTTTGGAGACAAAGTCAGAGAGGCTAGATTGAGATGGTTTGGACATGTACAGAGGAGGGATAGTGAGTATATTGGTAGTAGGATGCTGAGGTTGGAACTACCAGGCAGAAGGCCCAGAGGAAGACCGAAGAGAAGATTTATGGATGTGGTGAAGGCGGACATGAAGGTCGTTGGAGTAAGAGTAGAAGATGCAGAGGATAGGGAGAGATGGAGGCAGATCATTTGCTGTGGCGACCCCTGAAGGGAACAGCCGAAAGAAAGAAGAAGAAGAAGAAGAATTGCAGTAAGCTAGCCTGAAACACAGCACATTTAGAAACACACTCAAATTGCATATTGAAAGCAAAGCCTGGACATGTGCTCTCATTTGAAGCACATAATCCCTTTTTAGATTCTAGTTGTCAATCAACATGTGCATCTCTTGTGGGTGTTGTCAAGTTTACATGGCTTGTTTAACAACTCATTTGAGGGGCCACAATATAAAGAGGACAGCCAGAGCAGTTTCATTTGAAATGATCGGGTTTGCTTACTGAGTATCAGGAATAATAATGCCGTGCTGCCTGGACCCCTTTTGGAAAGACTGTCGAAGGGACCATGCCAGTCAGAAGTCAAAATGTTCATTAGATAAACAAAATTCTCATAGGAAACTAATTAATCCGTTCCAACCCCCCTCCCAAACTCAACAAATCAACTAACCCTTCCAATCATCGACTGAAACAAAGATGTCACATGGGTGCAAAGATATCACATGGGCAGGCATGAGGTGGTGCGTAACAGAGAAGGTGGAGGAGAATTTTGTGCATGTGCACACTACAAATGCCGGCGAGGAAAGGCTCCCGGTGAGCTCCCACAAGGCCAGTGCTTTTCAACTAGTGGTGCACGTCCCCTTGGGGCGTATGTCCCTGAGGAACATGCTTTTTTTGCCATACTGTATTAGAATTAAATTTAATTGTGCCGCCACTGCCACCTACTGTAGAGGATGAACAATTACACTAGGTTGCAAAAAATGCCAGCTAATCATGGGCGTTTGTAAGTTCATCTAAAGATGCAGATAACTCTTTTCCAAGTGTATTTAAACAGACATGAGCGATGCCACTCCAACAAGAATCCTACCATCAATTCAATTACCAAACTGCTTTACAGGGATCCTTCACTTTCGGCGGTTAATTGGAATCGAGATCCCCACACGACCATTGCAATTCGCGAAGTAGGATTCCCCCCCCCCCCCCCCCCCGGACTGCTGTATACGTACATGTATATGTGTATATAATATCAATAAATACAATTCCATGCTATAAATGCTTATAATAGAAATTTAACGTTAAAAGATAACACGTAAGATGTAAATAAAATATAAATACACACATTCAGACACTCACGCACATGTGCACACACTCCGATGCGCACCTCACTAAAATGTAACTAGTTTTGATGTCATACTTTGGGCTGTTTTTTTTTAATGCATAATCGGTCTTGTTTCTGCATATTTTCCTTAACACCCCCCCCCCCCATTATTTGATGAATATTAAAAAAAAAAAAAAAAAAAAAAAAAAAAAAACGATGCACTGAAGCCCCATGAATTGGAGCAATACTCAATTCAAAAAACTCAATAAGGGTCTCAGGGATGCTGGACTCCATCACAGCTGACTCTGATCAAAGGCGTGGTACATTCTAAACAACTCGTCAGACCCACACAATGCTACTTACCTATTTATTTGGGTTTACATGGTGTTTAACTCCACCGTATTGTTCTGTCTGAAGGATAATTTCTCCACTACATTGCCATTATAGTAATTATCTCATTAATATGCAGAGGAAAGGGCTGCCTTGCTAGGTCCCAACTTACAATCACCAGAGTTGCTCATGTGTTGCAATCTATGTCTTTTGGAGCACACAGTTAGACATCTGTACATCCATTGAGGATTTCAGTATCTTAATTGGTCCCAGCCTATGGGGCGCTCTCTGATATCAGACAGAGAGGTAAGCTCCAGTCTCAGACAATGTGGACATTTTTCAAGTACCATATAATAATAAAAAAAAAAAAAAAATCACAGAAAAACCATCAGCCAAGGGCCAGCACAGCACGCTTACACCTCAGGCAAACAAAAATAGATGAAAAACTTCAAACCCAGAAATGTCTTGCTGGGAATTAAAATATCCCAATACAACCCTAAAACTAAATGTTCCTTATTATCCATAAGCCATCTTTCTTACATCTGTAATTCTTGATAATATGAGCAAAGGAAATGCAGCAGTACCTCGACTTATGAGTATCTTTGATAATGCATTTTCCATGAAACAAGATCCGATCCCACCAAAAATCTACTCCATCCAACAAGCAAAATTTTGATTTACAAGCTTTGCTGAGGAAATTGTTTTTTTCGGGCTGATTAGCCGTATTCATCTGTGAGTATTCCTCCGCACTCCAAGAACTGCCTTTTTCAGAGCTTCTTAATTATTTTCTGTGACGACACATATAACAACCCCCACCCCCACCCAGTGCCCCATGTGCGACGATAAATAGTGTTTACTGAACGTCATATTATTTGCTCAGTGCTTTTTGCCTACGCCATAGGGGACACAGTGAGAGCACCACTGCTACAGCAGACTGTAGAGGATCCGCAATTACACTTAATTCTAGTATTCTAGTCCACTATGGCAAAAAAAATCAGTTTTCCAGCCCCGCCCGGTATCACACCAGACCCCCCCACTATATGAGAAGCACCGACATTGTGGGAGCTCACCATGAACCATTTCTCGCTGGCATTCATCGCGTGCCCATGTTCTCCTCCTTCTCTGTTACGCATCACCTCATGCCTGCCCACGTGACATCTTTGCCGCAGTCAATGGTCAGAAGGGTTACTTGACTTATTATTATTATTATTATTATTATTATTATTATTATTATTATTAGGAATGTTAATGTATATGTGTTATTATTGTGAAATATTTATTGTTTTTACATGTTTATCTTTAATATATTAAGTGAGTTTTGGGAGGGGGTTGGAAAGGATTCTTTTTTTTTTTTTTTTTTTTTTCCTATGATAATTTTTGTTTTATCTAATGAACATTTTGACTTTTGAACTCACCCTCGGAATGGATTAATTGCGTAAATTGGGGTAGCACTGTATAATCAGAACAAGCCTTTCATGTCATAGGCCACCAATCTGAGATTCTGTGGAAAACTGGTGCTCTGTGAAAAATGTACAAGTAAACTAAATCAGGATTTAATTAAATTAGATAAATGCCCCAACCCAACCACCCCAAAAAAACACACACTCACATACACATATATATATATCTATATATATATATATATATATATATATAGATATATATATATATATATATATATATCTATATATATATATATATATATATATATATAGATATATATATATATATATATATATATATATATATATATATATATATATATATATATATATATATATATATATATATATATATATATATATATATATATATATATATATATATATATATATGTGTGTGTGTGTGTGTGTGTGTGTGTGTGTGTGTGTTTGTGTGTACAAAATACTGCTACTACTACTACTATTAATAATAATAATAATAATAATAATAATAATAATAATAATAATAATAATAATAATAATAATAATAATAAATGAAAAATATATAAATTGCAATGAAATGCTATTTTCAGCACTTACAATGTGATAACACAATATTTTTTTTTTTTTTTTTTTTTTTTTCTTTTCTGACTGACCACTCTGTCCATACATGCTGAGGCTGGACAGACTGAAGTACTGCACCACTCATGTGGTTTGTGCCAAATGTGTCATTTATTTGAATTTTAACAACATTTATCACTTGAATTTTACAAATTAAAAATAATTACTGCTTTATTTCTCACATGTTCAGTCAAGTATAAAGACTTCTGGTGCTGTTACATACAACCCATGCTGTTATTACTCATCAATAAATAAATAAAAAAAAAAAACACATATTACAAAAAATAAATACACACAAAGCAAAATTTCAAAACACAATTTGGTTGAATGAGGTAGTGGTGGCCTGGTGGTAAAGGTGCCGGATCACTGATCCCAAGGTTGAGGGTTCAAACCTCATTCTCAACAGGTTGTCACTGTCCCCCCCAGTGCAGCCAACTGGGCTTTCAAAACTTGATGAAATTACTTTGGCTTCCTAATTTACTCTCTCTCTCTCTCTCTCTATATATATATATATATATATATATATGTTTTTTTGTTTTTTTGAGGCACACATGCTACTTCTGACATACCACTGAGCCTGCTCTGAATCTTGTTGTGTGTCCTGATGGTCTACTACTGCTTGGAGTTTGCATCTCAGAAGCCCCCCCCTCCCCCCCCCCCCCACTCCTGCGGATAATATTCCATATCAACCTAAATATAAGGGGCAGTGGTGGTCTAGTGGTATAAGGGGCCGGATCGCTGATCCAAAGCCGTCAGGGTGTTTCCGCCCTGCGATGGCCCGGCGAGCTGTCCAGGGTGTACTCTGCCCTCGCCCTGAGTTGGCTGGGATGGGCACCAGCCTCCCCGCGACCCTAATTAGGATGAAGCGGTTACAGAAAATGAACTGATGATGAACCTAAATATACACTTAGAAACTGAATATGATTGTCTACTGCTGGTGATAGAAATGATTCCGCACTACATCTACTTTTACAGTTAAGAGAGAATCAAATCAGCTCAGTAAACTATTGTGAAGGTTCCACTACATGACTTTTTCTGGTTTCACATGAAACAAAATTCCTCATTCTGTCCGAGGAATCATGTGATCATTTTTCCTTGCAACTGTCACCGCAGGCTTGCTCATTAGGGATATCTAAGAATTATGAGGGAATTTATAATCATAAATTCATCATGACTAGAAAACATAATATACAGTCACAAATCAAACACTGTTCATGTTCTCCAGACACTGCCCACGACCTCTGTATGCTGTGTATGCTGTACAGATTACAAATGAAAAGGAAAATTATCCTATTGGTCAACATCACATTTAGAGATATTTTGATTGATGTCTTTCTTTCTAAAATAATAATTGAAATAAAACTGTATGATTATTATATGACAGTGACAGTACATGCTATCTGATTGGTTGATGCAATAAAGCGAGTATCACTGGAGTGTATATTAAGAGCAAAATATAGACAGGGAATAGTTTAAGTAATAAAAGGGTTGCAGGAGTGGCCTGGTGGTAAAAGGTGCTTGATCATTGATCCTGAGGTTGGGGGTTTGAGTCCCACTCTCTACAAGGTTGTCACTGCCCCCCCCCCCCCCCCCCCCCAGTGCAGCTGGCGAAAGTCAAAAAAATTCAAAGGCGAGCCATGTCTCTCACTGTTTATGGTGAGAAGTTCATGTAAAAAAAAAAACATTGCTGACTTTCCTAAAGAGGAGCTGCACAGCCGTCAGCGTGTTTCTGTCCCTTGCTAAAGGGTTGCGTCAGGAAGGGCATCCGACGTAAAAACCTCTGCCAAATCAAACATGCGAATCAGATAATTCGCTGTGGCGACTCCTGGAAAAAAAAAAAAAGGGGGAAGCCAAAAGGAAAAGAAGAATATTTTATGTAATTAAGCATTTTCAAATCCCCACAAAATTCTCACGGTTCACAGCTTTCGCTCATCAGAGAAGTGGAACAAGATGAAGATGCCTTGTTCAGAAATTGGCAGTTTGGAGAAAGAACCCCTGCCAGAATTTAAAAAGTAACATCGCTTTTGTAAATTAATAAAGCTCTGTTTCAAAATGACATTTTTTGTACAGAGAAATCTCAGGCTCTTTTGTTTTTTTTGTTTTTTTCGCATAGATCTTACCTTCAGCTTGTTCTGTTCTAAGTAATCAATATTGCTTTCTATAGATTTCATGCACAGTGAACATTCATACATTCTGTTATTATTATTATTATTATTATTATTATTATTATTATTATTATTATTATTATTATTATTATTATTATTATTTCTGAACCACTTTTTCCTAATTAGGGTCACGGGGAGGCTGCTGCTCATCTCAGCTGACTCCAGGAGAGGGTGGGGTGCACCCTGGACAGCTCACCAGGCCATTCCAGGGCCAACACTAACACGGTTGTTCATACTCACATTCACACATAGGGTCAATTTAGAACAGCCAATTAACCTACTGTTAATGTTTTTGGACTGTGGGAGGAAACCAGAGAATCTGAAAGGAAACCACTGCAAGCACCAGGAGAACATGCAAACTCCACACAGAAACACCCGAGCTAGAAATCGAACCCTGGACCTCCTTGCTGTGAGACAGACATGCTAACCACTATGCCACTGTGCTACCCCAACTGCTATTCCACTGTGCCACTGTTTTTTTTTTTTGTTTTGTTTTTTTTTGGGACACATTTCTTCTTCTTCTTCTTCTTCTTCTTCTTCTTCTTCTTATTATTATTATTATTATTATCAGTTTAATCTCAGGAGTGCATCAGGGTAGCACAGTGTTTAGCATGCCTGCCTCACATCAAGAAGGTTCTGTGTTCGAGTCCTGGCTCGAGCGTTTCTGTGCGGAGTTTGCATGTTCTCTCAATGGCTGCATGAGGTTCCTCTGAGTACTTAGATTTCCTTCCAGAGTCCGAGGACATGCATATCACTTTAATTGATTGGCTGGTCCAATCTGTCTCTAGATGTGAATGTGACTGTGCTGGCCCTGCAACGCTTGGGTGAGCTATTCGGATTGTATGCTGTCTTCCGTCAGCACCGGCTGAGGCGGCTACCAGTCTCCCCGTGACCCTGATAGGACTGAGTAGCGGTGAGTCATCTCAAGATAGAATGCATTGATCAACCTCAAAATTATATGCAAAACTTGTTTATTTTTCACTATGTCCATGTAGTAACAGAGAAGGAATGTAAATCTGGGAATTACGAATCAGCGATTAATTTATTATTGCACTGTAGCACTTCTGTTCAATAAAACTGTGAATTAGACCTCATGTATTATAAATAATGAATAAGCACAGGGAATTGATTTCATACAACAAATGAGATTTTTAATGGCTTTTATGATTGAATATCTAAAACGAAATAAATAAATAAATTAAAATCTGCATCCTCAGTCTATTCCAGTGTGAAAAAAGCGATGCACAGGATATACCTAAATACCGATATAAATCAATGACTTACTGTATGCAGACCTGTTTATGATAAACTGGAGAATAATATGGACCTCTCTTTGCTAAGGCCCATTAATTGCTCCTGATCTATAAACACCTGCCCACACACACACACACACACACACACACACACACACACACACACACACACACACACACACACACACACACACCTTTTGACCTGCAGTCTTCTTTTAGGCTTGTCCAAACAGGAAACTAGAAAATACATCCCTGAAAGTATACAATGTAGGAATGGCTTGTTCTGCTCAATATGACCTGTATCACCCAGAGAAAATAAAGCAATTTCAGTACGAACCCGCACTGCACACTCAACTCATCCCTCCGTCAGTTGAATAAACATGAGATTCTGTATACAGCTGCTAGGCTTCTGAGCTGTCCACATAAGAATCCACACTCACAATGATCTACCTTAAGCAGACATGCACTGTGGGAAGTTGTTACCAGGGTGGGCAACCCTGCATATCAGATGTACCCCAGTTAGGCATGCATCACTGACCAATACACACCATCTAGGCTTTGTCCCACAAGAAACACACACACACACACACACACACACATACATACATACACACACACACACACACACACACACACACACACACACACACACACACACACACCCCACACCCACTCTTGACCTTGATATGGGAAAGCTGAACTTCGAAGCCATCAGGCTTAAAGCTGACAAAAAATACTATAGAGCTTAAGATGTATGCCACACAGCATGAAGTTCCCAGGTCTGAAGTATTTTAGTACAGGGATCCCTCACTACTTCACGCTTCAGTGTATCACTTTTTTTTTTCAATATTCATTGAATTAAAAAAAAAAAAGGAAATTAAAGAAGATCCCGGGGTCGGGAAAATGCCGCAAAACAAGGCCAATTATGCAAAAAAAACCCAAACAAACAAAAAAAACAAAAACAAAACAAACAAACAAAAAAAAAAAAACTCCCAACAAAACTACTTACATATTTATGTGAGGTGTGTGTCTATATGTGTGTGGATTTATAATTTTATTTACATCTTATGCATTATTTTTGAATTTTAATTGTTATAAACATTTATACAGTTGAATATGTTTTATTGATATTATATACACATATACATGTACATACATGTCAGGCAGAGGGGTCGGGGGTCTCGGTCCCAATTAACCGTGGAATGTGACGGATCCCTGTATACATGATGTGCAAACACAAGAAGACCAAATGAACGTAAATGGTTATGGTTTTGGTTTACTGATCCAAGCTGCCACTGTTGGCACCCTGAGCAAGGCACATTACCCTCAATCTTCTTCATCTTTTCCTTTTGGCTGTACTCTTCAGGGGTCGACACAGCAAATCACACTGATAGCACACCTCACCACTGTCTTACATGTCTCATACATGTCCTGCATCACGCTAACATACTTCTCTGCCACTCCAGATTTCCTCATGCAATACTACAGTTCCTCTCTCGGCACCCTGTCAAATGCTTTCTCCAGATCCACAAAGACACAATGCAGCTCCTTCTGACCTTCTGTGCATTTCTCTATTAACATCCTCAAAGCAAACACTGCATCTGTGGTGCTCTTTCTTGGCATGAAACCAAACTGTTGTTCACAAATGCTGACCTCTACCCTTAATCTAGCTTTCACTATTCTTTCCCATAACTTCATTGTATGGCTCATCAACTTTATCCCTCTGTAGTTGCCGCAACTCGGCACATCTACCTTGTTCTTAAAAATGGGCACCATCACTCTTCTCCTCCATTCCTCTGGCATCCTCTCACTCTTTAAGACGTTGAATGTTTTTGTCAGAAAATCTACTGCTACCTCTCCTAGACACTTCCATGTCTAGGTGGTTTCCACTGGTATGTCACCATTCCACTGGTATGTCATTAGGACCAAATGCCTTTCCACTCTTCATCCTTTTCAATGCCCTCCTCACTTCACCCTTACTAATCTTTGCTACTTCCTGGTCCTCAATGGTCACCTGTTCTACTCTTTTTCTCTCTCATTTTCCTCATTCATCAGCTCTTCAAAGTACTCTTTCCATCGTCCCAGCACACTTCTGTCATCAATCAACACATTTCCCTCTCTGTCCATAATCACTCTAACTTATTCCATGGCCTTCCCATCTCTATTTCTCTGCTGTGCCAACCTGTATAAATCATTTTCTCCCTCTTTATTGTCCAACCTAGCATACAAGTCATCATACACCTTCTGTTTGGCTTTTGACACCACTACCTTCACCTTACGTGTCTCACTGTACTCCTCTTTACTCTCTTCAGTCCTCTTAATGTCACACTTATTCTTAGCTAACCTCTTCCTTTGTACACACTCCTGCACTTCCTCATTCCACCACCAAGTCTCCTTATCTAGTCTCCTTCCAGAAGACATACCAAGTATTCTCCTACCTGTCTCCCTTATCACATTTGCTATAGTTGCCCAGTCACCTGGAAGCACTTCCTGACCACCCAATGCCTGTTCAACTCCTCCTTGAAGACAACCCAACACTCTTCCTTTTTCAGCTTCCACCACTTTGTCTTCTTCTCTGCCTTTGCCTTTTTCACCTTACTCACCATCAGTGTCATCCTGCACACCACCATCCTATGCTGTTTGGCAACACTCTCTTCCACTACTACTTTGCAGTCACTGACTTCCTTCAAATGACATCGCCTACACAATATATAGTATACCTGTGTGCTCCTGCCTCTGCTTTTGTAAGTTACCCTATGCTCCTGTCTTTTCTGGTAGAAAGTATTTACCACAGCCATTTCCATCCTTTTTGCAAAATCTGCCAACATCTGTCCTTCTGTGTTCCTGTCCTGGATACCAAACCTGCCCATCACTTCCTCGTCCCCTCTGTTTCCTGCACCGACAAGTCCATTGCATTCTGCTGAAATGACCACTCTTTCACAGCTTGGGGTACTCTGCATCACTTCATCTAACTCCCTCCAGAATTTCTCCTTCTCTTATAGGTCGCATCCTGCCTGTGGGGCACAAGCACAAACAACATTGAACATCACACCTTCAATTTCTAACTTGAGACTCATCACTTTGTCTGACACTTTTTGTACTTCTAGAGCATTCCTGACAAACCCTTCCTTCAGAATGAACCCTACTCTATTTCTCTTTCCATACACACCATGAAAAAAACAGCTTAAACCCTGCTCCTAAGCTTCTACCATTGCTGCCTTTCCACCTGGTCTCCTGAACACACAATATGTCCACCTTCCTCCTCTGCATCATGTCAGCCAGCTCTCTACCTTTTCCTGTCATAGTTCCAACATTCAAAGTCCCTACTTTCAGTCCTAGACTCATGCCTTTCCTCTTCTCTCTCTGCCTACGGACACCCCTCCCACCTCTCCTTCTTCGACGTCTTCGACCAACTTCCACCAGTTGGTTAACGATGGCGGTCGTTGTTAACCCGGGCCTCGACCAATTCGGTATGAATTTCTTTGTTTTGCCTTGCATATTTTATTTGGAATTGGTTTTACTGGTTTTACAGGCATATCTGTGTGGAGCTAGTACACTCTCGATGCACTTGTGTGGGTTCATCTGGGAACTTCGGTTTCCTCCCACACTCCAGAAACATGCATAGTAGGCTAATTGGCTGTTCCAAATCACCCCAAGTTGTTATAGTAAGTGTGAATGGTTTTGTGTTTGTATGTGTGTTGGCCCTGTGATTACTTGATGAGCAGTCCCGCCCTTGCTCAGAGTATCTGATAGGGGCCCTACCTCCCTGCAACCATCATTTGGATTAAGAAGCTTAGAGAATGAATGAATGAATCTTGTGAGCAATTACATCAATTGAGTCATGTAGTTCCTATGTCGTATATACTAATGTCCATTATCCCAAGGTAGAGAACCAATCAGATTGTGTCATCCATGTACTATGTACCAGTTAATATTATAGTACATTAAATTGGAATTTGGGCAATGCAGTGTGGTAGAGGTTAGCATGTCTGTTTCAAAGTGAGAAGCTGCTGGATTTTAATCCAGGACTTGTTTCTTTCTCTGTGGAGTTTGCACGTTCAGAATTAAAAAAATAGACTCATTGACTCAGACTGCATTGATCCCGGAGGAAATTGTGTCTCGCTGTGCTTGCATGGGTTTCCACGAGGTAGTCCATTTTCCCCCAAAACCATGCAGATTACTCTAATTGGCTGTCCTTAATTGCCCCTGTGTGCATCCTTGAGTGTGAATGGTTGTGTTTGTGTGTGTGTGTGTGTGTGTGTGTGTGTCATGTGATAGCGTGGCGAACTGTTCAGGGTGTATTCCACCTTCGCTACGAAGAACCCAATTAGGATTTGATGGTGTGGAAAATGACTAGGTAACTAAAATTATACTCTTAGACAGTGGATTAAGGTAAAATAAAAAAGGAAAAAAAAGAAAGGAAGCATGAAAAAAACAAAACAAAACAAAACAAAACAAAACAAAAAAACAGTTTGGTTAAATGTATTACTACACAGGGCAGCGGTGGCCTGGTGGTAAAGGTGCTGGATCACTGACCCTAAGGTTGAGGGTTTGAGTCCCACTCTCCACGGGTTGTCATTGTCCCCCTAGTGCAGCTAACTGAGATATCAAAGGCTAGCCATGTCTCTCACTGTCTACGGTGGGAGGTTCATGGAAAAGAACCATTGCTGACTTTCAACAACAGTAGCTGCAAAGCCGTCAACGTGTTTCTGACTAGCAATGAATGGCCTGGCAAACTATCCAGGGTATACTCTTCCCTCACCCAGAGTTGGCTGGGATGGTCGCAAGCGTCCCTGCGACCCCAATTAGGATTAAACTGTTTTAGAAAATGGATATTACTGCACAGTGATTTTTTTATTTTTTTTTTTGCATACAGTTTACAGGCATGTTAGGTGGCTGTGGTCAGGGTACAGGGGCATCCATGATACAGCAGCCCTGGAGTCTTGAATCCCTACCCCTTGATCAATCTATCCTCTTCGGGTCTTAACTCCATCGAGCAACACAGTAGCAAACAAACAAGTAGCTCAAAATACTGCCTCAAACAAATGTATATTGTGGTAAAGAATTATAATTAAATGCATGTAGCTCATTCGTGATCTCATTCATACGAGGTGTATTAGACCGTCCTCAAATATGCATTCACTGCATTTCAAAAAGAGGCAGGTGGCTAACATTGCATGTCACAGAATGGGCTTGTGCATGCTTTTGCCCCAACCTGGTCGATGGTGGTCATGTGATAGGAAAGGCAATACCTGACGGATGGAAATTGGATATGACCAAATAATTGAGAAATTAGGGGAAAATCCGAATAAAAAAGTAAGCTATATGAACTAAATGAAAACAAAAAGCCCAAGTGTTTTCCACAGTACCTTGACCTGTAAAGTTACTTATAATTGCAATTTGAGAAACATTTATTCATTCATTCTCTGAACTGCTTAATCCTAATTGCGGTTGTGTGAAGGCTGATGCCTATCTCTGCCGACCTGGGGTGAGCACAGAGCACAAACTGGACAGCTCACTTGGTCATTACAGGGCAGAAACATGCTAACGGCTATGCAGCTACTCTTGACGAAAGTCAACAATGGTTCTTTTACATGAACTTCCCACCACAGACAGTGAGTGACATGGCCGGCCTTTGATAACCCAGTTAGCTGCACTGGGGGACAACAGTGACAACCCGTCGAAAATGGAGCTTGAACCGTCAATCTTGGGATCAGTAATCCAGCTGTTCATTCAAAGGTCTGGATGTTGTTGTTATTTCATCACCCCTTTTCTTCACTGTAGGAATCATTGTCTTTTCAGTGACAATATTACAATCAAGCTTTCCATCCATCCATCCATCCATTCATCCATCCATCCATCCATCCATCCATCCATCCATCCATCCAACCATCCATCCAGCCAGCCAGCCAGCCAGCCAGCCAGCCAGCCAGCCATCCATCTATCCATCCACCCTCCATTTATTTTCTGCAGTTTACCTAAGTCCACACGTCGTGGTGTAGCAGTTTGAGCCGACACGCATGGAGCCTCTCCTTCCCCAGTGACCACTTCCAGCACTTCCATGGGAATACAGAGGCATTTCCAAGCCAGAGAAGTAATCCTTCAGTGTGTCCTAGGTCTGCTCTGTGGTCTCATTCCATTCAGACATCTAGTGGAAAGCTTTCACAGAAGAGTGGAGGTTATTATAACAGCAAAAGAGGAGTACATTCTGAAATAGAGCATTCAACAAGAACATATTTGTGTGCCAATCAAGCACACAATAAGCTTGAAACCTTTGACCACATAGTTTCTGTTCTCTTATTGAAATTAAAGACTTTGCATTTTTATTCACTTCGTCAAGATGTCCAGCAGTCAGTAATACAGATAGTGTTTGAACACATGGATTGAAAAGAGAATATAGAGACAGACATCTTCTTTAATATTATTTTAATATGGAAAAAAAAAAAAAAATATATATATATATATATATATATATATATATATATATATATATATATATATATATATATATATATATATATATATATATACATATACCTCGGCTTGCATCGTTAATTGGTATATATATGTATGTATATACACACACACACACACACACACACACACACACACACACACACACACACACACACATATATATATATATATATATATATATATATATATATATATATATATATATATATATATATATATATATATATATATATATATGTTAAGAGTAAAGCTATATATTTGCTTTTACTTAGATATTCATTTATTTATTTATTTTTCTTGAATACCTCTACCAATACAGTATTGGGAAATTACATCTTAATCCATTTTCATATTCAAAAATTTAGATGAGCATTCCACTCTGTGAAAGCATCCTGGGGAGTAGAGCGCCTAGGATAAAGTGAAAGATATTTTGTGAGACGGTTGTGAAAGGCCTCCCAGAGATTTTGACTCAAGTTAAAAGGACAACAAGTGCTACAAGTTGTCTTACAGTATACACTTTACAGTCCTCTAGTTAGTAGCATGCCCACCTCGTGGCAAGGAGGTCCTGGGTTTAAGAAGCAGGCTGAGGCCATGTGGAATTTAATGCCCTTGGTTTGTGTGGGTTTCTTATGAGTGATCCAGTTTCAGTCCACATTTTAAACACATGTACATGATGCTGATTGGCTATTGAAAATTTTGCGTGTGTGTGTGTGTGTGTGTGTGTGTGTGTGTGTGTGTGTGTGTGTGTGTGTTTGTGTGTGCGGGCTGGCCCTATATTGTTCCGGCAGATTGCTCAAGGTGTACCCCAAATTTGACCGGTGTTGGCTAAGATAGACTTAAGCCTCACTCAGAGATCTAGAAGAATTAAATGGTGAGGCAAAAAAGTGAGTGAATCTGTGAGACGTGGCCATATTTGCAGAAAAAAAAAAATCTTATTTGAAAGATTTACTAGAGGGTTTGGTGTTTGACATTTAAAGGGCACCAAAAATCAAAGGTGATTGTCATATCTGAAAGTTCATATATGGATTCCTGTTTGTGTTCAGTAGTAACGACATGTCTACTGGCACTTGTTTTGAAATTCTAAGAGCTCTTTCTGTAACACTTTGTTTCCTGTGGTATGACCTTCTTGTTTGTCCTTGGTATTCCAAAATCAAGGCACCTCTGGTACTTGAGAAGAGTGGTTCCTTCAGCAGATTTGATGGGAAACTTTGCATGGGTGTCATCTAGATTTTATTTACAAAATGCCAGTAATTAAAATACCTATGCCAAAAATCTGAACAGTTGCACGGATCAGTATACAGGAATACCTCAGCTGACATCATTAATTGGCTCCAGGAAAGACAACTTAACTCAAATTAGCTTATCTCTAGGCTAGCCTATGCCATATGTAATTATATAATACAATTGACCACGGAAAGTAAGGGACCTGAGGGATCCCTGGATATATATATATATATATAAAAGTATAAAATATATATATTTTTGAATATTTTATAAAATATTCTTCTATAATCACCTGAAGAGAGAGGATGGTTTCACCACCCCTCAAAACAGATCTGTAGTGATAAATGGAGTTTCAATAGAAAGTCTTTGTCGTGTCCTTTTATTTTTGTTTATTTGCTCTACCAAAAAGTATTGAGCACTCTCCTACGGAAGGATCTACTCAGAAAATCCTATATATATATATATATATATATATATATATATATATATATATATATATATATATATATATATATATATATATATATATATATATATATATATATATATATATATATATATATATATATGTGACTCTTGCTCGGCTTACAGGGTATTGCGGAGCCTGCATTCCTCTCGGTCCACATTGTGATGCCAGACAATGAAAGTTGCAGATGGTCGTGTCCTTACCGAGGAATCTGAAGTGAGGACTCGTTGGGCTGAGTACTTTGAGGAGTTGTATCGTGCTTACCCTCCCACCCGGAGCCTGGCCATCGGGGATGCTGAAACTCTTGTTGCCGACCCTACCCCAGGCTGCGACCCGCCAACTCTTGAGGAAACTCGAAGGGTGGTGTGGCGCGTGGTGGATGGCAAATCTGCGGGAGTTTGTGATATCCACATGGAAGTGCTTAAGGCGGGAGGTGAGGCCGTCCTCAGGTGGCTGTTCATTCTCGTGTGCTCCGTATGGAGCACTGGTGTCATCCCAACTGACTGGAACGAGGCATCGTTGTCCCAATCTGGAAGGGGAAGGGTGATACCCAAGAATGCAACAGTTACCGGGGGGTTACTCTCCTATCAGTTCCGAGCAAGGTCTTCACATGGATTCTACTGGACAGGATCCGACAGGAACTTCTAGCCAACCAGCGTCCTGAACAGTCCGGGTTTACACTGAAGAGCTCTACCTTTGACCGCATCCTGGCACGCCGCGTGCTATCTGAGCGCTTGCCGGAGTTTGATAGGGGGTTCCTTTCCGCCTATATAGACTTTCACAAGGCGTTTGACTCGGTGGATAGGGAGGCCCTCCCGGGCATTATTTGTCTACATGGGATCCCATCGGTTCTGGTCTGGCTGATATCGTCGCTGTATTCTGGGACAGAGAGTGCTGTGAGGTGTGGGGGCTCCACCTCTGACTTCATTTCGGTCAAGACCGGAGTGAGGCAAAGGTGTGTTCTTGGCCCCCACTCTCTTCAGTATTGAAATGGACTGGATCATGGCAGCTGTATCGGGTGGATCGGCCTGTGGTGTGTCGTTTGATGAGGTTCAGATTACTGATCTGGACTTTGCCAATGACGCAGTGATCTTCATGGAGACGGTGGATGTCCTGATGGAGACTCTCTGTTCGCTGGGTGAGGAGGCGGAACCGCTTGGTTTGCGAGTCTCCTTGATCAAAACCAAGATCAAGGCTTTCGGCGACCTCTTGGATGCTGCTGTTGACGCGATCGCTGTGGGTCATGAAAGAGTAGAGATCGTGGAGTCTTTCACTTACCTTGGCAGTGTGGTCCATCGTCCCACTGATTGCAGGGCCGAGATCAATCGTCAACTTGGTGTTGACTATGGGGCAATGAACTCACTGGACAGGACCATGTGACGGTCGAGGTATCTGAGCAGGCGGATGAAAGCCTGAGTCTTTGGCTCCCTTGTGCTCCCTGTCTAGCTCTACTCGAGAAAAAAATTATTTAAGCGTTCTGATGCCACTCAAATGCCCGGCATCTTCTCTAGCTCCTGGTAAAAAGCCTAAGCACTTTATTTAGTCATAAATATTATCACAGTACACAATTGAAAAGTTTTTATTAATCATGACTACATTTTACTGCATTATTACTGTATTAATGATTGAGGTCAGGTCAGGTATGAGGGCATGCGCCAGGACGGCACTTCGCTGCGTCCACCAGCCGCCTCCACTCATTTGGCCATCTCCTGGCGATCGACCAGGCCTGCACAGCCGTCAGCTGCAACAACCATGTCGCCATCCCCGCGTGCTCCAGCCCCTGGGTACATATTTCTACTTATTCAGCCCATAGCTTGGCTATTTACCATATACAGACAATATGGAAATGTGAGCATAGCCCTTGGGTTTTATTTGATAGTTTATAGATTTCATTTTAAATTATTGAAGTTATTTTAGTATTCATAGATATTGATTCTATATTCTCAGGTTTCATATTCCGTTCTAAGGCTTGTTCTTTCATTAATCCAGGCTTCAATCAATACTAGGTTCTTATATCTATTCCCTAAATGTATCATAATATACTGTATTATGCAAACAATTTTCAAATATAAAACAATTAATTTGCAGTGCAGTCCATTTTGAAATGCTGACACCTACAGACGTGACTCAGAGGGATGAATACGCTCAGAAGACATTACTGGGGTTGTTGGGGATTTATATGTGGAGCACATCGCCTTTACAGTGAGTGGGTCATAGTGATGCTTGTGCAAAATAGACCACAGCATTATGCATTCACCCTCATTACCAACCTCACATATTTAAATGAGTGGCATTAGCAGGATTTGGTTTGTGTGCAAGTAATTGCTGCATTTGTGACCATAACACCAATATCAAGTGCTGAACAATAAACGGAAACGAGTTTGGCATTTCGGTTGAATGCTGAGTGTTTGAGGCAGGTGTCTTTCCCTATCTCTCTTTCCCTTCCTTTGACTCTTTCTCTGCAGTGAATAGGGGGCCAAGAAATCAAATGGGGCGACTAATGAACTAATTCTGCCCACGCGTACAGGGAATTCAGTCTGCAATCACTCAGGTGCTTATTAAAACATCAAACAATGACTGTGTGTGTGTGTGTGTGTGCACTGTGTGTGTGTGTGTGTGTGTGTGTGTGTGTGTGTGTGTGTGTGTGTGTGTGTGTGTGTGGTTTGCACCATCTGTAACTGTCTGCACATTACAAATTAATTTCACATCTGTGTAAACGAGAGTCCTTCTAATTTTTCATGTGTATTGAATATGGCTCATTAGGGACTGCTGCTGCTGCTGGAACCTTTGGAAGTTTGGTGCGATTAACGCCAAAAACTGCTGAGTCGTTATATTTCTGCATGGGTATCTAAGAATTTTCTAAATACCCAAAGACACAATTCGGAGAAAATGACAGAAAATAGCTTGCAATTTGTATTATATTATCTGCTGAGTAGGTTCTGATCGCACGCCTTTACTGTAACCATGTTCACAACCACTGGCTCTGACTCTGACTGCAAAATCCGTCAGCCGTTCCTCTGAATGATCCGACAAAAATACCCAATTTACTCGCTATAGAAATATATGTCCAGTACAAAGCCCATTCAAACAGAGCTGAAAAGAAACTATGATTTATGTATTTATTTATTTTTTGGTTTACTTATTCTATTTCTGCAACAGGTGTGGGGGCAATGGGGGCAAATGAAGTCGGCACATCTGGAGAATGGAATGTTTAACAATGCAGTCACGGTGAAGATGAAAGAAGATTTTAGATTATTATTTTTTATTTTTTTTATTTTTTTTATGTTTTTGTTTGTTTGTTTGTTTTTCTTCAGATAATTTTTCCACCCAGGAAAGCTTTTTTTGCTGAGAAAAATGAGCTTCTGGCACCAGTCATCATACTTTTTGCTGATGGGGCTGGGTAAGAGGAGCTTTGTATTTTCTTCATTAGCTAACTTATTGGTTGAGTTTTATTTTCATTTTATTTTTTGAGCATAAACCTAAAGGCAGGGGATATATATATATATATATATATATATATATATATATATATATATATATATATATATATATATATTTATAGGAGGGATGTTGGGAGACAGCCAATGAGAGAGCAACAAGCGCATTGTTTGAACGTTTGAATCTCACATTTGAATTTTTGAATGGCGCGTTTGGCGCTTTTTGTAAAAAGAGGTTGTTTTCGTAAAACGAGGACGAAAATTTAGGAAAATGTTTTTCGTAACCTGGATTTTTTGGAATCAGAGGTTTTCATAAGTAGAGGGCCGACTGTGTGTGTGTATATATATATACATATATATATATATATATATATATATATATATATATATATATATATATATATATATATATAGTTTCATCCCCCAAATTACCCAAAATACGAGTCCTTCTCAAAAAAGTTGCATATTGTGATGAAGCCATTATTTTCTGTAATGTACTGATAAACATTACACTTTCATATATTTTAGATTCATTACACACAACTGAAATAGTTCAAGCCTTTTATTGTTTTAATATTGATAATTTTGGCAAAAAAGTAAAGAAAGACCAAAAATTCCTATCTCAAAAAATTAGCATATTTCATCCGTGTCAATAAAAAAAGTGCTTTTAAAACAAAAAAGTCAACCTTCAAATAATTATGTTCAATTTTGCACTCAATACTTGGTCGGGAATCCTTTTGCAGAAATGACTGCTTCAATGCGGCGTGGCATGGAGGCAATCAGCCTGTGGCACTGCTGAGGTGTTACGGAGGCCCAGGATGCTTCGATAGCGGCCTTAAGCTCATCCACAGTGTTGGGTCTGGTGTCTCTCAACTTTCTCTTCACAATATCCCACAGATTCTCTATGGGCTTCATTTAGCAGTGCTTTTGGCACTGTGAGCAGGTGCCAGGTCGTGCTGAAAAATGAAATCTTCATCTCCATAAAGCTTTTCAGCAGATGGAAGCATGAAGTTCTCCAAAATCTCCTGAAAGCGAGCGGCATTGACCCTGCACTTGATAAAACACAGTGGACCAACACCAGCAGCTGACATGGCACCCCAGACCATCACTGACTGTGGCTACTTGACACTGGACTTAAGGCATTTTGGCATTTCCTTCTCCCCAGTCTTCCTCCAGACTCTGGCACCTTGATTTCCGAATGACATGCAAAATTTGCTTTCATCCGAAAAAAGTACTTTGGACCACTGAGCAACAGTCCAGTGCTGCTTCTTTGCAGCCCAGGTCAGCCGCTTCTGCCGCTGTTTCTGGTTCAAAAGTGTCGACTTGGGGAATGCGGCATCTGTAGCCCAGTCCACTGCTTCCACAGGTCCCCCAAGGTCTGGGATCGGCCCTTCTCCACAATCTTCCTCAGGGTCCGATCACCTCTTCTGGTTGTGCAGCGTTTTCTGCCACACTTTTTCCTTCCCACAGACGTCCCACTGAGGTGCCTTGATACAGCACTCTGGGAACAGCCTATTCGCTCAGAGATTTCTTTCTGTGTCTTACCCTCTTGCTTGAGGGTGTCAATGATGGCCTTCTGGACAGCAGTCAGGTCGGCAGTCTTACCCATGATTGTGGTTTTGAGTAATGAACCAGGCTGGGAGTTTTTAAAAGCCTCAGGAATCTTTTGCAGGTGTTTAGAGTTAATTGGTTGATTCAGATGATTAGGTTAATAGCTCGTTTAGACTACCTGAACATGATATGCTAATTTTTTGAGATAGGGATTTTGGGTTTTCATGAGCTGTATGCCAAAATCATCAGTATTAAAATAATAAAAGACCTGAAATATTTCAGTTGGTGGGCAATGAATCTAAAATATATGAAAGTTTAATTTTTATCAGTACATTACAGAAAATAATGAACTTTATCACAATATGCTAATTTTTAGAGAAGGACTAGTATTCCATATGTTTTGTGATATTCTCAAACCACAGAGGCCCTAATTTAATGAAATAATAATAAAAATAAATAAAAAAACATTTAAAACTTTACATTTAAGTATATCTATTTGATTATTTATTTATTTAAAAGAGGGTGAAATGAAAGTATTGTCATAAAAGAGATTTGGAACATTAAAAGTGGGTCAGATCTAAGATTTGTGCATGAGAATGCATTTGCATGTGGAATGAAGTGAGCATATGTTGATGATACTCGAGTCATCTCCTGCTTCCCTCCCACGGGCATGCATGCATCTGCAGGGTTCTCAGCACGCCTGACAAACATCTTGTTATCAGCTGAAAGTCAAATGCAGCCCGACTGATAGAGGAGATGCCTCCATATGTGAAGATTTTGTGATCTCCCTGAACAAATTCATGATCTGTCACTGCACGCAATGCTTGGGGTCGTCCTGGAGAAGCCGCATCACACCACCAACTTGACACGACAAGGCGGGTTTCTATGTAACATCTTACTATTTTGAATTCACACAGACCAAATACACTGTGCTTTTGAGACTGGACCCCTGCAGGTTATTGATTGTCAGTTTGCCCCTCTATGGCATCTGAGCGTTCAAGTAATCCACTTTCTGCTGTTTTAGTGTTAGTAAGCACAATTGCATTAACCTGATTCATGAAAGGTTTAAAACTCTCATCTCTCTCAATCATTTATCAAACTGCTTAATGACGACAATGTCATGGGTGCTCAAGCCTATCTCAACCAACACTGGTTAAAAGCAGGGTACACACTTATGGCCTTATGTGCATTTATTTTTGTACTGTGGTAGGAAACCGGTGTACGCAGAGGAAGTTCACACATGCACCAGGAGAACATTCAAACTCCACAGCAAAATGCCTGAGCCCTGAACCATCTTACTGGAAGGCAGATGTGCTTATTATTGCACCACCGTGCTGCCCAGGTTTGTCCATGACATGACATGTCCATGAGGAGTCAGTTGAAATGATACCTTTCTTAAAACAGAGCCTTTATTTTTTAATTAATTAATTTAACTCATCCAAGGTGAGCACACACACACACACACACACACACACACACACACACACACACACACACACACACACACAGTGACCCCCCACACACACACACACACAGTCAGAACAGTGGACTGACAAACACACACACACACACACACACACACACACACACACACACACACAGTGAAACCCCCCACACACACACACACACACACACAGTCAGAACAGTGGACTGACAAACACACACACACACACACACACACACACACACACACACACACACACACACACACAGTCAGAGCAGTGGACTCACACACACACACACACACACACACACACACACACACACACACACACACACACACACGCACACACACACACACACACACACACACACACACACACACACTGTGGCCACCTGGAGATCAGTTGGCAGTTTGGCAGTTTGAACACACTTCAGCCATTTATATGGAGGAAGGAAAGGGCAGTGAGGTGGTCTAGTGGCATAGGGCGCTGGATCGCTTATCCAAAGGTTGGGGGTTCGAGTCCCACTCTCCACAAGGTTGTCACTGCCCCTAGTGCGGCTAACTGGGTTATCAAAGGCGGGCCATGTCTGTCACTGTCTATGGTGAGAGGTTCATGTAAAAGAACCATTGCTGACTTTCGTAAAGAGTAGCTGCAAAGCCGTCAGCGTGTTTCTGTCCCTTAATAAAAAAGGGTTGTGACAGGAAGGGCATCCGACGTAAAAACCTCTGCCAAATCAAACGTGCAAATCAGATGATTCACTGTGGCGACTCCCGAGTAAAAGGGAAAAAAAGCCGAAAGGAAGAAGACATATGGAAGAAGGAAAGGTGCTGCTCACCCCTCCCCCACAACCACCACACATTTCCCTGCAATTTTACACCTTTATAGCGTAGCATAGGCCTCCGTCAGTCCCGAAGGACTATGGCTGCGCTCTGGCCAGTATCCCGACTGGTGATACTCCCCAGTGCACAGAGCCCGGGTAGGGAGTAATGAGGGACAGGCTGTTACCCAAGCAGCAAGTCCCCCCCAGTCTCGGCGCCACCGGAAGGATCCAATGGAAAGGCAAGTGCCGATACGACTGGGTTCCAGTGCCGCTGCAGGAGAGAAACTACGGTTAGAACGGCCAATTAACCTACAGTGCACGTCTTTGGATTGCGGGGGAAACCGGAGCACCCGGAGGAAACCCGCACAAGCACGGGGAGAACATGCAAACTCCATACAGAAACGCCCAGGCCGGGAATCGAACCCCGGGCCTTCTTGCTGTGAGGCGGACGTGCTAACCACTACGCCACCGTGCCGCCACACACCTTTATATGGCGCAGGGTTGATTTACATGTCCAAGCTTTTTTTTTTTTTTTTTCCCGTTCAATTCCCTAAATGTGAACGCTCTATTAATCTCATTAAAACTGAGGATTATTATTTTTAAATATAGCAAAAAACAAATTTTTGCACTTAATAAAAGGTTTTTTTTTTCTCTCTCTCTCTCTTTGTTGAAAGTTGTAGGTCTATAAAAAGAAGGCAATAATTAGATTTTTATAAATGTGGACCGACTGCACTTTAAATCCTACCTAATGTTCTTTTCAATGATTATAAATGAAAAATATAAGTAAACTGCTGTAAATAAACAACTGTGAACCGTAATAATGGTCTATTTCAAGTCCTCGGTATTACCACAATAAAAAATAAAAATAAAAATAAATAAATAAATAAATAAATAAAAATAAAAAATAAAAGTATATACAATATATTAGGCAATGCCATTCTAGGAAAGGAAGAAATAAACAAAAGATAATAAATAATGACAAGCTGATATTAAATAAGCAAACACAATGTCTTGGCGAAATATGCACAAGATTTTGAACAAGCCATAAAAGGAAAAATAAATAAATCAGGTAAGGCCGTTGCCCCAAGCAGGTGGCGTATCCTAGTTATTCTTCTGGATTAATTTCTATAAAATGTGGCATATCATACATATAAAATACAAACAAATAAAATGCACTCCTGCCTCAGTTTAACCGACTAATGGGGGGACACTGGTCCGAAGTACCCGATTGTCCGAAGTTTCCTATTCCATATATATATATATATATATATATGTCACAAAAAACTTTTACTTAAGCACACTATGTAATCTGCAAATGTAAAAACTGTGTACATTTACAGAGTATATATATATATATATATATATATATATATATATATATATATATATATATATATATATATCAGGGCTGGGGAACCTACGGCTCGCGAGCCAGATGTGGCTGTTTTGATGACTGTATCTGTCTCTCAGATAAATCAATTGGTGTTTCTTAACAGAATAATGAATACATAATTTCACTAGCATTTAAATAAAGATGCAAAAAAGCAATCAACTAAAACAAAACCAGATCAATCTTGCCCATTTAAATCTATAGATCTATTTTCAATGCCATGTGACTGTGGCACGCAGTGAAGAGCGAATCCTTTCTATACAACATTATCTCGGTGGGTTCGATGATTTCAAACTCTAATTTTATTGGATTTTTAACAACAGCCACAGACTGCGGGTGTTGTTTTTGAGTAAAGAGATACATTTCCTCATTTTTGATTGGCTCATTTCCACGAAGCTAAGCACAGCTGGCAAGCAAACACAAATGGACAGACATGGAAAAACCAACCCACAGAGCAGCTGATTGCCAAAACTTGGGATGCGCTTCTTGTCACATAAACACTGCAGTGTATGAGTTCAATAAAATTTGAGTTTCAAGATATCGGACCAACCCGCACACAGAAAGGATTGGTTCTCCGCTTCGCACCACAGTGACGTGGAGTTGAAAATAGATGAATAGATTTAAATGCGTGAGATTTCGTCAAGCCAGTCTGGTCATCTGGCGGTCACTTTCAGAAACAACGGCCCACGTCCAGACAATCTGGACTAGTCAAGAGCTACAGATTTTGTCCGTTGCATCCGAAATTTGTTAAAGCGAAGTCCGTATAACCGAGGCATGAGTGTAAATTCAATACAAATAAATTAATTGTAAATTCACCCCGGGCAGCATGGTGGTGTAATGCTTAGGACAGCCGCCTCACAGAGGAATGTCCTGGCTTCGATTTCCAGAGCTCGGATGTTTCCGTGTGGAGTGTGCATGTTCTTCCTGGGCTAGTGTGAGGTTCCTTTCGGTACTTCACTTCCTCCCTACATTCCAAAGAGTGCACGTTAGGCTGAACGGCTGGAAAAAAGTTATCTGTAAGAGTGAGTGTGAATGGCTGTGTGTGTGTTTTGCTCTGTGAAGGGGTTGGTGAGCTGTTTAGGGTGTAACTTGCCTTCACCCAGTGTTGGCTGAGATAGGCACCAGCCATGTAATTCTACATGTACTTTGGAATGAAATATGTGTTCTGCCTGCAACAAATATAATTAAAGGAAATAAAACCATTATAAGGGATTGATTGGTGCAGTGGACGTCTGGTAGTAAAGGGTGCTGGATCGCTGATCCAAAGATAAGAGGTTCAAGTCCCACTTTCCACAAGGTTGTCACTGCCCCCCCCAATGCAGCTAACTGGGTTGTCAAAGGCCGGCCATGTCTCTCACTGTCTATGGTGAGATGTTCATGTAAAAGAAGCATTTGCTGACTTTTGTAAAGAGGAGCTTCATAGCCGTCAGTGTGGTTCTGCCCTGCGATAAGGGTTGTGTCACGTAAAAATCAAACATGTGATGATTCGATGTGGCGACCCCTGAGAAAAAGGGAACAGCCGATTATAAGGAATTGATTGAAGGGCCTCTCGCTGCTTTATTTTCAGTTTCTATGAAAAGTATGTCCAAAACTTCTGAGATGCATGTATTCAGCTTTTAAAGAAAGTTGTATGTGTGTGTGTGTGTGTGTGTGTGTGGTGTGTGTGTGTGTGGGGGGGGGGGGGGTTCAATCTAAAGGAAAAATGTCAGAATATATATTAGTATGATGAGCAAATATGTTGCTATTACCAGGGAAATTGGATCCTTTGTACTTCACCTCAAGGATTCGGTACACTGGTTTTGGTGTGCAGAGATGTAACCTCCACCCCACCCCCACCTCCACGCCGCATATTCGGTTAAAAATAAAAATGGAAAGGCATTTTACTAAATAGAAAAATTCTGTCATAACATACCACTTTAATATTTCGATGTATTTTTGTTAATCTAAACTAATGTAAATGCAGCGCTTTCTTACACCCCCATCCTTCACTATACGCCGCATCACCAGCCGATTACAATCGCTTCTATCCACCTTCAACCAAAACAACCAATAATTAATTCCACAGCTTATTAAATCCTGGTCCTTGTGCTACCCCCCCCACTTCCACCCACACACACACACACACACACACACACACACACACACACACACACACACACACACACACACACACACTTCACACTTTAGGTTAGATTGCATTAGTATTACATGAGATCGGAAAACGGTACATTTATAATATATTCATACACCATGTTCAGAACCAGCTCGGCAACCTATTCTATCAAATGTGCCTCAGGCTTCCTGTTGGTAAATTATTTCCTTTGTTGCCTCATATGTCTCAGCCTGGAGTGCATGTCTTTGGACTGTCGGAGGAAACTGGAGCATCCTGGGGAAACCTATGCAGAACACATGCAACCCCCACACAGAAATACCTCACAAGCCCGGGACTCAAACCAACGACCTTCTTTATGTGAGATGGATGAGTTTTTGACTGTCACGGTGTGACCCCTTTGGAAAATTCTGTTGTGATTCTCATCTTTAATCTATTAGATTTTTATCAAGTGGCACCAGAGTGTTCTTACTTTACATCTTGGTGAAGGGATGTTCTGCATGCAGATGTTCCTGGTGCTTGTATGGGTTCTTCACTGATCATGGCATTCACATTATATGTCAATTGGCTACTCTAAATAGCCATCAACTGCTCAAATGCACAAATGAAATAAAGATAAAATGTAAATCTCTGTGCATGTGGGTGTCTGAAAAGTGATTTAAATCTAACCTGCATTGTTGACCTTTTGGTCACATGAATAGCCAAAAAAAAAAAAAAAAAAAAAAGATGCCTTCAACAAAAGCCACTTGGGATTTGCATCATCCATGGTGTTCTATAGTATGCTGTCCAATCTGCAATCCTGCCTCCTGTACTTGAAGGTACATCAAATAAAAGATGCTTCTAGTTAACTGTAGAAAAGGAGAAAAGGTTGTTTCCTCTCATCTTGGAAAAAAAAAACAAAACAAAAAAAAACCTTGTCTGGCATCTTGTGAATATGGTAGCAGGTTTAAAGCATATTTATAAGGTCTGTGGTCTCCAGCACCACAGTGACCACTTCATCTGAGGCAGCAAGCCTAGTCTGATGGGGAACGCAAATGAAGGACAATTAATCACATCACTTGGCGGAATCAGGGATAACAGCAAAACATGTTGCATAGTCTATTGACTGCATCATGGTCCCATTTTCAATGCTCCGAGTGGTTGGAGAAGTATAAAGAATTGATTTTTCCAATTAGGAATCAATACATCTCGGCTCAAAGCCTGCTGAACATTTCTGCCTGTTGATCACTTTCAGTCTATGTAGATGTTCAGAATAAATGTAAACACGGCCTTGTGGATTCAATAATGTCAGGGTGTTGACCTACTGTGGTTGCACATCCACTATCACTCCAGCCAGTTTGCAGCTTTCAGAGGAATGAGGAGCGGATTACTGTCAGAACTTGTTGAAATTCTTAACCAATGGTGCACCTCTACACACTCGACTGATACTACAGAATTGAACAATAACAGGATTAACAGAAATCAAAGGATTATACAACTACAACTTTTTAAATTTAGTTACTGAAGATGTCAACAGGACAAGAATGGGAGAAAGGAAATGGAGAATATTGTGATGGTATTTTAAAGGTTGGACATGATGATGAGTTCCTTTCGACTTTTCCGTTTATTAGGGGTCACCACAGTGAATGATTCACACGTTTGATTTGGCGTAGGTTTTTACGTCAGATGCCCTTCCTGACTCAATCGTTTAGCAAGAGACAGAAACACGCTGACGGCTTTGCCGCTACTCTTTACTGACGTCAGCAATGGTTCTTTTACATTAACCTCTCACCATAGACAGTGAGAGACATGGCCGGTCTTTGATAACCCAGTTAGCTGCACATGGGGGTGGGGGGGGTGGGGTGGGGTGACAACCTTGCGGAGAGTGGGAGTCAAACCCCCAACCTTACGATCAGCGATCCAGCGCCATTTACCATGAAACCACCACTGCCAACTTTTAACATCTGGACATGTAATTTACAAATTCAAAAAGTGTAAAATTGTGCAGTGGCAACTTCTTCTCAATAAAAAAAAAAAAAAAAAAAAAAAAAAAAAAAAAAAGGCTGTAGGGATTTTAAATTGATTCTCTGGTTAAATATCATTCATTTGTATTCATCATATCATATTGTATTCACTGTCTACATAGGCTTACAAAACCAAAAATAATAACGTGAACACAAATTGTAAAGCAAATATTATCATCAAGAACTTATCGTATTTGATTATATTCATCTACCAGCATATCCATTACCTTTTTTTTTTTTTTTTTTTTTTTTTTTTTCTGCTTAAACTCCACTCTCAAGTTTTGATATGCAGATCATCCTGATTAAGACACAAAATTATCTAAATCATCATCAAGAGTGGGCTGCATAGCTGTCAACGTGTTTTTGCCCTACGGTGGTCTGGTGAGCAGTCCTGGGTGTGTGTAAATATATATTTGGCATCAATCAGAAAATTTCACATTTTTCATGAAAACATTTTTAACTGAGTGTTTCTTGATTATATTTCAGATTCATTTTAGCAACTCCTTGTATGGAAGTAAGGTTGTACTTCATTCAAATGAGTTACAAAAAGAATATGAAATATAATGAAGACAAAATAATAATAATCATCATTTTCTGTAACCGCTTCATCCTAATTAGGGTCGCAGGGAGGCTGGTGCCCATCCCAGCCAACTCCGGGCGAGGGCAGAGTACACCCTGGACAGCTCGCCAGGCCATTACAGGGTGGAAACACGCCGACGGCTTTGCGGCCTACTCTTGTCGAAAGTCAGCAATGGTTCTTTTACATGCCTCACACCATAGACAGTGAGAGACATGGCCCGCCTTTGATAACCCAGTTAGCCGCACTGGGGGGGACAGTGACAACCCTATGGAGAGTGGGACTCGAACCCCCAACCTTTGGATCAGTGATCCAGCACCCTATACCACTCGACCACCACTGCCCCTATAATAATAATAATAATAATAATAATAATAATAATAATAATAATAATAATAATGATAATAATAATACTCACCATAATCATTTTTAATTTAAACTAATTCCTTTGACCTTTATATTGTGTTTTTGTCTAAAATTTTCATCATCATCATCATCATCATCATCATCATCATGATTATTATTATTATTATTATTATTATTATTATTATTATTATTATTATTATTATTATTATTATTATTATTTCAGTGTTCCAGACCTTTGTCATACTAGCTGTAGATTTGTGAAAGTAGGATAAAGAAATTCTCACAAGTTGGATCATTGACGGCTGGTTCTTTTGTACCAAACTGTCAAGCTGCTCCACCACACCTCAGGAAGGTTGAAATCTGGAGACTTTCACTGACCACTCCATTATGGACAGAATACTAGCCGGCAGCTTTTGTTCTTGTGCACATATTGAAGTGTTTTGAGTCATTGTTCTGTTGTAGAAAGTGTCTCTAATCATGTGACTTGCGCAGGGTGTGGAATGATTTTGAAAATGGAGCGATAGTCTTCCTTGTTCAAGCTCTTTCTCACCATGACATTTTCTCCAGTATGATTGACAACTGGTGTCAACTATTCCTTTTTCTGTACTGTGCACCTTGTACATGTTCTTCTTGACCCAAACCACTCAAACCTAGATTCATACATCTATAAAATTTCTTTTATTGACCAGTCTCAAATGTGTTTTTTTTTCATGGCGTCTTCTGTTGAAATCGCAACTGCTATTTTCCAGGTATTATTAAATGAAGCTGCCAGTTGAAGACCTGTCAGGCAACGATTTCTGAAACTAGAGACTCTGATGTACGTTTCCTCAGTAGTGCCTCAGACTTACCTTCTGTCCTGGTTGGAGCCAGCTTCCACTGTTCTGCAGAGAGAACAGTACACAGTGTTTCAGGGGATGCCTAGCTTCTTGGCAGTTTCTCATATGGAGTAGACTTAATTTCTCAGAACAAATATAGACTGAATTTTATATTTTTTTCTGGGTATTTTGGGTCAAGAATCAAACATGTAAATATGGATTCTCCAGATATTCCATTAGCCTAAAGATAGGTAATTATATGGTTTCTTGAATCAACAGAAAAGTTTTCAGCTATGCTGACTTAATTGCAAAAGGCTATTTTAATAATTAATTAAAAAATGTAAGATGACAGACTTGGAGTAGTTAAAACGTGGTATGATAGCTCCTGAAATGGTCCTCTACACCAGTGTTTCCCAACCTTTTTGAGCAAAGGCACACCTTTTACATTAGAAAAATCACGAGGCACACCACGGAACAAAAATTATACTGCCCTCTAGCAGAAAAGCACTGTTACTACATGCTAAGTGAAATCGGTTAATTTTCCGCGGTACACCTGATGATTTCTCAGAGCACACTAATGGAACAGGGGTTGGGAAACACTGGTCTACACACCGATGCAGATATTGCTTATAAATACCAGCTCCGATAATCGGCATGCACAGCACTAACAGTGTCCACACACACACACACACACACACACACACACACACACACACACACACACACACACACACTCAAAGTATTTGATCTAATATAAACACGTAAAACCAGTAAATGTTTCAAAATAATACATGAACATTAACATTAATAATAATGAATAATAAATAATGATAAATAAGAATAAAACAATAATAAACAATTAGTCAACTAACCCTTCCAATCATCGCCTGTTGCAGCAAAGATGTCACATGGGGGTGAAGATGTCACATGGGCAGGCATGGGGTGGTGAGTAACAGAAAAAGGGGAGGACAATTTTGTGCATGTGCAAGCTAGGGATGCCAGTGAGGAATGCCTTGTGGTGAGCTCCCACAATGCCAGTGCTTCTCGAATAGTGGAGAAGTGATGCCGGGGATGGGGGGTGGAGGGAGGGGGTTATGATACTGGGGAACATGCTTTTTTGCCATACTGTACTAGAGTTAAGTGTAATTGTGCACCATCTGTGTTCTCGGAACACATTGAGAGCACCATTGTCACCTACTGTAGATGATGCATAATTACACTAGGCATTACACTATTACATTAGGTGGCAGTTGTGCTCTCACTGTGTATGGAAAAATGGCGTTCTCACTATGGTGTAGTGAAAATGGTGCTCTCGCTATGGTGGAGGGGAAAAGCACCAAGCAAGCAATATGAAGTGCAGTAAACACTAGTTAATTGGGGGGGGGGGGGTTTGAAATGGTTTATATATATATATATATATATATATATATATATATATATATATATATATATATATATATATATATAAGAAATGTTTCTCTATAATCACCTGAAGAGAGGCTGGTTTCAGCACCCCTCGAAACAGATCTGTAGTGATAAATGGAGTTTCAATAGAAAGTCTTTGTCCTGTCCTCTTATTTTTATTATATATATATATATATATATATATATATATATATATATATATACATATATATATATATATATATATATATATATATATATATATATATATATATATATATATATATATATATATATATATATATATATATATCGCAGCAATCACCAGCCAATCATGGCTGTCTATGAGCTCATTCATACTAGGAGGCAAATAGTGCTTTCCCTTCGAGTGTGTTAGACCATCCCCAAAAATGCGCATGTGCAGCAGTTCAAAAGGAGGCTGGTGGCTAATATTGCATGTCACTGAAGAGGCATGCACATGCTTTCGCCCCTCCTTGGTCGGTTGTAATAGGGGGGGACAATACTTGATGGGTTTGAATTGGATACGACTAAATTAGGGAGAACAAAAAGAAAGTAAAATATGTGCAGATGGTGAGATTTGAAGTGCAAGTCTACAGAAAGTAAGTGAATTGCCTGGCCTTGACTTGAGACAGTTCTAAATGTGAGCACTGAATAGTTTCATACAGTTTCATGCAGCGTGTCGTGCCGAGAAGAAAGCATCTGTTTGAAAATGGATTCTAGAGGTACTAAAAAAAAAAAAAAAAAAAAAAAAAAAAACCCTAAGTTGTGGCTTGTTAAATATTTACAGAGCATTTTTATATTAATTTTGCCTCTGCAAAAACAATAAAACACCCAGGGCTACATTTACATTAAGGTCCTTTTTGCAACAGCCCACATGCACACATCTTCCAAATAAATAATGCATATTATCAGCAAGCAAAGGGAAACATACTGAGCCATAAGATTCACATAATAACATTCACATAATTATTATATTCTCTGACAGACAGCAGCAGCTGGTCCTGATTATAGCGAGAGGGTGAGCATTTTCAGGTTAGACATGCTGCGGTGCTACATCAGATAAGGACAATAGATATGCAAATACAAATTTACTGATGCACGGGACAATGGTGCAGCAGTTAGCAGTTAGTGCATCCACCTCACAGTACTGTAATAAGGTCTTGTGTTGACAAGGAAAGTTTGTGTGAAGTTTGTATTCTCCATCTGCTCACATAATTTCCTCAGGGTACTGCAGTTTTCTCCCACAGTTCAAAGACATGTAGAGTAGGCTCTCGTTATTCGCGTGGGCTCGGTTCCGGCCCCTCGCATGAATGAAGATAATCAGTGAGTTTTGTATCCAGAAGTAAAACCCCAGGTATCATATTACATGTGCGAATGATCAACCAGAAGTAAAATACTATGTATCTATTGCATGCGCTAAAATATGCTTGTTAAACACATTCTCTAGACAAATAAAAGATAAACATGCTACACCACAGTACATAAAATCTCACACACAAACATTCTAAACATTAACTTAGGTACTGCACTGGAATAATAATTTTAAAATACTTTAATACTACAGTTCTCTACAACAGTTCAGATGATTTTCCTCTTCAGGCACTTCAGAGGAAACTCGTTTCTTCAGGAGAAAGTCTCTTTTATTCAGAAGCGACATCCAACGTCATTACCTTTTCCTGGCGTTTGAGTGGCATCATAGAGCTTAATTGGTAATTAAAACACACTAAAAGGGCTCATTGAAAACTTGTGTGTGAATCAGGAAAAGAGGGCATATGCATCATGTCAACTAATAAGCAGGAAAGAGGACAGCCATTGGCTGAATTTGAATCACGTGACAGTTGCTCGGCAATCCGCAAATATGCGCAGGCACGATTGCAAAACCACAAATAGTCAAGGGCTTACTGTACTTCAGGCCAACTGGCTGCTCTAAAACCTTTAGGTGTAAACCGAAGTGTGATTGTCTTGTGATGGTCTGGCAATCTGTTCAGGGTTTACCCTGCCTTCTCCCTATTTTAGCTGACATAGCCTCTACCCTCCTTCTGACCCCAGTTGGACAAAGTAATCAGCAACTGAGAAACTGCATGACAAATGTAAATATATGGTAAACAAATGCTGGTAAGTGTGTAGGAAAAAAAAAATGTATTTTTCTTGTCAATGCATGCTTGTAATATAAACATAATCTGGACAAACATATCTGCCCAAGCTGAAAATTAATATATTTGTATTGTATGAATTACCTTGAGCTGTGGAGTCAAACATTATTTCTCCACTAAATAATATATTGCAAAAAAAAAAACAAAAAAAAAAAACAAAACAAAAACAAACAAACAAAAAACTTTAAGATAGGCCTATACTGCAGTCATGCATGAACATACTAATCAATAAATAATGTGTTAGAAAACAAATACAAATCCAGGCATGGATAGGGGGCTCACTATTACTTTTCCCTTTTTTTGTTGAAAGTAAATGGTTCTGTCTCGAATGCTGTTATAAAACTATATTCATGCTAACTGAAATAACATTTGTCAAAGAAATATATATTTGCTTTTCTCCTTTGTGTACAGGGACAGCATTTTATATATATATATATATATATATATATATATATATATATATATATATATCCGTCTTCCTTTCGGCTTTTTCCCCTTTTACTCGAGAGTCGCCACAGTGAATCATCTGATTCGCACATTTGATTTGGCAGAGGTTTTTACGTTGGATGCCCTTCCTATCACAACCCTTTTAGCAAGGGAGAGAAACATGCTGACGGCTTTACAGCCTACTCTTTACGAAAGTCAGCAATGGTTCTTTTACATGCCTCTCACCATAGACAGTGAGAGACATGGCCCACCTTTGATAACCCAGTTAGTCTCACTGGGGGGGACAGTGACCACCTTGTGGAGAGTGGGACTCGAACCCCCAACCTTTGGATCAGTGATCCAGCACCCTATACCACTAGACCACCACTGCCTGATATATATATGAGTATAGTGCAAAAACAAACAAACAAACAAAAACAATTTGACTCAGAGAACTCCGCGATGTCGCCCTTTAAAAAGCGCCATTTTGACCATTCACCAGAATGGTGCTTCCTGAATAAGTTCATCCATGGACACAATAGTCATGAGTTCTGGTCGACCTGTCATTACACTAAATGGCTGTTCCAAATTGACCCAAGGTGTGAATGTGAATAGTTTGTGTGTGTTGTCCACTGATGGTCTGAGGAGCTTTTCAATGGTGTATTCTATCTTCACCCACTGTCGACTGTGATAGGCTCCAGTCTATCCGTGACCTGAATAGTTGTACAGTAAATGGTTTGGCATATGAGTGAGTATGAGTGAGGTACGTGGTTTAACAAGAAAGTCTTTGGATACTTTTCACTAAAAACAAAGTTACATTTCCTGGTCAGTTTTTCAAGTATACAGACGCTCCCCGACTTACGTTTTTAATTGGTTCCGGACGGCCGAACGTAAGTTGAAAGTGAATGTAATTTGTTACAGTGATGTGTGACGTATGACGTGTGACGTATGACGCTCATACTGTACTATACATCCATAAATACCATTACTGTATCTCATAAAACACCTCGGAATGTCTATTTTTATGAACATGTTGATTGTTATAAACATAACATTGTAAAATAATATCAAATAATATCAACATTAATTTCAAATAAGTCACTTATTTATACCGAGTCACGTTACATGAAGCTTAAAACAGCCAATCAACGCTTACAATATGTGAGGCATTCAATACCGAAAGTAGTGTCCTTGTGAAAGTCGTGTACTTGCTGTGGGTTATACAGACTTGCGGTCTTTTAAGTGCGCAAGGGTGCTGTTGAACTCGTTTAGAACACAGCCTGCAGTGATATGAATCCCAGAAAAGCGAGGGTTCTTTCGTTTTTTCCTAAGTAAGTAAATTTTATTCAAGAGATGCATACAAAGAACAAGTACAAATCCTAATGAATATTAAAATAAAAAAAAGTATACATTCTTAGGATTGTGCTAAAAGAAAATAAATATCTGTAATTGTTTTGTAATTTGTGCATTCGGGTTTTCATTAACATTACAACTCTCTTTGCTTAACTGAGTATGCATGGAAGATTGTGCCAATCTGAGAAGATGGTTAATTCATCTCTGGGCATGAGACTTGAACCCATGTTAGGAGGCTTATATATTATATATATATATATATATATATATATATATATATATATATATATATATATATATATATATATATATATATATATATATATATATATATATATATATATATATATATATATATATATATATATATATATATTAAAGCAGCCGTCGGGGGGGGGGGGGCACAAACAAGTGCCCGCCCTCACGCCGTTCCAAAGCCTGGATAAATGCAGAGGGTTGCGACAAAAAGGGCATTAGGCATAAAACTTTTGCCAGAATACAAAATGCAAACCGTAAAGACAAATTTCATACCCAATCGGTCGAGGCCCGGGTTAACAACGTTGGTTTCATGCCATGAAAGAGCACCGCAAATGCAGTGTTGCCCTTGCGGATGCGAATATAGAAGTACAGAAAAGGTCAGACGGAGCTACATTGTGCCTTTGTGGATCTGGAGAAAGCATATGACAGGGTGCCGAGAGAGCAACTGTGGTATTGCATGAGTAAGTCTAGAGTGGCAGAGAAGTCTGTTAGAGTAGTGCAGGACATGTATGAGAGATGTAAGACAATGGTGAGGTGTGCTGTCAGTGTGACAGAAGAGTTCAAGATGGTGGTGGGACTGCATCAAGGATCAGCTCTGAGCCTCTTCTTGTTTGCTATGGTGATGGACAGGCTGATAGATGACAAGACAAGAATCTCCATGTACTATGATGTTTGCAGATGACATTCTGATCTGTAGTGAGAGCAGAGAACAAAATGCAGCCGTGTGTGTGTGTGTGTGTGGGGGGGGGGGGGGCACAAACCAGTGTCTCTCCCTCACGCTGGTCCCAAGCCCAGATAAATGCAGAGGGTTGCGTCAGGAAGGGCATCCGGCATAAAATAATTGCCAAATAAAATATGCGAGTCACTACAAAGAATGTCATACCCGATCGGTCAAGGCATGGGTTAACAACGACCGCCATCAGTGCTGTCAACCAACAGGGTGCTGGTGGAAATTGGACTACTGTTGGTCGAAGACGTCGAAGAAGGAGAGGCGGGAGGCGTGTCCGTAGGCAGAGAGAGAGGAGGAAAGGCATGAGTCTAGGACTGAAAGTAGGGACTTTGAATGTTGGAACTATGGCAGGAAAACGTAGAGAGCTGGCTGACATGATGCAGAGGAGGAAGGTGGACATACTGTGTGTTCAGGAGACCCGGTGGAAAGGTAGCAAGGCTAGAAGCTTAGGAGCAGGATTTAAGCTGTTTTTTCATGGTGTGGATGGGAAGAGAAATAGAGTAGGGGTCATCTTGAAGGAGGGGTTTGTCAGGAATGTTCTAGAAGTGAAAAGAGTGTCAGACAGAGTGATGAGTCTCAAGTTTTTCAAGAAATTGAAGGCGTGATGTTCAATGTTGTTAGTGCTTATGCCCCACAGGCAGGATGTGAGCTAGAAGAGAAGGAGAGATTCTGGAGTGAGTTAGATGAAGTGATGCAGAGTACCCCCAGAGGTGAAAGAGTGGTCATTGGGGCAGACTTCTATGGACATGTTGGTGCAGGAAACAGAGGGGACAAAGAAGTGATGGGCAGGTTTGGTATCCAGGACAGGAACACAGAAAGACAGATGTTGGTAGATTTTGCAAAAAGGATTGAAATGGCTGTGGTAAATACTTTCTTCCAGAAGAGACAGGAGCATAGGGTGACTAATTAAGGTAGGGGCACACAGGTAGACTACATATTGTGTAGGCAATATAATTTGAAGGAAGTCACTGACTGTAAAGTAGTAGTGGGTGAGAGTTCTGCCAAACAGCATAGGATGGTGGTGTGCAGGATGACACTGATGGCAAGGAAGGTGAAGAAGGCAAAGGCAGAGCAGAAGACAAAGTGGTGGAAGCTGAAAAATTAAGAGTGTCGTGTTGTCTTCAAGGAGGGGTTGAAACAGGCTTTGGGTGGCCAGGAAGTGCTTCCAGATGACTGGACAACTACAGCAAATGTGATCAGGGAGACAAGTAAGAGAGTACTTGGTGTGTAATCTGGAAAGAGAGTAGGTAAGGAGACTTGGTGGTGGAATGAGGAAGTGCAGGAGTGTGTACAAAAGAAGAGGTTAGCTAAGAAGAAGTGGGACATTGAGAGGACCGAAGAGAATAAACAGGAGTACAGGGAGACACAGTGAAAGGAGAAGGTAGCGGTGTCAAAGGCCAAACAGAGGGCATATGATGACTTGTATGCTCGGTTGGAAAGTAAAGAGGGAGAAAATGATTTATACAGGTTGGCACAGCAGAGAAATAGAGATGGGAAGGACGTACAACAAGTTGGAGTGATTAAGGACAGAGAGGGAAATGTATTGACTGATGACAGAGGTGTGCTGGGAAGATGGAAAGAGTACTTTGAAGAGCTGATGAATGAGGAAAATGAGAGAGAGAAAAAAGAGTAGAAGAGGTGACCGTTGAGGACCAGGAAGTAGCAAAGATTAGTAAGGGTGAAGTGAGGAGGGCATTGAAGAGGATGAAGAATGGAAAGGCAGTTGGCCCTGATGACATACCGGTGGAAGTATGGAAGTGTCTAGGAGAGGTAGCAGTAGATTTCCTGACAAGAACATTCAACAAGGTCTTAGAGAGTGAGAGGATGCCAAAGGAATGGAGAAGAAGTGTGATGGTGCCCATTTTTAAGAACAAGGGAGACGTGCAGAGTTGTGGCAACTACAGAGGTATAAAGTTGATGAGCCATAAGATAAAGTTATGGGAAAGAATAGTGGAAGCTAGACTAAGGGCAGAGGTCAGCATTTGTGAACAACAGTTTGGTTTCATGCCAAGAAAGAGCACCACAGATGCAGTATTTGCTTTGAGGATGTTAATAGAGACGTACATAGAAGGTCAGACGGAGCTGCATTGTGCCTTTGTGGATCTGGAGAAAGCATATGACAGGGTGCCGAGAGAGGAACTGTGGTATTGTATGAGGAAGTCTGGAGTGGCAGAGAAGTATGTTAGAGTGGTGCAGGGCATGTATGAGAGATGTAAGCCAGTGGTGAGGTGTGCTGTCGGTGTGACAGAAGAGTTCAAGGTGGAGGTGGGACTGCATCAAGGGTCAGCTCTCAGCCCCTTCTTGTTTGCAGTGGTGATGGGCAGGCTGACAGCCGAGGTTAGACAAGAATCTCCATGGACTATGATGTTTGCAGATGACATTGTGATCTGTAGTGAGAGCAGAGAACAAGTGCAGGAAAATCTAGAGAGGTGAAGGTATGCCCTGGAAAGGAGGGGAATGAAGGTTAGCCTCAGTAAAATAGAATACGTGTGTGAATGACAAGGACCCAAGAGGAACAGTGAGGTTACAAGGAGAAGAGATAAGGAAGGTGGAGGATTTTAAGTACTTAGGGTCAACAATCCAAAGAAGTGGAGAGTGTGGACAAGCGGTGAAGAAGCGTGTGCAGGCAGGTTGGAATGGTTGGAGAAAATTATCTGGTGTGATGTGCGATAGGAAGGTATCAGTTAGAATGAAAGGAAAAGTGTACAAGACAGTGATTAGGCCAGCGAAGTTTTGAAACAGTGGCCCTGGGGAAAAGACAGGAGGCTGAGCTGTAGGTAGCAGAGATGAAAATGTTGAGGTTCTCTTTGGGAGGAACGAGGATGGATAGGATCAGGAATGACTACATCAGAGGGACAGTATATGCTAGAGGTTTTGGAAAGAAAGTCAGAGAGGCTAGATTGAAATGGTTTGGACATGTACAGAGGAGGCATAATGAGTATATTGGTAGTAGGATGCTGAGGCTGGAATTACCAGGCAGAAGGTCTAGGAGGAGACCAAAGAGAAGATTTATGAATGTGGTGAAGGAAGACATGAAGGAACTTGGCGTAAGAGTCAAAGATACAGATGATCAGGTGAAATGGAGGCGGATGGTTTGCTGTGGCGACCCCTGAAAGGAAAGCCAAAAGGAAAATAATAATAATAATAAGAATATATATATATTTATGGGGAATGGGGAATGCGGCACCTGTCGCCCATTTCCTGTTCAAACCTGTACCTGTGCATGGTGGCTCTGGCTATTTCTACTCCAGACTCAGTCCACTGCAGCCACAGGTCCACCACGGTCTGGAATCGGCCCTTCTTCTCAATCTTCCTCAGGGTCCGGTCACCTCTTCTGGTTGTGCAATGTTTTCTGCCACACTTTTTCCTTCTCACAAACGTCCCACTGAGGTGCCTTGACACAGCACTCTGGGAACAGCCTATTCGCTCAGAGATTTCTTTCTGTGTCTTACCCTCTTGCTTGAGGGTGTCAATGATGGCCTTCTGCACAGCAGTCAGGTCGGCAGTCTTACCCATGATTGCGGTTTTAAGTAATGAACCAGGCTGGGAGTTTTTAAAAGCCTCAGGAATCTTTTGCAGGTGTTTAGAGTTAATTGGTTGATTCAGATGATTAGGTTAATAACTCATTTAGAGTACCTTTTCATAATATGCTAATTTTTTGAGATAGAATTTTAAGCTTTCATGAGCTGCATGTCAAAACCATCAGTATTAAAACAATAAAAGACCTGATATATATATATATATATATATATATATATATATATATATATATATATATATATATATATATATATATATATATATATATATATATATATATATCTCCAGGGATCCATTGGGTTCCTCACTTTCCGTGGTTCATTGTATTATACAATTACATCTGTAATTACATACACACACTCAGTTTCTTCTTCTTCTTCTTTTACTTTCGGCTGCTCCCTTCAGGGGTCGCCACAGCAAATCATCCGCCTCCACCTCACCCTGTCCTCCGCATCTTCTTTTCTGACTCCAACGACCTTCATGTCTTCCTTCACCACATCCATAAATCTCTTCTTCGGTCTTCCTCGAGGCCTTCTGCCTGGTAGTTCCAACCTCAGCATCCTACTGCCAATATACTCACTATCCCTCCTCTGTACATGTCCAAACCATCTCAATCTAGCCTCTCTGACTTTGTCTCCAAAACATCTTACATGGGCTGTCCCTCTGATATACTCATTTCTGATCCTATCCATCCTCGTTACTCCTAGCCAGAACCTCAACATTTTCATCTCCGCTACCTCCAGCTCTGCCTCCTGCCTTTTCCTCAGCGCCACTGTTTCTAAGCCATACAACATCGCTGGCCTCACCACCATTTTGTACACTTTTCCCTTCATTCTTGCTGACACTCTCCTATCGCACATCACACGGATACTTTTTCTCCAACCATTCCAGCCTGCCTGCACACGCTTCTTCACCTCTTTTCCACACTCTCCATTGCTCTGGATTGTTCAGCCTAAGTACTTAAAATCCTCCACCTTCGTTATCTCTGCTCCCTGTAACATCACCGTTCCTCCTGGGTCCTTCTCATTCACACACATGTATTCTGATTTTCTGAGGCTAACCTTCATTCCTCTCCTTTCCAGGGCATACCTCCACCTCTCTAGATTTTCCTGCACTTGTTCTTTGCTCTCACTACAGATCACGATATCATCTGCAAACATCATAGTCCATGGAGATTCTTGTCTCACCTCGTCTGTCAGCCTGTCCATCACCATAGTAAACAAGAAGGGGCTCAGAGCTGACCCTTGATGCAGTCCCACCTCCACCTTGAATTTGTCGGTCACACCGACAGCACACCTCACCACTGTCTTACATCTCTCATACATGTCCTGCACCACTCTAACATACTTCTCTGCCACTCCAGACTTCCTCATGCAATACCACAGTTCTTCTCTTGGCACCCTGTCATATGCTTTTTCCAGATCCACAAAGGCACAATGTAGCTCCCTCTGACCTTCTCTGTACTTCTCTATTAACATCCTCAAGGCAAACATTGCATCTGTGGTGCTCTTTCTTGGCATGAAACCAAACTGTTGTTCACAAATGCTGACCTCTGCCCTTAGTCTAGCCTCCACTATTCTTTCCCATAACTTCATCGTATGGCTCATCAACTTTATCCCTCTGTAGTTGCTGCAACTCTGCACATCTCCCTTGTTCTTAAAAATGGGCACCAGCACACTTCTCCTCCACTCCTCCGGCATCTGCTCACTCTCTAGTACCGTGTTGAATGCATACACATACACACACTCAGTTTGTAGTTTGTAAACAATGACTGGACTGCAGTGTCGACCTTTAGAACCATGGCAGCAGTTTCGTGCTAACAAATATGGTAAGTGTAAGCTTCCTAAATCTGCGTATTCGCAAAAAAATATAAATTAATTAATTAATTAATAAATAATGTTCCCCATGTTTCCATATAACTCACCCTGTCCTGCATTATGTAGAAAGATTGTCAGAAGTTCCAAATTGCACTTAATTTACTGGTTACTGGTGTATTGACATGCTTCTGGCATCACTGGCCCTTGCATGTATCCGCTGTCTTTTCCGAGGGCAGGATCCCCTGTGCAGAGCTCACCAGGCCATCACAGGGTAGAAACATGTTGACAGCTATGCATCTACTCTTGACAAAAGTCAACAATGGTTCTTTTACATGAACCTCACACCAGAGACAGTGAAAGACATGGCTGGCCTTTGATAACCCGGTTAGCTGCACTGGGGGGACAGTGGCAACCTGTGGAGAGTGGGACTCGAGCCCCCAACTCCAGAATCAGTGATGCTGCACTTTTACCACCAGGCCTGCACTGTCCACAATCGCACTTAATTTGGAAAATTGGTACTCAAGGATGTTGCTGAAGCTGAGAAACTGTATCTGTACTTTGTTTAGAGATTAGTAGGAGGTCACTCGAGGGCCGATAGAAAACTGATACGAATGGCAATTTTGGCCCCCGCTTTCATTCTCCAAATGTTCACAAACTTTTGTCACTTTTACAACAGGCAGTGGTGGCCTAGTGGTAGTAAGGTGCTGGATCACTGATCCCAAGGTTGGGGGTTCAAGCCCCACTCTCAATGGGTTGTCACTGGCCCCAAAGTGCAGCTAGCTGGGTTATCAAAGGAAGACCATGTCTCTCACTGTCTATGGTGAGAGGTTCATGGAAAAGAACCATTGCTGACTTCCGATAAGAGTAGTTGAATAGCCGTCAGCGTCTTTCTGACCTACGATGGCCCAGCGAGCTGTCCAAGGTGTACTCTGCCCTCACCTAGAGTCGGCTGAGATGGGTACCAGCCTCCTCAAGACCCTAAGCAGTTCAGAAAATGAATGAATGATTTTCATGGCATTTTATATATATATATATATATATATATATATATATATATATATATATAATCAACTGGACATGTCGACCACTACCCCGCGCGTGCTACGTTGTTTTTTTTTGTTTGTTTTTTTTTTTTAATTCTATGTCAGGTGAAGATTTTATGTCTATCCCACACTTTATTTTGTAATGTACACATCATGTATAGCAGCTTTAAGCTGGATAAGAACTTGATGAGGAAGGTGAAAAGTACAGATTTTTTTTTTTTTTCAATCAATATTCCAACTTTCTGAAAAAGGTTCACACTGAAGTTAACCAAAACTCCAAACTCCACTCCATTGGAGGTGATTAGTTATTGATTTGGTGTCAGCGCTTTAGATGTGCTCGCCAGTGCTCACCAAGATGAAGGAAGATTGTATATTAAGGGTTTTCATTAAGATTTGACATGTAAAAATAAATAAATAAACTTCTCATTCTTATTAAAGTGAACACCACCTTTTGATCCCACATATATTGTTCCTTCATAGTTATTGTCAGTATTAAAGATTAGTAACTACTGAAGGAAAATCCTCCTTTTAGTGAGGTATCTTTATACAATACTCAAAACATAAAAACTATTCACTTTTTATTGTTACACATTTATTCAAAGAAAACAAATCTTTCTCATAATTATAATTACTCATTCATTATAATAACTATTACTCATTCATTAATTCATTTTCTGTAACCGTTTTATCCTAATTAGGGTCACAAGGAGACTGGCGGCCAACCCAGCTGGGGATAGAGTACATCCTGGACAGCTCATGAGGCCATCGCAGGGCGGAAACACGCTGACGGCTACGCAGCTACTCTTGTTTAAAGTCAGCAATGGTTCCTTTACATGAATCTCCACCACAGACAGTGAGAGACGTGGCTGGCCTCTGATAGCCCAGTTAGCGGCTTTGAGGTGACAGTGTCAACCTGTTGAGAGTGGGGCTTGAAACCCCCCCCCCCCCCCCCCAACCTTAGGATCAGTAACCCGGCACCTCTTACTACCAGGCCATCACTACTGTGTGTGCTGGAAATGAAATTACACAAAATATAACTCAAACAAAATTGCATTTTCTATGTTTTGATCTGATTGGAGGGAGTCGGGACTCTTACGCTATTTTACATTACTTTTTTTTTTTTTTATTAACTTGGAAAAGTACAAGGTGTCAAAGAAACAAAATTACCTCACACATCCATCAACACATGTTGATGAGAGTCTAATTCAGCCATCAGGATGAAGGTGGGGTACACCCTGAACAGCTGACCAGACTATCACAGGGTTGTATGCACATACAACCAATGAC
>CM045731.1:9920000-9940000 GCA_024760905.1 Plotosus lineatus | reverse complement strand
TCAGGGTGTATGCCGCCTTCGCCCAGTATTGGCTGAGATAGGCTACCCTATTAGGAATAAGTGAAATACTATAGGTGAACGACTGGATAACAAGTGAAAAATATCCAACACAGGAATGTAACCGTTGAGTGCTTTTGTTCTGAACAATGTGAGATATTAAGCATGTAAATACTCATTGTTTAAATATCTGATGGTAGGATACAATCTGGATGCAAAATTCATGAAATGCCTGGGTGTTAATGAGGTCTTATATTTGTGATAAAAGGTGCACTTGGGTGCACTTTCTCTTTCCGTTTTTATTACTTTTTCATTATGTGAAACCTGAAATATGAGCTGTGAAGTCTTTTCAACACTCGCTGCGATGATGCCTCGCTATTTCTCTGAACATTGATAAAAATTATCTGCAGTTTCATTCCAGCCGATTTTGAATAAATATTTCATGCGTATTCTGTGTTTTATGTATATGTCCATCATATTCCGCGCATTCATCAGCGGGTAAACATTTCAGTAAAGATACGATTTTACAGCTCATCCTACCGAGGGACATGAAACCGTCCCGATGTAAATGCTATAATAAAGATTGATTTAGATTTATTACTAAATCACAGTTTACACAGGGATAAAACACATAAAATGCTTTTGCAGAGCTCCTAAAGCAAAGCAATCAAAGGTAATAAAATGAAATGAGGATAAAACAAGAGCAGAAGAAATGCCCATAACAGATACTTTAGTAGGAACACCTGTTTCTGATGATTATTTATGCAGTTATACAGTCAGCCAATCGCATGGCAACAGCCCAATGCGGGAAATCCCGAAAATCCAGATCAGGGCATTTAGTTGTTGTTTGAATTATCCATTCATTCATTCATTTTCTGAACCACTTAATCTTACTTAGGGTCGCCGGGAGGCTGGCGCCCATCTTAACTAACTCTGTGTGAGGGCACAATATACACTGGACAGCTCACCAGGCCATCGCAGGCCAGAAACACGCTGACGGCTATGCAGCCTACACTTGACGAAAGTCAGCAATGGTTCTTTTACATGAACTTCACACCATAGACAGTGAGAGACATGGCCGGCCTTTGATAACCCAGTTATCAAACTACCGATCTGCTGAGGGAGTCTGGTTGGGACATTTCTTTGCCAGGTCGGTATTCGATTGTAAAATCATATCCTTGTAGGCGTATTATCATACGCTGGAGTCTAGGTGGCGCTGCCACAAGGTTCTTCTGTAGTATCATGACGAGTGGTTTGTGATCTGTTACGACTGTGAATCTTCTTCCATAGAGGTAGGTCTTAAATCTCTCCACGCCAAAGCATACAGTGAACAGTTCTCTTTTGATGTTGGCATACCAGGTCTCGATGTCTGTTAATGATTTGGATGCATATGCAATGGGTCTTTCCTTGCCGTTTCGATCAGGCTGTAGAAGCACTGCTCCTAGTCCTCTTTGGCTAGTGTCTACTTGAAGTATTGCCGGGTCTTTGACGTTGTAGTACTGTAAGGTTCCATCTTCGGTCACCATTGATTTGAGATGATCTAATTGCTGTTGATGGACATCATCCCAGATGAAGGGTACATTGTCTTTTAATAGTTGACAGAGTGAGGTTGCTTTGGTTGACAGGTTGGAGATAGATGGGGATAGATATTGTATCAGTCCAAGGAATTCCTGCAATTCTTTCTTGGAGGTTGGAGTTGGCATTTTCTTTATGTCGTTGACTTTCTTTGGGTAAGATCTGATTCCATTTGAACTTTATATCATGCTGAAGAATGATATTTCTGTCTGTTTAATGTTGCATTTGTCACTGTTGAAAACGAGACCATTTTGCTTTGCCACTTCCATGAGATTAATGAGATTTGTATCGTGTTCTTCTTCTGTAGATCCATAGACGGCTACATCATCTGCAATTCCGACTGCACCTGATGTTTGTTCAAGAATGATACTCATACGCTGTTGAAATGTCTTGTGATACCGATAAGCCGAAAGGAAGTCTCTGATAGCAGTATCTTCCAAATGGAGTTCTAAATGTTGTCAGAAGTTGACTGCTGTCATCAAGGAGTATGCTCCAATAACCACTCTTTGCGTCAATTTTAGAGAAATATTTGGCTCCACTGAATTTGTGGTTGAGTTCTTCTAGTGTAGGTATTTTGTGGGGACATCATCGTACTGCTTTGTTGAGTTTGGCTGGGTCTAAACATATGCGTATTTTGCCTGAAGACTTTGTTGAAAAAACTAGGCTGGAATACCAGTCAGTGTGTTCTTCCACTTTTCTGATGACTCCTTGTTCTTCCATTTTGTCCAGTTCTGCGTTTATCTTCTCCTTTAGTAGAATATGCCATTTCCTTGGTGCATCTGTGCATGGTTCTGCATCCTCCCGTAGATGGAGTTTTGCTGGGCCTGAGAATTTCTCCATTCTGTCGAACTGTTCTGGGTAGGCACGCTTAAGGTCTTCTTTTGTGTTTATTTTCCCTACAGTTTCTTTTCCCTTCTCGTTGATTGCGCAATGTAGAGTCACAATTTCAAGGGCTGTACATGATGGTAGTCCCATAACAGGTGGGCCGGTGACATCAACAATATAGAATTTGGTATTTTGCTGGGTCTCTTTGAAGCTACAAGGAATGTTTATTGATCCAAAGCATGGTATGGTGGTTCCATTGTACACTGTTAGTGTGATTCCCTGGGGCTGGTCGATCGGTGTAGGTAGCCCCTGCCCATCTAGTTTCTGTGGGAACATTTGTTGGAATGTTTGTAGTGCAAGGGCATTCCCTTTTGCTCCTGTATCCACTTTCAGTTTCAGATTGTAGTTCTTGTCATTCCTGTTAATGTCTACTTTGACTATAACAAATGCTTGATCAGGTGGTTTGCCGTGGTTGCTGCACTTGTTGACTGAAGATATTTGTAATGACTCGAAAGTAATTGTCTCAAACTGCTCATTCATACTGTGGATTTCTCCTTTTCTGCTCCCTGATGAATGGATTTGGCGTCTATGTGAAGGGCTTCTTCCATTTGAGTAGTCATTTCTGTAGCCATTTCCTCTTCTATCTCTCCTCATCTTGAGTATTTTGTAGTCAAGGACAACTTTTTCCAGTGTCCTTGTTTGCCACAAACATCACAGATGGAATTGTGAGCTGGGCACATCTCCGGTAGTTAACGTGGATGATCACGTCAACATTTCAGGCAATGAGACTGATGACGTTTTGTGTGCATAGCATTAACAGATAATGTGTTAACTGGAGTAGCATTCGCGCCCATTGATTTGAGCTCTTGTATACTTTGCTGAGTAGCCTCGAGTGTTCGTCCAAGGCGGAGTGCGTCCTCAAGCTGGAAACCTGGTGCTTTTTCTAGCAATGCTTTCTGGTACTCTGGTACGCTGGTAGAAGCTATAATCTGTTCTATAATTCGTTCATTGAATTCATCTGTTTTGAATCCACATTTGTTAGCCTGCCTCCTGCATCTTGTCACAAACTCATTCAATGATTCCTCTTTGCTCTGGTAGAAATAATGTAGTTTTAGTTTAGCAACCCGAATGTTTTCTGCTGGTTCTAGTTGTTCCTCAAAAAGTTTCCATACATGTTTAGGATCCCTTTGTTGGTCTTCTGTCAATGTCCATGAATTAAACCTTTTCAGTCCTTCATCTCCTACTGCACGAAGTATATATGGCATCTGTTTCTCTACTTTCACATTCTTAATGATGAAATATAGTTCAACCTTTTGTTTAAACAATTTGAAATGCTCTGTTAAATCATTGGCGCCCCAGTCCATGGACGGTAATGAATCAGCCTGATCTGATCTGAAATCAAATAGTCTTTCATATTCCAACATCCACTACTGGTAAAGATTAATGCAGAAAATCTGCCCATAACTTTTAGCGAATAGCAGAAAGTGAACAGCACCCCCTGCTGAAGCTGTTGAATTATGACACTTCCAAAAAAAAAAAAAAATGATGATGTACAGGGTAAAACTAATAATGATAATAGTAATAAATATTTCATGAATCCGGAAGAGCATGGTAGCAGAGTGGTTATCAGGTCTACTTCACATCATGAACTGGTCCAACTTTATGTTTTCTGGGTCCGCAGTTTGCATGTTCTGCATTTTCTGTGGGTATTCTGGTTTCCTCCCACAGTCCAGAAACATGAATATTAGGCGAACTGGCTGTTTCAAATGATATGAGTGTGAAGGATGGCCTGCTAGTAAAGCTGCTGGATCATTGATCCTAAGGTTGGGGGTCCAAGCCCCACACTCTATAAATTGTCACTGTTCCCCTGAGTGCAGTTAACTGGGTTATCAAAGGCCGGCCATGTCTCTCACTGTCTATGGTGTGAGGTTCATGTAAAAGAACCATTGCTGACTTCCGTCAAGAGTATCTACATAGCCGTCAGCACGTTTTTGCCCAACAATAGCCGGCAAATCGTCCAGTGTGTACTCTACCCTCGCCCACAATTGGCTGGGATGGGAGCCAGCCTCGTGTGTGTGTGTGTGTGTGTGTGTGTGTGTGTGTGTGTGTGTGTGTGTGTGCGTGCTGATCTTGTGTTGGTTTGGCAAGTTGTTGGCAAGTTGTACCCCACAACTGAGGAAGTAGAATAGAGTGGTGAGTAAGTGAAAGTTTGATCTGGATCATCTCAAAAGTTTAATGGCTTCTTTCTTCTCCACAGACTCGTTTTTAGGGGGAAAAAAAAAAAGCCACTTATTTCTTTTTGATAATCTTAATAATAAGAAAACACAAATGAAGGCACACACTGAGGGTAAACATAACCTTTTTACAAAGGTAATTATTTACACTTGTGGCAGTTAATTCTTTTTTTACCTTCAAGCGACTGAGTAGGGTCATATATAACCCCGAGCATATATATTCAGGTGTTATTTTTATCATATTAATCGGAAAAAAAAGTTTCCTACCAAGACTCTGTCAATCTATCTGTCCTGCATTTGTTGATAGAATTTTGTAAGGAATGGCCAATCCGTGTGGCGAGTATAATCCAAACTTGTGCGGGTCACTTATGACCCCAGGAACATCTATGAGATTTTTTGAGATTATATCTTCAGATGGTATTGATGGTTCTTCATTCTGACAGTTGCATATTTCTGATAGTTCAGCCATATAATTATTATTTCTATTACCATATCTAAATTATCCTAGTAACTTGTCCTAGTAACTTTACTTTTGATGATTTGTTTTCACTTTTTATGCAAAGAAAAAATAAAAAAAGCAAAGAAATAAAAGGTCGCATGCATATTACAAGATGTAACAGACAAGGGTAGTGAAAATATAATATTGTTCTAGCATTGTGTGTTTTTTTTTATTTTTTCTTTATTTTTTCTTTTTTTGTAAAAAATATATCAAATTCCATACCATATTACATAAGATGATGAACAAATATATTAGAGAGTAAAATAAACATGAAGAACCCTAAAACAATCATTTATATAGAACTAGTCCTGTATAAAGTCAATGAGGTCACAAATGACTCCACTCGGTCATATTAGTCACCGAAATAGCCTGGTCGCTTGAGGGCTAAGTGATTTTTAAGAAATCCTGTGTTTACTAAAGGAGGAGAGTACAGAAGGATGCACAGTAATTATGAGAGTAACATATTTGATATACAGTATATTATTTTAGCTAATAACACATTAGTAAATGTTACAGAACTGAAAATACTTGTTGACCTTTGCTCAGGATCTTACCCTCATCAGCCAATAATGGGAGTCTGAGACTTGCGTTAACATGAGCTCACCAGGTGACTTTTTGTGATCTCCACCTGTCCAGTTTTTCTGTCCCTGTCTCTACTCCAGCCTTTCTTACCTCTGACCTCACAATAATGATCTAGATCTGTCCACAGAGCTGCTGTTCACATGTTATCAAAATCATCACATTTAATTTAACACTGATGCTTAATTAAACATGACCTGCAATATCATGCCTTGTATCTGCAGTTGTCACATGACCCAAAAAAGGTGGCTGTTTTGTATAAACAATGTGATATTAAATAAATAAACACTATCACAGCCACAGTGACTCGGTGGTCCTGGGTTTAGCTTGACTGCTTCTCTATGGAGTTTGCATGTTCTCCTCATGTTTGTGTGTCTTTCCTCTGGGTACTCCAGTTTTCCTTCCACAGTTCACAGATGCACATTAGGCTAACCTAACCGGCTGTTTAAAATTGTGGACATGTGTATACAGTGAACCCTCGTTTTTCGCGGGGGTTACGTTCCAAAAAGAACCCGTGATAGGCGAAATCCGTGAAGTAGAAACCTTTATTTATTTTTTTATTTTTTTACAATCATTATACAATTAAATGCTCTATTATACATTGAAACCAAAGAACAAACCTTTTTTATAGGCCCAAGCATTTGTTTAACAAATAAGAGTACTGTATAAACGTTTGTTTGCTTTTTACAAATAACTACTGTACTGTCAAATAATAATTTTAATCATCAATGTGAACTAATTGCGGAGATCAGCACCGCCCCATTGCGACCCGAGTAATTGGATTGAATGGGAGAAAATGAAAAATAAAAGTACAGTCGGACAAATTGTGACTCACATGTACTGTTTTTTACTACTCTTCTGACTGAGCCGCTGCATCCTGACTCCGCTCTGCAGCGTTTTCTTCTTCTGAAGCCCGAGGTGCAGGTGTGTTTTTTCGTGAGAAGAACATAGTGATAGGAGGTTGTTGACGCTCTTTTTTCTTCTGGGCAAAAAGAGACTTATACACAGACATGCCAGGTCGAAGACGTCGAAGAAGGAGAGGCGGGAGGCGTGTCCGTAGGCAGAGAGAGAAGAGGAAATGTGTGAGCCTAGGACTGAGAGTAGGGACTTTGAATGTTGGAACTATGCAAGGAAAAGATAGGGAGCTGGCTGACATGATGCAGAGGAGGAAGGTGGACATACTGTGTGTTCAGGAGACAAGGTGGAAAGGTAGAAAGACTAGAAGCTTAGGAGCAGGGTTTAAACTGTTTTATCATGGTGTGGATGGGAAGAGAAATGGAGTAGGAGTCATCTTGAAGGAGGGGTTTGTCAGGAATGTTCTAGACGTGAAAAGAGTGTCAGACAGAGTGATGAGTCTCAAGTTAGAAATTGAAGGTGTGATGGTCAATGTTGTTAGTGCTTATGCCCCACAGGCAGGATGTAAGCTAGAAGAGAAGGAGAGATTCTGGAGTGATTTAGATGAAGTGATGCAGAATACCCCCAGAGGTGAAAGAGTGGTCATTGGAGCAGACTTCAATGGACATGCTGGTGCAGGCAACAGAGGGGACGAGGAAGTGATGGGCAGGTTTGGTATCCAGGACAGGAACACAGAAGGACAGATGTTGATCGATTTTGCAAAAAGGATGGAAATGGCTGTGGTGAATACTTTCTTCAAGAAGAAACAGAAGCATAGGGTGACTTATGAAAGCGGAGGTAAGAGCACACAGGTAGACTACATCTTGTGCAGGCGATGTAATTTGAAGGAAGTCAGTGACTGCAAAGTAGTAGTTGGTGAGAGTGTTGCCAAACAGCATAGGATGGTGGTGTGCAGGATGACACTGATGGTGAGAAAAGTGAAAAAGGCAAAGGCAGAGCAGAAGACAAAGTGGTGGAAGCTGAAAAGGAAGAGTGTCGTGTTGTCTTCAAGGAGGAGTTGAAACAGGCTTTGGGTAGTCAGGAAGTGCTTCCAGAGGACTGGACAACCACAGCCAATGTGATCAGGGAGACCGGTAGGAGAGTACTTGGTGTGTCCTCTGGAAGGAAAGTAGATAAGGAAACTTGGTGGTGGAATGAGGAAGTACAGGAGTGTGTACAAAAGAAGAGGTTAGCCAAGAAGAAGTGGGACATTGACAGGACCGAAGAGAGTAAACAGGAGTACAGGGAGACACAGCGTAAGGCGAAGGTAGCAGTGTCAAAGGCCAAACAGAGGGCGTATGATGACTTGTATGATAGGTTGAACAGTAAGGAGGAGAAAATGATCTATACAGGTTAGCACAGCAGAGAAATAGAGATGGGAAAGACATGCAGCAAGTTAGAGTGATAAAGGACAGAGAGGGAAATGTATTGACTGATGACAGAAGTGTGCTGGGAAGATGGAAAGAGTACTTTGAACAGCTGATGAATGAAGAAAATGAGAGAGAAAAAGAGTAGAAGGGGTGACCGTTGAGGAGCAGGAAGTAGCAAAGATTAGTAAGGGAGAAGTGAGGAGGGCATTGAAGAGGATGAAGAGTGGAAAGGCAGTTGGCCCTGATGACATACCAGTTGAGGTATGGAAGTGTCTAGGTGAGGTAGCAGTAGATTTTCTGACAAGAATATTCAACAAGGTCTTAGAAAGTGAGCAGATGCCAGAGGAATGGAGGAGAAGTGTGCTTGTGCCCATTTTTAAGAACAAGGGAGATGTACAGAGTTGTGGCAACTACAGAGGGATAAAGTTGATGAGCCATACAATGAAGCTATGGGAAAGAATAGTGGAAGCAAGACTAAAGGCAGAGGTCAGCATTTGTGAACAACAGTTTGGTTTCATGCCCAGAAAGAGCACCACAGATGCAGTGTTTGCTTTGAGGATGTTAATAGAGAAGTACAGAGAAGGTCAGAGGAGCTGCATTGTGCCTTTGTGGATCTGGAGAAAGCCTATGACAGGGTGCCGAGAGAAGAACTGTGGTATTGTATGAGGAAGTCTGGAGTGACAGAGAAGTATGTTAGAGTGGTGCAGGACATGTATGAGAGATGTAAGACAGTGGTGAGGTGTGCTGTTGGTGTGACAGAAGAGTTCAAGGTGGAGGTGGGACTGCATCAAGGGTCAGCTCTCAGCCCCTTCTTGTTTGCTATGGTGATGGACAGGCTAACAGACGAGGTTAGACAAGAATCTCCATGGACTATGATGTTTGCAGATGACATCGTGATCTGTAGTGAGAGCAGAGACCAAGTGGAGGAAAATCTAGAGAGGTGGAGGTATGCCCTGGAAAGGATGGGATTGAAGGTTAGTCTTAGTAAGACAGAATACATGTGTGTGAACGACAAGGACCCAAGAGGAACTTTGAGGTTACAGGGGGCAGAGATAAAGAAGGTGGAGGATTTTAAGTACTTAGGCTCAACAATCCAGAGCAATGGAGAGTGGGGAAAAGAGGTGAAGAAGCGCATGCAGGCAGGTTGGAATGGATGGAGAAAAGTGTCCGGTGTGATGTGTGATAGGAGAGTATCGGCAAGAATGAAGGGAAAAGTGTACAAGACGGTGGTGAGGCCAGCAATGTTGTATGGTTTAGAGACAGTGGCCCTGGGGAAAGGACATGAGTCAGAGTTGGAGGTAGCAGAGATGAAAATGTTGAGGTTCTCTTTGGGAGTAACGAGGATGGGTAGGATCAGAAATGAGTACATCAGAGGGACAGCACATGTTAGATGTTTTGGAGACAAAGTCAGAGAGGCTAGATTGAGATGGTTTGGACATGTACAGAGGAGGGATAGTGAGTATATTGGTCGTAGGATGCTGAGGTTGGAACTACCAGGCAAAAGGCCCAGAGGAAGACCAAAGAGAAGATTTATGGATGCGGTGAAGGCGGACATGAAGGTCGTTGGAGTAAGAGTAGAAGATGCAGAGGACAGGGAGAGATGGAGGCAGATCATTTGCTGTGGCGACCCCTGAAGGGAACAGCCGAAAGGAAAAGAAGAAGAAGAAGAAGAAGAAGAAGATGCCACCATCGATTATGTTGGAGAACTGTAATGAACGGCTCATCAAAGGGTCCCAATCGTGAGCTGCTCGCTGAAGTTCAGTGGCCATTCTCAGAATGGTTGCTAAGCGATTAAGTGTTAGTCCATCCTCCTCATCTTTATCCACACTTGTGTCCTCTTCTTCCTTTTCTCTTTCATCATCACTTGGTGGCTTTGTCATTTGGGCCAGGTCTGCATCGGTTAGCGGGCGTGCTTCAGCATCAATCAGTGCATTAATGTCATGCGAAGTCATGTCATTAAAGCCGTCTCCTCCAAGCTGTTTTGCGAGAGTCACCACAGTATCTATGACAGAGTGATGGATCTCGTCGAGCGAGCCCCCGGTTGGGTTTTGCACTGCCTCTGGCCACAGTTTTTTCCAGCAGGCATTCAAAGTTTCACTTTTCATCTCTTGAATGGCCCTCTGAATATTTTGGAGACATGATGCGATGGTGTATCCACGCCAGTAGTCCTTTAGTGAGAAGTCTTGATCCGAGTCCATAGCGTCAACAAGATGTTGCAGGGTGTTGCGTGTATAGAGAGCCTTGAAAGCACGGATGATGCCTTGGTCCATGGGCTGAATCAGGGATGTAGTGTTTGGCGGCAGAAATTCGATTTGCATACCATCATATACCAAATCATCGGCGTGACCTCCAGCGTTGTCAACGAGCAGAAGCACTTTAAAGTCTAGTCCCTTTCCTCTCAAATAACACTTGACCTCCGGGATGAAACAGTTTTTGAACCAATCCATATTGAGCGCTTTTGTCATCCAAGCCTTTGCGTTGTGCATCCAGTAAACGGGCAAATCATCCTTTTTTTTGTTTTTCAGTGCTCTGGGATTTTTAGACCTATAAATGAGCCCAGGCTTAATCATAAAACCTGCAGCATTTCCACACATAACCAGAGTCACACGATCTTTTTGGGCTTTAAATCCTGGGGCTTTGGCTTCTTCCTGCATGATGAAGGTGCGGGAGGGCATCCGTTTCCAAAATAAGCCAGTCTCATCCATATTAAAAACTTGTTCAGGCATATATCCCCCTTCCTCAATGATCGCTTTAAATGTATTGTTCACGAACGCTTCTGCTTCAGCGGTATTTGCAGAGGCGATCTCTCCGTGCAGAGAAACATTTTTAAGTCCAAAGCGTTTCTTAAATTTTTCAAACCAGCCCTTGCTTGCATTAAATGTGCTTGGTACTGCGTGAACAGCACTTGATGATGGCCCGGTATCTGCATCCTCCTCCTCTTCCCTGTCACTGTCGCCGTCAGCAAAGGCTTGATACAGTGTTCTAGCTTTTGTGCAGATAACATTCGTATCCAGCGTAATGTTTTTTTCTGCAGTCATTAATCCACAAAGCTAATGCAGACTCCATCCTTACCATGGTCTTGTTGCGAACAGTTGCAACCCTTTTTGCATCTTTATTAAAACTTATTGCTGCTGTAGTCCTTATGTTATTTTCCTCCTTCTTTATAGAACGAACGGAAGATTCATTAATTCCGTAATGCCGACCTGTAGCCGCATAGCTTTTACCTTCCTTTAGCATGTCCAGAAGTTGAACTTTTTCTGCAATAGTTAGCATCTTCCTCTGCCTTTTAGGCCCGACCGCAGGTGCTTTTGTCGGTGCAGAACGTTTTGTCGACATAATGGGTTTTAGGGAGACTTGAAATTGCAAGAGGATTTGCACGTAGGGAACATAAACGGCAAGCTGTTTTACGTACGTGTACGTATTAAACCGCAAGCTTATTGACTAACACGTAGAGAAGAAGCAGAGAGACTGTTTAGCCAATCAGAATGCAGAACACAATGCACTATGCAAATCCGTGAAGTAGCGAGACCGTGAAAAGTGAACCGCGTTATAGCGAGGGTTCACTGTAATTGGTTTTGTGTGTGTGTGTGTGTGTGTGTGTGTGTGTGTGTGTGTGTGTGTGTGTGTGTGACCCCGAGATAGTCTGGTGAACTGTTCATGGTGTACACCATCATTGTAGCTTTCTATACTTTTCCTACATTATCCAGTATCCATTGCACCATATTCAGTCACATGACCTATATACATGATTGCCACATGCCTGGCACACCTGGCTCTTAGCCAACTTATGAACTTTGCATTCCAAAACCTTGTTTGCTTGACTTGTATCTCATCCATGCATTGAAGTCCCTCCCACTGAGAAACAGTGTGAGTAGCCTGGAATCAAGAAAATGTGTTTTCAGAGATATTAAAGCATCCTGTTGACCAATGTCCACTTCTGATGATGCAGCACATCTGACCTGCGTTGTGAAAAGAAAAAAAAAATGATATATGAAGCGGCTAGCTTTTTCTAAGCTGGACATGCAGCTCTTCCAGGAATGCTGCTCTCATGTATCTCATGTATCGATCCTTGCTAATAACTCCACATCCCTCAATCCTTGATGCAACAGTGAGAGACCTGAGATGGGAGCAAAGACGGTGAATCAGAAACTCTTTAAATTCAACCGAGGTTGAGGAACAAGGACATGATGAATGTGACCATCACAGCATTGTGGGCAATAAGTCGGAAATTATTGTCATGGAGTTCTTGGTACCATTTTGTAGCTGAAATCCTGTTTGGATCATCAGTTCACCCCCCAGCCTTTATCGGCCTGGATTAGATCATTAACCCTTAAGCGACCAAGCTAATGTATTTCGGTAACTAATATGACCGAGTGGGATCATTTAAGACCTCATTGACTTTATATCGGAATACTATATTTCTCTATAAATGGTTGTTTTAGGGTTCTCCATATTTATTTCACTCTCTAATATATTTGCCCATCATCTTATGTAAAAGGTATGGATTTTGATATATTTTTTACAAAAAATCAAAAACACACAATGATAGAACAATATTACATTTATTTACTTATTTTATATTACGACTTCAGAAGAAGCACACTAACACACACACACACACACACACACACACAATCACTAGTGAACATCCAGGGACAGAACATTGAGATAGTGAACAGTTTCAAATACCTGGGCGTTCACCTTAACAATAAACTGGACTGGTCCCACAACACCAACACCCGGTACAAGAAAGGCCAGAGTCGCCTCCACCTTCTGAGGAGACTCAGGTCCTTTGGAGTATGCAGACCTCTGCTCAGGACATTTTATGACTCTGTGGTAGCCTCTGCAATCCTCTACGCTGCTATCTGCTGGGCCCCGGGCAGCACAGAGCGGGACAGAAAGAGACTGAACAAGCTGGTCAGGAGGGCCAGCTCTGTCCTCGGCTGCCCACTGGACTCTGTGGAGGAGGTGAGTGAGAGGAGGATGGTAGCAAAGCTCACATCCATCCTGGTCAACAGCTCTCACCCACTGCACCAGACTGTAGAGAAGCCGAGTAGCTCCTTCAGTGGACGACTGAGACATCCTCAGTGCAGGAAGGAGCGCTACCGCAGTAAAACCCCGTGCACTTTAATCAACCACATCTACCCCACTGACTGTGAACCATATCAACCCATCTACTCTGCCCTCAGATACATTACACTTTAATATAGGCCAGTCTATAAAGTCGTTCCCTTCTTTTATTTTATTGTTTATTAATTTATACTATTTATGTATCTATTTATTTATTTACTTATATAATATATATGTATGTGTGTATGTTTGTATATGTATCTATTTTTGCACCCCCTACTGATGGTACCTCAAGAGCCTGTAACAGTGAATTTCTCCATTGTGAGATTAATAAAGCTGTATCTTATCTTATCTTATCTTATCTTAAAACCCTCGTCTGTTAATCTTGTAATATGCATGTTATCTTTTTATTTATTTGCATTTTTTCATTGCATCAAAAATGAAGCTACTTTGCATAGCATAGGCCTCCGTCAGTCCCGAAGGACTATGGCTACGCTCTGGCCAGTATCCCGACTGGTGATACTCCCCAGTGTGCAGAGCCTGGGTAGGGAGTAATGAGGGACAGGCTGTTACCCAAGCAGCAAGTCCCCCCCTGTCTCGGCGCCACCGGAAGGATCCAATGGAAGGGCAAGTGCCGATACGACTGGGTTCCAGTGCCGCTGCAGGAGAGAAACTCCGGTCAATTTAGAGCGGCCAATTAACCTACAGTGCACGTCTTTGGATTGCGGGGGAAACCGGAGCACCCGGAGGAAACCCGCACAAGCACGGGGAGAACATGCAAACTCCACACAGAAACGCCCAGGCCGGGAATCGAACTTGATTCGGTTCGAACTTGATACGGCCTTCTTGCTGTGAGGCGGACGTGCTAACCACTACGCCACCGTGCCGCCAGCTACTTTGCATAAAATATGTATTACAGTGTGGTAGGATAATTTCGATATGGTAATAGAAGTAACAATGATATGGCTGAACTATCTGAGACATGTAATTGTCACAATGAAGAACCATCAACACCATCTGAAGATCTTCTTCTTCTATCCTTTCGGCTTTTTCCCTTTCTCAGGGGTCACCACAGCGAATCATCTGATTCGCACATTTGATTTGGTATAAGTTTTTACGTCGGATGCCCTTCCTGACACAACCATCTGAAGATATAATCTCAAAAATGTCATAGATGACTCCAGGAAGATCAGATTGGTCGATCCTCACAAAATTATATCAACAGATGCAGGACAAATAGATCGACAGATTCTTGGTAGGAAGTCAGGGAGGCTAGATTGAGATGGTTTGGACATGTACAGAGGAGGGATAGTGAGTATATTGGTAGTAGGATGCTGAGGTTGGAACTACCAGGCAGAAGGCCTAGAGGAAGACCAAAGAGAAGATTCATGGATGTGTTGAAGGAGGACATGAAGGTAGTTGGAGTAATAGTAGAAGATGAAGAGGATAGGGATATATGGAGGCAGATAATTCGCTGTGGTGATCCCTGAAGGGAGCAGACGAAAGAAAAATAATAAGAAAGAAGAAGAGACCATTAGTTATTTTGCCAATCCACTTCATCCCATTTGTGTTGTGGAGATGATGTGGAATGTCTATCACATGGTGAACACACAATTATTCACTCTCACACCACGTGGCATTTAGGAACAGCCACCATTACCTAATGTGCAGGAACTGTTGGAGTAAATCAGAGAACCCATAGAAAAACCTATGGAAACACAAAGAGAACATCCATACTCCACAACGAAATACCCCTGCCAAGCCCGGAACCTGACCCAAGGAGCTTCTCGCTGTGAGGTGAATGCCCTTGTCATTATGTCACCATGCATTATGTCCCCTGTATATATCAGTGAGTGATATTTATGAAATATCAGGTGAGAGTGAATGGATGCTGATATTCAATAAAACAGCAAGACCTTGACAGGAATATTGCTTTTATGTGACAGAAATTCATAGCCAATTGGTGACATTTCAGACACAATATGATCTGTTCATTTTTGCTGCAATAGTGGAAATAGATTCAAAGAACGACACACTACCCCTTTTTTTTCACTTGAGAAACTCATGTTCCTTCTTCCCTTTCATCTTCATTTGATATCTTTGATGTCATTAAAAGTTGTATTTCTGCAAGACAGTCATCAGCCCTGACATCAGAAACAGCACGGACACTGACAGGTAAAGTGAAGAACATTGATTATCTCTTTATAGTAGCACCTGCCAAGGCGTGGCATGTATTATACAGAAAGAGACCAGTATGATCTTGAAGCTGATGTATTGTAAGCAGGAATAATATGCAAAATATGCGGGAACAGCCGAAAGGAAAAGAAAAAGTGAACTGATAAGAGCAACATGGGTGTCTAAAGTTTATTGATACCAGTGAGATGCAACGACTGGTTGCTGTGTATGGGGCTACCTTGTTGACACCAGTACGGTGATGTTAATGTCATGGCTGATTGGCACATATCATTTGTCATGTCATATCAACAGTGCTACTGTAGTGTGGCATATAACATAGTATGGCAATAAAAGAAATTTATTTTATTTATTTTTTTTCCTTTATATCCTTGATGGCAAAGATATAGAATTGTTGCTCTACTAGTGAAACAGTGAGAATGAGGATTCATTTCACACGTAAACTGACTACTAACCTTAACCCTATCAAGTGGTTGATATGTGTTGAAGAATAATTTATGGATTGGTTCAACTTTCGCATCATAAAAAAAAAAATAAATTGTGAGGGTGGCAGTGGTGGGCTGGTGGTAAAAGGTGCTGGATTGCAGATCATAGGGTTGGGGGTCCAAGTCCCACTCTCTGCAAGGTTGTCACTGTGCCCCCAAGTGCAGCTAACTGGGTTATCAACGGCCGGCCATGTCTCTCACTGTCTATGGTAAGTGGCAGTAAAAGAACTGTTGCTGACTTTCATCTAGAGTAGCTGCAAAGCCGTCAGCATGTTTCTGCCCCTTGCGAAAGGGTTACGTCAGGAAGGGCCTTTCAGGGGTCTCCACAGTGAATCTGATAAAAGGGAATAGCCGAAAGGAAAAGAAGAAGAAATTCATGATTCATGAGGAAATAACTGTGTATGGAAATCAGAATGAGGAAATGAGGGGCGCGAATGAGGAAAAAGGGACGTTACGTCAGTTCAACCAATCAGGAGGAAGGAGGTTAGCCATTGGCTGAATTTGAATCACGTTCCGGTTGTTCGGCAGTCAGCGAATATTCACACCGTGGGTGCAAAACTGCGAATAGTCAAGGGCATACTGTATAGGCAGGCATGTGAATGCTACACACTGACACCAGCATTTGCAATCTTTGGACATGGTGTTGGGAAATGGTAGAAAATTAGAGTAACTGTAAAAAAAAAAATAAATAAATAAAAAAAAAAAAAAAAAAAAAAAACATGGACACAGTTAATGTGACACTGTAATCAGTGTACTCTAGTTTATAATCCATGAGCCTTTGTTTTCAGAAGACATGTCAAACAAACCCTGAATATGTTAAATAATAACCTGCAAGGGCTGCACAGTGGCTAAGCATGTCTGTTTCAAAACAAAAGGGTCCTGGGTTTGATTCCAGAGCTAAGTAAGAGTCACTTCTATGTGGAGTTTGCATGTTCTCTCTGTGCTTGCATGGGTTTCCTCCGGGTTCTCCAGTTGCACAGCGGCTCTTTCAAATTGCCCCTAAGTGTGACTATGAGTTCATCAGTTCATTTTCTGTACCCGCTTAGTCCTAATTAGGGTCACGGGGAGGCTGGCACCTACTCAGCCCCCTCCGGGTGAGGGCAGAGTACACCCTGGACAGCTCGTCAGGCCATCACAGGGCAGAAACAAGCTGACGGCTTTGCAGCTACTCTTGTCGAAAGTCAGCAATGGTTCTTTTACATGAAACTCTCATCTCAGACAGTGAGAGATATGGCCGGCCTTTGATAACCCGGTTCGCTGCACTGGGGGGGGGGGGGGGGGGGGGGGCAGTGACAACCTTGTTGAGAGTGGGACTTGAACCCACAACCTTTGGATCAGTGGTCGAGCACCTATACCACTAGGCCACCACTGCCCTGTGATTGTGAGTCAGAATTGTTGTTTGTGTTTGGACTCTGTCATACTATTGTAAACTGTGCAGGGTGTTATGGTCTGTGTTTGGGGGGACTTTGAATGTGGCGGCTCTTCTAACTCTGTTTCTCCCCAGCGCTGCAGACTCCTCTGCCTCCTGTCTTTTCCCCAGGGCCACTGTTTCTAAACCATACAACATCGTTGGCCTCAACACCGTCTTGTACACTTTTCCTTTCATTCTTGCCGATACCTTCCTATCACACATCACACCGAACAATTTCCTCCCACCATTCCAACCAGCCTGCACACTCTTATTCACCTCTATTCCACACTCTCCATTGCTATGGATTGTTGAGCCTAAGTACTTAAAATCCTCCACCTTCTTTATCTCTGCTCCCTGTAATCTCACTGTTCCTCTTGTGTCTGTCTCGTTCACCCACACACACACACACACACACACACACACACACACACACACACACACACACACACACACACACACACACACACACATATTCTGTCTCACTGAGGCTAACCTTCATTCCCCTCCTTTTCAAGGGCATACTTTCACCTCTCTAGATTTTCCAGCACTTCAGTTCTCTGCTCTCACTACAGATCCCAATTCCATCCGCAAACATCATAGTCCATGGGGAATCTTGTCTCACCTCGTCTGTATCCTGTCCATCACCATAGCAAACAAGAAGGGGCTCAGAGCTGACCCTTGATGCAGTCCCACCTCCACCTTGAACTCTTCTGTCACACCGACAGCACACCTCACCACTGTTTTACATCTCTCATACATGTCCTGCACCACTCTAACATACTTCTCTGCCACTCCAGACTTTCTCATGCAATACCACAGTTCCTCTCTCGGGAACCCTGTCATATGCTTTCTCCAGATCCACAAAGGCACAATGCAGTTCCCTCTGACCTTCTGGTGTTGAGGCCAGCGATATTGTATGGTTTAGAAACAGTGGCCCTGGGGAAAAGACAGGAGGCTGAGCTGGAAGTAGCAGAGATGAAAATGTTGAGGTTCTCTTTGGGAGTAACGAGGATGGACAGGATCAGGAATGAGTACATCAGAGGGTCAGCACATGTCAGAAGTTTTGGAGACAAAGTCAGAGAGGCTAGATTGAGATGGTTTGGACATGTACAGAGGAGGGATAGTGAATATATTGGTAGTAGGATGCTGAGGTTTGAATTACCAGGCAGAAGGCCTAGAGGAAGACCAAAGAGAAGATTTATGGATGTGGTGAAGGAGGACATGAACGTAGTTGGAGTTAGAGCACAAGCTGCAGAGGACAGGGTGAAATGGAGGCAGATGATTTGCTGTGGCGACCTCTGAAGGGAAAAGCCGAAAGGAAAAGAAAAGGAAAAAGAAGACTATGTGTACTGATATGCCGTGAATATTGTCATTCACAACTAATTTGCATAAGGACCCCCCCCCCCCCCCCCCAGATTTCCATATCAGATGAACATTTTTTTCTTATGTCTGCTCATGGCTATGCTGAAAATGAAAAGATTGTGCTGCATAAGCTTAAAATGTTACTTGTCTTTATTGTATGGCAATGTGTGAACATTTTATTGCTCCCATCACATTTAGAAAACTTGGCAGTGCGTAATCCTCATCAACGTCATGTTTTTCACTACTGTCGTCAGGAAAACAATTTGCTACTGAATAAATTAAATGAAGGGATAAAAAACATTTTTTAATTCGATGCATTTTTCAGTGAGAATTACCACACATTTTCCAATTTCATTCTGACATGTGCAGGTAGCTAAAACCACCAAAACCAAACCCATTGTTCTCAAAAAAAAAAAAAAAAAAAAAAGATTTGTGTCTTAAAAACACACTTTGCACTAGGCCAAGTTTCACATTTTCCAGCAATGGACCTTCAGAATCAACCATTACGTGTTCCTTTTATGATTTTTCTCTACATTTGCTTTGTACCATCTATCTTCAATTTCTTTGACAATGATGCAGATATTAGGACCAATACTCTCTTCGAAAGTTCCTTCTAGTCAATTACCTGTAATTACACTTTTGGGGCATGTGCATGCTTTGGAATATTTAAGAATTCACTGCATGAACTTTGTACATGGTGGCACGGTAGCGTAGTTGTTAGCACATCGGCCTCACAGCAAGAAGTCTTGGGTTCAATTCCCAGCCTCGTCGTTTCTGTATAGAGTTTGTATGTTCTCCCTGATCTTGCGTGGGTTTCCTCCAACAGTCCAAAAAAACATGCACAGTAGGTTAATTGGCTGTTCCAAATCTCCCCAAGGTGTGAGTGTTGTCCAGGGTGTACCCCACCCTCACCGTGAGTTGGCTAAGATGGGCGCCAGTCTCCCCGTGAACCTAATTAGGAGTAAGTGGTTCAGAAAATGAAAGAACTGTAGTGGTGCACTATGTCATTCCATGCATGTTGGTATAGAATGTGCACCTCACAGCAAGAATGTCCTGGCCTTGATTTTGCATGTTCTGCACATGCTTATTTGAGTTTCCTCCTGCTGCTCTGATCTTCTCCTACAGTTGAAATACAGTAGGGCCAATAAGTATTGGGCCACATAAAATGTGCAAGTTCACCCATTTAAAAAGATAAGAGAGGTTTGTAATGTTCATCATAGGTACACATTAAGCTTGAGAGACAGAATGTAAAAAAAAAAAAAAAAAAAAAAAAAAAAAAATCCAGGAAATCACATTGTGTGGTTGTTAAACAATTTATTTGTGAAAATGGGAGGCCAATAAGTATTGGGCCGCCTGCAAAAGTTACTTTTGATACTTAGTAATGTAGCCTTGGTTGGCAATGACAGAGGTCAAATGGTTCCTGTAGTTCTTGACCAGGTCTACACACACTTTAGTTGGTATTTTGTTCCACTCCTCTGCACAGATCTTCTCTAGAGCTGTGATGTT
>CM045731.1:9910000-9912500 GCA_024760905.1 Plotosus lineatus | reverse complement strand
TTGTGGATTTTAAAATTCACGTCAATAGGTTTTGTGACTTGCATTTGTGGCGGAAGTCAGTTGCTGTAGTATGTCGGATGTCAGTAAGCATCAAACTTTGGAAGGCTCCCATTTGTCGCTTTTCTTTGCTAACAAAAATCAAATAATTTAAAAGCAAAATGACAACTTTGCAGCCTTCTCACAACATTTGCAGACCGTTTGAGTAGAGTCTGGGACTATTTCACCTTCAGACCCCATTTGCAACATTTGCAGAATCATGTTGGAATTTTTTGCGATGAGTTCACAAACCAGATGAATGAAATGTGGTGGCGTGAATGTCACGCAACAGATTTGAGATATAAAAGTGACGGCAACAAATTGCCACATCAGTGATTTTTATGTAACACTTCTCGTGTGATCACCCCCTAATTACTATACCCCCATGCCATCCTAAATTATTTATTTATTTATTTATTTATTTGTCTGTCTGATACAAATCCTATAGCCTTCCTCTCATTCTTTGAAAACGCTTTGACTGCAAACATGTACTAAAAGTAAGTGTTGTGTCATAGTTGCATAGTCAGCCAGTCATGTGGAGGAAGGGAGGTGAAGCTCACACCTTCACTGCCACGCGTTTTTCCTGCTGGTTTGGGTCACTGATTTGAACTTCAAAAAGTTTTGCGCTGCACTGTATATAGAGATTGTTGTAAAGCAGAGCCTGTACCTATCTGTCGTGGTGAAGAGGGAGTTGAGCCGCAAGGCAAAGCTCTCAATTTACCAGTCGATCTACGTTCCAACCCTCACCTATGGTCACGAGCTTTGGGTAGTGACCGAAAGAACAAGATTGTAGATTACAAGTGGCTGAAATGAGCTTCCTTCACTGGGTGGTGGAGTTCTCCCTTCTGGAGCTCGGAGTAGAACTGCTGCTTCTCTGCGTTGAGAGGATCAGTTGAGTTGGCTCGGGCATCTGGTCAGAATGCCTCCTGAATGATTTTCTGCTGTGGGGTTTTGGGCATGTCCAACCGAGAAGAGACCACGGAGTCGACCTAGAACATGCTGGCGGGACTATGTCTCTTGGCTTGTCTGGGAACGCCTCGGTGCCCTTCCCCAGAAGAGCTGGAGGAAGTGGCTGGGGAGAGGGACGTCTGGACCTCATTGCTTAGGTTGCTGTCCCTACGACCTGACCCGGAAGAAGCGGAGATAATGATGATGATGATGATGATGATGATGATGATATACAGTATATATATATATATATATATATATATATATATACTGATATTTCACTTCATACATTTTCACTCATTGTTTCTTTGACCTCTAGAAAAGTCCGTTTTATATTCACTTCAGATATTTGGATCTCCATCATCTTGTTTTCCATTTCTTTCGCTGTGATTTGATTGTTTGCCATTTTGCTTTTCATATCCTTCCCATATTATGTGACTGGCTTACAAATTGCCAGCTACACACTAATGAATGTAATGTGCCACAGTGAGTCGTGCATGCTGATGATCCTGCCACATCTGTAGCTCTCTGATGACTTGATGGCGTAAATCTGATGTTGATGTAACTCCCACAATGACCTTTAGTTCTAGCTTTATAGCATTAGAGTTAAAAACATTTCAGAGTGATGCTGATTCATATGTAGAAAAATATTGAAGAATATGAAATTGTGGAGGAAGACTTCGGAGGGAGGCACGGCTTAATCCAACATCAGGCTCAGGCTGAATTCATATCCACACTTATAAAACAACACAGCAGGTACCAGCCCATTTCAGACTCTCTGCGTTCACAGCTTAGGGATCAAGTTCATGATCTGTGTTGCATGTATCTGGCCTTTTTGTGTGTGTGAGAGACTCCTCTTAATTGGCCTCGCTCTCTTGTTCATCGCCGTTAGGATCTAAACCATTCTGTGTGCATTTCATTATGTTCCCCATTAATATTCCTGATGAATACACACAAATAATTACTTATTATTATTATTATTATTATTATTATTATTATTATTATTATTATTATTATTATTATTATTATTATCATTATGATTATGATTATTATTATTATTATTATTATTATTATTATTATTATGATTCTTTTTATTATTATTATTATTATTATTATTATTATTATTATTATTATCATTATGATTATTATTATTTTTATTATTATTATTATTATTATTATTATTATTATTATTATTATTGTATAGGCTATACACCAAGGTGCAGCATGGTAGTGCAGTAGATATCACGTCCACCTCAGAGAAAGGTGGGTTGAATTCCCAGGAGTTTCCGTGTGGAATTTGCTAAATTTTCTTCTGGGAACTCCGGTTTCCTCCCACAGTTCAAAATCATACACATTACGCCAACTGGCTGTTCCAAATTGTCCGTAAATGTGAGCATGAGTATGAATGGTGTGTGTGTGTGTGTGTGTGTGTGTGTGTGTGTGTGTGTGTGTGTGTGTGTGTGTGTGTGTGTGTGTGTGTGTGTTGGCCCTGCAGTAATCTGGAGAGCTTCTCAGG
>CM045731.1:9885000-9905000 GCA_024760905.1 Plotosus lineatus | reverse complement strand
CAAATCTGTGCTGCAGGAAATTTGGTGTGCTCAGTAGTTGAATTGTGACTTGTGATGGTACGTCGTGTGATTTCTTTCTTAATGTTTTAATCCCTACTATGTTGAGTTAAAAAAAAAAAGAAAGTGGTCGGACGAATATGTACAACATGGATTCACATATATAACGGAACGTGATATTAGTCGGCGTCCTATCTGCATAATTTGCAAAGTAGGATCAACCCTGTGCTGACTGACGTGTACGTACATGTATCTTCTTCTTCTTCTTCTTCTTTTCCTTTCGGATTTTCCCTTCAGGGGTCGCCACAGCGAATCATCTGCCTCCATCTCACCCTATCCTTTGCATCTTCTTCTCTTACACCAACGACCTTCATGTCCTCCTTTACCACATCCATGAATCGTCGCTTTGGTCTTCCCCTAGGCCTTCTGCCTGGTAGTTCCAGCCTCAGCATCCTATTACCAATATACTCACTATCCCTCCTCTGTACATGTCCAAACCATCTCAATCTAGCCTCTCTGACTTTGTCTCCAAAACGTCTTACATGTGCTGTCCCTCTGATGTGCTCATTCCTGATCCTATCCATCCTCGTTACTCCCAAAGAGAACCTCAACATTTTCATCTCTGCTACCTCCAACTCTGACTCCTGTCTTTTCCCCAGGGCCACTGTCTCTAAACCATACAACATCGCTGGCCTCATCACCATCTTGTACACTTTTCCTTTCATTCTTACCGATACTCTCCTATCACACATCACACCGGACACTTTTCTCCAACCATTCCAACCTGCCTGCACACGCTTCTTCACCTCTTTTCCACACTCTCCATTGCTCTGGATTGTTGAGCCTAAGCACTTAAAATCCTCCACCTTCTTTATCTCTGCTCCCTGTAACCTCACCGTTCCTCTTGGGTCCTTGTCATTCACACACATGTATTCTGTCTTACTGAGGCTAATCTTCATTCCCCTCCTTTCCAGGGCATACCTCCACCTCTCTAGATTTTCCTGCACTTGTTCTCTGCTCTCACTACAGATCACAATGTCATCTGCAAACATCATAGTCCATGGGGAATCTTGTCTAACCTCGTCTGTCAGCCTGTCCATCACCATAGCAAACAAGAAGGGGCTCAGAGCTGACCCTTGATGCAGTCCCACCTCCACCTTGAACTCTTGTGTCACACCGACAGCACACCTCACCACTGTCTTACATCTCTCATACATATGTGTACGTACATGTATATGTACATATAATGTCAATAAATACATATTCAATACTATAAATGTTTATAATAATGATTAAACATTCAAAATTAATGCATAAGATGTAAATAAAACAAATACACACACATACAGACGCACGCACGTGCACGCACTCAGATGCGCACCTCACATAAAAGTGTAAGTAGTTGTGATGCGGGAGTTCATGCATTGTGTTCAAAGAACAAAACCAATAGAGTGATGTTAATGCATTTGAATTTGAAAAAAATCATATTTTATTTTTCACTAAAGAAGGGTTCTGTGCATACAACGCATATGAAACTGGTGGGGTTCAGAACCGCCAACAAGGTTAAGAACCACTGTTGTAAAAGAACCATTGTTGACTTTTGACAAGAGGAGCTGCATAGCCATCAGCGTATTTCTGCTTTGAGATGGCCTGGCGAGCTGTCCAGGGTGTACTCTGGAGTCGGCTGGGATGGGTGCCAGGATTAAATTGTTACAGATGATGGTGAGCAACCGTGTTTCGTTTATTTGTTTCTTTGTTTGTTTGTTTGTTTATTCTTGTTTTTGTTATTGTTCTTTCGACTGAAAACATATTTTGGGGGAAAAAGAACATTTGCCTCACAGCATGAAGGTCCTGGGTTCGAATCCCATGGTTGTCACTGTGTGCAGTTTGCATGTTCCCCTTGTGCAGTTTCTTACAAATACTCCAGTTTTCTCCATCAGTCCAAAGACATGCACATCAGCCAAACCTCATTTATATGTGTGTGTGTGTGTGTGTGTGTGTGTGTGTGTGTGTTAGGGGCGTGTATATAAATGTGACTGTGTAAACGATGTATATAATTAGATTCAGAGTGGGCTGTAACTAGTGTCACATGGTATGACTCAGCTGTAAGGGAGTCTGGAAACTTCGAGATGGACCTGGTTGCACATGCGCCCTGGTGGCGGGTCAGGTGATTCAGAAAACTTCGAGAATGGAACTTTCTGGAACTTTGTAGAGGTTATATTAAGGACCTGGTGCCGACTCGCTCCAGCCTCTTGCCGTCTTGTGCAGCCTCTTCCAGTCTCTTCAGGTTTCTTCGGCGCACAGTTCCTCGATGGAAACTCATCGTGGCGGCTCATCTCATCCAAGGCGGATCATAGAAACTTTACCCAAGTTTTGTCATTTGGGACTTCATCACCAAAGTCCATCGTCCACGTTCACCCACAGCCAACACGAGGATTTTAATCATTTGTTTCTGTCTAACACGGGATTATTAGCCTTTCCCTGCCAGCGAGCGCTCCGCTTCTAAATTGACCATGCTGCAGGTGTGTGGTGACGATGGGACCCTTTGTTTAATTTGTATTTTGGTTGAGCTTTAAGATGTAGGTATTATTTTGCCTTGCCTTGTTTATATTATTAAATTGTATATAGTTTAGGTCGTGGTTTGTTGTGCTTTACTGGTTTCACGGGGCAATTTACTTCGAAATTCCATACGTGACAAAATTGGGGGCTCGTCCAATAGAATCCATTTGGTATACATAACAGTGTGTGTGTGTGTGTGTGTGTGTGTGTGTGTGTGTGTGTGTGTGTGTGTGTGTGTGTGTGTGTGTGTGTGTGTGTGTTCATGGTTGAGTGACTGTTGGCCCTACGATGACCTGGAAACCTATCCAGTGTGTACCCCACACTTGCCCAGATTCGGCTGAGAAGGCCCAGCCTCCCCGTGACCATAATTAGAATGAAGTGACTGAGAAAATGAATGAATGAGTCTAAAGACATGAACTTCAGGCTCATTGGCTGCTCTGAATTGCCCGTAAGTGTGAGTGTGAACAGTTATTTATGTGCGTTGGCACTGACATGATCTGGTGAGCTGGACTGGGTGCACCCGCCTTCTCCCAACGTTGGCTGAGATATGCTCCAGCCCAAGTGCGACCTCACTAGGATTACACTGCTTGGAAAATTAATTACTGTATGAATGAATATCGCTGCCGCAGTAAACAATATGGTTGTCGTATTATGCCAAAAATAAAGAAATAGATATATAAATAAATAAATAAACAAGTCATTAAGTGTGCATGTTGCTCGAGCTGAACTGGACTTCATTAGAAAAGGAAACAATAGACCCTGAGTTTGGTAAAGGAGCAGAGCGTATTGTAAATATTGACCGTGCTAAGTGGAGAGCGAGAATTAAAATAAATCTTCAGTTGCGAGCGTAAACCAATGTTCTCAACATTAATTGTTTATTACTACTGCTCTCTCTGTTTAGAGGATTTGAAGAGCTAGATGAGGCTGATACTCATGGAGATGTTCCTGCAAATACAGCAGTTTCAGTACTTCCAGAACAGAATAAAATAGAACAGAACAAACGCTGCATTTACACAAGCGTGAAGTTCTTGTACGTCTTTGCAGGTGACTTTTCTCAACCTCCGCACTCTGACAGTGCCGCCTGTTCCCAGTAATCAGTACAAGGCTCTGATTGAATTTGAATCGACAAAAGTACATTTTGCTTGATTGCTAATTTCCTTTCCTGTGGTTAAAACCTTTTTTTTTTTTTTTTTTTTTTTCCTTATTTGTGTCATTGCTCTAAAATGATAGACAGCTACATTCTGTTTGCAAGTTGCACAAAAGTCCCAGAAAATATGTGGACACTTGATCATCACATCCATCTGTAATCCTTTCCTGTATTTTCTGTCGGAGGGGTGTGTCGAATACAGTGAAACCTCACTTTCCGCAGTTAATGGGGACCGAGACCCTCCTCGAATGCCGAATTTTCATGAAGTAGGATTGACCTCACTGACTGACGTATATATGTGTATATATAAATAAATACATATTGGATGCTATAAATGCTTATAATAACAATTTAAAATTCAGAAATAATGCATAAGATGAAAATAAAATATAAATACACACATAAGATGTAATGCATAAGATGAAAATAAAACATAAATACACACATACAGACACGCGCGCGCACTCAGATGCACATCTCACATAAAAATGTATGTAGTTTTGTTGGGGGTGGGGTTGTTTTTTTTTTTTTTTTTTTTTTTTTTTTTTTTGGGGTTTTTTTGTTTGTTTAATTTTTTATTTTATTTTATTTTTTTTCTATAATTGGCCTTGTTTTGCGGCATTTTCCTTAACTTTTTTTTTTTTCAATGAATATTTTTGAAAACCCCGCGATGCACTGAAACTGCAGGAGCGCGAAGTAGCAAGAGATCACCGTATAGAGTTTCTTCGCTGCCTAAAAGCAGAACTCCCATATGATTTCTCTTACTTGACAAGTTTTTGGTGGGCACTTTCAAACCCCATGCACAAATATTATATCACATTACATGAGATGGTTTGGACATGTACAGAGGAGGGATAGTGAGTATATTGGTAGTAGGATGCTGAGGTTGGAACTACCAGGCAGAAGGCCTAGAGGAAGACCAAAGAGAAGATTTATGGATGTGTTGAAGGAGGACATGAAGGTAGTTGGAGTAATAGTAGAAGATGAAGAGGATAGGGAGAGATGGAGGCAGATCATTCGCTGTGGTGATCCCTGAAGGGAGCAGCCGAAAGAAAAATAATAAGAAAGAAGAAGAGATCATTAGTTATTTTTCCAATCCACTTCATCCCATTAGTGTTGTGGAGATGATGGAATGTCTATCACATGGTGAACACACAATTATTCACTCTCACACCACGTGGCATTTAGGAACAGCCACCATTACCTAATGTGCAGGAACTGTTGGAGTAAATCAGAGAACCCATAGAAAACCTATGGAAACACAAAGAGAACATCCATCCACGTAGGATGCTGAGGTTGGAACTACCAGGCAGAAGGCCCGGAGGAAGACCAAAGAGAAGATTTATGGATGTGTTGAAGGCGGACATGAAGGTCGTTGGAGTAAGAGTAGAAGATGCAGAGGACAGGGTGAGATGGAGGCAGATCATTTGCTGTGGCAACCCCTGGAGGGAACAGCCGAAAGAAAAAGAAGAAGAAGAAGAAGATATCAATACAAATTCATTCATTTTCTGTAACCGCGAAATTCTAATTAGGATCACAGGGAGGCTGGTGCTCATCTCAGTTGACTCTGGGCAAGGACAGAGTACATTCTGGACATCTCGCCAGGCCATCGCAGGGCAGAAACACACTGACGGATATGCAGCCTACACTTGACGAACGTCAGCAATGGTTCTTTTACATGAACTTCTCACCATAGACGGTGAAAGAGATGGCCGCCCTTTAATAACCTAGTTAGCTGCATTGGGGGGACAGTGACAACCCATTGACAGTTGGGCTTGAACCCCCAACCTTAGGATCAGTGATCCAGCACTTTTACCACCAGGTCACCACTGCCCTAATCAAAATCAAACAAGTATGTTTGGTATATAAATATATTAGCAAGTTAGCTTCAGAACAAGAGGGTCATGGGATCAAGTCCCAGGATTAGGCATTTGTAGGTGGCGTCAGGATGCTCTCCAGAGCATGCATGGGCTTTCTCTGGGTAATCCAGTTTTGTCCACATACACCTCAAGCTAAGATGCTGTTCCAAATTGCCTCTTGGTGCGAATCTCCATGGTCGTGTGTTGCCCTGCAATGGTCTGACGATCTGTTCTGGGTGTACCTCACCTTTGTTAGTTACACTGTTGGGCGAGATAGTCTCCCTGCATGCTTTGGCAAAGTAGTGAGCAATGGACATGTTTAAATTTATGTGTTATTTATTTATTTATTTATTTTATTGTTGGTGTGGATTGAAACAATTGACTTGTTGAAGCAACTCCCTGAAAATGATGTACATGCAAGAACTTTTGCAAAATGTGTTAACATTTTTTTTTTCATTATTTTCTGTACAGATAATCAGAAAGATTTACCGACGATGCCTACTTATTGTGTTGTTGTTTTGTTTTTGTTTTTTGTTGTTGTTGTTTTTTTGTTTCTAAATGGACAGATGACAAATGGACTACACAGAGGAGAACTCAGGACAGCTTGTTATCTTCACATACACTGGAGTTATATAGTGTAGTGCTCATTTTGAGTCTGGTGGTTTTGATCCAATCCCAGCAAAATTCCACTTGAATGTACAATCAAAACACAAAAAGTCTGTGTTGAGGAACATTTTTCAAATTTTCATGGAGATACCAAGGTACCTCTGTGCCTGTAGGCGAGGTGAATGTCAGTGTATGATCTCATAGAAGGAATATAGTCCTCCACCATCCTGATGCCGAAAAATGTTTTAGTACACACTACATCCAACCGTCATCTATATTATTAATTTATTCATTTTCTAAGCCACTTAATCATAATTAGAGTCATGGAAATGCTTGCCTAATCTCAGCCATCTCTGGGGATAGGTGGGGTACACCTTTCACACATCTTACACAACAGATTTCCAGACGACTGCAGGGCCGACACACATACAACCATTCGGATTCACTCTCACACCTAGGTATGACTTGGAACAGTCAATTAGCCTACCGTATTTTCCAGACGAAAGTCACACACACACACACACATACATTATATATATATATATATATATATATATATATATATATATATATATATATATATATATATATATATATATATATATATATATATATATATATATATATATATATATATATATATATATACAGTGGTATGAAAAAGTATTTGAACCTTTTGGAATTTCTCACATTTCTGCATAAAATAACCATCAAATGTGATCTGATCTTTGTCAAAATCACACAGATGAAAAAACAGTGTCTGCTTTAACTAAAACCACCCAAACATTTATAGGTTTTCATATTTTAATGAGGATAGCATGCAAACAATGACAGAAGGGGAAGGAATAAGTAACTGAACCCTCTGCCTAAGGAGACTTAAAGAGTACTTAATTGTAATTAGATTCATGTAAAATCAGTGTTGCCATATACTGGTCTGTCACACACTGCAAGAGAAAGCAGGACACTGGCTGAAACCTAAACTGAAATAAATGCAGAAGTTTGTGAAATGTGCCAACAACAACAACAACAACAACAACAACAACAACAACAACAACAATAATAATAATAATAATAATAATAATAATAATAATAATAATAATAAAGAACATTCAACAAGGTCTTAGAGAGTGAGCAGATGCCGGAGGAATGGAGAAGTGTGCCTGTGCCCATTTTTAAGAACAAGGGAGATATGCAGAGTTGTGGCAACTACAGAGGGATAAAGTTGATGAGCCATACAATGAAGTTATGGGACAGAATAGTGGAAGATAGACTAAGGGCAGAGGTCAGGGTCAGTGGTGGTCTAGTGGATAGGGTGCAGGATCGCTGATCCTAAGGTTGGGGGTTTGAGTCCCCAAAAGTAAAAGGGTTCGAGTCCCACTCTCCACAAGGTTGTCACTGTCCCCCCAGTGCAGCTAACTGGGTTATCAAAGGCGGGCCATGGCTCTCACTGTCTATGGTGAGAGGCATGTAAAAGAACCATTGCTGACTTTCGTAAAGAGTAGCTGCAAACTGTCAGCATGTTTCTGTCCCTTGCTAAAAGGGTTGTGACAGGAAGGGAATCCAACGTAAAAACCTCTGCCAAATCAAATGTGCGAATCAGATGATTTGCTGTGGCGACTCCCAAGAAAAGGAAAAAGCCGAAAGGGAAGAAGAAGACCAAGGGCAGAGGTCAGCATTTGTGAACAACAGTCTGGTTTCATGCCAAGAAAGAGCACAACAGATGCTGTGTTTGCTTTGAGGATGTTAATAGAGAAGTACAGAGAAAGCATATGACAGGGTGCCGAGAGAGGAACTATCGTATTGCATGAGCAAGTCTGGACTGGCAGAGAAGTATGTTAGAGTAGTGCAGGACATGTATGAGAGATGTAAGACAGTGGTGAGGTGTGCTGTCGGTGTGACAGAAGAGTTCAAGGTGTAGGTGGGACTGCATCAAGTGTCAGCTCTGAGCCCCTTCTTGTTTGCTATGGTGATGGACAGGCTGACAGACAAGGTTAGACAAGAATCTCCATGGACTATGATGTTTGCAGATGACATTGTGATCTGTAATGAGAGCAAAGAACAAGTGTAGGAAAATCTAGAGAGGTGGAAGTATGCGTTAGAATAAAGAGGAATGAAGGTTAGCCTGAGAAAAACAGAATGCATGTGTGTGAACGGCAAGGACCCAAGAGGAACGGCGAGGTTACAGGGAGCAGAGAAAGGAAGGTGGAGAATTTTAAGTATTTAGGCTCAACAATCCAGAGCAATGGAGAGTGTGGAAAAGAGTTGAAGAAGCATGTGCAGGCAGGTTGGAATGGTTGGAGAAAAGTGTCCGGTGTGATGTGTGATAGGAAGGTATCGGCAAGAATAAAAGGAAAAGTGTACAAAACGGTGATGAGGCCAGCGATGCTGTATGGGTTAGAAACAGTGGCCCTGGGGAAAAGACAGGAGGCAGAGCTGGAGGTAGCAGACATGAAAATGTTGAGGTTCTCTTTGGGAGGAACGAGGATGGATAGGATCAGGAATGAGTACATCAGAGGGACAGCACATGTAAGAAATGTTGGAGACAAAGTCAGAGAGGCTAGATTGAGACGGTTTGGACATATAAAGAGGAGGGATAGTGAGTATATTGGTAGTAGGATGCTGAGGTTGGAACTACTAGGCAGAAGGTCTAGAGGAAGACCAAAGAGAAGATTTATGGATGTGGTGAAGGAGGACATGAAAGTAGTTTGTGTAAGAGTAGAAGATGCAGAGGATAGGGTGAGATGGAGGCGGATGGTTTGCAATGTTGACCTCTGAAGGGAAAAGCTGAAAAAATAATAAAAAAAAAAAAAAACAATAATAATAATAATAATGATAATAATAATAATAATAATAATAATAATAATAATAATAATAATAATAATAATAATAATAATAATAATAATGATGATGATGATGATGATGATGTATGATGATTTCCTTTTGTCTTAATCACTTTCTCAGGGGTCACCACAGTGAACGATTCGCATGATAGATTTGGCATAGGTTTTTACGTCAGATGCCCTTCCTGACACAACCTTTTAGCAACGGACAGAAACATGCTGACAGCTTTGCAGCTCCTCTTTATGAAAGTCAGTAATGGTTCTTTTACACAAACCTCTCACCATAAACAGAGAGAGACATTGACCGCCTTTGATAACCCAGTTAGCTGCACTAGGGTGGACAGTGGGACTCGAACCCCCAACCTTAGGATCAGCGATCCAGCACCCTATATCACGAGACCACCACTGCCCCACAATAATAATAATAATAATAATAATAATAATAATAATAATAATAATAATAATAATAATAATAATAATAATAATAAACATGCATCAGCCTTATTCACAGCCGATGCTGATACAAAGGAGAATGGCACTATTCCTAAGATTTAGGGATTCCAAATCCATTCTCTTCTGTCCAGGAAAGAAAATAAAATCATCTGTTTTTCTACAGATAAAGAGCTGATTAAAGCACATCTAATTAAATGATAAGAGCAAATGAAAATAAGAGATTTCCTATATTTACTTTCGCAATACTGAAACGTACTTGGATAGTTTAATGCAGAGGCAAACACATGGACACACACACACACACACACACACACACACACACCTGTCTTACTACTTTTTGGATGACCTTAAAGTGAACCCATCAGCTATTTTCATCAATTTCCGCACACTCGCACACACACACACACACACACACACACACACACACACACACACACACACACACACACACACATTTCTTTTTTTTTTTTTTTTTTTCGGTAGGTGGTAACTATCATTCATGCAATCATTTTCTAAGACTCTTAATCCTAAATAGAGTCACCGGGAGGCTGGCATCCATCTCAGCTGAGTCTGGGTGAAGGAAGGGTACATCAGGGACAGCTCACCATGCTATCGCAGGGCTGACACATAGAACCATTCACAGTCTCACACCCAGGGTTGAATTGGAACAGCCAATGAGTTTACTGTGCATGTTTTTGGACTGACTGGAGAAACTGGAGTACTCAGAGAAAACCCACACAAGCACTGTGAGAACATGCGAGCTTCCCACAGAAACTCCTGAGAATGGGAAATGAATCCAGGCCTTCTTGCCGTGAGGTGGACGTGCTAACCACTATGCCACCGTACCACCCAGATTGTGACTCATTTTAAATGTAAAAAAACACAAAATAATAATTTAAAGAAACACCAAGAAGAAAAAAGCAACATCATAATAGTTTATTTCTTCATAATGTGCCGTATTCAGGAAAGAAGAAAAAAAAAAAAAACACAAGGAATAAATAGAAATTTAAAAAGCATCTCGTCTGACAAGCGCCTCACCTTCTTCCCATAACATCAAATCCCCCCCACCCCTTCCCACCCCCCGTTTCCCGAAGCTTTTTACATTTTTCTTATACGTAAGTAAAGATACTGCACAAAACGGTCAATATAGACCAGATCTGAGATCGCAGTGGGAAACAGACGGTACAACAGGCATGCTGATGCATGAGTGGTCCTCGTTTTAATACACAGGCGCACAAAAACGAATGTATTGGCATGTCAGAGACACAGAAACATTTAGAAACAGATTTGCAAAATACCTATTTACACAAAGCAATAAATAAACTCAAGACCACCGTCGCATCGCTTCGGGACTGCCGGCTGATATACTGACTCCGGTTCAAAATCCATCGCTGAACAATAAAACTATGATGTATATCCCATTTCTCAGCACATTACACATCCAGAGTCCCCGCAGGTCATTCTTTATGAAAAGCACGGGGCTGCTTATTCACCATGTGCACAAAACATGAATACACACACTCTACATATAGGGGTTTTCTGTTGCCGCAGTCTTGCCATTCTATCGGCTTGGTTCGAATATCATGTGTTCATCGTGCTCAGTGAATAAGGCACGGGAATCCAAATCAAAGCTGACCGAGTAAACTGTAACCTTGGACGATATCAGGAATGTCGTTTCCTAAATGAGTCTGTTGAGAATTATATGGGATTTTCACCTGGTGAAACAAAACAAGTATAATACAAAGGTAAAAGAACCACAACTCCCATGCCATTACGTCTGCTTGGGTTTTGGGTTTCACCACAGGGGTCGGAAAATAAATAAATAATAATAATAACTTGAACATAAAAGGGTCATTCATCCAGGCCTTAGAGACCAGTAAAGGAAAGAAAAATACATTGAAGGCCTCAGAAAGGCTCGTTTGCTCTTTCATTGGTTCTCTGGTCACAACTTCAGGTGTTATCTGACCTCTAGACAGTCCAGGTACTCCAAAGCCAGGTCATAACAGAACCGATACTGCTCCTGAAACGGAAAATACAAAAAAAAAAAAAAAAAAAGAGTCCATCAGATTTGACTCGATATGCCATTCTGAATAAAGATCAGACTGTTTTAAGGCGGATTATACCTTCCTTTTAAAATGTTCAAGGGTTCGAAATCACTCAGCAAGAACAAAACAGAAGGCTTAACTTCTTAGTGGATCTTTTAAATATTCAAAAGCAATGGATTCACCAAAAAAACCCGTATTCTGTACATGCGGTATGCTCACCTTAACTGGCGACCTCTGAACCGCTTTTTTTAAGTTGGACACACATGTCATTGAATTCATTCAGAAATACCTTTTCAGGAATGTGTACGAAAAGAATGCAGCGCTCTGGTGTAGAAATATGGAACGTTTACCCCAAATTAATGTGTAAGAACAATCACATCCATATCCAACTGCCATGAATACGCCTCAGATCACGTAATTGAAATATCCTCCTTAAATTTTATACCAATATGGTTCATATTTTTGCTGAGCTCATGATCGGGAGGTTGTGTGTTTGAATCTCGAATCTCAGTTACCCCCCCCCCCCCCACTGTGCTAAGACCCCTGGACAAGGTCTCAACCACAAGTAAAAATATACTGGAAAGGTAACCTGCGCTGGACTAGCATCCCATCCAGGAGGATTTGAACTCCAGTTAGCTTCACGTTACGGAAACCAGTGATAAGCACCAGCCTGATGAGCTGCTAGGCTCGGGTGTAAACGCCCAACGAACTTGATCTGACCTTTTATGGATCATATTGTTTTAAAAGAATATTTTGTGAAATCTTGTTGCTCCATATTAAAACAAGTCATCCAATTAGGACCAAAGGAATGCTAAAATCTCAGAGCGCACATGATTACACAGTGGACAGGTTGAGCCAGCATTACGAGAAAATATATGACATACTGCGACAAATGCAATATAAAAAGGCTGGTATATATATAATTGTATTTTTTTTTAATTCTGCACAACACACACACACACACACACACACACACACACACACATATATATATATATATATATATATATATATATATATATATATATATATATATATATATATATATATATATACACACATGTGGCGACCCCTGAAGGGAAAAGCTGAAATTAAAAGAAGATATATATATATATATATATATATATCAAACACTGAACTGGAAAGAAGTAGGGGCACGTTCAGTCTGTTGTTTGTAAACAGTGAATGCCGCATCATTACGTCATTACCTCAGGTATGTCTAAACTCAAAATTTGACTTTTAAAAAAAAAAAAACTTGAAAAAACGTAAAACAGATGAATGCAAGTCAGGGAGCGTCTGTATGTGTGTGTGTGTGTATATATATATATATATATATATATATATATATATATATATATGATTTTCTGAGTAGATCCTTCCGTAGGAGAGTGCTCAATACTTTTTGGTAGAGCAAATAAACAAAAATAAAAGGACAGGACAAAGACTTTCTATTGAAACTCCATTTATCACTACAGATCTGTTTCGAGGGGTGCTGAAACCATCCTCTCTCTTCAGGTGATTGTAGAGGAATTCTTCTATAATCACCTGAAGAGAGAGGATGGTTTCACCACCCCTCGAAACAGATCTGTAGTGATAAATGGAGTTTCAATAGAAAGTCTTTGTCCTGTCCTTTTATTTTTGTATATATATATATATATATATTCTGTCTTCCTTTTGGCTTTTTCCCTTTTACTTGGGAGTCGCCACAGTGAATCATCTGATTCGCACGTTTGATTTGCCACAGGTTTTTACGTCGGATTCCCTTCCTGTCACAACCCTTTTTAGCAAGGGACAGAAACACGCTGCCGACTTTGCCGCTACTCTTTACGAAAGTCAGCAATGGTTCTTTTACATGCCTCACACCATAGACATTGAGAGACATGGCCCGCCTTTGATAACCCCGTTAGCTGCACTGGGGTGGGGACAGTGACAACCTTGTGGAGAGTGGGACTCGAACCCCCAAACTTTGGATCAGCGATCCAGTGCCCTATACCACCACTGCCCCACACACACAACACACACACACACACACATATATATATATATATATATATATATATATTTATATATATATATATATATATATATATATATATATATATATATATATATATATATATATATATATATATATATATATATATATATAACTGAATATGAATATGAATAATGAATAACTCAACATTTCCTCCTACTCTGGGAGAAGTTCTTGTTTAGTTTTTGCCATTTCGCTTACACTTTATTTATTTTTTTTATTTTTTCTGCTCTGACCTTTGCCCTTTTAAGCAATATCGTAGGTGGTACTTAATGTAAATCAGTCATGCTATAAATGCAAGTGGTAATTTATGAGCAACGGGTATTTATTAGAATATGAGTCTGATCATGAAACTGGAAGATGCTGCATTCTGACTTATACAAGTATATCATGTCCCCTGTTCCTGGCAGCACACACATCTGACAGCCGAGAGAAAAACGACGAGGTGACATGAATGTCTATTAGTCAGTGCAATGTATTTCATGCACTAAATATGCACTCGTTCCATTCATTCATTTTCTGAATCACTTAATCCTAATTAGGGTCACAGGGAGGCTCCCCCCCCCCCACCTCAGTTGACTTTGGGCGAGGACAGATTACACCCTGGACAGATTGCCAGGCCATCACAGGCTATGCAGTTACTCTTGATGAATGTCAGCAATGGTTCTTTTACCTCAATATCTCACACAGACAGTGAGAGACAAGACCTTGATAACCCGATTAGCTACACTGGGGAGGGGGGGACGACACACAACAGTAACAACCGTCATAGTGGGGCTTGGAACCCCTGGCCTTTGGGTCAGTAATCGAGCACCTTACCACTGGGCTGTCCCATATACTAAATATTTATTTAAAATTTGACAGCGCATTGAATTTGAACATTTCCTGTTCATGTTAAATAGTTCACCCACTGATTACTGACGAAATGGTGTTTATTGACTCTCAATAATAAAGAGAGGTTGAACATGTCCAGGGCTGCCGATTGGCATGCTGTAACAAATTAGACCATTATTAGCTAATGCTATTTTAGTGAATAGAAAACGCATTCTGTCCGTGTTCTATACTGACTTTCTGAGTCGTCATACTATAGTGCTGTTCTTCCAAGGAATATTATCCCACAATAATATCCAGCCATGATTTCATGTATGTTGGCCTAAAACATTATAAAAGGGACAAATTATTTTTATAAATCTGCAGAAAGTTTCAGGTCAGTATCATAGATTTCAGGACCAGTTCCGTGATCAGACCCATATGCATGAATACAAAGAAAGTGACAAACCATTCAAATACATTTTTTGTTGGCAATTTGTTTTCTAAAGTAGGTTTTATTTTTTCGTGCATTCAGCACTCAGGGACAACCATGTCCCCGTAATGAGTTCTGTGAAATCCTACAAACCAGAACTCCAAAAACAGTTGGACTGCAAGAATATCGAGATAAAAACCGAATACAAGGATTTGGAAATTATACAAACCCTAATTTATTTAATTCACAACAGAACAGAGAAAAGTCATTTTACTATTTCATGAAAAAAAAAAAATGAGCTCGTTTTGAATTTGATAGGAACAATTCATCTCAAAAAAGTCGCTGAGGATACTCATGCAAGCACGAGGAGAGCATGTAAGTTTCACATAGAAACGGTCTGGGCCTGGGAATCAGAACCAGGCGTTCTTGCTGTGAGGTGCATGTGATGAGCAGTATGCAACCCCGCAATAAACATTATGAATGAATATTTTATATATATATATATATATATATATATACACACACACACATATACATTGACACAGTAGTACCCTGACTTACTAAATTAAACTGTTCCAACCCCTCCCAAACTCATTAACCTGCCACAAAAACGTATATTTGACCAAATATATTAAAGATAAACATGTATATTAACATAATAATAATTAATATTAAATAATAATAAAATGAGAATAAATAATAAGTCAACTAACTCTGATCATCGACTGCGGCAAAAATGTCACGTGGGCAGGCATGAGGTGGTCCGTAACAGAGAAGGAGGAGGAGGAGGAGGAGAATTTTGCATGCTACAAATGACATCGACGAAATGCTTGTGGTGAGCTCCCACAAGGCCAGTGCTTCTTAAACAGTAGGTCACGCCCACCTTCAGAGGCACAGTGTGAGGCCTGGGGGCAGGGGGGGTGCACGTATGTCCCTGGGGAACATGCTTTTTTGTCATACTGTACTAGTCCATGGGCTTTTTATACCCAAGCCATAGAAGCTCATCAGGCCGATGCTTATCCCCGGTTTCTGTAGCGTGAAGCAACTAGAAGTTAAACTCCTCTTGGATGGGGCGCTAGTCCATCGCAGGTTACCTTCCCAGTATATTTTACTGGTACCCATTTATACTGCTGGGTGAACAGAGGAACACTTGTGGTTAAGACCTTACCCAGGGGTCTTAGCACAGTGAGGGTCTCAGTGGGATTTTGGGATTTGAACTCACGACCTCCCGATCATGAGCGCAGCACCCTAACCACTACGCCACCGACCCCACAATACTGTACTAGAATTAAGTGTAATTGCGCATCCGGTAAAGTAGTTGGCAGTGGCGCCCTCATTACGCTAAGGTGTAGGGAAAAAACAGAGCAAACAATATGAAGTACAGTAAACACTATAGTCATGTGCAGGGCACTGAGGGGGGGGGGTCTTCCTATAGGGCGCATTACAGAAAATAATCGAGAATATGGCACAAGGCGTTCTCAGAATGCGGAGTAATGCATGCAGAAGAATATGACGTCCATCAGCCCAGAAAAGCTATTTCCCCAGCATAGGTTGTAAATCAATTTTTTTCTCATTGGATGAGGCAGATTTTTGGTGGGATTGAAGCTTGTATAATGGAAGATTCAATATAAAAGACACTTGTAAGTCAAGGTACCACTGTGTGTGTGTGTGTGTGAGATGCTCGACCAAATGTAGGCGCTTGTCGCTGGTGACCAATGGTGCTTGTATGACAAAGCGCGGATTATCCGGACTTCTGATCTTTCAAGTGAGCAAGTGAAGATAGTACTAAACAAGTATTCAACAGACACTTGCTCACTTGAAAGATCGGAAGTCTGGATAAGCCGCGCTTTGTCGTACAAACACCATAGGTCACCAGCGACAAGCGCCTACATTTGGTGGAGCACCTCACACACACACACACACACACACACACACACACACACACACACACACACACACACACACACACTATAATACTATATTGCAATCTAAAACACAATTAGCAATTTACCATGGTCTCCACCATGTTAGTCTTGGAGTTGCGGAGAGTCTTGACAGCGTAGAAGACATCCACCATGCTGTGGTGTCTAATCATCTCCATTATCATGGTGCAAGCACAGAACGTGCCACTGCGCCCACCTCCATTCCTGAAAGGCAGATCCAGTTACACATTTCACACACTTTGACCTGCCAAACCTGTTAAAAGCAGTTTACAGGAGAAAATCATGTGTCTATGTGTTAGGGCATGTTATGTAAACCTGTGGTTCCTTCCAATGTGTTTTGGCAGGAGGGACCGAGTGCAAGATACATTAAAAACATATGTAAGTGGGTGTAAAACGCATTTAGGCTGCTTTGGGTCCAAACAGAGAGCAAGTACTGAGAAAATTTGCTCCTGGAAAACTAATCAAGCACACTGAGGGAGAAAACATGCAGTAAACAAATAGTGCATAATTACACAATCATGTCACTTTTCATTTATGACTTGAAGACAAAAGTATGGGGCAGCATGATGATGCAAAAATTAGCAATGTCAACTCATAGCAATGGGTGGAATGGTGGTGTAATGTTCAGCGTATTTGCTTCACAGCAAGCAGGTCCCGAGTCCCGGGCTTGACGAGGGTGTTTTTCTGTGGAGTTTTCATGTTCTACCCGTGCTTGAGTGTGTTTCCTCCAGATACTCCAGTTTCTTTCCCAATCCAAAGACATGCTTCTTTCTTTCTTTTCTTTGGATTCGCTTCGTGAATGAGGATTTATAGAGGGGGCTGTCCACTTACACTGCAGGCATGTTGGTGGCTGACAAGGCTGATGCGGGACAGACAAATCCGGCCGCAATGGCTGCAGTTCCAAGTCTGGTCTGGTATATCTGTTGATGCTTCTCGGTTCTTCCTCCTGCGGTATTTCTCCTCCATGCTGGCCCTGTGAAAGTCCTCAAAACAGGAGATGGCCGGGTGCATGATGTAGTGCCTGGCATGACAGTCAGCAGCAAGTGCCAACCACTGGCCGAAGTCAATGTTACAGGATCTGAGAGACTTCTTGAGGGAGTCCTTGTAGAAATTCTTTGATGCCTCTCTGTCACGGTGGTCAGTGCAAAGTTCGCCATACAGGGCTATCTTGGGTGGGCGACGGTCCTCCATTCTGGAGATGTAACCTGCCCAGCTGTGAGTTGCGCACCATGGCCTCGATGCTGGTGATCTCTGCCTGTTCAAGACCCTTGATGTTGATAACGTAATACACAACAGGCTAATTTGCTGTTCCATGTTGCCCCAAGGTGTGAATGTGAGTGTGAATGATTGTGTGAGATACCCTTGAGTTGGACTGGTGACCTGTTCAGGGTGCACCCCATCATCACCCAGAGATGGCCGAGACAGGTTACAGTAGGCCCTTGACCCAAGCAGGATAACATGGTTTGGAAAATGATTTTTTTTTTTTAATTAATCTGACAGCAAACAAGTTCTGGCTTCAATGCTTTCTCTGGAGTTTCCATCGTCTTTTAACACCTAGATGGGTTTCCACTGGGTGTTGAGGTTTTCTCCAGCAACCCAAATGCATGCATATTTAATCAACTGGCTACTTTAGGAAAGGCTGTAGGTTGATAGTGTTAGTCCTGTGATAGATTAAGCAACTTCCCAGGATGTGCTTCATTTCTTGCTGGAGTCAGCTGAAATCGGCTTCAGGTCATGGCAGCCCACAGCGGTATAAATATAATAATTTTATATATATATATATATATATGGATGTCTTGACCAGTGTGAGATGCAAACTCTTTTTTTCCTTGTTATTTATTCACTCATTCTCTCCCCATCATATCCTGAACTACTCCAACCTACTTCGGTCTCTGTTGCTCATCTCAGCCAACACTGGGTGAAGAAGGGGATTCTGAACAGCTCACCATTGCAGGGCAACACACACAATCATTCACACTCACATTCATACCAATCCAGAAAGGCTAATCAGCCTAATGTGCATACCTTGGGTCTGGGAAGGAACCTGGAGTATACAGATAAGCACAGGGAGAACATGCAGAGTCTATAAGGAAGCATTTGTCTTGCACCCAGGACCTTGCTGTGAGGCGGACATACTGACTACGATTCCAACGTACTGCCTTCTAAAGTTTCTGTTGAGTTTCGGCAAGTGCTTCTAGAAAAGCACTGCTTCTTCTTCTTCTTCTTCTTCTTCTTCTTCTTCGCTTGACATTTTACCTTTTTCAGAGGTCGCCACAAGCCATCATCTGATTTGCATTTTGATTTGGCATAGGTTCTTATGTCGGATGCCTATCTTGACACATTGACACAACCCTTTAGCAAGGGGCAGAAACACGCTGACGGCTTTGCAGCTCCTCTTGATGAAAGTCAGCAATGGTTGTTTTACATGAACCTCTCACCATAGACGGTGACAGACATGGCCGACCTTTGATAACCCAGTTAGCTGCACTGGGGTGACGGTGAACACCTTGTGGAGAGTGGGATTCGAACCCCCAAACTTAGGTTCAGCGATCCAACGCCCTTTATCAGGAGGCCACCACTGCCCCCTTGCTGCTCGAAAAGCATATCATGTCTTTTTATCCTAATGCATCATGTACCTTTTGTCTCAGGTCACAAATGAAAAGCATTACCGTTTGTGTGGAATGTGGTCTTTGCCGTACGCAAGGAAGAAAAGCGCGGAGAAATAGACTTTCTTTGTGGAAAAATAAATGACAACTTTCAATAACCTGAGATTTGTATTATGGGATGTTAATAGCTGAACGTCTCAGTCATGAAAGCTTTTTACCTGCAAATCTTATTAATGCATAAACTGAGAAAACCTGAGCAACAGCTTTAAACAGAGGAGTTATATCCTCGGGCGAAAGAACTAAAGAGAATCAGGCGATGAGAAAAATGCACTAAAACGGGGAAAATTGATGAAGTGCCGAAAACAGATTTATCTTTACGGATGCAGTTGATGGGGAATGCATGAGAGCAGGAAGATGAGAATTAACAAATCAGTGTCTTTGAGCATAATTTATATTAAAACGATGTAAAAGCTTTGGTCGTGGGGAACTCACAGGCAGTGAACTACGATACGACCGTCACCACACTCCCTCTGCCACTTGTGCACTTGGGCCAGTAAAGACAGGAAGGCTTTTTTGGAGTCTGGGATGTCACGGTATGCTGACCAGCGCAGGAACTGGAAGTGGCGCACCACCAGGTTTCCCTCCTGAAGCTTTAAAACAAGACAAC
>CM045731.1:9855000-9877500 GCA_024760905.1 Plotosus lineatus | reverse complement strand
CTTGTTTTAATTATTTGATGGACACAGGAGATGTCCCTCCTTGGTTCTGTAAAGGTCACACAATACTCCTCCCAAAGAAAGGAGACTTGACAGATCCTAAAAATTCCCGCCCTATTACCTGCCTGAATACTATGGACAAAATCTTTATATGGTGTTTGACAAATCTCGTGTCATCCTATTTTTCCTCCAGTGAAATTATTTACCCAGAGCAAAAGGGAGACGGAAAGGGATGTTGGGGCTGCAAGGATCAGTTATTGGTCCAGAAAATGATACTTGAAGAGGCTAAAACTTACCACCGCAACCTCTCAATGTGCTGGATTGACTACAAAAAAGCATCCGACTCTGTCCCTCAGGAATGGATTCTGAAGTCTTTGCAATGTGTTGGCCTACCTGAGCGAATACTCCATTTACTCAAGTCTTTAATGAGTTGCTGGTCAACTCAGCTTGAGATGTCCTCGCAGGGTCAGGTTAAGACTTCAGAACCTATTTCAATGAAGAGAGGAATATTCCAGGGGGATTCTTTTAGTCCTCTGCTTTTTTGTTTGTCACTTAATCCCTTGAGGTTTTTGCTCAATAAGGAGGAAGGTTATCATCCAGGACCTCCATAGGACAGATCCCCAACACCTCTTACTCATCTCCTTTACATGGATGACATCGAGCTGATTGCCAAAGGAGATTCCAACTTAAAGAAACAAATTCTCCTTGTCGAGTCCTTTTCACAAGATATTGGTATGACTTTCAGACTTGATAAATGCAACATTATTCATTTAAAACATGGAAAGGTAATCAATGACGGATCAGTTGAGTTACATGGAGGAGGAGGGATTGAGCATCTTGTGGAAGGCCAATCGTACACCTATTTGGGGATGCAAGTTCGAGACAAGCTCCAGAATGCCCACATAAAAGACAAACTTCGGGCCAAGTACAAATCTCGTCTAAAAAGATCTGGAGTTCAGAGATAAATGCTAGAAACAAGGTCAAAGCCACAAATACTTACGCAGTGCCTGTCCTTTCTTACTCTTTTGGTGTTGTTGATTGGACAAAGGATGACATCATGGGTCTTGATCGCCTTACAAGAAGGATCATGTCTGACAACCGAGCTCACCACCCTCGTTCCTCTATCAATCATTTATATTTATCAAACAATTCCGGGGGACGAGGTTTGATTAATGTGGAGGCACTTGATGATCATGTTTTATTGTGTACTTTTGTACATATTTATTTATCTGATGATCCTCTTGTGGAGCACATCAAGACTCACGATGAAAGCAAGGACTTCCATATTTATCTTAAACGCGCCAAGGCTGCTGGACAGAATCTCAACGTCAGTGTTGATTTTGTCGATGGCGAAGTACTGCTGGACATCTATGTGTGTCAATCAGGTGAAGTCTTTCATAAAATCTGCTCAGAGTCGTCATTTCAAGGAAAAACTGTTTGGAAAACCACTACATCGTGTTTATGTGCAGTGTGTTGGGTAGAACAGTAATCCTTCGAACTCCTTTGCCTGGATGAGGTCGGCTGGTCTGAAAAGTGAAACCGAGGGCTTTCTTTTTGCTGCTCAGGACCAGTCACTTCCAACACGCAATCATCAACGTAATATTATATATAATATTAATATTATAAGGGAAAATGTAAATCCAAAATGTCGTTTGTGTCGTGAATTTAGTGAAACTGTCCAACAACTTGTCAGTGGTTGTCCTGTTTTGGCACAAACGTCTTTTCTGAAAAGACATGATGGCATGGCACGTTTCATTTATTATTGTCTATGTCATGAGTGTGGTTCTGACTCGGAGTTCCATCCATGGTACGACCCTGATCATGTCCAGGGCGTCATGGAAAGTGATAATTTCAAGCTTCTTTGGAATCGGCCCATATACAACCTGAGGAGAATCGAAGCCAACAAACCTGATCTTGTACTTTTTGATAAATCCAATGGAATAAATATATAATGGAATAATATTATTGAATTTTCTGTCCCTTTTGACAGCAATGTGATTGACAAGATTCAGGAGAAGCATGCAAACTATGCGGACCTCTCCTTTGAAATGTCTCGCTTGTATCCAAAGTACAAAGTCGCCGAATTCCCATTGTTCTCGGCGCCCTCGGTTTAGTACCTCCTGATCTATTAACACAGATCAAGCGTGTGGAGAGGGTGAGGGCCCTGAGCTGATGATGAGCCTAACCAGCCTGACTGTGCCAGGATTACCTGATCCCCCTCTGCTTCATATAAACCTTCACTGCAAATAATAATAATAATAATAATAATAATAATAATAATAATAATAATAATAATAATAATAATAATAATAAAACTGGAGTATCATAGGAATCGCTAGCCATTTCATGATCATGTTCATTTATTTATTTATTTATTTATTTTTTACATCTGCCTTCTCGGTCATTTGCTTCTATGGGTGTTGATTTGTTTCCCTGTTTGCCTATTAGTAACTTTTGCAAACAAACAAAAAAGTTCTGAAGAAATTTTGATGTTTTTTGGGTTTTTTTTTTTGAGACCAGCCAGGAGTATTGTATGCTTTCTGTTTCTTTTTGACTTGGCAGAGGTTTTCACTCTCTGAGTGTGACTATTTCTGGTGCTCATTAGTATGTTCATCATGGCTCTCAAACCTCAGGAGCCCAAATTATTCCAGTTTAGCAAAATATGCTGATTTCCATCGAAGTGCCTAATAGAAACTGTTTTGGTAATTTGAAGTATTTCATGATCCCGTATTTGTGATAGAAATTACATTTTGTCAAATTCCCCACATACAGACAGCTTTAATAGATTATTTGTTGATAAATGAAATGTTGTGAGAAACAACACTGGAAGCATTTTTGACAAGAAAAAGCAATGCAATTACGCATAAATGTTATGACATTTGGCATCATTTATCATGTGCCCCTGCAACAACAAACCAATAGAAAAAAGCCCAGTGGGATAAGAGTGCTCTGGTGCCGTACTGAAATCTTCCTGCCCCTCAGCATGAATGAATTTCCTCTGCAACCCCTAACATCTGCTCTGAATCCATTAAGAGTCCTTTTTCAAAAAGAAAAATAAAACAGTGTAGCCTCTTTTTGTCAGCCATAAAACACCTAAACATAGCCTACTATATACCTACTGTATACACTGAGAAATATTATCTCAACTATTTATATAAAAAAAAAATTGTGAGATATATATATATATATATATATATATATATATATATATATATATATATATATATATATATATATATATATATATATATATATATATATATATATAGACATATATATATATATATATATATATATATATATATATATATATATATATATATATATATATATATATATATATATATATACATTTTTATATATATTTTTTTCATATATATATATATATATATATATATATATGTTTTAGGAAGCATTGGCAGATCAGTGCAGCTGGATTAAGGAGATGGCATGAGGGATTAAGGATGACATCTTTATTCAATGGTAAACTAAAGCACATTAAGTGGGCAGTGTGTTTAATTCCATGTTACATGGATTATGGCTGCAGCTTTCTGTGAGTATTTAATGCTGCAGACGTATTATAGCATGTGAAGCATGATATTATAGATTGTATTTTCCATGCTGTTGACTTCTATTCATTACTGATGTGACAAATATACAGCGATCTCTCGCTACGCCGTGCTTCAGTTTCTGCGGCTCCAGTGCAGCACAGGTTTTTCAAAAAATTTCATTGAAAAAATATAAAGAAAATAGGGAAAAATCCACGAAACAAGACAAATTATGCAAAAAAAAAAAAAACAAAAAAAACACAAAAACAACAAAAAACAAATAAACAAACAAACAAAAATAAACAAACAAAAAGACAATAAAAAAAAAACAGCAAAGCTACTTACACTTTTATGTGAGGGGCACATCTGTGCGTGTGCGCGCACATCTGTATATTCAGTTCAGTTCATTTTCTGTAATCACTTAATCCTAATTATGGTCATGGGGAGGCCGGCGCCTATCCCAACTGACTCCCGGCGAGGGAAGAGTACACCCTGAACAGCTCACCCGGCCATCGCAGGGCAGAAACACGCTGCCGGCTATACAGCTCCTCTTTTCGAGAGCAAATATAAAGCATGTCTTCGACACTGAAGGAGCAGCATATGAGTATTGTAGACTATCGTGATCTTTAGTTGAAGACACATTGGCAGATTTGCTAGACAGAGCAAAACTAATTGCATTTCACCTGTCAGATTTGTTTTGGTGTCTTGAACATAAATTTTTATGAGTTATGCATCAACGTCATAAATTCTGAAACTCTCCAATTTCATTTTTCATGTTAACGAGCAAACCTGGTGATATAAATTTAGGCTGGTTAATATAGACATTGCCTTAACGAATGAAAAGGAATGTTGTGCCAACACACCCAGGCAGAGTTGGACTGGTTGATCTGGTTGAGCATCACAATAGAGGTGCATCCATAATCAAAGACCAGCCTCCAGAAATCTCCAGTGGTGATGGGCAGCGGGTGGGGCGTCACCACGAAGGCAGCTGGCCGAAGAAAACTGTCCATAAGGGCTGCATTGATGTAGTCGCTGCCGTCCACCTCTGTGGTGATGAGGAAAGCCAGTGCTCGGTCAGGAGGCAGCACATCCATGCTTCTGTTCTTCTCTCGGTTTCTGGGCAACAGTGACACACTGCACTCCTCCACGTCTAAGTGAGGCGTCACAGAGTTCAGTGTCTGGCAGGCAGAAAACAAAAGAAACAAAACTGACTGAAAGTATAGACAGAATTAAAGAGACGGAGACAAAGGCAAAACCTCAATTGATGGAAAATTCGCATATTAAAATCACAAAAGAGGTTCAACAAAGGCCGTTCCTCTCGTTTATTTCCCCATAACTCAAATAATTCACAGCAAGTATGGATCAGCTATAAAAGAAGCCAAACACTGGCTGGATATTATTGTCCTTTTATTCATATATTTACCCGGATGTTTAATGCTATTAGCTTTATGGATAGGCTGAGGTCTATCTTAGCCGAATCTGGTTGAAGGTGTGGTACATCCTGAACAGCTTGCCAAACCATCAATTCCCAACACACACACACACACACACACACACACACACACACACACACACACACACACACACACACACACACACACACACAGGTATTCATACTCAGACCTAGGGGCAATGTGGAACAGCCAATTTTCATAGTGCACTTGTTTTTTGGACTGTAGGAGGAAACTAAAGTACCTGGACGAGACCCACACAAGCATGGGGAGAACATGCAAACTCCAACCATAAACACGCCTAAAGGGCATGGGACTCAAACCCAAGACTAATTGCTGTGTTCCCTCTTTAAAAAAATAAATCAATAATTTTCATTAAATTTCCATTCATTTTCTTCTAGGAGCAGAGATTTGGACAAGGACTCCATTAGATTTGAGAGGTGATCCAGATAAAATTCTGGATGTCATTGTCTTTTTTTATTAGGTTCTTCAACATTGTGAAATTAAAAAAAAAAAAAAAAAAAAAAAAAAAAAAAGGTTTAAACAGTTTGGTTTATATGGAAGATTGTCAGGCTTGATTTGTGCTCTCTGAGGGCTATTTGTAGGTTTTATATGTTATTCCCTTTTCAAACATTTTTTTTTTTTTTTTTTTTTTTTTTTTTCTCCCCCGGGTGTTAATGACCTCCTGCAAAATGTATGGACTCACATCACTCACATGACACACTGTTATCAGATAGCGTTGGTTCCTGATTACTGTATAGCTATATAAAGTAATTATATGGGGAAGCACGATGGGGGTCAGTGGTGGTCTAGTGGTATAGGGCGCTGGATCGCTGATCCAAAGGTTGGGGGTTCAAGTCTCACTCTCCACAAGGTTGTCACTGTCCCCCTCCAGTGCGGCTAACTGGGTTATCAATGGCGGGCCATGTCTGTCACTGTCTATGGTGAGAGGTTCATGTAAAAGAACCATTGCTGACTTTCGTAAAGAGTAGCTGCAAAACCGTCAGCGTGTTTCTGTCCCTTGCTAAAAAGGGTTGTGACAGGAAGGGCATCCGACGTAAAAACCTCTGCCAAATCAAACGTGCGAATCAGATGATTTGCTGTGGCGACTCCCGAGTAAAAAGGGAAAAAGCCGAAAGGAAGACAGACAGATAAGGGGAGGCAGGATGGCATATTGGTTAGCATACTGGTTTTGCTGCAGGTCCTCCGGAGTCCTCCCATAGTCAAATGACATGCCTATTAGGCTAACTGGCTGTTTGAAATTGACTCCAGGTGGGAGTGTGGGCATCAATGGTCAACTGTGTGTGTGTGTTTTGCTCTGCAATGGCTTGTCAGTTGTCCCTGGTGTACAAGACCACACTTGGCTGAGATATGCACTAGCCTCCCCGTGAACCAAATACAAGTAAGTGTGTCATTCATTCATTCATTTTCTGTAACCACTGAGTCCTGATGAGGGTCAAGGGGTGGCTGTCGCCCATCCCAGCTGACTCCGGGCGAGGGCAGAGTACAACCTGGACAGCTGGCCAGGCAATCGTAATGCAGCAACACGCTGCCGGCTTTGTAGCTACTCTTGTCGAAAGTCAGCAATGATTCTTTTACACGAACCTCTCACCGTAGACAGTGAGAGACATGGCCGGTGTTTGATAACCCCAGTGTCAAGTGATTTTAGTACCGCATTGCTGCATCCTGGTCCCAAAGTGCTCACCAGTTACCATGCCAGCCTGTGACCTGGTAGCTGAAAACATTTGTTATGCATCAAAAATTCCCAAAACAGATTTCAACTGTTCTCTTCAATCTCATAAATACATAATCAGATGCGTTTCTAAGCTGTTTCGCATCGTTTTATTTGGCAGGTATGTGGCGTATCTCAACCCAGCCAAGTCCTGTGACAAATTTCCTCCTTGGCTGTCTGTTTTAAAAGGAAAAAAAATATCAAATCGATCCATTTCAGGCAGACACTTCACTTCCGTCAGACAAGAACAAGAATCTAAAACCAAAGTGTGCAAAGGCTTTCACAGTTTTATTATTAGACTAATCAGGGATGATGTGATGCTCTCAACTTTTTGCTTCATGACATAAATAGTTTTCCTATTAGAAGAATGTGCATACATTTTTTTTTTTTTTTTTTTTTTTAATTACAAAAAAAAAAAAAAAAAAGACGGAATAAAATTATGTTTGGGATCTGCTTGATGAGCCTGAAAAAGCTCTCAGCATGTAGATCTCTGATCATGCTGGAGCAAGGATTATTATTATTTTTTTTCACTAGAAAGACTGAGTACTAATAAGGCTTTGATAGTAGCACAGATAGTAGCAGAGACCCATCTCCCTGAAAGCGTCCAGTAAGAACTTCCTGATATTTGAGCATAATGATTCAGATTGCAAGGTAAATGCTTTGGCTGATTATAATGATGTTTATAATGAAGCAGCACATTGCAAGTTCATAAAAAAAAAAATGTAATTTGAATGACAATAGGGCAGATTACTGAAGCTATGATGCCTGATGTCCATCAGTTGCTGATGGGGGCATTCCAGTATAACATACCTAACATTAAGGTTGTCTAGGTATTGTAGTATAGTGATGGAATGGCATGTAGTAGAGTCCTGGAACACATTAAGGGCGAGTCAAGAAATGAGGTCGATAATATTTTCATGCAACGGAGACACAACGGAATGAATGAAATGGATGTAGCTTATTAAAATAGCACAAAGCAATTACAACAGGAGAAATAGCTGATTGAATAAAATTAATGGTCCATCTAGATATCTGCACTCATCTGTAATGTGCAAGTCCTACCAGTCATCTACACATATACACACACATATACACACACACACAGATATATATATATATATATACACATATATATAATATGCCATATATATATATATATATATATACACATATATATAATATGCCATATATATATATATATATATATATATATATATATATATATATATATATATGTATAATTACTTCTGCCTGGTAATTCAAACCTCAGCATCCTATTACCAATATACTCACTATCCCTCCTCTGTACATGTCCAAACCATCTCAATCTAGCCTCTCTGACTTTGTCTCCAAAACATCTTACATGTGCTGTCCCTCTGATGTACTCATTCCTGATTGTTACTCCCAAAGAGAACCTCAACATTTTCATCTCTGCTACCACCAGCTCTGCCTCCTGTCTTTTCCCCAGGGCCACTGCTTCTAAACCATACAACATCGCTGGCCTCATCACCGTCTTGTACACTTGTCCCTTCATTCTTGCTGATATTGTCCTATCACACATCACACCGGACACTTTTCTCCATCCATTCCAACCTGCCTGCACATGCTTCTTCAATTCTTTTCCACTGCTCTGGATTGTTGAGTATAAGTACTTAAAATTATCTCTGCTCCCTGTAACCTCATCGTTCCTCTTGGGTCCTTCTCGTTCACACACATGTGTTCTGTCTTACTGAGGCTAACCTTCTCTCTCTCTCTCTCTCTCTCTCTCTCTCTCTCTCTCTCTCTCTCTATATATATATATATATATATATATATATATATATATATATATATATATATATATATATATATATATATATTGTTCTTGATTATATTTCATTTTCAAGAAATATATGGAAAACATAAATAAATAAATAAAAATAAAGTTTAAGTAATTCCAATCATATAATGATAAACATCTATTTGAGAAGCACTGAATTAGCGGCAGCCCCGGCAAATTATACATATACATCATCACAACATTACTGGCATATGATTCAAATTTAGCCAATTGCTGAGAGCTTTTGTTTCTCCCTCCTGCTCATTGGTTTCAGATGATGTGTACACCTCTTTTTTTCTCCTTCACACACATGTCATCAACGTGATTGCTTGAATTGTGAATTCACGTTTTTTTAGTGTGCCTTTAATGATTATTTAATCCCTATGATGTCACTCAAACGCCCTGCAGCTTCTCTAGCTTCTGGTAAGGACCCTAAGCACTTTATTTATTCATAAATATCACAGAACAAAATGTAAAAAGTTTTTACTTAATCATTACTACATTTTACTGCATTATTACTGTCTATTGAATGGGTTTAACAAGCATATTTTAGCGCATGTAATATTATACGTAGGTAAAACCGTGTGAATAACTCAAGGACTTCAGAGATCCACAGAGGGTAGCCCCCAAGAATAACCAGGGCTTTCTGTATATTATATGTATTTGGTATATATGGTGAGTTATTGATGCAGTTTTAAAACCCGATGCATGATATTACATATGCTAAAATATGCTGCTTAGTAATGATTAAGTAAAAACTTTTAAATTTTGTACTGCGATAATATTTAGGAATAAATAAAGCACTTAGGCCCCTTACCAGAAGCTAGAGAAGATGTGGGGCGTTTGAGTGACGTCATAGCGCTTCAATAATCATTAAAAACACACACAAAAAAAAATACTTCACAATTCAAGGCAATCACATTGATAACTTGTGCGCGAAGGTGAAAAAGGGGTGTCCACATCATCTGCAACCAATCAGCAGGAGGGAGAAACAAAAGCTCTCAGCCATTGGCTAAATTTGAATCATAAGCCAGTAAGTTCCAGGATTGTCACCAATCAGTAAAATTTTCGGGGGCGCGAGAGCTGAACCGCGAATGGTGAAAGGTCTACTGTATGGAACCCTTTCTTAAACAAACATTTTAGCGTGGAGAGATTGTGTTTATGGATATTTGAACCTGGTTATTTCAAATATTATGCGTTGAAGGATGTCTCTTGAATATCACGTTTTCATCCACGTAAACCATTTTCAACTTACTCTGGCTCTTACTCCAAACACTATCTTGCGACATAATCTATTTTATTCTGGAGCAGGTCACATTTTAAATCTACTTACCAAAATTGAGATCTAAAAATAAATAAATAAATAAATAAATAAATTTAAACAGCTGTAATAATTTGAATGAAAAGAATGAACTGAGCTCAGATTTAATATGCTTCATTTACAGTTACGAAATTGCGAGAGTTGTGCGGTAAACGTTTTGGCTTAACACTGCAATATTTCCTTTTATTTTTCTGTTTGTTTGCCGTTCTAATGTTCTGTTGATTTTCTCCCTCCGTCTGCTCGTCTCTGGATGTGACTCTGGGTGCAGTCAAGGTGTCAGGTTCTCCAGTTCATGGTTCTTCAAGAATGATGTGTGTCATTGTGCTTTCTCTGGCATGTAATGAGACTGCAGCTCTGGTCGGTGTCTGCACAGCCTTGTGCTCTCCGTGACTGTGTTTTCACATTTTGAAGACATGACACAGTGTTCGAAGTGCTGTCTGATAATTTGACTGTGACTGTGCATGCTGTGTGGAAATACCTGTGTGTGCCATATGGTTGGACTGTCAGCTGGAGTTTTGAAGTACTATAAGTTATCAGGAAGATGTTTTATTTGTTAGTTATTTGGTGTGAGAGGCATCAAATTAAACAAATATACATTTGAACTGGAAGTCTGGTGAGCATTAATCCAAAACCTATGGTTTCAGATGCCCTAACTGCCAGTTTAAGGCAGTTGCTTGTTGCCAATCAGGTCTCAGCTGCAGTGCACCAGGGTCTGTGCTGGACAAGACACCTTCATCTGAGGTTTCATTTTATACTGTTAGTGCTTCTCTCAAAAAGACTGATTCTTCCTTTTTTTTATGGGATGTCATCATTATCTATTTTGTAATGTGTAAAACCTGGATGCACCACTCAGAGGTGCAATGGACAATGCGGCATGTGAGATACTGGATGATAACACCACTGAGTTGTGCACTGTATGCCACTGGACATGGGGAAAACAGCCTGTCATGCCAAGGCGTGTATAGGCCAATCAGAAAAGTATGACTCCTACCGAGACCTTGCCCCTTGTACTTATCCTTCATTTTCTTCTTATTCTTGGACGAAATGATCTATTTATTTACTCTCACTCTGACTCACTTCCCAAACTACTTAATCCGAATATAGCGTTCCATTGCTGCCTAAAAGTGGAGCTCGCATATGATTTCCCTTACTTGACAGGTTTTTGGTGGAAACTCAAACCAAGTCCATATATGTATAAAAAGATTGGTTAGTTCAGTTGGTAGAGCGTCCACTTTATCCTCCAGAATGTCGGAGTTCAAATCCGGCCGCGTCATATCATAAGACGTTAAAAATTGGCAGTTGTTGCTTCCTGCTTGGTGCTCAGCATCAAAGGATAGAACAACACAATAACTGGCGCTGCACAGTGGTGACAGGTGCCCAGAGCACAAATCAAATTCCATGTATGTAATGTACTTTGACAATAAAGAGTTATTATTATTATCAATATTAATTCATTTTAATAACTGTTTATTAAACAGAATACAAATGAGATAAACAAACAGTCATTCTTAGTTTTGACATGTACACTAGACCGTTTAGAAACCGTAGCTTTAAAGAACATTTCAATAACACAAGACTATACAGTGATCTGTCGCTACTTCGCACTTCAGTTTCTGCGGATTCGGTATATCGCGGATTTTTCAAAAATATTCATTGAAAAATAAAATATTTAGGAAATTAAGGAAAAAATAGGGGGAAAGTGAAGGAAAATACTTAAAACAAGGCCAATTATTCAAAAAATAAATAAATAGATAAATAAATAAAAAAAAAAAAAAAAAAACAAAAAAAAACAACAACCCAACAAAACTACTTACATTTTTATGTGAGGCATCTGTGTGTGTGCACGCGTCTGTGTGTGTATGTGTATTTATATTTTATTTACATCTTATGCATTATTTTTGAATGTTTAATTGTTATTATAAACATTTATAGCATTGAAAATGTATTTACTGATATTGTATACATATATACATGAACGTATACGTCAGTCAGGGGGGTCGATCCTACTTCGCAGAATTTGGAGGTCGCGGTGGGGTCTCGGTCCCCATAACTGCAGATAGTGAGGGATCCCTGTACAATTAGTCACAGTGGCGGCCTGGTGGTAAGGTGCTGGATCACTGATCCTAAGGTTGGGGGTTCGAGTCCCACTCACCACGGGTTGTCATTGTCCCCCCGAGTGCAGCTAACTGGGTTATCAAAGGCCGGCCATGCCTCTCACTGTCTATGGTGTGAGGTTCATGTAAAAGAACCATTGCTGACTTTCGACAAGAGTAGCTGCATAGTCATCAGAGTGTTTCTGCCCGGTGATGGCCGGTGAGCTGTCCAGGAAGGATTCTGCCCTCGTTAAGGGAGAGTGGATAAATGCAAGGGCCAGTGATGCCAGAAGCATGTAAACACACCAGTAACTAGTAATATATAATTAGTTGTTTATTTATTTCGCATCACTAATGATGACATCACATGACATGAGTATTATACACTTCTTGTTCTCTCTATTACTCTCACTCAGAAATGTTTCTTTCTTTCTTTTTTTTCCTTCTTCTGGCATTTTTCCTTTTATGAGATATAAATTTTTCAAAGAATAACTCAGAGTTCCTATACGTCCATGGACAGAGGTACAGACAGGCTGAAGTTTGAGATTTTATTAAGGAAAGAAGAAAACAATTTCCTATCTCAGGAAGGATTCATGTTTGGTAAGCAAAGTTGGGCGCATTAGGTTATGGGCAGATAGTAGTTCAAATCCTTATTCAATTGACTTTTGAAAATACAATTACATAAGGAAAATGAATGAAAATGTATCAATGTTCCAAAAGAAAAAAAAAAAATATATATATAGACACATTTTTCCTTATCAGTGGTGCTCCACTACCACTACTGAGGTCACAGGAAGGTCAATAGCGCATATCTTAGGATACACACAGCCATTTACACTCACATCCACACCTGGGTCATCTGTAGTAGGAAAACAGATCAATGTGCATGTCTTTGGTCTGTGGTAGGAATTGAACTTGTATCCTTGTTCATACAGAAATATTCAGCCGTGGAATACAGTTTGATTATCGTATACCAGAGAATGTCACAATTCTGATTCGTCTTTTGTTCATTCGTTCATCGTTCTTGTCCTAACTAATTGCTCATAAAGAGCCTAATTTAAAACTCAGTACGTTGTTCAAATGTCAGAAATACTCCTCTTTCTATTACTATAAGGACAAAGGAATTGTTATTCTTTAAAGCTCCGATTACGGTGAGTTCCCGGCATCTCACAAACACACATCAGTGGACATGGACATTCTAATCTTTAGTGCTGTATAAGACTGAAAGGTTTTTCTTTCTTTTTTTTTTGATTGTTTGTTTTTTTTTTTTGTTTTTCCTCTCTTTCTCTCTGAGGCACTTTCACTAACTGAAACAGATTATAAAGGTTTCAGAAAAAAAAAGAAATAAAAAAAAGAAAAAAAAAGATTACCTGGAACTCTTCTCTGAGCTGAGATGTGTTGCTCTGTGTATCAACCCTCAGTAAGTCCTTGTAGGTGAGAGCAAATTCGCTGACAGGGATAGCCGTCTCACCGCACAGGCATGCTTCGAGAATGGCGTCGTGAATAAAGACATACTGCTCCTACCAAAAAAAAAAAAAAAAAAAACAGTAAAATTGTGTGAGGGAACTAAAAACTCATCCACAATTGTTTGTTTGATTATAATTGTAACATGTATTCATCCATCGTTATCTAGCTTTAGCCTTGTTAGCATCATGATGGACAACGCAGGAATCCATGTACAAACACAACTGTTCTACACCGATGGGTGAGTTTGTTCACCAAAACCCATTTTTAATATCAGGGAAAATAACTTGTAGTATTTGATCCAGTCCTGGCCTAATGGTGAGAGAAGTAGATTTGAGTCCTAAACGTTATGAGCTGCATATTCTCTTCCTCCACCTTCATGGCTGAAGGGCCCTTGAACAAGGCCTCTAACCCCCAACTGCTCTCAACTTTGGATGGGTCAAATGCAAAGATAATAATATCTCTTGTGCGATTAATACAGTACAGCAAAAAATAAATAAATAAATAAATAATAATAATATAAATCATATTTCAACAGTAACTCACCATCAGTTTACCTCATCGCTAAATTGCACATGTGGTACCCTAAAACTTTTTGTAAGAATCAATGGAAAAACAAAAATAACTAAAATAAGAAGAAAAGGGTCTCAATTCATTTTAGTAAATGTGTATATATTAAACCTTGACCCTTGACTATTCGTGGATTGGTGAGCAACTATCACGTGATTCTAATTCAGCCAATGGCTGTCCTCCTTCCTGCTGATTGGTTGAGATGTTGTATATGCTCCTTTTTCCTCATTCACGCACAAGTTTGAGCATTTTTATTTAGCGTGTTTTAATTACCAGTTAAGCTCTATGATGCCACTTAAATGTCGGCTCAGCACCAGAAAAAGATAATGATGTTAGATGTCTCTTCTGAAGAAATGAGACTTTCTCCTGAAGAAACGACAGTTTCCTCTGAAGTGCCTGAAGAGGAATAATTATCTGAACTGTTGTAAGGCATTGTAATATTATCGACTTTTTCAATTATTATTCCAGTACAGTACCTAAGTTAATGTTTAGAATGTTTTTGTGTGTCTGTTTTCTTCCCACACCGGCTGAGTGGTGTGGCTGAGCTGCTCAAGCTGAATGCAGTTTAAACCTGAATTAAGTCCTCTTCTCTACTCCCTATAAACACAAACCGCACGCTCACCTCAATTAAAGCACACTACTGAAGTCCTTCCCCTTTGAATGTGAGGTGTTTGTTGCAAGTGACACACAGAGCTTGTGAGACGAAGCGCGGATTATCAAGAGTTCCTACCTTTCAAGTGAGCTGACAGTTTGGATGCAAGTCGGGTCTGTACATTACTTTTACAGTAGAAGGTATAGTGGACCTTGCTACAAGTTTGTATCAAAATTTTATTTGCAATTGTTTTACCTTTTGTTAGATATTAATATACGGAGAAGGAAGAGGACGAGTGTACATGTATTTTCAACCTAATGTGTCTCTTTACAAAGGACGTGGGTGAAGAGTCACTTCTTGTGTATCAATTCATATGGGATTTATATGTTTAATAATCAGAAATGAGAAGTTGCTAATATCTAAATAATCAGATATAGAATACATGGTGTCAGTGAGTGATATGTACAGTGTTATCAATATGATAAACAGTGGAATATACATGTATAACAGTGGATGTTGTTGCTTTGTGGAGCAGTTGTTAGTACAGCATTTAGGTGGTATCAGTGTCTTACTGAACGTGCTCCTGTGACTGATAAGCAGGTTGTGAAGTGGGACAGTGGTATTGTGCAGTATTGTCCTTATTTTGGACAACATTCTCCCATCAGAGAGTCCAGTGCCATCCCAACAACTTTACCGGCCTTGAGGACCAGTTTGTTCAATCTGTTAGCGCCCGCTTCCCTAGCATGCAACAGCATAGAGAATTGCTCTGCCACAACACTCATATAACATCCTGAGTAGTGTCTGAAAGATGGGAAAGGATCTTAACCTCCTCAAAAAAGAAAGACAGCTCTTGCCTTTCTTGTATAAAAAAATAATAATATATATATATATATATATATATATATATATATATATATATATATATATATATATATATATATATATATATATATATATACACACACACACACACACACACACACACACACACACACACACACACACACACACACACACACACACAGTGGTACCTTGATTTACAAATTAATTTGCTCCAAACCCCTCCCAAACTCATATAACTTGACACAAACATGTATATTTGACCTGATGTATTAAATAATAATAATAATAATAATAATAATAATAATAATAATAATAATAATAATAATAATAATAATAATAACAATACAAAAACAAACAATAAATCAACTAACTCGTCCAATCAGTGATTGCAGCACAGGTATCACATGTGTAGGCATGATATGATGCATAACAGAAAAGGAGGAGGGGAATTTTGTGCGTGTGCAAGCTATGAATGCCAACGAGGAAAGGCTCGTGGTGATCTTTCACAAGGCCAGTGCTTCTTCAATAGTGGGGTGTGGTGTGATACCAGGGAGGTGCATATGACTCTGGGAAACATGCTTTTCTGTCATACTGTACTAGAAATAAGTAGGTGCAATGCAGTAGGTGGCAATGGCGCGCTCACTGTGTCCCTTTTGTGTAGGGAAAAAGCACTGAGCACGATATGAAGTGCAATAAACACTATTTATAGTCGGGTGTTGGGTGCTGGGGGGGTTCTTACTAGAGGGAGCGTCATAGAAAATAATTGAGTCGCACTGCACAAGGCACTCTCGGAAGCGCGGTAGAATACATGCGGAAGAATACGATGATAATTACCCGTAAAAAAACATTTCCCCAGCAGAGCTGATAAATCATAATTTTGCTGGTTGGATGGGGATTATTTGTGGTGAGGGATTGAAGCACGTATCATGGAAAATTCGTTATAAAAGACACTCGTAAGTCAAGGTACCACTGAATTATATATATATATATATATATATATGTATATATATATATATATATATATATATATATATATATATATATATTCCTCTATAATCACCTGAAGAGAGAGGATGGTTTCACCACGCCTCGAAACAGATCTGTAGTGATAAATGGAGTTTCAATAGAAAGTCTTTGTCCTGTCCTTTTATTTTTGTTATATATATATATATATATATATATATATATATATATATATATATATATATATATATATATATATAAAGCATCAATCTCTTAAAAGTTTCGTCCACATCTGATCCAGTTTTCCTTTCACAAATACAATACCAATACTTGGTAGTGTGGTTCTACAGCAAGCTCAGTAGGGGTGCTGTGTACTTATTTTGAATAGCTTGGAAGAGGTTTGCACTTTCAGAGTGCACCTGTATTCAGTAGATTTTTTCCGTTTTCTGAATAATACTTATTTTCAACTATGTTTATCTCCTGGATGAACACACCAAAACCCCTGCTATCTCAGGAAACACTAATCTGTCACTGACATTGAAATGCAGTTCATCAGTCATGAAGGAAAGTGATCTCTATGTCCACGGTTCTTTGTGAGATTGTAAAGCAGTCAGAACACATTAGTTCTATACATAGGACCTTTCATGTCCTTCAAACATTCAACATTGGTCAGTATTAATTCTCATAGATCTAATGTATTTAAAATAAATACATTAATTTAATATATCATCATATATTATGTTTATTATAAAAATATATGTTTGTTTGCTTGTTTGTTTACATATCTGTTGATTATTGAAACAGCATTATGTATAATGACATGAAAAACCTTTTTTAATTTCCTCGCCTTTTATGCATAACATGTCATCTTTTCTGATCTTCAAATAAATAAATAAATAAATAACCACAGTACAAAGACAGCATGGGTAGACTTTCTTTTTTTTCCCTCAAATGAGCTTGACATTTTTGAAGGACAATCATTTACCAACACCAACATCTCTTAATAATTTCAGGTTTTCAACATTTGTTTTCAGAATTCAACGACTTTTTTCAGGTCCTGCCACAACACTTCAATAGGACTGAGGTTTGAAGTTTGACGAGGCAAATCTAAAATGTATTAAAGTTGTTTATTTATTTATTTATTTATTTATTTATTTTTTTTCAGCCATTCAGACATGAACTTCAAAGCTTCAGGCTTTTTTATTTACTATCTCATGATTTGGAGTTAAAATAACTTTCCCTTAATCAAGGCAAGCCGCTCAGACCCTGAAACAGTGAGCTATCCCGACACGATCAGAGTTCCACCACCAGGTCTGACTGCACACAATTTTCTAATTGTGGAGTGTTGCATTAGGTGTAACCCAGCATACAAGGAAACCACGTCCTCCACAAGTCCATGGGGCAGTGGTGGCCTGGTGGTAAAGGGTGCTGGATTGCTGATCCTAAAGTTGGAGGTTCGAGTCCCATTCTCCACAAAGTTGTCACTGTCCCCCCAGAACAGCTAACGGGGTTACCAAAGGCCAGGCACGTCTCTCACTGTCCATGGTGAGATGTTCATGTGGAAGAACCATTGCTGACTTCCGTAAAGAGTAGCTGCATAGCTGTCAGTGTATTTCTGCCCCTTGCTAAAGGGTTGTGTCAGGCAGGCCATCCGACGTAAAAACCTATGCTAACTCTCGTGACCCCTGAAAAAGGGGGAACGCCGAAAGGAAAAGAAGAAAAAGAAGATATTCATATGGGGCAACCATTGATTGCATATTGGTTCGCACATCTGCCTCACAGCCAGAAAGTCATGGATTTAAGTCCTGGGTTTAAGTCCTGGTCTTTGTGAGGGTGTGTCTGGGTGAGTTTGCATGTTCTTCCTGTGCTTGCACGAGTTTCCTCCAGGGACTCTAGAGTTCTCCCACAGTCTAAAGACAGCTTTACAAATGTTCTTTTGCCTGTTTCTATGACTCATCAGATTTACTTTGTATTCTAATAGGTGGGTCACTCATGGGCAGAATAATGCTTTTTTTTTCCTTTCGGCTGTTCCCTTCAGGGGCCGCCACAACAAATCATCTGCCTCCAGCTCACCCTATCCTCCGCATCTTCTTCTCTTACACCAACTACCTTCACATCCTCCTTCACCACATCCATAAATCTTCTCTTTGGTCTTCTCTAGACCTTCTGCCTGGTAGTTCCAACCTCAGCATCCTACTACCAATATACTCACTATCCCTCCTCTGTACATGTCCAAACCATCTCAATCTAGCCTCTCTCACTTTGTCTCCAAAACATCTTACATATGCACCGCGCTATGTTGTCTCTATTCGGACATGTTGACTCACATATTGTGTGTAACATACAGAAGATGCATAACTTTTTCCATGTATTTAGCCTTCCCTTCAGCCCTGGGATTCGACTCCATGTGTAAACCCTTCTGTCTGTGATGGACACTCGAGTGCTTGGGGTATAATTTTTGTCTAGGAGTAAATACTGTAGCCACATTGGCTATCCAACCCAGCTACTTACAGCCAAAATGTATTTCATCAGGATTGTAATAAAGGCGGTCCTCGAGTTACGAATGAGTTCCGCTCCTATGACGCGTTATAACCTGGAATTCCACGGAAGTCGGATTTTTACCCCTAAATACCCCCTAAATCTCTAAATAACTGTCCTATAACTACCAGGATTATCCAATGAGGTGGTAGGGTTAGCGAGTGTAGATACGGGTTCTACTGGCCTCTCCACCTTGATGAAGTATTTCAAGATCCGTCTGGCGGAACTTTTTTTAAGTACATATATTTAGTCACGCCGTAAAGTTGAAACGTTGTAAGTCGAGAACCACGCAAGTCTAGGACCACCTGTATTTATTTATAACAGATACAACTGTATTCCATAGTTTCTGGATGGTATGTCGTACCCCACAAACTGTCCGTTTTTCTAATGATAACGTTTTTTACAAACTTGCATTACACAATAACTGTGTATATTTCACATATTTCATGTCCACCTTACCTCAGTTTGTATCATGTTGATGCGTTGTGAGCAGAGTGTCTTGACACAGTTGTAGATGTCCACCACGCCCTCACACTCAGCCATATCCAGCATTACATCCAGGACAATGTAGCAACCCGTCCTCCCGGCACCCATACTACACACAGGGATACAGAATTCAAAGGCTGACTGTGATTATGTATTAGTAATAAATAAAGGAGATTGTGTTTGTTGTGTATGGGCGTACCTGCAGTGGACAACCACAGGCCCGGTGTCGGGGGGTGTAGAAGCTTTGACACGCCGGAGGAAAGCCAACAAGCCCGTGGCGTGATATGGCACCCCATGTTCTGGCCAGGATGTAAAATGAAACTGACACACTTCATGTTTGGCTGGATAGCCTCGCTGGTGAAAAAGGTGGGCAAAATACATATGCTGTGGATTATGCCTATATTTTTTAAATGGCAAAAATCCCATTCATTCATTGATTTTCTGAATCACTTAATCCTAATTAGGTTTTCAGCGAGGCTGGTGCCCATCTCAGCCCACTCTGGAAGAGAGTAGGGTACACCCTGGACAGCTTGTCAGGCCATCGTAGGGCCAACACTCACACAACCATTCACACTCACTTTCACACCAACAGGGAATTTGGAACAACAGGTTGTCCTACTGTGTATGTTTTATGGACTGTGGAAGGAAACTGGAGTACCCGGAGGAAACCCACACAAGCACGGGGAGTACATGCAAACTCCACAAAGAAATGTCCAAGGTGGGAATTGAACCCAGGACCTTATTACTGTGAGATGAACGTGCTAAGTTCTACGCCACACTGCAACCATGGCAATAATTTAAACAAATAAATAAATAAACCGATACATAAATAAAAAATAATAACAATGAGTACCCTGTCACAACCATTTTTATTGGATTTTACAACATAATGTTGCTATCCGTTAGCCTGGTGTGCACCACTGTAAGAGTTACATCGATTTTAAATGTTATTAATTTCACAGAAACAATCTTGTTGTGGACACAATTTAATTTTAAACACAAGACTGGAAACTAGATATAATTATATATATATATATATATATATATATATATATATATATATATATATATATATATATATATATATATATATATATATATATATATATATATATACAAAAATAAAAGGACAGGACAAAGACTTTCTATTGAAACTCCATTTATCACTACAGATCTGTTTCGAGGGGTGGTGAAACCATCCTCTCTCTTCAGGTGATTATAGAAGAATTCTATAGATAAGATTCTTCTATAATCACCTGAAGAGAGAGGATGTCCTTTTATTTTTGTTTATTTGCTCTACCAAAAAGTATTGAGCACTCTCCTACGGAAGGATCTACTCAGAAAATCCTCTATATATATATATATATATATATATATATATATATATATATATATATATATATATATATATATATATATATATATATATATATATGTACACACACACACACACACACACACACACACACATACATACACAATGTAGACAGGGTATCAAAACTTATTGAGGAAATTGCGGAGGGCTAACATTTTTGTTGCTTTTGTAAATATATTAATACAAAAAGATTGAGTTCCAGAGTCTCATCTAGTCCTTGAAATATTACATGCTCACACATAGCAGATGCAAGGTGAATATCGCCAAGCAGGCCCCGAGGAGAAGCGCCAAGAAGACTATTCAATGATTTCCAGCAGTCCTGAAGCAAATAATTGTTTTAGTATATATTGCATGGGTGCATAAAAAAGCAAAGCATTCTCCTGAACTTTCAGGATGGATAATTAGCAATTAAGTGCCAAAGGCAAGGTAGATCCCCAAGTCCCCGAGAAGGATGAAGATGAATAATAGTTTAATATATACTAGATTGAATCATAAGCAGGTGGAAAGGAGATTTTATGGATCATATTTTCAATACGTCAAGTCATGACAGGTGCATGACCTCCATGGGCTCACCCAAGGAAGTATATACAGTCGGTCCTTGACCATTCGTGGTTCAGCTCTTGTGTCTCTGCATACTCGTGGATTGGCGACAAACTCGGAAGTAACTGGCACGTGATTCAAATTTACCCAATAGCTGAGAGCTTTTGTTTCTCCCTCCTGCTCATTGGTTGCAGATGATGTGTACACCTCTTTTTTTTTTCTCCTTCGCACACATGTCATTAATTTGATTGACTGAATTGCAAAGTAAATTTTATAGTGTGTTTTTAATGATTATTTAAGCCCTGTGATGTCACTGAAATACCCTGCATCTTCTCTAGCTTCTGGTAAGGATCTGAAGTGCTTTATTCATTCATAAATATTATCACAGTACAGAATTAAAAAGTTTTTATTTAATCATTACTACATTTTACTGCTTTATTATTATGTTCACGGATTAGTGGTTAACCCGGACGTTACTGGCACAAGATTCAAATTTATCCAATGGCTGAGAGCTTTTGTTTCTCTCTCTCTCTCTTGCTGATTGGTTGCAGATGATGTATACGCCTCCTTTTTGTGCTTCATGCACACGTCATCAACGTGATTACTTGAATTGTGAATCAGTTTTTTAGTGTGTTTTTAATGATTATTTAATCCCTATGATGTCACTTAAATGGCCTGCATCTTCTCTAGCTTCTGGTAAGGAGCCTGTCTGTCTTCCTTTCGGCTTTTTCCCTTTTACTCGGGAGTCGCCACAGCAAATCATCTGATTCGCACATTTGATTTGGCAGATGTTTTTATGTCGGATGCCCTTCCTGTCACAACCCTTTTTATCAAGGGACAGAAACACGCTGACGGCTTTGCAGCTACTCTTTACGAAAGTCAGCAATGGTTCTTTTACATGAACCTCTCACCATAGACAGTGACAGACATGGCCCGCCTTTGATAACCCAGTTCGCTGCACTGGGGTGGGGACAGTGACAACCTTGTGGAGAGTGGGACTCGAACCCCCAACCTTTGGCTCAGCGATCCAGCGCCCTATAGCACTAGACCATTACTGCCCTTTAAGCTTCTGGTAAGGAGCCTAAGCGCTTTATTTATTCATAAATATCATCACAGTACAAAATTAAAAAAAAAAAAAAAAGTTTTTACTTAATCATTACTACATTTT
>CM045731.1:9837500-9850000 GCA_024760905.1 Plotosus lineatus | reverse complement strand
TCTTAGCGACCCCCATGGCCCTGGTAAGCCTAGATTTCCATGCATACCATCCAACCAAGGAAAGTTAGCTTGATGGAATGTCCAGACGATGTCCGACAAAGCTTCAACCAATCGCCAGACCTCAGAGCTCCGGCACTATAGCGTTGATATTGCCTGTCTCAGCGAATGCCGCACTCATGGAGAAGGTGAGTTTGTAGATGGGGATTACACCTTCCTCCATTCAGGAAGACCGTCCCGGCAAACTAGACTCAAGGGAGATGCTATTAAAAGCGCTATCCGTCCCCTTGTGATCAGCTGAGCAGGAGTCATTTCAAGACTGATGAGCATGAAAATCAAGCTTGACAAGTTTAACGTGAACGGTCATTAGTGCCTTCTGTTCCTTTCGGCTTTTCCCTTTTTTAGGGGCCGCCACAGCGAATCATCTGATTCGCATGTTTGATTTGGCGTAGGTTTTTTCCTCGGATGCCTTTCTTGAAGCTATGCAGCTACTCTTTACGAAAGTCAGCAATGGTTCTTTTACATGAACCTCTCACCATAGACTGTGAGAGACATGGCCCGCCTTTGATAACCCAGTTAGCTGCACTGGGGGGGGGGGGGCAGTGACAACCCTGTGCAAAGTGGGACTCAAACCCCCAACTTTAGGATCAGTGATCCACCACCTTGACCATCAGTCCACCACTGCCCCATAAACGATCAACAGTGTATACGCCCTGATCTTCAAAATGGCGCTGTTCAATGACTGGCTGTCAGAAGTTCTAATAGGAGCATCCTGCTCTGATTTCCTGACTTGGTGATTTTAACACTTGTGTAGGAACCGCCCCTGAAAGCTGGAAACATGTGATCAACCGTCATGGGTTTGGTGACACGAAAGAGCAGGGAATTCTACTCCTTGAACAATAGCAACGTCGAGGATCTAAACACTGACACTCAATTGATTACATCACTGTAAGCAGCATTATAAGGGTGATGCTATTGATAAGAATGGAGGCGGAGTTTCAAACGGACACATACCACTTTACGGTCAGTCCAGTAGTCAGCACTGCGGCACACATGAGACTCTTCATGTCGGTACGAGGAAAAAATCCGGGGTGGGGGAGTGGCCTATGTTGGATTGTGTCATACATTAAAAAACTGTCTGTCTTCCTTTCGGCTTTTTCCCTTTTACTCGGGAGTCGCCACAGCGCATCATCTGATTCGCACGTTTGATTTGGCAGAGGTTTTTACGTCGGATGCCCTTCCTGTCACAACCCTTTTAGCAAGGGACAGAAACACGCTGACGACTTTGCAGCTACTCTTTACGAAAGTCAGCAATGGTTCTTTTACATGCCTCTCACCATAGACAGTGACAGACATGGCCCGCCTTTGATAACCCAGTTAGCTGCACTGGAGGGAGGGGCAGTGACAACCTTGTGGAGAATGGGACTCGAACCCCCCACCACTGCCCCTGTCATACATTAAAAAAAAACTAAATATATGAAATAAATTTCCGGGTAGAAATCAAAATAAATATCAGACATAGCCCTTTTTGTTGTGCTTTCAGTGAGATGCATCTGTACGTTCGATTAGATTTCTTATTTTGTTTTATCATATGAAACATTTTTTTTTTTTTTTTTTTTTTTTTTATTTAGAATTATTTTTTTTTTATTATTATTAAAAAGTTATGGTAAACATTTCAGTATTTTAAATTCTGCTCAGAACCGGTGAATGATTTCAGTAAAATTCTGCTTTGTTCAGTAACCTGCAGCACAGTGTGTGCCTGCGTGCAACAACAGGAACTTTACAATTGTAGCTTTTGCAGGGTTGTTTACTCTGTTTATTGGCGCGGGGTATAATTTGTGATGACCTGAAGCACCTCTGTAAAGCAATCATACATAATCATACATGGAGTTTATCTCAAGGCTACACTTAGGATGCTGATTCTTTCTATAAATCTTTTAAACTCTCTCTCTCTCTCTCTCTCTCTCTCTCTCTCTCTCTCTCTCTCTCTCTCTCTCTCTTTCTTTGTTCTCATGCTCTTGTTCTCGTTCTCACTCACTCAGGCTCTCTCTCTCTCTCTCTCTCTCTCTCTCTCTCTCTCTCTCTCTCTCTCTCTCTCTCTCTCTCTCACTCTCTCATGCAGCATCTGTTCATGCAGCATATTGCATTGGATGTGTTTGCTGTAACACATGAAGGTTGAAGCGGCCTGCGGCCAAGTGCTCCCTACAATCCACCACAAAATGACTGGAGTTATGAGCCATGAACACGTTTCCTGATTTGTGTGTGTGTGTGTGTGTGTGTGTGTGTGTGTGTGTGTGTGTGTGTGTGTGTGTGTGTGTGTGTGTGTGTGTGTGTGTGTGCGTGATTGAATAGGCTGTATGTTAGGACCTCTGTACGTTTTATTGTGTTGTGTTTGTGTCCGTTGTCCATAATCTCCCCGTCATCCTTCTCCTACTTGGTATTCTGGCATGGCCAGAATTAAATTAATGTGAAATATTTTAATCTAGTTTAATATTCACATCATTGCAAGAAGGTGTCAGATGCGAAAGCTCTGAAGTCCCAACATAGCCTCAGCGCTGGAAATTCAGAAGAATCTGTTTCAAATGGTTAAGATTTGGCCTGGGGCTGGTTTCTGTGCTCTTTCTCTCTCGCTCTCTCTCGCTCTGTTTCTAGCCTTTCGCCTCTTTTATTATTATTCTGTTCTCAAATTGCTGTTGCCAGCGTTGGGGAAGTTAGGAACAATATTAGTTTCATTAACCATTTGTCAAGGAAGAAGCTTTGTTAAAGTTTTTGAAAATTAAGTTATCGTACATACCATTATCGTTTACTCTGCTACTTTCATGATTAGGCAGTAGAGGGCAGCGTATACCAGCCAATGGGACCAAACTAATTAAGGAAATAAGTTAACATTAATTAAAAAATGTATTAGGAAAGGGGCGTGGTGGTTCGGTGGTAGGGTGCTGGATTACTGATCTGAAGGTCGGGGGTCCAAACTCCAATATCAACGGTTGTCACTGCTGTCCCCTAGTGTAGCTAACTGATTTATCAAAGGCCAGCCGTGGCTCTCACTGTCTGCTGAGAGGCTCATGTGAAAGAGACACTGCTGGCTTTCGTACATAACAACATAGCCCTCAGATGGCCTCGTGAGCACAATAACTTTCCTAAGTTTACCGTGTGTATTCATCCCATCAACATTGGCAGCTGTGTTGCATGGATGTGTGTGACACTGACACCTGCATATTTGTGATTTAGCCAATGTGCACACGTTTGCGATCAGCAGCAGACACTCAATTATTCTTTGATGACCAAAAATCTGCCTGATCCAAGGAGAAAAACGTTGATTTACTTGCTCTGCTGGGGAAATGGCTTTTCCGGGCCAATTTGCCTTGTATTCTTCTGCGTGTATTCCTCCGCACTCCAAGAACACCTTGTGCAGTGCTTCTCAATTATTTTCTGTGATGCCCCCTATAGGAAGACCCCCCCCCCAACTATAAATAGTGTTTACTGCACTTCATATAATTTGCTCGATGCTTTTTCCCTACACCATAAGGAACACAGTGATAGCACCACTGCCACCCACTGTAGAGGATGCAGAATTACACTTAATTCTTGTACAGTATGGCAAAAAGCATGTTCCCCAGGGTTATATGTGCCTCCCCTGGCATCACACCACCCCCCCTTGGGGGATGTGCCCCACTATTTAAGAAGCACTGGCCTTGTGGGAGCTCACCACAGCCTTTACTCGCTGGCATTCGTAGCACGCACATGCACAAAATTCTCCTCCTTCTCCACTGTTATGTACCACCTCATGTCTGCCCACATGACGTCTTTGCCGCAGTTGATGATCAGAAGGGTTTGTTGACTTATTGTTTATTTTAATTGTATTATTATTTATTATTTTTTTATTAATGTGAATGTACATGTATTATTATTATTATTATTATTATTATTATTATTATTATTATTATTATTATTATTATTTTTATTATTCAAACATTTTGACTTACAACCTCGCCCTCGAAACGGATTAATTTCCTAGGTCAAGCTACCATTGTAAATTGCTTCATGATGTCAGTGGCTGAGGAACACTAAGCATGATGGTCATTGGACATCAGAATCAGTGTAGTGCAGGTCATTCACGTGTATACAGCTCAGTGTATTGATGTATCTTTAGCCATTACTCTATTATTAATCAGTTTTCAAAAGCCATGATTTAAAATCTTATTAAAATTAAATTTGGTGATTTAAGCCACAGCACAACCAGCCTGTCCTCGTCTTTGGTGTAAAATCAGTGATTTTATTAATTATGTCAGCATCATCATGAGAGAATGTTATTTTGTTTTTATTATTTATTTATTTGAAGCAGAGCATGTTCCACAGTCAAGTTTATGTTTAAATAATCATCGCAGTTAAATGATTCGAGTCTTCATGCAACATTTTCTGCTCTTGAGCCCCTTGTAAATAATTTTCTTACCACCTCGCTGAGGAAATGTTACCCACCATCCTTAACTGTATAAAGAATTAGTAATCCAGACGCTCCCCGACTTGCGTTCATCCGTTTTATGTTGTTTTTTTTTTTTTTTTTTTTTTTTTTTTTAACAGTTAAAAAAAAAAAAAGTCAAATTTTGAGTTTAGACGTACGTCCGTAGTATGCTGACGTAATAACGCAATGACGCTGCATCCATTGTTTACAAATGACAGACTGAACGTGCCCCTCGTTCTTCCCAGTTCAGTTGTGTATATATGTTATATAGTGTGTCACTCTTGTGTTAAGATGTTGTCTCTGTGATCTTTGTGTTTACACTGTTTTGTGGACTTTTGTAACCCGAAGCAAATATGGTTGGTCAGAGTGCAAGTGGTGCAGCATAAGTGCAAGTCTCATACACAGAGATGAATTAACTATTTGCTCGGATCTGCACAATCTACCATGCATACTCAGTTAAGCAAAGAGAGTTGTAAAATGAATGAAAACCCGAATCCAGAAAAGAAAGAGAACCCTCTGCTCTGCTGGTGATTCACATCAGTGCAGGCTGAGAACTAAACGAATTCAACGCTGCCCTTGCTCACTTGAAAGACTGGAAGTCTGTATACCCCGCGCTTTGTCTCAAGCACAGAAAGTACATTACTTTCAGTTTTGAGCGCCTCACATATTAATGTGACTCAGCTCAGCTTCATGTAAAGTGACCATCCATCGACCATTGGAACCATTTACAAACAGAAAGATCTGTTTTATGAGATACGGTAAAGGTATTTATGGATCTATAGTGCAGTATGAGCATCATATGTCACTGTAACAACTTTCGACTTTCGACTTATGTTCGGCCGTCCAGAACCCATTAAAAACGTAAGTCGGTGAGCGTCTGCAATATTTTATTTTATTTTTTATCATAATATGTCTTTGCATGAGCTTACAGTATAATAGCTAAGTGATTAGCGCTTGATGGGGGAATCTGCAAGTGACTTTTGAGAGATGGAAATTAAACATCTTGGTGATAACACAAAATAAACATGCCTTGTGTAAAGAATACATGTTCACTGGAACACCACGGTAAATAGTTGTAAAGTAGCAATGCCTCAGGGTAAAGATCAGTGGGGTCATGATCAGCTTTGTGTTAAAACATTAAATTCAACAGGTAAAAGAATGGAGTTGAAGGAGAATGGAAACGGCAAAGCATGGGTGAGGTTGGAGTTCGTAAAAACAAACAAAAACAGTCGAAAGATGGTGAAAATACAGGCGAGTTGGTGACATGGGACAAAGGAGTGCAATCACAGAGACTCGATTATCAAGCATCATGAATAATATTCCCACATTAGGATTTCATAACATGGCGACACAGATACAAATCAATCCAGAGGCTGACACAAACTCCCACAGTCACACAACCTAATTATTATTATATCCACTGCATATTCAATACACTATTTCAAAACAACATCAATCAAAAAACTGACCTTGAGTGGCGATGTAATGGTTGGAACGTTGGTATCCCTGGGAGATGGACAGACCATGTTTTGACAAATAGAAAACAAACATTTATGTTACAATAGGTCATTAGCAGTATGCAATTCAGATAGGGGTTCAGTAAATGAAAAGAAAATCCTTAATTGGTGTTTTGTTAGGAATTCATTTTGCATTGTTGGACCAAAGATTTCTACAGCATCGAACAAAACTATACCTTCAGCAGAAGATAAATTCATAACATCAGCATTAGCCTTGGATAACAACAACAACAACAACAACAACAACAACAACAATAATAATAATAATAATAATAATAATAATAATAATAATAATAATACAACCCCCGTGTTATTTTCAGTCATAGGAATAGTGCACTCTGCAGCCATCAATATCTTGTTTTCTAATAAATTTTTGTAAATAAATTTAAAACTTGACTTTTCTTTTGACCCAAGATGAAAAAAAAAGTTTCATTTCAAGCTGTTTCATGGATGCCTATATTTAACATTGCGTTTATGTGTCCTGTCACATTCCTTAACGGTGCTTATTAACTACTAATAAACAACTACAACTGTGTGAACTCTATATACAATTCTTTTGTTCTTTATTTCAATGTTATAATTGTGTCAGCTGTATGTAATATCATGGGTGTTGTAAAATCAACACAAAACCTCCAATCAAAACTCGTGACATTTTTGTGAGGTGCGCATCTGAGTGCATGCACGCATATCTGTATATATGTGTGTGTGTGTGTGTGTGTGTGTGTGTGTGTGTGTGTGTGTGTGTGTGTGTGTGTGTGTGTTTATATTGTATTTACATCTTTTGCATTATTTATTTTTGAAATTTTAATTGTTATTATAATAATTTATAGCATTGAATATGTATTTATTGATATTATATACACACTTGTATACATCAGTCAGGGGGGTTGGCACCTTCTTCTTTTCCTTTCGGCTGTTCCCTTCAGGGGTCGCCACAGTGAATCATCTGCCTCCATCTCACCCTTTCCTCTGCATCTTCTCTTACACCAACTGCCTTCATGTCCTCCTTCACTATATCCATGAATCATCTCTTTGGTCTTCCTCGAGGCCTTCTGCCTGGTAGTTCCAATCTCAGCATCCTACTGCAAATATACTCACTATGCCTTCTCTGTACATGTCCAAACCATCTCAATCTTGCCTTTATGACTTTGTCTCCAAAACCTCTTACAGGTGCTGTCCCTCTGGTGTGCTCATTCCTGAACCTATCCATCTTCATTACTCCCAAAGAGAACCTCAACATTTTCATCTCTGCTACCTCCAGCTCTGCCTCTTGTCTTTTCTCCAGGGCCACCGTTTCTAAACCATACAACATCGCTGGCCTCAACACCGTCATTTACACTTTCCTTCCATTCTTGACGATACCTTCCTATCACACATCACACTGGACACTTTTCTCCAACCATTCCAAACAGCCAGCACACGCTTCTTCACCTCTTTTCAACACTCTCCATTGCTCTGGATTGTTGAGCCTAAGTACTTAAAATCCTCCACCTTCCTTATCTCTGCTCCCTGTAACCTCATCGTTCCTGTTGGGTTCTTGTCATTCATACACATGTATTCTGTCTTACTTAGATTAACCTTCATTCCCCTCCTTTCCAGGGTATATCTCCACCTCTCTAGATTTTCCTACACTTGTTCTCTGCTCTCGCTGCAGATCATAATGTCATTTGCAAACATCATAGTCCATGGGGAATGTTGTCTAAACTCATCTGTCAGCCTGTCCATCACCATAGCAAACAATAAGGGGCTCAGAGCTGATCCTTGATGCAGTCCCACCTCCACCTTGAACTCTTCTGTCACACCGACAGCACACCTCACCACTGTCTTACATCTCTCATACATGTCCTGCACCACTCTAACGTACTTCTCTGCCACTGCAGACTTCCTCATGCAATACCACAGTTTCTCTCTTGGCACCCTGTCAGATCCACAAAGGTACAATGCAGCTCTTTCTGACCTTCTCTGTACTTCTCTATTAATATCCTCAAGGCAAACACTGCATCTGTGGTGCTCTTTCATGGCATGAAACCAAACTGTTGTTCACAAATGCTGACCTCTGCCCTTAGTCGACCTTCCACTATTCTTTCCCATAGCTTCATCATATGGCTAATCAACGTTATCCCTCTGTAGTTGCCACAACGCTGCACTTCTCTCTTGTTCTTAAAAATGGGCACGTTCTTGTCAGAAAATCTACTGCTACCATTCCTAGACACTTCCATATCTCCACCGGTATGTCATCAGGACCCACTGCCTTTCCATTCCTCATCCTCTTCAATGCCCTCCTCAGTTCACCCTTACTAATCTTTGCTACTTCCTGGTCCTCAACAGTCACCTCTTCTACTCTTTTTCTCTCTCTCGCATTTTTCTCATTCATCAGCTCTTCAAAGTACTCTTTCCATCTTCCCAGCACACTTCTGTCATCAGTCAATACATTTTTCTCTCTGTCCTTAATCACTCTAATTCGCTGCACGTCCTTCCCATCACTATTTCTCTGCTGTGCCAACCTGTATAAATCATTTTCTCCCTCTTTATTTTCCAACCAAGCATACACGTCCTCATACGCCCTCTGTTTGGCCTTTGACACTGCTACCTTTGCCTTACACTGTGTCTCCCTGTACTCCTGTTTACTCTCTTCAGTCCTCTCTATGTCTCACTTCTTCTTAGCTTACCTCTTCCTTTGTACACACTCCTGCACTTCCTCATTCCACCACCAAGTCTCCTTATCTACTCTCCTTCCAGATGACACAGCAAGTATCCCTCTACCTGTCTCCATGATTACATTAGCTGCAGTTGTCCAGTCATCTGGAAGCACTTCCTGACCACCCAAATCCTGTTTCAACTCCTCCTTAAAGACAACACGCCACTGTTCCTTTTTCAACTTCCACCACTTTGTCTTCTGCTCTGCCTTTGCCTTTTTCACCTTCCTCACTATCAGCGTCATTCTGCACACCACCATCCTATGCTGTTTGGCAACACTCTCACCTGCTACTACTTTGCAGTCACTGACTTCCTTCAAATTACATTGCCTACACAAGATGTAGTCTACTTGTGAGCTTCTGCCTCCGCTTCTATAGGTCACCCTATGCTCCTGTCTCTTCTTGAAGAAAGTATTCACCACAGCCATTTCCATCCTTTTTTCAAAATCTACCAACATGTGTCCTTCTACGTTCCTGTCCTGGATACCAAACCTGCCCATCACGTCCTCGTCGGATATATATATATACATTAGAATTAAAAACAACAACACTCATTTAACCAAATGAAAAGTAGGCAGAGTTTATTTATTAATTCATCAGGCACCCATCTCGACACTCACAACTTTTACTTGTGGAGGTATTCGGATACAACCATATTTTAATATAAAGTGTTGCAAAATTGATGTAAACAATCATAGGCAAATAATATTATATGGAAATTACATAGACCTTTGCTGGGTTTTATTCATGATTTTATTGGCTCTGTAGTATCAAGTTTCCAGGACAAATATACAGTGATCCCTTGCTACTTCAGTTCAGGGCTTCAGTTTCTGCGGCTTCAGTGCATTGCTGGTTTTTCGAAAATATTCATAGAAAAATTAAAAAAATAAAGAAATTAAAGAAAATTAGGGGAAAAGTCAAGGAAAATGCCACAGAACAAGATCAATTATGCAAAAAAAAACCCAACAAAAAAACAAAAAAACAAAGCAAACAATCAAACAGAAAAATTATTTACAATTTTATGTGTGGTGTGCATCTGATTGTGTGCACACGTCTGTATATGTATGTGTATTTATTTTTATTTACATTTTATGCATTATTTTTGAATATTTAATTGTTATTATAAGCGTACATGTACATATACGTCAGTCAGGGGGGTTGATCCTACTTCGTGGAAATTTAGCGGTCTGGGGTCTCAGTTCCCATTAACCGTGAAAGTGAGGGATCCCTGTATTACAGAATTAATATTACGCTGTTTGAAGTATGATAAATTAAAAAAGAAATAAACATTTTAAATACGGCATTTCAGTGCTGTAAATTTTATATGAGATGATAATAGCTCTTTACTGAATATATCCCTTCACATTGTACTTGTTGGCCGATACACACGAATCTGATTCAGTCAAAATACAGATACTATATACAATTCCAAAATTTTACAATTCACCATAAATTGCTGGTGTATGTTAAGTCGTATACCACAGTATAGAGCTAACATCAATGCTTCCATTACTCATGAATCTCTCTCTCTCTCTCTCTCTCTCTCTCTCTCTCTCTCTCTCTCTCTCTCTCTCTCTCTCTCTCTCTCTCTCTCTCTCTAATATGCTATATTAAATGGTTTTATGTCTGTAATATTGAGTAATATTTTTTACTGACAGTGATATGCATGTGATAATCCTTTTGCTGCCACATAAAAAAATGTGAAACTAACTATAAAGGAAAACAATAGAGATACTTAAGCACATTTATACAAAATAATTACAATGAACATTTGTCAGCTTCACTTTAAAGATGTCTCAATATTTCAGCCCATAGCTGTACTTGTTCTCATGCTCTGGCCTTTATTCAAATTCAAACTACATATAAGATCCAAGTGACAAAGTGTGGGAGTGACAATCTCACTGGATTAATGAACTTTATGTAATCACATCGATGTTCGGTGCAGGCTTGTGCACTTTACACTTACTTAACCACAGTATGAAAGCAGAAATTAATTCTCCACATGAGAACAGTGCCAGGTGTAAAATGAAAGCGGTGGCAACTTGCCATGTGTGCAGTGTCACTTCAAGTATAACCGGGCTTCATCTGCATCTGATGCAACATAATTTGTGTCCAATGTAGTTTGCCCTGACTAGCTGATGTGTTTGTTGAAGTGGAAATGCTGTTTTTGAGCTTTCTGCTCCCAAAGCTGCATGATGAGAATTCAAATTCATTGTATGCCTGTTTCAGGTCTCATGGTGGTGTGTGTAGGGTTCTCATGGGCTGCGGGCAGAAGTGATGAACATCTCACAAATGCACAAGTGAAGAAGCCATACACTGAACACAACTACCCATGGCTAGCATCACTGAAGGACGACCTTGATTTACGAAATTAATCCGGTCGAGGGCAAGCTCATAACTCAAAATGTTCGTTAGAGAAAGCAAAAATTCCCATCGGAAATAACAGAAAACCGATTAATCCATTCCAACCCCCTCCCAAACTCATAACCTGCTACAGACACGTACATTTCACTGAATATATTAAAGATAAACATGCCCTCATCATTTTTAGCAACCACTTAATCCCAATTAGGGTCGCAGGGAGGCTGGCGCCCATCCCAGCCAACTTTGGACAAGGGTAGAGTACACCCTGAACAACTCGCCAGGCCACCACAGGGCGGAAACACACTGCTTTGCAGCTACTCTTGTCGAAAGTCAGCAATGGTTCTCTTACATGAGCCTCTCACCATAGAAAGTGAGAGACATGGCCCGCCTTTGATAACCCAGTTAGCTGCACTCGGGGGACAATGACAACCATGTGGGGACTTGAACCCCCAATCTTAGGTTCAGCGATACTGCGCCCTATCCACTAGACCACCACTGCCCATATAAAAAAAATTAAAAAAAAAATAAAAAAATTATATATATATATATATATATATATTTTTTTTTTTGTATATATATATATATATATATATATATATATATATATATATATATATATATATATATATATATATATATATAATATAATATAATATGTACATTAATAATAATTAATAATAAATAATAATAAAGCAAGAATAAACAATAAGTCAACTAACCCTTCTGATCATCGAAGATGTCACATGGTCCATGGTGCCAAGTGGGCAGGCATGAAGCGCACACCACTGCCACCTACTTCAGAGGATGCGCAATTACACTTGCCACTGGTATTTGTAGCATGCACGTGCACAAAATTCTCCTCCTCCCTCTATTACAAACCACATCCTGCCTGCCCACGTGACATCTTTGCACATTCGATGATCGGAAGGGTTAGTTGACTTAAAGTCTATTTTGTTTTATTATTATGTATTACTAATTCTTATTAATGTTAATGTGCATGTATTATTATTATGAAATATTTATTGTTTATACATGTGTATCTTTAATATATTAGGTGACATATGTCTGTGGCAAGTTATAGGCATTTGGGAACGGATTAATTGGTTGTCTGTTAATTCCAATGGGAATAATTGTCAGGGGGAGAGCATGATTTTTTTTTTTCTTTCTATAGGGGGCATCACAGAAAATAATTCAGAAGCACTGCACAGGGTGTTTTCGGAGTGCAGAGGAATACACGTTGAAGAATAGGAGGCTAATCGGCCCGGAAAAGCCATTTCCGCAGCAAAGCTTGTAAATCAAAAATTAGATTGTTGGATGGGACAGTTTTTGGTGCGATCAAAGCTCGTATCATGGAAAATGTGTTATAAAACACACTCGTAAGTCAAGGTACTGCTGTACTTGTTTTAGTTTTGCACTTTTTGAGTTGTGCATGTACATCTTTAATTTGTTTGTCTATAATATAAA
>CM045731.1:9777500-9832500 GCA_024760905.1 Plotosus lineatus | reverse complement strand
GTTGCCAAGCACTGGACTCAAACCCAGCACCCATGCCTGTGATACAGATTTTCTAGCCATGTGACCGTGCTTCCAACTTCCAAAAAGGATTTAAAAAAAAACATTTTTCTTTTTTTTAAATAAACATAGTCAGACTGTTTTCTAAAGATAGGGCAGTGATGGTCTAGTGGAGGGCGGTGGTGGTCTAGCAGTATAGGGCACTGGATCGCTGATCCAAAAGTCGGGGGTTTGAGTCCCACTCTCCACAAGGTTGTCACTGCCCCCCCCCCCCCCCCCCCCCCAGTGCAGCGAACTGGGTTATCAAAGGCGGGCCATGTCTCTCACTGTCTATGGTGAGAGGCATGTAAAGGAACCATTGCTGACTTTCGTAAAGAGTAGCTGCAAAGCCGTCAGCGTGTTTCTGTCCCTTGCTAAAAAGGGTTGTGACAGGAAGGGCAATCCGACGTAAAAACCTCTGCCAAATCAAACGTGCGAATCAGATGATTCACTGTGGCGACTCCCGAATAAAAGGGAAAAAGCTGAAAGGAAGACAGACACACTGTTTTCTAAAGATATTCTCATCTCACTCGCTCGCTAATTTGTTCAACAGCTTAATCCAAGTAGCCTCATGGGGAGGGTGGTGCATATCTCAGCCAACACCGGACAAAGGCATATTATATTATATATATATATATATATATATATATATATATATATATATATATATATATATATATATATATATATATATATATATATATATATATATATATATATATATATGTGATTTTCTGAGTAGATCCTTCCATAAGAGCGTGCTCAATACTTTTTGGTAGAGCAAATAACAATAAACAATAATTTATTTTATATATATATATATATATATATATATATATATATATATATATATATATATATATATATATATATATATATATATATATATATATATATATCACACACAGTGAGCCCTCACCTTCCGCGGGTAATGAGGACAAAGGAAAGCTGAATTTCCGTGAAGTATGACCCCACCCCCCTGACTGACGTATACATTCATGTATATGTGTAAATTGTATCAATACATATATATTCAACACTATAAATGCTTATAATGTCTGTCTTCCTTTCGGCTTTTTCCCCCTTTTACTCAGGAGTCGCCACAGCGAATCATCTGATTCGCACATTTGATTTGGCAGAGGTTTTTACGTCGGATGCCCTTCCTGTCACAACCCTTTTAGCAAGGGACAGAAACACACTGACGACTTTGCAGCTACTTTTTACGAAAGTCAGCAATGGTTCTTTTACACGAACCTCTCACCATAGACAGTGACAGACATGGCCCGCCTTTGATAACCCAGTTGGCCGCACTGGGGGGGACAGTGACAACCCTATGGAGAGTGGGACTCGAACCCCCAACCTTTGGATCAGCGATCCAGCACCCTATACCACGAGACCACCACTGCCACTACTATAAATGTTTATAATAACAATTAAAATTTCAAAAATAATACATAAGATGTAAATAAAATATAAATACACACACACACACACACACACACACACACACACACACACACACACACACACACACACACACACACACACACACCTCACATAAAAATGCAAGTAGTTTTTGGGGGGTGGGGGGTGGGGGGTTATTATTTTTTTTATTTGTTTGGGTTTTTTTTTTAATTCTGCATAATTGGCCTTGTTTTGTGGCATTTTCCCGTTTTTCCTTAGTTTTATTATTTTTTTTTAATTTATTGATGAACATTTTTGAAAAATCTGTGATGCACTGAAGCCGCAGGAACTGAATGTCACCAATTTAGAAGTTCTCCAATGTATCAAACCAAGAACTACTGGTATGCTGATACAAATGATTTTATCAAGCACAAACTGGGCCGCTTTGGACCCATATGCCGTATGAAGGACCACCGCATAATCAAGCTTCTGATTACTGGCATCGCAGAGGGCAACAACAGGAGAGCCACACCGTGGAAAAAATGGTCCGACGACATCAAAGAATGGCGCAACACCACGCTGCACAACATCTGCAGAATGGCAAAGAACTGAGTGGAGTGCAGAAAAAGGATTGAACATGTCGCTGACACCTACGGGTTTGCAAGAACCCAGGAGAGATTAAGTCAGTAAGCCATATTATATATATAACATTTCTATTGCACTTTTGACCTTTACCTGAGTAAAGTAAACATCATTGACATTTCTCCTATGTATTTTCACATCATGTGCCTTCTGTATCTTTTACACTTTATTTCAAACTTTCTACAAATCAGTGTTGCGCTGCTAAGTTATCACACAAACACAAGATCATTCCTTCAGTCACACATCAGTGCTCCTTAAGGTTGCAAGTCGTCAAAAGTTATGCTTTGTTATCTTTCTGGTAGTCATGGCCGAATGGCTGGGAAGTGGGTTTGGGTCTGAAACGTTGCTGGATTGATTTCCACACCAGCAAGAAAATATGTGACAGCAGATCGGTATTCTTCCACCTTCATGACCAAAGTGCCCCTGAGCCTAAAGCAAGGCGCCCAACCCTCAACTGCTCCGTGGGTACCACCCAACTGTCGTGTGTGCTCAGGTTGGACGGGTTAAGTGCAGTTCCAAATTTCCCTATTGAAGTTAATACATAATAATAATAATAATAATAATAATAATAATAATAATAATAATAATAATAATACAGTAAAACCTCCGCTGACGAACACTTAAGCTCACGAACTTTTCGCCTCAAGAACATTAAATTCGCGAGCATATAGTCTCTGCTGACGAACTAGTTTTCGGCGGACGAATCAAACCACGCGGTCGAACAGCGCCACGGTGGCGGCCACGAGAAGCTGACGCACGCTCACGGCGTCACAGTTCGTCACCCCTTTCTTTGAGTGCGGAAGTGGTTTGTGTTTGATAGACATTTTGGACCATATTGAGTGTACTTTTGCTATTATGGGACCGAAAAAGACCCCACCACAGGCGGAGATCATTGAAAAACACGAACGAGGTGTGCGTTTGTGTGACTCAGCGTCCCAGTACCAGTACGCTAAGTCTACCATTGCTCCCATCCTTAAGAACAAGGAAGCTATTAAGGGTGCGTGTGTGGCCATGCGTGTTTCCAAACAGTAGGCGTTTCCAAACACTCCCTCCAAACAGTAAGTCCCTCCCTCCCTCCTCCTCCCACTCCATTCCATCAAGCCATCAACTACCATCACAAAGGTAAATAAAACCACTTTATTATACAGTACAGTTTATTTCTTTAATTACAATACAATATACATTTATTATACATAAAATAAGGTATATTTTTGTGTAGTTTTAAGGCTTATTTAGTAGAAAATTATGTTTTATGGGGACCTGGGAACGGATTATTCTCATTTTAATGGTTTCTTATGTGAAATAAATGTTCGGAAGACGAACTTTTCGCCTTACACACACTTTCTGGGAACCAATTATGTTCGTGAGCTGAGGTATCACTGTAATAATAATAATAATAATAATAATAATAATAATAATAATAATAATAATAATAATATACCCTACATTTTTTAGCCTTTTGGGGGGAAAAAAGGAGAATGGATGAAAGGTATCGTAACAATAATAAACAAATCAAACAATACAAACTCTAATTGTGATGTGATTTTTTTTTTTTTTTTTTCCCCATTCCTACATGCAGATAATGAAAAGACTTTTAGACTTTTACCTTGATGATACCTATATCAGAATTAACAGAAAATCAGGGTTGTGTTATTCCTCTGTCCTGGATATTTTATTCTTCTAATGAATAACAGTGGAATAGCTCATTTTAAAATAGAACGCATAATCATCGCTCCCTATGCCTTTGCTCTAGGCAGAACTGTTGAATATTGGGTGGTTTGCGTGACTACTACCGAACCCACGTGAAAGAAAAACAGGATGGATAACTAAATATTGCAAAAGTAAGAAATAAAACAAAGACATAACCAGTAGGTGGAAATACAATCTCAGCGGAACCCATTATACAACTAAACAACCACCCACAATGTTGGTAGAGTGAGGGATGTACAGTACATAAAGCCTACACATGATCTCTAAGCACAACCTACACAGAAAAAAAAAAAAAAAAAAAACACTTCAAATCATTCATTTTCAGAATTAATTGAAAGGCCTTATGTTCTCTTTCAATGTCCTCCTCAGTAGATTAGTTGTCTTACAGTTTTACAACATTTTGAATTTTAATAAAGTCTGATCTTCATCAATAACAATCACAGACACATTCTGCTTGAAGCCGATACACGGCGATACTTACTGTTGTCGGTGACGAATGCACCATTTGGACAATCTGAATTTGTATTCTGTGGTCTTGTGTCCTTTGTCCTCACTTAACATTGTCTTTTAGAATGTCCACATTGCATTCCAATACTCAGGAATGCAAGTGTTCTTGATCCTGCCCAAGTACTAAGGTTGAATCTGTTGGTGACTGGCCAATGAGAATCAACTAGAAGTCCCATAATTCACTGTGACATCAACGTGATGGTAAAGGACACAAACAATGATCAGCTTATCAAGGTTTTTTTTTTTTTTTTTTTTTTTTTTTTTTTTTTTTTTTTAAAGCACTGAACAAAAAATGTTTCGGATTTGAAATTAGATAAAATAAATTAATATAATAAGTCTCTCTCTCTCTCTCTCTCTCTCTCTCTCTCTCTCTCTCTCTCTCTAAATGTTTGCTCAACCATTAAACCACATTTATTTATTTTATTTATTTATTTTTTCGGGAAACAGAAGACTCCTGTTGTTGAGACGTTGACACTGGTCTAGTGGTAGAAAAGTTTAAAATATGAATTACTTTGACCCATTTGCTAAACCACTTAAACCTACTAGCTTTGCAAGGAGGCTGGTGGCTATCTCTGCCAACACTAGGCAAAGGTGAGTTACACCCTGAACACTCAGAATCTGCTTTTATTATATAGATTTTGACCTAAGGTGGCTGCCTGCCTCTGGACTGTTGTAGGTAACTGGTATAACCGAAGGAAAGCCACACAAACATGAGCAGAAAATGTGAGCTCCACACAGAAAGGCCATTGGCTGAGATTCGAACCCTGAACCTTCTTGCTACAGGATTAAAGTGATAGTGTTAGGCACCAACTGCCCTGATCTGTGCATTTCTTGCAATTTATTTAAGTGTGTATCATTATTCCTGGGGATTATATTTGGTCTGAGAACGTTCATGCCTTATAAATAACGCAGACTTATCAGTAACTCAAAAAAAAAAAAAAAAAAAAAAAAAATATATATATATATATATATATATATATATATATATATATATATATATATATATATATATATATATATAAAATAAAAAATAAATAATTAAAAAATAAATAAATAAATAAATAAATAAAACTGAAAGCAAAGTAAAAGTTAATGTGACAACTGTTTATTAGTGGATCAATTATTGTTGGTTAATGCTGAGAATCCTGATTGTTTTCATTACGGTAAAGTAATCAGTGTAGCTCCCTGATAACACACTGCTCTTTTCACTATCTCTCGCTTAAATATGCATTTCATTAAATGTGTTTAATGGAATCTTCCTTGACCTTATGATTCACAATAAAACATTTCAAAACAGCTTTGTTTAATACTCAATTTTGATTGGCCAATTTTGGCATAAATATACTTTTCTGTTTCAAAATAGAATAATAGAAAATACCCCAGTGCAGCTAACTGGGTTATCAAAGGCCGGCCGTGTCTCTCACTGTTTATGGCGTGAAAAAGATTCATGTAAAAGATCCATCGCTGACTTTCAACAAGAGTAGCTGCATAGCCATCAGCGTGTTTCTGCCCTGCGATTGCCTGGCAAGCTGTTAAGGGTGTACTCTGCCCTCGCCCGGAGTCGACTGAGATGGATGCCAGCCTCCCCGTGACCCTAATTGGGATTAAGCGGTTACAAAAAATGAATGAATGAATAATAGAAGACCACTGTTATGAAAAACTGATCTTGAATTGCGTGTGTACCATCTGAATTTGTTCAGCTAATTACAATTTACAATGCTAACCAGGCTAATAAGTTAATATGGACTACATTATTCCTTTGCTATCAACAAATGTTTAATAAGATCTAATATACGTCATTAATGAATAATTGATTTCCTGATTCAGTAGCTGTATATTAATTAGTATATTATTATTATCAATATTAGTATCTTTTATTCCATGATATGAGCTTCGGTCCCACTCCCAAACTCCTTGTGCAGTGATTCTCAGTTATTTTCTGTAATGCCCCTTGTAGGAAGAACCCCCTGGCCATACCTTCCTACCCCTCAGCCCCCCCATATGAACATAGTGTTTACTTCACTTCATATTGTTTGCTCGGTGCTTTTTCCCTAAACCATAGGGGACACAGTGAGAGCACCACTGCCACCTGGTGTAAAGGATGTGCAATCACACTTAAGGCTGGCACTGTATGTTGAAAAAGCATGTTCCGCAGGGTCATACATGCCAATTAGCCTCGTTAAAACAATTAAAAATTCAAAAAATAAATAGTAAAAAAAAAAAAAAAAACAGTAGCGTAAGTTAATGTTAAGTGTTATTCTTAAATTCTGACTCACTTACTGTGTTGTTTATTGCTATTGTTTATTCTTGTTTTATTATTATTTATGGTTAGTTCCAGTATCATTAAGGGTACCGTGCATGTGTTATTACTGTGAAATGTTTATTGTTACATGTTTATCTTAAATATATTACGTCAAAAATGCATGTTTGTGTCAATTTAAATGAGTTTGAGAGGGTGCTGGAACGGATTAATTTCCTGTGGGAATTTTTGTTTCATTTATGAGCATGTTGGCTTACGAGCTTGTCTTTGGAACGGATTAATTTGGTAAGTCAGTGGTACTTGTATATTCATTGAGGAACAGGTAGATATAACTGAATATTCTATTTAGGACTATTCAGTGATATCCACAGAGCTGAAGCAAATTACTGCTTCCATTGGTACTCTATGTACAATTCGGAAGAAAAAAAAATAAGAATAAACTTTATTTTATTACTTTATTTTTATGTTTTTTTTCCCCTCATTTTGAGTTTGCAAGGTGAATAGTTTATGCTTATGTGCTGAAGGTTAGGTGGATGTCCCTGAACAGTTTTTAAGACTATTTAATTCACAACATCGATCGAACCTGGATGAGGCGGGTTCAGAAGTGGATAACTGTTTAAGTATACTACAGAGGGACATGATTACAATATATATATATATATTTGATTTTTTTTTTTTTTTTTTTTTTTTTGGGGTATTTTAATTTTTTATCACGAGAGGTGTAGTTAATCTCTGTGCACATGGTTGAGACGGTACAGTGTTGTGTAATAGTGTGTCTTTAAACTCCATTCAGAGTTATAGTTTATACTGAATGAAGAAAAAAAAAACAACAAAAAAAAAATATTTTTTTTTATTTTATTTTTTTTATATGTTTTAACCGTGACACAAAGGTGAGGTAAGCACTCTACATGCTCTGGCTGTGTAAATAACGCTATCTGTGAAGCTTACTCATTCTAAGTTTAGTACATAGTACATAGAAACATAAGTAAACCACAGAGTATTAATACACTGCAACACACACACACACACACACACACACACACACACACACACACACACACACACACAGTCCATGATTTTTAATCAGCCATTATCTACGTTTTTTAATCCCCTGACATCGGACCAATCAGACTGTTCATCATCATCATCATCATCATCATCATCATCATCAATATCATCATTTTCTGTAACCGCTTAATCCTAATTCCTAATTTGGTCGCTGGTGCCCATCCCAGCGAACTTCGGGTGAGGACAGAGTACACCCTGGACAGCTCGCCAGGCCATCGCAGGGCAGAAACTCGCCGACGGCTTTGCAGCCTACTCTTTATGAAAGTCAGCAATGGTTCTTTTACATGTCTCACACCATAGACAGTGAGAGACATGGCTGGCCTTTGATAACCCAGTTAGCAACCAATCAGACTGTGCCATTCCGATTTACTCATTTATTCACTCATTCACTTAATCTGATTAGGGTTTTGTGTGTGTGTGTGTGGGGGGGGGGGGGTACTGCCAATCTCAGCCTACTCTGAGTAAATACGGGGTAAACCTTGAACAGCAATCCCCATCCAACACACACTCCAGACCATTCACACTTACACTCACATCTAGAGGGATTTGGAAATGCCAGTGAGCTCAATGTGCATGTCTTCAGGATGTGGGATGAGCCAGAGTACACAGAGGAAACCCACACAACCACGAGGAGAATATGCAAATTACACACATAGATTGCCAAGACAAGGAATGTAAACCCTGAATGTTTTTACTGTGCGCCATTTAGTCTGTCTGTCGTCTTTTCGGCTTTTTCCCTTTTCCTCGGGAGTCGCCACAGCGAATCATCTGATTCGCACGTTTGATTTGGCAGAGGTTTTTACGTCGGATGTCCTTCCTGTCACAACCCTTTTTTTAGTAAGGGACAGAAACACGCTGACGACTTTGCAGCTACTCTTTACGAAAGTCAGCGGTTCTTTTACATGCCTCTCACCATAGACAGTGACAGACATGGCCCGCCTTTGATAACCCAGTTAGCTGCACTGGGGGGACAGTGATAACCTTGTGGAGAGTGGGACTCGAACCCCCAACCTTTGGATCAGCGATCCAGTGCCCTATACTGCTAGACCACCACTGCCCTCCACTAGACCATCATGCCCTATATTTATAAAACAGTCTGACTATGTTTATTGTGTAAAAAAAAAAAAAAAAAAAAAAAAGTTTTTTTTTAAATCCTTTTTGGAAGTTGGAAGCACGGTCACATGGCTAGCAAATCTGTGTAACAGGCATGGGTGCTGGGTTTGAGTCCAGTGCTTGGCAACAGAATTTCTGTGTGTAGTTTCCCTCCCCTCCTCCCCAAGTTTTATACGCTACTCTTTACGAAAGTCAGCGGTTCTTTTACATGCCTCTCACCATAGACAGTGAAAGACATGGCCCGCCTTTGATAACCCAGTTAGCTGCACTGGGGGGACAGTGACAACCTTGTGGAGAGTGGGACTTGAACCCCCAACCTTTGGATCAGCGATCCAGCGCCCTATACCACTAGACCACCACTGCCCCTGACTGTGCGCCATTTAGTATATACATGGAAAAAAAAAAAAAAAAAAAAAAATATATATATATATATATATATATACATCGTAATCTAATAATAAATTAATATTATGTAGTAATACTTTCCATGTATCTTCATAACTGTTCAGCTTCCTGATATGTTACACTTCATACGTCAGTCACAAACACATATTAACATTCTAATCGGGCTCAGCTCTCAATTGTCATGCTGTACCAAACCACTCACTCACTCACTTGATGAATTTCGGTCATGACTGCACCGTATATGATAAATGGAAGTAGAACAACCATGAATAAAGACTACAGGTGATTTTTCAGCAAAGACGTCATTAAATCAGATATGTGGCTTGACTCACTATATGCCCCCAAAACACCACAAACAGTGCCGAGTGATGCATCACCACCAGTCAAAATATCACTATCAGTATTAGAATATCTTAACTACCAGCGCAGTTTTAGCTTCTTTACCCCTGAAGCAGTTTTCCAGATTAAGACAAGAATATGAATATGTGGCTCTGATGTGCAGTGGTCTGCATGTCTGCCTTATATCAAGGTGGTCCTGAATTCAGGTCCTGGGCTCAGGCAATTCTGTGAGAGTTTGCATGTGCTCCTCATGCATGTTTGGGTATCCTCGAGGTATTTCGTTCTCCTCCCACAGTCCGCGAGCAAGTACATTAGGCTAATCGGGTATTTCAAATCATCCCTAGGTGGCTCTGCGATGGACTGGTGAGCCGTTCAGGGTGCACCATGCCTTAGGCTTGTGTTGGCTCAAATGAGCTCCATCCTCCCTGAGACGCGAGTAGTATTAAGTGGCTGGGTAAATAAGTAAGTGTGCGATGATATATCTACATTAAATAGATCTAAATAGCAGCTTGTTCTTTCTTCTTTTCCTTCCGACTGTTCCCTTCAGGGGTCGCCACAGCAAAGCATCTGCCTCCATCTCACCCTATCCTCTGCATCTTCTTCTCTTACACCAACTGCCTTCATGTCCTCCTTAACCACATCCATAAATCTTCCCGTTGGTCTTCCTGTAGGCCTTCTGCCTGGTAGTTCCAATCTCACCATCCTACTACCAATATACTCACTATCCCTCCTCTGTACATGTCCAAACCATCTTAATCTAGCCTCTCTGACTTTATCTCCAAAACCTCTAAGACAAAGATTTAGAATATTCCAGAATGGAAAGTTCCCAAACTTTAGAGAATTTATATAAGGACCCGTTGCCAACCGGCTCGCACGGATCATCTCAGGAAGAGCATCTAAGGCGGATCGTCCAACGCGCTTCATCCAAGTTTTGTCGTTCAAGACTTCATCAACCAAGTCCATCATCTGCATTCATCCACAGCCAACGTGAGGATTTTCATCATTCGTTTCTTTTGATACACGGGATTCCAAGCCTTTTCCTGCCAGCGGACGCGCTGTCTCTAAATGATACCGCAGCCGCTTGGTGACTATCGTTCAATTTGTGTTTTGTTTCGGTTTAAACTATAAGTTATTATTCTGTCTTATTTTGTTCATAATTCAATTATATTATATATTGTATGCTGTGGTTTGCCGTGCTTTGCTGGTTTCACGGGGCAATATTCATATTTTAAATTCCATACGTAACAAAATAAATAAAAGTATAATCAGACTGAGCATTCATCGTATGTAATGTGTTGCGTAATTGTTCTCTAGCATGCATGAACAAGCGAGATGTTTTCATGCAGTCAGGCACTGGTGAAAATAAACACAAGAAAACAGGTGAGCAGTCTAGTTACTGAGAATCAACTGCATGGATTTAAATAAATAAATAATTTTCTTTTGTGTGACTCCGGAACAGAAAGAATAATTCAGAAAAAAAAAAAAAAAAAAAAAAGTGTCGTGTTTACTAACTTCATTATTGGACTTTCCTGTAAGCCCTGTCCCAGAAAGAGCCCGTAGAGTTTCGGTCAACTGCTAAGAATTCTGATTTGTTTGTTTGGACAAAATGAAGATATTTGAATGTGATTCCATCCAAGGAACAAAATCTATTGCAGGACATTTGATGCAATTGCTATGCTACGTGATAGATCTGTTACTATTTACTGCACTGACTTTAACGTGTCGAGATTGAAAAAAAAAAAAAAAAAAAAAAAAAAAAAAAAAAAAAAAAAAAACTAAATATTTCACACTTCAAATGAGCACAAGACAGGAAGATTTCAAAGATGTTTTGTCTTTCTCTTTTTAAAGGTGAGTTCCAAATCTCAAAAGAAAAATCATATTTCAGCCATCTCAACAACAGCCAGTTTACTAAAATAACAAGCAGCTGAATTGTATTCGTACTTTTCAAGCGCAAAGAAGTTGTCATGTATAGAATAATTGCTGTCTTCTAAAACCATAGAAACAAAAATAGTAAACCCAGTGAGAAGAACTGAGACACTTACAGTACAAGAATAGACACTAAACTTCATGGAGTTTCGAAATATATTGTTAAATTTAACTTTAACCTTCAAGCGCCTGAGTGGGGGGTCATATATAAACCCGGGCATATGTATCGAGAGGCATTTTTCACATTTTAATCAGAAAAAAAGTTTCCTACTAAGAATTTATCAATCTATTTAATGTGCATTTGTTGATAGAAAACTTGTGCGGGGTTGCTTATGAGACCAGGAATACCTATGAGTTTTTTTTTTTTTACATTATAGCTTCAGATGGTATTGTAATTTTATGCAAATTAACTTTACTTTTTACGCTTTGTTTTCATTTTTATGCAAAGAAAAAAACAAAATGCAAAGGGATACAGTAGTACATCACCTTATGATAGTCCCAGGAAACGAAAAATCCAGGTTACAACAACATTTTCTACAATTTTTTGTCTTGGTATACGAAACAAATTATCCTACAAAACACTCCAAAACATTCAAACATTAAAAAGTGCCATTCAAACATTCAAACAATGCACAAGCTGCTCTCCCATTGACTATCTTCCAACATCCTGCCCCACCTGCCTCCCATTGGCTAGGAAGGATGACTCAGCTCCCTCCATTGGCTATTATGGAGAACCCATAATGCTTTTCGTGTTAAAGGACAGAGTTACTGTTATTTCATGAGTTTTTCGAGTGAGCTCATTGCAACTTTATCTTTTGGTTCAGGCTTTTAACCTTGCATAAACATTTGTAAGATTATAACTCTGCTAAGAAGACATGGTCAACACACGCGTGCACACACACGCGCACACACCTGTGATTCCCAGTGCGGGTGAAAAGAAGAAGCGGGCTCGTGGCATGCGATTGAGTGATATCGCAAAGGAATATGGCCAAACCCACCTATCATCTGTACGATATTGAAGCAGAAGGAGGGCTTAAAAGGTATACTTTTATAGGTTTTAAAGGGTTTCGGGGGGGGGGGGTAGTTTTGGGGGCCTTGAAACGAATCACAAGTTTTACATTTAAAATGGGTTTAAATTTACGTAAAATCCAGCTTAAGAAAAAAGCTCTGGAACATATAAATTTCGTAAGGTGAGGTGAGGTACCACTGTAAAAGGTAACACTCGTATTACAAGATGTAACAGACAAGGGTTGTGTAAATAAATGTAATATTACTCTACCATTGTGTGTTTTTGCTGCATTTTTGTAAAAATAAATAAATAAATAAAAATGTATGTGAATATATATATATATATATATATATATTAAATTCCATACCTGATTACATAAGATGATGGACAAATATATTAGAGACTGAAATAAATATGAAGAACCCTGAAGCAATCATTTATATAGAAATATTCCTATATAAAGTCAATGGGTCCACAAATGACCCCACTCGGTCATATTAGTCACAGAAATAGCCTGGTCGCTTGAGGGCTAAACTAGATCTCAGTGGTGTATACTGTACAGTGATGGTATACTTCCTCATGCACAAATAATTACTTACCTGTTTGCTTGATGAACTGATATAGAAACACTTTTTTTTTGCTTGAAAAAATATATTTTTACTTTTTGCTGAATGTACAGTACTGTCATGTGCTCAGTTGTTAGCACTGTCACTTCACAGCAAGAAGGCTGAGCGTCTATGGGCTTTAAAACGTGCACTGGAACGTGCTCCCTGTGCTTCACTGAGCTTCCATTAGGTCAACTAGCTACTTTAAATTGCTCCTAGCTGTGAATATCAATTGTTGTTGGGGTCTGTGTTAGCCCATCCGTTCATTTTCTGAACTGTTTAACCCTAATTAGGGTTGTGGGGAGGCTGGCCATCTCAGCCGACTCTGCACGAGGGCAGAGTAAACCCTGAACAGTTGAACAGGCCATCGCAAGGCAGAAACACGCTGAGGGCAATGCAGCTACTTCTGACGAATGTCAGCAATGGTTCTTTTACTTAATTCGCTCTCCACAGACACTGAAAGACATGGTTTAATAACCCAGTAGGCTGCACTGGGGGGACAGCAATGACAACCGTTGGCAGCACGGCTTGAACCCCCAACCCTGGGGTCGGTAATCCAGCACCTTACCACTTAGTTTGTGTGAGCCCTGCAATAAATTGGAAACCTTTTCAGGATGTAACCCCGCCTTTCACCAGAAGTCAAATGGGATTGACTCTCAACCTGTACCTCTTATACACAGCATATAAAAATATCATCCTCATTTTAATCTTAATATTAAGATTGCAGGAATCGCTCACTTTCCGTGGTTAATTGAGACCACGACCCTAGCACCTCCCGGGACCACCTATTTCCGCAAAGTAAGATCAACCCCTGACTGACATATACGTACATTGTATATGTGTATATAATATCACTAAATACATATTCAATGCTATGAATGCTTATAATCACAAACATTCAAAAATAATGCATACGATGTAAATATACATACTGAGATGTGCACCTCACATAAATATATAAGTATTTTTTTTTATTTTCATTTATTTAGGTTTTTTTTTTTTTTTTTTTTTTTTTGCGCATGATTGGCCTTGTTTTAGCTTAATCATACTATGGTAGGAGGCAGGATACACCCTGAACAGCATGTCAGACTATCACACATAACCATAAGCCTCATGATCATGGACTGTAGGAGGAAACCAGAATGACCAGAGGAAACCCATGCAAGCAAGGGGAGGCCATGCAAACTCCATCCAGAAAAGTCCCCAATATATATCCATAAAAATATATAGACAGCAGTCGACATACACAATGTGAATATAAAAAAGCTTGGAATATTCTGTTCTGCTTTGTGAAATGATGCAATATCTTCTCCCTGCCACTCTCCCCAGATGAGGCTATACAAGTAAACAGAAAAGCCAGCGTTTGGAAGAAACACTAGATTGCTTGAAATATTACTGCGTGACAGTATCATGATTAAGAATCCTGAAATTTGAGCTTTGGATATCTTTTGGGTTTTCTCATTATTTTTCATTTTCATAAGTGGTGCCAATACTATTGCAGATAAGGCAGTATGAGCAATAATGAGGTGAAAGGTGGTAGAAAAGAGGAGTACTTACTTCCCTGTTTATCCGAATCTAAAAGTCCCGAATGAAAAAAAAAAAAAAAAAAAAAAAAAAAAAAAAGATGGGAAGGTAGAAGAAGGAAGGACACAAACAGGAGGGAAAAGAGGAAAGAGAGCTAATTAAAGTGAAGGTTTAAGACATGTTGCTACAGAGGGCTTGAGAAATTAGAGATAGAATAGACCATTTGAACAAGAGAAAGAAATCACAATGCTTCACAACTAGCGACACAAAACAGAAGCTATCTATTGATTGATTGATTTACAGTTAACAAAAGCTGTCTTTTTTTTTTTTTTTTTTTTTTTTTTTTTTCCCTTTTGAGTGTTGCCTCTGTCGCCTTTATTGTGATTACACATGTATAAATAGAGGGTAACAAAATTATGTTTAGCGTCCAATCAGAAGCGCCATCACATACAACCACCACCAAACAGTGGGCGTGTCAGCATGCACGTGCACCCTGTGTGACATGCTACTCCACCCGCATCTTTATGGACTCCTGTGCAGATGCATTTGGAGGCGGCCTAACACGCTCAGAGACAAAACACTCTCCACCCCCTTTGTACAAATGCGCTCACAGGCGTCCATGGGTTAGCTGGTGATTGCTGTGCGTGATAGCGGTGCGCTCACCATTCCTCCCACGAGAGCTTGGCTTATTACCTCCCATGGACTCCCGGTCGCAAATGGCTTTGAATTCGGATTCAAACTTGGTATTGAGGTTGATAGTCACACGCATTGTTAACACGCCACTCGAGAGCCCCAACACAGGTATTACTACCAATATCCTCCATGTATGAATGAGCGAGGTCAAAGGTAGGAGCTAGAAAAGTGTTTTATAATCATTAATTTGTTTCATTCTTGTTTTCAGCATTGGTTTTCTTCACGTTGATCTTTTAATCAATTCAAAAAGAAAGGAAAAAAAACAAACGAACATACAAACAAACAAAATATATTGATCTCAATATAGCATATCAATCACTTTAAATCTTTTAAGGATTTTCCTTTCAATTTTAGATTGGATATCAGACAGACATTACTTTTCTGCAAAAACAAGAGATCTCATCTTCTCAGTGCTTATTACAAGGGCAGACTGGTCCATGGGAAATACTAATCAGGCTTTCCTTTGAGGTGGCACATCAACGCCAAACCAATCGCAAAATTCCAATTTACAATAAACATGAAAACACTTTTTTTAACCTCTTCTTGTTTTATTTATTAATTTACTTAATAAAATGTGATTACATTAAAACTTGAATGATAATTTTTGGCAAAAAAAAAAAAAAAAAAAAAAAAAGGGAGGCTGAATAAGTATCTAAAGGCGGTTCTTCAGTTATGGAAGAATTAGTGGAGCACACCGATGTCTGGGTTTCCTTGCAAAGTATCAACACCAGTCATCATCTTGTGATTGTGATCTCATGTGGGGGAACATACATTAAGGTCCTTGTTTCATCAGACTCATCCTCTGGCCAATCTCATCAGCCCAGGTGACTTGACTGGCCCAGTTAATTACCACTTAGTTATGTAGTTCACAAGTACAGAACTTTCATAACATTTGATTTACCTCACTGACAGTCTTTCAAAATTAGTAAACATCACTTTGTAATAAACATCCAAATAATACAACAATACAAAACAATTATAAAGTGTTACTGCCCTCTATCGAGAATGTAAATTACTAAAAAGCATAAAACAACAAGATCGCTTGGTGACTCTACCAAGCCCATCAATCCAATGAACCAAAAATGTAAAAAATCATTCCATCTCAAAATATTAAAGAATATTTATTAAAAAAAAATACACCTCTTGATCATCTTCAGATTTGTTCAACCTTGTTCAAAGGCATTCCGCTAAAGCTGCCATGCAAATCAACTCATATATATATATATATATATATATATATATATATATATATATATATATTTTTTTTTTTTTGTAAATAATACCAAGCATATAGAGCCCCCTGTTAGGTAATATGACACTTATGAGTGGGGGGGCACCTTGAATTAATGCATAATGTTAAATAATCATTTAAAACATTTCCCAGATAAAGAATTTGATCCAGATCATCTCCAAATTTTTATAGAGTGCTCAACTCTGGTAGAAATTTCCTATAAACAAACCCACTTTTTTTTTTTTTTTCTCTCCCCGGTAACACATGAACCACGGATTAATCATGAGGAAATCATATGTGAAGTTTCAAATTACTCAGAACCCAGATTTAGTGTTAAAGCATCGTTTCTTCACAGACTGAATTTCATTAATTCCAAGCTGTCATCCAGCACTCCTGTTGCTTCAGCAAACTTTATACAAACCGGATTCCAAAAAAGTTGGGACACTACACAAATTGTGAATAAAAACTGAATACAATGATGTGAAAGTGCCAAATTTCAATATTTTATTCCGAATAGTGGATAGGGCACTGGATCACTGATCCTAATGTTGGGGGGTTCGAGTCCCCACAAGGTTGTCACTGTCCCTCCAGTGCAGCTAACTGGGTTATCAAAGGCAGGCCATGTCTCTCACTGTCTATGGTGAGAGGCATGTAAAAGAACAATTGCTGACTTTCGTAAAGAGTAGCTGCAGAGCCGTCAGTGTGTTTCTGTCCCTTGTTAAAGGGTTGTGACAGGAAAGGCATCCGACGTTAAAAACCTCTTCCAAATCAAAAGTGTGAATCAGATGATTCGCTGTGGTGACTCCCGAGAAAAAGAGAAAAAGCCGACTGGAAGAAAGAAAAGAACATAGATGGCAGGGTCAAAACTTTACACCAAGGAAAAGTAACATTATAAGGGAAAAATATGTTGATTTTAAATTTCATGGTGTCGACAAATCTCAAAAAAGTTTGGACAGGTAGCAAGAAGAGGCTGGAAAAGTCAATTGCATTTATGATGAACAGTTGGAGGGCCAATTACCAATAATTAGGTCAATTGACAGCATGACTAAGCATATAAAAGAGCTTCTCAGAGTGGCAGTGTCTCTCAGAAGCAAAGATGGGCAGAGGATCACCAATTCCACAATGTTGCACCGAAAGATAGTGGAGCAATATCAGAAAGGTGTTTCCCAGCAAAAAATTGCAGAGTTTGAAGTTATCATCTACAGTGCATAACCTCATTCAAAGATTCAGATAATTTGGAACAATCTCTGTGCGTAAGGATCAAGGCAAAAAAAAAAACCCAAAAAACTAGTGGATGCCCATGATCTCCGGGCTCTTAAACGGCACTGTACCATAAACAGGGATGCTGCAGGCTCAGCACGATCTCCAGAAACCATTGTTGGCGAACACAATCCATGCCATCCGCCACTGCCAGCTAAAAATCTACGGTACAAAGAAGAAACCATTTCTAAACAGGAACCGGAAGTACATGTGTTTTTTTCTGGGCCAGGGGTCATTTAAAATAGAGTGTGGCAAAGTGGAGAACTGTTCTGTGGTCAGACTGTTCTGAGTGTTATCAGCACTCAGTTCAGACGCCTGCATCTGTGATGGTATGGGGTTGCATGAGTGCTTGTGGCATGGGCAGCTTGCACATCTGGAAAGACACCGTCAATGCAGAAAGGTATATTCAGGTTCTAGAGCAACATATGCTCCCATCCAGACGCCGTCTCTTTCAGAGAAGACCTTGCACTTTTCAACATGATAATGTCAGACCACATGCAGCATTAATTACAACATCATGGCTGCATAGGAAACGGATCCGGGTATTGAAATGTCCAGCCTGCAGTCCAGATCTTTCACCTATAGAGAACATTTGGCGCATCATAAAGAGGAAGGTGCAACAAAGAAGGCCCAAGACAGGTGAACAGTTTGAGGCCTGTATTCAACAAGAATGGGACAGCATTCCTATTTCTAAACTTGAGAGACTTGTCTCCTCGGTCCCCAGACGTTTTCAGATTGTTGTACGAAGAAGAGGGGACGCCTCACAGTGGTGAAAATGGCCTTGTCCCAACTTTCTTGTTGAGATTTGTTGACACGGTGAAATTTAAAATCAACACGTTTTTCCCTTAAAATGATCCATTTTCCCACATTAAACTTTGGACCCCGTCATCGGTGTTCTATTCGGAATAAAATATTGAAAGTTGCCATTTTTAAATCTTTGCATTCAGTTTTTATCCACAATTTGTGTAGTGTTCCAACATTTGTAGAATCTGGTTTGTACTCCTCATGAAGTCATAACACAACTGGAAATACAGAGAGTGTTTAACTAAATTCTTCTTTTTTTTCAGATCTTGATGTTTACCAGGTTAAAGCTTCTATGCACTCTTGCATGACTTTGTTTTGATGATTTAAACAAGAAGTTATAATTTTTGCTCCTTGACAGCTCACTCAGATACTAATACACCGAGTACCTCTGCCAAAAAAAAAAAAAAAAAAAAAAAAAAAGCCTTGATTGCAGGCTGTAATTTCCATGCCATCGTTGCTTCTGTGTGTCTTGTTGAGGCCCAGCAACATTATACGGCAATAAAATTAAGTCAACTAATGACCCGAATGTACTAAATGAGCAGGTTATCTTATTACTGGACTTTATCCCTTGATGGCACAGGTATAAAATTGAGGGTCAAATAATAATAGAGTAGTTCAGGGAGAATGAGAAACCATTTCTATACATTAACTGCCATCAGTCACCTTAAGCTTAATGAAAGTCTTTGGGATGTTTTGGAGAAGACTTTATGGCGTGGTTCAGTTTTCATTTCCTATCAATACAAGATATCAGTAAAAAAACGAAGCCAAATCTGGATGGAAAACAAAGTTGTGATGTTGCTTAGGTTTATGAATATGGACTGTAATCAAGGCTAAACGTTCCCCCAAAAAATATTAGAGTCTAGTGAGTTGGTTTTTGACCAGTCCGAGTACATCTCCACGACAGGGTTCCTGATTCAACCAACACTGCCACAATATTCACAGTGTTTACTACTAAATTCACAAACACTAGCATCCAAAAAGAAAATCTTCAAAGTGGTGACACGTTCCACGTACAGCATCATGCCTGGATCCTGAAGAAAGATGCTTCCTCGTGCCAAAAAAAGACGGCTTGCTTTCTACACTAGTCAACGCTCATGCTCTTTACGAGATATTTAGCTGTAGTGCTGAAGTAAACATAGGATTAGCGGCTTTATCAGAGTCATTATATGTCAGCACGGCAGCCAGTCATCCACATGGGGGGGGGGGATAGGCAGAGTATAGTTCTGGCCTTTAGACGACTCACACACTCCGTAAGCATGCTGGGTGTGGTTAATTTCATTCAGTGACTCCTATTTAAACACCTTCTAGCTTTCAATAGCAAGTTATGTTGCATAAAGTTGATAGCGTATTGGCTGGAATAGTTCAATCTTGTTTTCGGGTGACAATATCCTGAATTTTTGCAGCATTTGATCAGCCACATTGAGTAAAAGACTCCTGCAAGAGTGCTCCAACGTGCCCAGGGTGTCAGTCCTCTCCTCTACAGCAGGCTCATTACTCATGTTTTGAGACTGAGAAGCAGCCAATAAGAGTACGCCAGGGCCTGCCTTCATATGAAAGCAGCTGTTCTGCACTTCACCTTGCCTGTAATGGCTCTCGCATTCGTCTCATCCTCACTTCCAATCCCTGATTATAGCAACACTATAAAATCACTCACTCTGCCTATTTCAGGGAGCTGAACAGCTGGGCCTTTGCCCATTTCCTCCTAGAAGGCAACACAACTGTGTCTGCTGTTCACTTGACTCCCTGCTGTGGACACACACTGTCCTAGGAGGCTAATTAATATTCAATATGATTGAAGAAGTCTGCAGGCTTCAGACACTGTGCTTGACTTTGTGCTTAATTTAGGACCAGGCTCTGTTCGAGTCTGTTAAACGTGCTGTGGACAATGCTATAGGTGTCAATCATTGTCTGTCTGTCAACTAATTCCATCATGGCATCGAGAAGGAAATAATTTACTACCCGTCGCTGATATTCAAGAGACAGGAAAAGTGCTTTTCCGTTTCATCCACAGACACAGCAATGCTACAGGCAGCTCAGTGCTACGGCTCTGGGTTACTGATTACAAGGCCAAGGGTTCAAGCCCCAGTACCCCTTTGCCACTTTGAGCAAAGCCCTCAAATGCTGAGCTGTATGAAAACGATAAGTGTAGGTCGCTCTGGATAATAATGTCTGGCAAATACCGTAAATGCAAATCTAACAGAATTGTAACAATGATAGCATTGTTGCTAGCAATGGAAAAAAAAAAAAAAAAAGCACAGAACTAAAACATCATTGTTAGCATATCAAATACACGCCTTCCTTTTCTTGGCAAGACAAGAATGTGAATGAAGAAGAGAGTGATGTAGCAGGACCCAGGTGGATTCACAACCACAAGCTGATGACTTCCTTGGCAAGGAAACAGGAATATGGAAATACTTCACTAGTTCCCCGGGATACCGTAGTGAGCATGAAAAATAATGAAATAAAAATTGTTTTATATTTACAGATCTCAAATAAAGTCTCTGTGTGAGGCATAATGTAGCTATTTCCAGATTTCCTACGCATCAGAATAAGCACACATGAAAGTGCGATGCTCTTGAACAGCAATCGTCTCAGGAGGAAAGAGACATCAGAGAGCAGTACGAAAGAAAGACTGAAAAGGGATGTCGAGAGAATAGAAATATATGAAAGAACTTACATCGATATAGTTGGCATTGACATAATCAGAGTTGGGGTCAGCCAGGAGAGAGTGCATTTTCACATGATGACGGTCATCTAGAAATAATAAAAATATGGAGACTGGTTGCTATTTGTAATGTTTATGTATAATCAAACATGTGGTGATTTAACAGTGTAGGTGCTGAAATGGCGTTAACACATTTGGACAAAATGGATATTTCCGTAACTTAAAGAAGAAAGAAAATAAAAATACAGGGATCCCTCACTTTCCACGGTTAATTGGGACGCCGAATTCAGCGAAGTAGGATCGACCCCCCCCCCGAACTGACGTATACTTACATGTATATAATATCAATAAATACATATTCAACATTATAAATTCTTATAATAACAACAAAAACATTCAAAAATAATACATAAGATTTAAATAAAACATAAATACACACACACACACACACACACACACACACACACACACACACACACACACACACACACACACACACACACACACACACACACACACACACACACACGCGCGCACACACGCACACACACACACACACACATGTGCCCCTCACATAAAAAAATGTAAGTAGTTTTGTTGGGGGATTTTGGGGTTTTTTTTTTTTTTTGTTTGTTTTTTTTTGCATAATTGGCCTCGTTTTTGTGGCATTTTCCTTAATGTCTCCCCCTTTTATTCCTTAATTTCATCATTTTTTTTAATTCGATGAATATTTAAAAAAAAAAAAAAAAAAAAAAAATATATATATATATATATATATATATATATATATATATATATATATATATATATATATATATATATATATATATATATATACAAAAATAAAAGGACAGGACAAAGACTTTCTATTGAAACTCCATTTATCACTACAGATCTGTTTCGAGGGGTGGTGAAACCATCCTCTCTCTTCAGGTGATTATAGAAGAATATATATATATAAAACATGCAATGCACTGAAGCCGCATAAATTGAAGTGTGAAGTAGTGAAGGGATCCCTGTATATTATCCATTAATTCGGATGTGTGGGAAACTCTGAGATAGAAAACAAAAGTGTTATTCCATAGTGCTTATCACTTCCACCTGTCAGCAAGAGGGGCCTGGGTTTGAGTCCCGGGCTCAGCGAGTGCATTCCTGTGGGCAGCTTGTTTATTCTCCCCATGCTTGTGTGGGTTTGCCACCAGGTAGTCTGGTTTCCTCCCACATTCCAAAGACATGCACATTAGGCTAACTGGCTGCACCAAATGTCCCTTGGTGTGATTGTGAATGGTTGCGTATGCATGTTGGACTGTCAACTATTCAGGTTGTATCCCTCTTTTTTTCCCAGCGACAGCCGAGATAAGCACTTTCCGCCCAGTGACCCTCGTTGGATTTGGTAGGCCTCCGTCAGTCCCGAAGGACTATGGCTGCGCTCTGGCTGGTATCCCGGCTGGTGATACTCCCCAGTGCACAGAGCCTGGGTAGGGAGTAATGAGGGACAGGCTGTTACCCAAGCAGTCTCGGCGCCACCGGAAGGATCCAATGGAAAGGCAAGTGCCGATACAACTGGGTTCCAGTGCCGCTGCAGGAGAGAAACTACGGTCAATTTAGAACGGCCAATTAACCTACAGTGCACGTCTTTGGATTGCGGGAGGAACCCGGAGCACCTGGGGAAAACCCGCACAAGCACGGGGAGAACATGCAAACTCCACACAGAAACGCCCAGGCCGGGAATCGAACCCAGGCCTTCTTGCTTTGAGGCGGACGTGCTAACCACTACGCCACCGTGCCGCCACCTCGTTGGATTTAGTGACTCAGTAAATATGTGAAGTGATGACTGTATTTTTTCAGAGTAAATGTGCATGAAAGGTAACACTCACGAGCCAACAGGGTATCATGTCTGCCTTTGGTCTTCTCTTTCCTTTTGGTGATGTCCCATCCATCGAAAAAGCTCTGAAGAGGAAAATAAGCAAAGGCGTACCAAGATGACTGGATCAAACCACATGACTCAGCGATTTGTAGTTTGTGACAGTTGTTTTTTCCATATGCTGCATGGCTACTTGGCAGGAAAACAGTCTGCTGACTACATCGAAATGATTGTTAATGTTAATGAGAGCACTGTGGAAAAACAAGCGTGAGTCATTTTAATCTCAGTCTGTTAGTTTCCCCTAAATGCAGGTTAAACAGCATTCGTCATGCTATAGAACAGAATTATACTTGTTTTAATGGACGCAGAGCCTGGACGGTTCTTCGTTTCTATCCGCGTGGGCCGGTTCGGCGATATGGCAGATAAATCCAAGCATGTTGGGAAGAGGATTTTTAATTCAACTCTCGCCTCTAGATATAATCACCCTATCCGTCCCCTTGCCCATCATCCCCTCATTACTCAGAGTGAAATCATTGCTTCAGATGTTTCACCTTTATCTTTCTTTCTTTTTTCTTTCAGCCTGTTTCTAACCGAATACAGTCATGGTTAGGCCTCAAGAGTATAAAGCAACATTTAATATTCTTCTTAAGTGATAGATTTTTGAACCCAACGCTGATGTAACACATCAAGTGACTGTGAGCCAAGTAAAAAGTAAATGATGGCTAATTATGCTTTCATGGCGTCCTATATTATTATTATTATTATTATTATTATTATTATTATTATTATTATTATTATTATTATTATTATTATTATGGGGCAGTGGTGGTCTAGTGGTATAGGGCACTGGATAGTTGATCCTAAGGTTGGGGGTTCAAGTCCCATTCTCCACAAGGTTGTCACTGCCCCAAAGTACAGCTAACTGGGTTATCAAAGGCGGGCCGTGTCTCTCACTGTCTATGGTGAGAGGTTCATGTAAAAGAACCATTGCTGACTTTCCTAAAGAGGAGCTGTAAAGCCTTCAGCGTGTTTCTGTCCCTTGCTAAGGGTTGTGTCAGGAAGGGCATCCGATGTAAAAACCTATGCCAAATCAAACATGCGAATCATTCGCTGTGGCGACCCCAGATAAAGGAGAAAAGGCCAAAAGGAAATCTCTCATTATTATTATTATTATTATTAGTTTAGTTAAAAACATTTTCTTACATGAATAGCTTATATTTTACTTAAACACCCGAGATGAGCGAGTATTCATTCATTCATTCGTTCGTTTTCTGAACTGCTTAATCCTATTTAGAATTTAAGGGAGGCTAGCACCCATCCCAGCTGACTCCATGCAAGGACAGAGTACACCCTGGAGAGCTCGCCAGGCCATTGCAGGGCAGAAACACCCTGACGGCTATGCAGCCCACTTTTTACGGAAGTCAGCAATGGTTCTTTTACATGAACTTCTCAGTATTGACAGTGAGATACATGGCCGTGGGGAGGGGGAGGGGGGGGGGCACAGTGGAAACCTGTTGAGAGTGGGACTCGAACCCCTAACCTAAGGATCAGTGTTCCAGAACCTTACAACCAGGCCACCACTGCCTGGGTATGAGCTAATACAGTGATCCCTCACGACTTCGTGCTTCAGTTCCTTCGGCTTCAGCCCATCTCGGGTTTTTCAAATATATTCATCGAAAAATAAAAAATAAAATAAATTAAAGAAAAATAAGGAAAACTATGCAAAAAAACAAAACAAACAAAAAAAACAAACACATTTTTATGTGAGGTGCGCAACTGAATGGGTGTATATTTGTATTTTATTTATATCTTATGTATTGTTTTTAAATGTTTAATTGTTATTATAAGCATATGCGCATGTATATATCGATACTATATATATATATATATATATATATATATATATATATATATATATATATATATATATATATATATATATATATATATACACACACACACACACACACACACACACACACACGTACATATACATCAGTCAGAGGGGTCGATTCTACTTCGCGGAAATCGAGGAGTCACGGTCGCCATTAACTGCAGAAAATGAGGGATCACTGTACAGTAAAACCTCCGCTGACGAACGCTTAAGCTCACGAACTTTTCGCCTCAAGAACATTAAATTTGCGAGCATATAGTCTCTGCTGACGAACTAGTTTTCGGCGGACGAACCAAACCACGCGGTCGAACAGCGCCACGGTGGCGGCCACGAGAAGCTGACGCACGCTCACGGCGTCACAGTCCGTCACACCCCTTTCTTTGAATGTGGAAGTGGTTTGTGTTTGATAGACATTTTGGACCATATTGAGTGTACTTTTGCTATTATGGGACCGAAAAAGACCCCACCACAGGCGGAGATCATTGAAAAACATGAACGAGGTGTGCGTTTGTGTGACTCAGCGTCCCAGTACCAGTACGCTAAGTCTACCATTGCTACCATCCTTAAGAACAAGGAAGCTATTAAGGGTGCGTGTGTGGCTAAGGGTGTTTCCAAACAGTAGGCGTTTCCAAACTGTCCTTCCAAACAGTAAGTCCCTCCCTCCCTCCTCCTCCCACTCCATTCCATCAAGCCATCAACTACCATCACAAAGGTAAATAAAACGACTTTATTATACAGTACAGTTTATTTCTTTAATTACAATACAATAGCACATTTATTATACATAAAATAAGGTATATTTTTGTGTAGTTTTAAGGCTTATTTAGTAGAAAATTATGTTTTATGGGGACCTGGGAACGGATTATTCTCATTTTAATGGTTTCTTATGGGAAATAAATGTTCGGAAGACGAACTTTTCGCCTCACACACACTTTCTGGGAACCAATTATGTTCGTGAGCTGAGGTATCACTGTACTTATCTTTTTTTTTCTGTGTTGGTTTCTGGGTGGATATCTGGGGAAAATAATAATACTTTGAAAAATCAAATTACACCGATATATCAATATCTCTACTGTTAATATGACCCAAAGCAAGTTATATTATAAATAATAAACCCAGGAAGGCACACATGCTGCGGGGACTGATGCTGTGATTACAAATGATTTGTTTTTCTCGTGTTCTGGAGTTATATTGAGCCATAACATTAGCCATAACATTGACAAAACCTTACTGGTCTGCAGCCCGGCAGCTCCATACATGGCAATCAGTGATACACTGAGTTTTCGGCAACCTTTCTTTCATACCCAGCATTGACAGTTTCAGCAGTTTGTCTCAGTAGCGTTTCTATGGAATCAGACCAGACATACTAGCCGTTGCTCCCCATGCACATCAGTGAGCCTTAGGCCACCACGCCACTCTTGCCAGTTCACTGGTTGCCTTTCTTTAGACCGCCTTTGGTAGGGGCTTACCACTGCATACAAGAACACCCCACAACATCTGTGTCTTTGAAATCAATAGACCAACACTTTAGCCATCACTATATGGTGCTTAGCAGCATGGTGGTGCCATGTTCACAGGGGAAAGGTCCTGGGTTTGATTCCCAGCTTGGGTATTTCTGTGTGGAGTTTGCATGTTTTCCCTGTGCTTGTGTTTCCTCTGGGTAGTCAGGTTTCCTCCCACAATCCAAAAACAAACATGCACCGTTGGTTAACTGACTGAGTATGTGAGTATGAATGATTGAGTGCGCGTTCGCCTGCGAAAGATGGAAAGATGTCCAATGTGTACCCCACCTTTTACCAGTCAGCTGAGATGGGCACTAGCCTCCCCATGACCGTAATTAAGATTAAGCAGTTCAGAAAATAAATAAATGGATTGATGTTCTTTTCCTTTCGGCTTTTCCCTTCAGGGGTCGCCAGAGCAAACCATCCGCCTCCATCTCACATGATCCTCTGTATCTTCTACTCTTGCTCCAACTACCTTCATGTCATCCTTCACCACATCCATAAATCTTCTCTTTGGTCTTCCACTAGACCGTCTGCCTGGTACTTCCAACCTCAGCATCCTACTACCAATATACTCACTATCCCTCCTCTGTACATGTCCAAACCATCTCAATCTAGCCTCTCTGACTTTGTCTCCAAAACGTCTTACATGTGCTGTCCCTCTGATGTACTCATTCCTGATCCTATCCATCCTCGTTACTCCCAAAGAGAACCTCAACATTTTCATCTCTGCTACCTCCAACTCTGCCTCCTGTCTTTTCCCCAGGGCCACTGTCTCTAAACCATACAACATCACTGGCCTCAACACTGTCTTGTACACTTTTCCTTTCATTCTTGCCGATACTCTCCTATCACACATCACACTGGACACTTTTCTCCAACCATTCCAACCTGCCTGCACACGCTTCTTCACCTCTTTTCCACACTCTCCATTGCTCTGGATTGTTGAGCCTAAGTACTTAAAATCCTCCACCTTCCTTATCTCTGCTCCCTGTAACCTCACCGTTCCTCTTGGATCCTTGTCATTCACACACATGTATTCTGTTTTACTGAGGCAAACCTTCAATCCCCTCCTTTCCAGGGCATACCTCCACCTCTCTAGATTTTCCTGCACTTGTTCTCTGCTCTCACTACAGATCACAATTTCATCTGCAAACATCCTAGTCCATGGAGATGCTTGCCTAACCTCGTCTTTCAACCTGTTCATAACCATAGCAAACAAGAAGGGGCTCCGAGCTAATCCTTGATGCAGTCCCACCTCCACCTTGAACTCTTCTGTCACACCGACAGCACACCTCACCACTGTCTTACATCTCTCATACATGTCCTGCACCACTCTAACATACTTCTCTGCCACTCCAGACTTTCTCATGCAATACGACAGTTCCTCTCTTGGCACCCTGTCATATGCTTTCTCCAGATCCACAAAGGCACAATGCAGCTCCCTCTGACCTTCTCTGTACTTCTCTATTAACATCCTCAAGGCAAACACTGCATCTGTGGTGCTCTTTCTTGGCATGAAACCAAACTGTTGTTTACAAATGCTGATCTCTGCCCTTCGTCTAGCACCCACTATTTTCCCCATAGCTTCATCGTTATAAAAGCAAATCAGTTTCTTGCACTCTTTTTTTTTTTTTTTTTTTCTGGTTTCCAGTATGTAAACTTTAAGAACTGACTGTTCACTTTCTACCTAATACATCCACCTTCTGTGCAGGTGACACTGTAACAAGATAATGAACCTCATTCGCTTTACCCAATATTGCTCTTTGTATTTTAATGTTATGGCTGATCAGTGTATACAATTTAAAACACCCCATCCTGATATTTGCCAAATTATATGGCACATTTTGGTTTTCATGCCCATTTCTGTGAAACCATAAGCCTACCTCCAGCAATAAACTTCTCCTATTATCAAAATTATTGCACATATATTACTCAGGCTCGCTCTCTCATGTCCTATTTAAAAAGTAATCGAATAAGACGTGATGAGACTATAAAATCTTAAACCTCTTTTTGTCAGGACAGGAATTTGAAAATACTTTATGCTGAAATGCAATTTCAAATGCACATGACGTCGCTGTCACAATGATGATGTCTTTCAAGAACACAGTGTCAGGACATCACAAGAACAACATCGATGATCATTGCATGGATTCTGATCAAGTCCCGTAATGATCTGCTCTGCTGCAGCCAAAATACATTTACTCCAGGCATGACTTATGGGAATTCAAGTGATAAAGCCTTCCACCGTTTCAGACTTACTCCTCCATCTTGTTTGTACCTCTGAGCTCCGACTAATCCAAATAGAAGCAACCTGTCCATCGATTTCAAAGGGAAGTGCCCCCCCCCCAATCTTTTTTCCTTTGGGCTCAGTTTAATGAATCTTGAACAGTGCATCTCTATCCTACTGGGAAATTCGAATAAAAGGGGGTGGTAAAGAAAAGTGAGAGAGCGTCATTAAAGAGGTGAATAGCTGAATGAATCTTCCGAGAAAAGAAGGCTAATATAAAAGATTACTCTTTTTTTTTTTTTTTCTGAACACACATGATATAATGGAGTGAATTGATGTCTTTCACCTTTTCAAAGAGTGATAATTTACTTTCTGAACTGTGCCATTCAGTAGAGATAGAAATCAAATGCAATATTTTACACAGATTTGTGGAATGCCATTTGTTATCGAAACATTCTCTGAAACAACGTGATTAAGGTCACAGTGAGTTTGTACAAATGCAGATGTATGATTTTAAATAGAATTTGTCGAGGTGCACCATCTATTAAACCAACTACATTATAATATCCATGGTTCATAGGCTGCGATGGCCTGGCGATCTGTCCAAGGTGTACTCTGCCAGAGTTGGCTGAGATGGGCACCAGACTCCCCACGATTTTAATATATATATATATATATTATATGATGACATACTGGTGGAGGTATGGAAGTGTCTAGGAGAGGTAGGAGTAGATTTTCTGACAAGAATATTCAACAAGGTCTTAGGGAGTGAGAGGATGCCAGAGGAATGGAGGAGAAGTGTGATCCAGTTTTAAGAACAAGGGAGACTTGCAGAGTTGTGGCAACTACAGAGGGATAAAGTTGATGAGCCATACGATGAAGTTCTGGGAAAGAATACTGGAAGCTAAACTAAGGGCAGAGGTCAGCATTTGTGAACAACAGTTTGGTTTCATGCCAAGAAAGAGCACCAAAGATGCAGTGCTTGCTTTGAGCATGTTAATAGAGAAATTATATGTGTGTATGTGTGTGTGTGTGTGTGTGTGTGTGTGTGTGTGTGTGTGTGTGTGTGTGTGTGTGACACCGGGCGGCACGGTGGTGTAGTAGGAAGCACATTTGCCGCGCAGCAAGAACGCGTTTCTTCAAGAACGTGTTTCTGTGTGGGGTTTGCACGTTTTCCCCGTGTTTGTGTGGGTATCCGCCAGCTAATCCGGTTTCCTCCCACAGTCCAAAAACATGCACAGTAGGTTAATTGGCCTTTCCAAATCCCCCCTGGGTGTGAATGGTTATGTGAGTGTTGGCCCTGCGATGTCCAGGGTGTACCCTGCCCTTGCCTGGAGTTGGCTGAGATGGGCACCAACCTCCCTGTGACTCGAATCAGGAGTAAGCAGTTCAGATAATTATATGTATACACACACTTACAGTACTATACAAATGTTTTAGACACCCTTTTGTTTGTGTGTAAAGTTTGCTGTAGAATTTTATTTTGCATCTTCTTCTTCATTTCCTTTCGGCTATTCCCATCAGGGGTCACCACAGCAAATCATCCGCCTCCATCTCACCCTGCCCTCTGCATCTTCTTCTCTTACTCCAACGACCTTCATATCTTCCTTCACCACATCCATAAATCTCTTCTTTGGTCTTCCTCGAGGCCTTCTGCCTGGTAGTTCCAACCACAGCATCCTACTGCCAATATATTCACTATCCCTCCTCTGTACATGTCCAAACCATCTCAATCTATACTCTCTGACTTTGTCTCCAAAAAATCTAACATGGGCTGCCCCTCTGATGTACTCATTTTTATTTGACATATTGTATATTATTAAGTTAGTCCAAAAATCATGTTAGATTTCCAAACATTAGTTTTTCCAGCACACAATAAAATGTTATTTATATAAGCAAGGTATGTGAATAAATAAAGCAGAGTATTATGTATAACAGATGGCTTTTCAAATAAAAATATAATGAAGGTTGCTGTAAGCCATCACCACATCTAATGTTGAATTAGTTTAATTTATTACTGAGATTTCTGAAAATGTTTATGCTGAGATCTTTAACTTAATGTTTACATTTATGTGTACCAATTCAATGTCGCTAAATGTAAAGTTCTACATGTAGGGAATAAAAACATTAGACAGGAGTATTTCATGGGAGGTTTAAAACTAGAATGTTCCTCTCAGGAAAAGGATCTGGGTGTGATGGTTGACCAGTCCCTCACTGGTACTAGCCACTGTGCGTTAGCAGTAAAAAAGGCAAATAGGATGGTGGGTTACATAGCCAGGAGTATTGAGTATAGATCTAAAGATGTTGTCCTTCTCTTGTATAACACATTGGTTAGACCACATTTAGAGTATTGTGTACAGTTCTGGGGACCATACTTGAAAAAGACATTGAGACTCTCGAAAAAGTTCAGAGAAGAGCAACAAAGCTAATTCCGGGTATAAAAAGGAATCCTATGAGGAGAGGCTGAGGATCCTAAACCTTTTCAGTCTTCAAAAAAGGAGAATTAGAGGTGATCTGATTGAGGTCTTTAAGTATCTTAAGGGGATTAATAAAGTCAACTATGCCCGATTACTTAGGCCAAGTTCTGTAAGTAGAACTAGGGGTCATAAATGGAAGTTATTTAAGGGTAAATTTAGCACAAATATTAGGAAATATTTTTTCTCGCAGAGGGTAATTTCAGTGTGGAATAGATTGCCTAACCACGTTGTCGAAGCAGAAACCTTACAAGTCTTCAAAAGCAGACTTGATCTAGTGCTGGATACCATCTAGTCATGAAAAAAAAAAAAAAAAGTGCGTCTTTAAGGTTAGAGTGTGCGTCTTTAAGGTTGGAGTCACTTTAGAATAGGACAATGGTGAGCTTAGTTGGGCTGAATGGCCTGTTCTCACCACTCATGTTATGTTATGTTATGTTATGTTATGTTAAATTTAAGCCATCTATGTTCTACACTATTCCATTGCACCATGCCATTGTGCCTAAAACTTCTGCACAGCCTCACAGCAGAAAGACATGCACCTTTTGGTCGCTCCACATCGACCCTAGATGTGAGTGTAAATAGTTTTGTTCGTGTTGGCCATGTGATGGCCTGGCAAGCTGCGGACTCCGCCCTTGACCAGAGTCGGCTGAGATGGGTGCCAGCCTCAAAGTAGTAGCAGTTCAGAAAATGAATGAATGAATGATATACGTACACATTTATTTATTCAGTTAGTTATGCTGCTGACTGCACAAATATAGAGCGAGATTTCATCAAAGCTAGATTTTTTACTACAGACAACTTGTTTTAAATGAACTTTACACTTACTGGACTGTTTTAGAAATTATAATCAATGAGAAAATGTAGTCTTTTGGTTTAGATGCAATCTGTCCAAAATGAAAAAAAAAACAAAAAACAAAAAACATTCTAAGTAGAGTATATGTCGAAGAAATGGCAAAAGCAGGTCAGAAATATAGCAATAAATTTTTTTATAAACAGAGATCCCTCACTTTCGGTGGTTAATAGACTGAGAACACCGCATGACCGTGGATTTCCACGAAGTAGGATCGACCCCCCTCACAGACGTATACGTACATGTATACGTGTATATAACATCGTCTGTCTGTCTGTCTTCCTTTTGGCTTTTTCCCTTTTACTCGAGAGTCGCCACAGCGAATCATCTGATTCGCACGTTTGATTTGGCAGAGGTTTTTACGTCGGATGCCCTTCCTGTGACAACCCTTTTTTTTTAGTAAGGGACAGAAACACGCTGACGACTTTGCAGCCTACACTTTACGAAAGTCAGCAATGGTTCTTTTACATGCCTCTCACCATAGACAGTGACAGACATGGCCCGCCTTTGATAACCCAGTTCGCTGCACTGGGGGGGGACAGTGAGAACCCTGTGGAGAGTGGGACTCGAACCCCCAACCTTTGGATCAGCGATCCAGCACCCTATACCACTAGACCACCACTGCCCCGAGATGTGTATATAACATCAATAAATACATATTCAACATTATACATGCTTGTAATAACAATTAAACATTGAAAAATAATGCAAGAGATGTATATATATACATATACATATATATATATATATATAGCGTAGTGGTTAGCACATCCACCTCACAGCAAGAAGGCCCGGGTTCGATTCCCGGCCTGGGCGTTTCTGTGTGGAGTTTGCATGTTCTCCCCGTGCTTGTGCGGGTTTGCTCCGGTTTCCCCCGCAATCCAAAGACGTGCACTGTAGGTGAATTGGCCGTTCTAAATTGACCGTAGTTTCTCTCCTGCAGCGGCACTGGAACCCAGTCGTATCGGCACTTGCCTTTCCATTGGATCCTTCCGGTGGCGCCGAGACAGGGGGGGACTTGCTGCTTGGGTAACAGCCTGTCACTCATTACTCCCTACCCAGGCTCTGTGCACTGGGGAGTATCACCAGTCGGGATACTGGCCAGAGCACAGCCATAGTCCTTCGGGACTGACGGAGGCCTACGCTATATATATATATATATATATATATATATATAGACGCATGCGCACACTCAGATGAGCACCTCACATAAAAAATATTCGTAAGTAGTTTTTTTATAATTAGTTTTGTTTTGTGACATTTTACTTTTCAATGAATATTTTTCAAAAACCTGCAATGCACTGAAGCCGTAGAAACTGAAGCACGAAGTAGCGAGGGATCACTGTATTAACAAAAACAGAGAAATATTTGCCAACTGCATGTAGAAATTTTAAAATTACAGAGCACAGATGTTCAGAGCTGACACAAACTGTCAAATTATTTAATTATATAACAAACAAGGGGTTGTAGTGGCCTCGCCCGTAGTCAGCTGGGATAGGCACCAGCCTGCCCGTGACCCAAATTAGGGTTAAGTGGATCAGAAAATGAATAAGAAACAAGATGTTTTATTGGAGTTTTCTCTGTGTTGGTCCAAAATGAGAAATGTTTGGGGAGGAGTTGGTTGTATTATGGGGTGGGGCCGGGTTGATGAAAAAGGGTTACAAGTTAAATGCACTAGTGGCTCAATTCACGAAGACAAAGTGAAATACATGATAATTTTAATCAGTGATGTTTCTAGAAATAAGTGGATTCTCAAGCGTCTAGAAAGTAGCACGGAAACATTCCATCCCAGTTACTGGGAGAGAAGTGCAGTCTCACCTCATATTCTTGCTTGAAGCCATAGCATTCAGAGGTCTTCATCTGATTGATGTGCTGCAATAGGTCAGCAACACGAACAGCTGGATGCAGCTGGCCTGTGTGATACGGAGAGTTCTTCCTGCAGCAGTGGCGTCGTGGAGATCCTCCCAGCAGGCTGCTGGACTCATTTACCAAGCTGCGCTGTTCAGCTGGGGAAAAACACACAGTGAGTTTTACCTGAAGTAAAGGGATGTAGGGATGAGAAACGGTGAAGAGCGGCTGAACAGAATACAAGGAAATATTTTAGATAACTGACAAATGCGTGGTCAGATAAACTGGGAACAAGTTTTAAAGCTTTACGGGAGAGTGGGGTAAAATGATCAGGGGGTAAGATGATCACCCCCTGTTCCTATCTAGGGAAATAAATCTATAGAATTGTGCTGCCACCTACTGTTGAGTGGTTACACTTCATGTCAGAGCCATGCTGCATTTTAAAAGCACGTTGGTGAAATAAACCAAAAGCATTGATTTTCAATGAAAGCGTCCGAGTAAAGTTTGGGCATTGCAGATTATTTCACACACCTTTTATTATTAGAGGTACGTTTGCTATATCCATTTATTTGTAATACAGGTATACCTTGACTGAAGTCGTTTCGAGTTAAGTATTTTTCGATTATACATCGATTTTCAAAAAAAAAATATATATATATGTATATATTTGTCCTCAGAACGGATCAATTTCATAAGTCGAGGTACCACTGCACTTTATATATATATATTTCAAGTAGTTATCATATTGCACCCTACTTTACGTTTTGTTCAGTGATAAACAGATGTATGAAGGTCTTATTTGTAAAGCAATGTTTATAATTAAAAATATAATTTTAAGTCCTGTGTCAAAAATGTGAGAAAGGGATCATTTTGCCCCGCTGTCCCTTACTGTTTTTAAAACGTTACGTAAAGGCAGAAGTTTGTCGAGAAGCCACAGGGAGACCATTAGGATGTGAAGCTAATGATTACAGACACAGACCATAGCTCCTGCTTGTTAAATCTGCTGGCCAAAAATTTCCTAATTCTTTGGCATTAAAAAAAAACAAAATCCCACAGAAAACAACTAATTAAGTAAAAAAAAAAACAATCTTTAATGGTAATAAGTAATAATAATAAAACAAAATCCCACAGAAAACAACGAATTAAGTAAAAAAAAAAAAAAAAAAAATCTTTAATGGTAATAAGTAACAATAATAAAAAAAAAAAAACTCACAGAAAACAACTAATTAAGTAAAAAAAAAAAAAAAAAAAAAATCTTTAATGGTAATAAGTAATAATAATAAAACAAAATCCCACAGAAAACAACTAATTAAGTAAAAAACAATCTTTAATGGTAATAAGTAATAATAATAAAAAAAAATCCCACAGAAAACAAGGAATTAAGTAAAAAAAAAAAGAAAAAACAATCTTGAATGGTAATAAGTAATAATAATAAAAAAAATCCCACAGAAAACAACTAATTAAGTAAAAAAAAAAAAAAAAAAAAAAAAAAAAAAATCTTTAATGGTAATAAGTAACAATAATAAAAAAAAAAATTCTCACAGAAAACAACTAATTAAGTAAAAACAAACAAACAAGCTTAAATGGTAATAAGTAATAATAATAAAAAAATCCCACAGAAAACAACTAATTAAGTAAAAACCAAACAAACAATCTTAAATGGTAATAAGTAATAATAATAATAATATATATATATATATATATATATATATATATATATATATATATATATATATATATATATATATATATATATATATATATATATATATATATATATATATATATATGAGAACATCACATGTTTGTCAAGGTTTGAAAGTCTACTCCAGCAGAGTTCTGTGGTTTCTATACCATTTATCTATTTTAGGTCGAAGGAGAAGTGGAGTCATTCACACCTACATACCTAGTTGGTGCCTAATGGTTAGATAAGCGGCTGTGGGACGGAAAGGTCACTTCCTGAAACAGCAGGGAAAATGTGTGTGAGTGGAAGAGTGAGCTGCACCTTTCCTTCCTCCACATTCATGGATGAAGTGCCCTTTAGCAAGACACCTAACCCCCAACTGTTCTTCCGGTGCCAAAATGTGTGGCACCCTACTGCGTGTGCTCACTTTGCATGGGATAAATGCATAAATGCAGTGGCAATAACTTCCCTTGCAGCATTAATACAGCATGGGGAATTTAGCAATGAAAAAAACATTCAGCCTTTGAACTTATTTTCCTTGATCTATTTTCCTCTTGTGGCCCTCCACCTGTAGTAATACTTTCCCCATCACATGATCACCACGATCACCACCAAACAACCATACATTAATTCAGCTTCCAAACCTCCAAATCATTCTGGGGACAGGGATAGGCTGGGTTCTATTGAGCAAATTCTGACTGAAGACCGCATACACCTTGAACAACTTGCCAGATCAATGCACAGCCAACCCACGGGCAACAATTCACACTCACACCTAGGGGCAGTTTGTAGCACCCAATTAGCCGAATATGAATGTCTTTGGGTTGTGTGTGTGTGTGTGTGTGGGGGGCAGAATACCAAGAAGAAACCCACACAAGCACAGGGACAGCATGTGAACTTCATACAGAAATGATGCCCTCACCAAACCTAGGTTTTGAATCCAGGATCTTCTTGCTGTGAGGCAGACATGCTAGCCACTCCACCAGGGGTCTCCAATCTTATCCACAAAGGGCTGGTGTGGGTGAAAGTTTTCACTTCAACCAAACAGCAGCAACACCTTAAATCTTAAAGCAAGGTGATCTCATCAAGATGGCCCCACTCCAGAATTAAAACAATAATGTCCATCTAGTTTTTGTTTACTTTTCTTTTGAGCAGTGATTGGTGGAAACAGGTGGAAGGTGTGGCTACTGTTTGGTTGAAGTGAAAACCTACACCCACACCAGCCCTTTGTTGATAAGACTGGAGACCCCTGCACGACACCATCGTGCTTAACACCATCATTCAGGAAGGGCAAAATCAAGCAGGTGCTTCTTCCAAAGCATGTGATCTGCATGCAAATTCAGGAGTGGCATAACACATTCGGAGGAAAGCACTATCCCTCCCCTTGCAAACATAAGCTCAGAAACACTCATGGTAAGCTAGTGATTGCTTATGTGCGTGGCAGAGAAGCACGTGTATGCCATCCCTCCCTCCTTGAAAGCTCAGTGAATTAGCTCTGATAGGCTGTTGGCCATGGATGACTATGTGCATCAATCCGGGCTCAGACTCACAAACTCTCGGGTTTCACTGCACCACTCAGCAGCCCATCACGTTGGACTTATAGGAAGACTCGAACACCCAAAGGAAACTCATGCAAATATGGGGAGGACATGTAAACTTGACAAGAAAAGGCCAGTCAACAGTCAGAACAGAACCCAGAACCTACTTGCAGTGAGTCTACAGTGTTACCTTTATGAAGCTGAGGGAAAATAGTATTGAATTTAATCCAGCTGTATGCCGAAATATCAAGCTATGATTAATTTTGAGAAGGTAGTACCTAGTCAGGTACTTAATAAGTAAAGCATTGTAGTCGCATTGTCCTGATTTATTTCTCGATTTCACACGGGGTGCTGCATAAGGCATTGGAGACGCATTTACACAATGGTATGAAGAAATCCATGATGTTTGTGTTTGGAACGAGGTCTTCAGAACAAACTTCCCTGTTGGGTCTAGTTTTACTTAGAAGTCATTTATTATAGGTCCACGTGCATACGTACCCCTTGCACTACAGCTATGCACATCCATAAAGGTGTGTGTGGTGCGCTCGTCCTGCTGCAGTGTCCCTTGATCGGCTGTGCTGCAGTCCAGTGAGCCTAGCCTTTGCTTTTTGTCTTGCCGATAAGGCATGGCTGCTTTATTCATGTTTACTTTCTTCCTCCTGGGGGGGAAAAAAAAAAAAAATACAATAACATGAGCTGGCATTGCATGATATACTATACTGTGAAGGAGAGACACAAGGATGAGGATCATGGGATAGCTATGAAAAATGGAATTAGTGAACGGGTAGAATTAATGGGAATGCATTGAAGGAGGAAAGTAAGACAGGAACAGAATATTAGGGTTAGAGTAAAGCTATACAAGGTAGAGTAAATGAAGACGAATGGTTAAACAATAGAAGCAGAAGGAGAAGATCCACTTACGGGTTGTAAGGATAGAAATAGAAGTCCCTTCTGTGTAGCATGAAAAGTAGCAAAGATAGGCAATGTAAGAGAAAAGAGAGAAATTTAAAGCGGTGGGAGGAGTTATGAGTCGAGTTGGTTAACTTTTTTTTAATTTCACACTTTAGGTAATTTCAAGCAGGTGATTTTCAGCCGAGGCAGATTAAAGAGACTCTCACTTACCAGTCATATTAGATACAAACTGGATTCCAAAAAAAAAAAAAAAAAAAAAAAAAAAGTTCCAACTTTCAATATTTTATTCCGAATAGAACACAGATGACATGGCCAAAAGGTTAAACTGAGAAAATGGATCATTTTAAGGGAAAAATATGTTGATTTTAAATTCCACGGTGTAAACAAATCTCAAAAAAGTTGGGACAGGGCCATTGCATACCTGTCAACCCTAGGCCGTTGGCGATCTTACAAATGGCTACTTATGCCCTTACAAAATAGCAACTAATCTTACGCGTCTTATTATCGCGTGCAATATGAAACAAAAATTAAACTCTATTTTTAATATAATATGAATTTATTGGTAATGTTGTAACATATAACCTGGTGCAATCAAATAAAAGAGTAATATCTTCAGCTGCATGATTAAGAAAATTTAACAGTGATCTTTATTATAACTATATGTAGCACTTTTGGCACTTTCAATCATTTCTTTTGATGGCTTCACTTCATGGCACTTGAGCTCTCAATTAAGTTTGACTTGAATGATGGCGGAAGTGAAAGTGCGGTCACGTGGTCGGAAAGAGCAGACGATAGCAGACGATAAACGCAACGCGCGATTCTCGCGAGAAAACGGCTACAGACCAATTCGGCGTATTGTCTCTTTACCGAAACGGTGACACAAAAAACGGAGTTAAAAAAAAAAGACGAAATGATCGAAAAACGTACAGATTTCGGACGTACGGCGTACACATTTAAAAATCAGTGCTCACTTGTACAAATTACGCCAAAACCGTACAGCTTGACAGGTATGCCATTGTCACAACTGTGAGGCGTCCCCGCTTCTTCTTACAACAGTCTGCAAACGCCTGGGGACCGAGACGAGTTTATCAAGTTTAGAAATAGGAATGCTGTCCCATCCTTGTTTAATACAGGCCTCAAACTATTCAACTGTCTTGGGCCATCTTTATTGCGACTTCCTGTTTACGATGTGCGAAATGTTCTCTATAGGTGAAAGATCTGGACTGCAGGCTGGACATTTCAATATCCGGATCCTTTTCCTACGCAGCCACGATGTTGTAATTATGTTGGAAACATTAGGTCATGTTGAAAAGTGCAAGGTCTTCTCTGAAAGACACGACATGTGGGTGGGAGCATATGTTGTTCTAGAACCTGAATATACCTTTCTGCATTGACGGTGCCTTTCCAGATGTGCCAGCTGCCCATGCCACACGGACTCATGCAACCCCATACCATCACAGATGCAGCCTTCTGAACTGAGCGCTGATAACAATTTGTGTTGTCCTTGTCCTCTTTAGTCCGAATGACATAGCATCCACGTTTCCCATAAAGAACTTGGAATCGTGATTCGTGTGACCATGGAAAAGTTTTCTACTTTTGCCTGCCCTTCTCGGTCCTGTTTAGAAATGGCTTCTTCTTTGTACTTGTTACGGATAGGAAAATTTAGAGGATTGAAATTGCCCCTTAAACCAGCAAAGCACGACGGACCACGACATAAACTATATACAATTTAATAATATGAACACAATAAGACAAAATTCATAACTTACAACTTAGAGCTAAACCACATACAAATTAACCAAGGGTCCCATCATAGTCACCATGCACCTCCAGCAGGGCAAATTTAGAGATAGTGCATGCGCTGGTAGGGAAAGGCTTGCCATCCTGCGTGTCGAAAGAAACACATGGCCATCATCGCATGAGTGGTGTGTGAACGTGGATGATGGACTTTGACGATGAAGTCCCGAACAACGAAACTTGGTTGATGCGCGTTCCATGGTTCACCTTGGATGAGTTGACCGGCTGAGATGAGTCCCCTTAGATGATCTGCCCAAAGAGACTCGAAGAGACTTGAAGAGACTGGAGGAGACTGTCGCCAGTCAGCAACTGGTCAATATACATTCCCTACTGTTCTACATCACCTGACCCACCACCAGGGTGCATGTGCAACAAGGTCCCCTTATGGAAAATTCCAGACCCAAACAGCTGAGACACACCATGTGACTCTTTTCACAACATATTTACTGAACATACTTTCACTGAGTTTATACATCCATTACTCTTATATTTACGTTCACACAAATATCCACATGCTCGTAATAGTACTGTGGAGTTTCAGCTGGCAACAGTGGATGGCACTGCTGAGCCTATTCTGTGATTTTCCTTACAGTAGCGTTCCTGTTCATGGTGCAGTGTCGTTTCAAGGGCCCAATGATTACGAGTATCCTGTATGATTTTTCGGCCTTGACCCTTACGCACAGAGATTGTTCTAGATTCTCTGAATCTTTGGATGATGTTATCACTCAAACTCTTTGCATTTTTTTGCTGGGAAACACCTTTCTGATATTGCTCCACTATCTTTCTGCACAACATTGGGGGAATTGGTGATCCTCTACCCATCTTTGCTTCTGAGAGATACTGCCACTCTGAGAAGCTCTTTTTTTTTTTATACTCAGTCACATTGCCAATGAACCTCATTAGTGCTAATTGGTTTTTCAGCTGTTTATTTTGAGTGCAATTGACTTTCCCAGCCTGTTATTGCTACTTGTCGTCCCAACTCTTTTTTAGATTTGTCGACACCATGAAATTTAAAATCAACATATTTTCCCCTTAAAATGAAATATTTCCTCGGTTTAATCTTTTAACCCTGCCATCTATGTTCTATTCAGAATAAAATATTGGAATTTGGCACTTCCACATCATTGCATTCAGTTTTTATTCACACTTAATATAGTATCCCAACTTTTTTGGAATCTGATATGTAAATATGCAATATAGTGCCCCCTGATGGAAATAAAATGAAATGTCTTTCTGAAGCCATTTGTTTACTCCAATACATGAATGATCCCTGCAGTCATAAGGTAACGCCTGTTGAACTTTAACACCCAAATCTACTGTTTCTTCAAAGCCATAGCTCATCCTGGTTTCTTTTTCATAAAGAAGAACTAGAAGTTCAAGTCCTTCTGGATCGGACGCTAGTCCATCGCAGGTTATCTTAAAGTCAAACGGGTAAATAAGAAATACTCATCCAATGAGCTTGGTTGGCTTCCCTGGAAAAAAAGTTTTGTGTTGAGGCAAGATGAACTAAAAACCGATGAATCAACTTATTTGGCCAAAAGTAACTGAACACACAGGCTATTCACTTGTGATAAATACCAGGGACACTGATTTGCAGATCTGTTCACTTCACGTCAGTGCGTTGTGTCATTTCCCTCCACAGTGCGTTGTGTCCATTGGTTTCATCAATTTGTATGATTCATCAAAGCCTATTATTTAATAATTTCTTATCTTCCCTTTATCTTTAAACACATTACTCACTGATTTCTGATTATCCAGATCAGTCTATAGGCCTGAAAGTATAAGATCATATCAAATCAGAATGCAAGTTTCAGATTTAGAGCTTTTTTTTTTTTTTTTTTGTAATGAATTCCATTCAAATAAAACTAATCTGAGTCCTCTAACAATGAACACAACCTTAATCACTCATTTGCCAATCTGTCTAATCCTACCAGGCTATTTGGGACTCAGCTGACACCAGGTAAAGGCTGGGTACACCATTAACAGCTTACAAGACCATTTGGGGGGCAACACACACACAACCATTCATATTCACTTCCACACCTAGGGCCAATATGGGGCAGCCATTAAGCCTAATATGCATGGCTTTGGATTGTGGGAGCAAACTGGAGTATCTGGAGGAACCAAATGCAGACACAGAGTGAACATGCTAACTCTACACAGAAACGCCAGGACCCAGGACTCGAAGCAAGGACCATCTTGCTGTGAGGAGGATGTTCCAGCCACTACTCCACTGTGCCACCCCGAGGAAACACTGCATACTTCAACTATGTTTTTATGACTCGACACTAGCTTCATACTGTAAAATGAAATAACTCTTTTTCTTAATGTTTTGAACTTGCCTGGTGTATAACCTGAATATTTCTGAGGTTTTCCGGTTAAATACCAGAATAAGTTTACTGGTTTGTGGCATACAAGATGTCAAATTATGCAGCTGACAAAAACTTCTCTCAATGGATTAGTGGACATTAATCCAAAGAGAATGGTTGTCGGTGCACATTGTTGAGAGCAGATGCTGGACATTGACATATTTTGACCCCTCCAGGGCCAGAATGTCACAGCATCACATGGTGTCAACAACATTTTGTGTTTCTTTGAGCCTTGGGACATTTATATTACTGTCTCACAATAACTGCAGAGACAAGCTTGAGTTCGACTGAAATGACCCAAATAAAGATGGCGCGCAAGAGTGCGCGCACATACACACACACACACACACACACACACACACACACACACACACACACACACACACACACACACACACACACACACGTCATCATCTTCTTCTTCCGCTTTCTTACCCTTTCTTAACAATGATCACAATGACTCCCAGCAACAGGACAAAGACGACTAGTCCTCCAGCAGAAGCCCCAAGTATCAACCCCATGTCTTCAGAATTCTGAGATATCTCCAGAGCGTGCTTATGATCCTTACATGCACCTGGAACATAGCCAAGAGATATTTAACATTACTGAAATGATAGTGCTTGATAAAACGCTAATAATAATAATAATAATAATAATAATAATAATAATAATAATAATAACCTGGATGTCTTCAGTCTAATAAAACTAATAATAACAAGCAATTATTATTATTATTATTATTATTATTATTATTATTATTATTATTATTATTATTATTATTGTTGTTATTATCATTATTATTATTATTATTAATATTATTATTATTATTATTATTATTATTTCACAACATAAAAATTATGTTTTACCTCCAGTTTGTGCTGCTGTTTGTTTGTGTGTTATGCCAAAAGCTATTTGTGGATTTTTATACAATTCCTACCAGAGTTGGGGCTGTGGACGAACAAGTTTTCAATAGATTTTGTAGATGATCCCGGTCAAAAAAAAAAAAATAAATAAAAAATACTAACATCGTGAGATATTTTTGAACAGGCCCAACGGGGGCACAAATTATCAAATTACTATAAGCAATTGTAGCAATACATATAGTAGTAGTAGTAGTAGTAGTCGTAGTAAAACCCTTTTTCTGGTTTCAAGTCAGAACAGTGCTAAAATTTTCACCCATCACCCATCACCCCCCCCCCCCAACTCGAATCCATGATAATGAATTGGCATTGAGAAGTAAGAATAATTACATCTCATCTGAGACCAGACAGTTCTTGTGAGAGTTGGATTACGTGTGCACATCAATATGAAAGTATGTGTGTGTGTGTGTGTGTGTGTGTGTGTGTGTGTGTGTGTGTGTGTGTGTGTGTGTGTGTGTGTGTGTGTGTGTGTGTACAGTGGTACCTTGACTTACGAAATTAATCTGTTCCGAGGGCAAGCTGTCCATTTAAATAAAAGAAAAATTCCCAATAGAAAACCAATCAATCCGTTCCAACCCCCTCCCAAACACATATAACCTGACACAAACATGTATATTTGAACTATATTAAAGATAAACATATTAAAAACAACAAATATTCCATAATAATTATAATACATGTACATTAACACTAATAATAATTAATAATAAATATTAATAAAACAAGAATAAACAATAAGTCAACTAACCCTTCCGATCATCGACTGTGGCAAAGATGTCATGTGGGCAAAAAGATGTTACATGGGCAGGCATGATGCGGTGCATAACAGAGAAGGAGGAGAATTTTGTGCAGGTAATGCCAATGGGGGCTGTGTATGACCCTAAAGAACATGCTTTTGTGCCATACTGTACTAGAAATAAGTGTAAGTGTGCATCCTCTACAGTAGGTGGCAGTGGAGTTCTCACTCTGTTCCATATAGTGTTGGGGAAAAACACCAAGAAAACCATATGAAGTGTAGTAAACACTATTTATATATTTGCGCGTGGGGAGCTTGGGGGGGGGGTTCCTCCTATAGGGGGCATCACAGAAAATAATTGAGAAACACTGCACAAGGCATTCTTGGAATACGGAGGAATAGACGCGGAAGAATATGAAACTAATCGGCCTGGAAAAGCCATTTCCACAGGAGAGCCGTAAATCAAAATTGTGCTCGTTAGATGGGGCAGATTTTTGGTGAGATCGAAGCTCATATCATGGAAAATACATTATAAAACACACTGAGACGTCAAGGTACCACTGTGTGTGTGTGTGTGTGTGTGTGTGTGTGTGTGTGTGTGTGTGTGTGTGTGTGTGTGTGTGTGTGTGTGTGTGTGAAGTATTTAAAAATTGCAATGCCTGAAATCCTTTGGTTAAAGTTAGGTACACACTGTGGTGTCCATGTCCACCATATTACATTTTGCTACAAATGCCATGAAGAAAATAATAATAATAATAATAATAATAATAATAATAATCCGTACTAGTTGTGGTGGTAGTAGTAGTCAGACCATTGAATTTAATCAACCATTGCAAACACATAATAAATTCTAGTGACTTTTCCATCTGTAGCAATAAAACTCAAAGAACAAAAAACTCTCCAGCAATTTCTTTAAGCTAGCGACCTCTGAGATAGATGAAGAAGAATGAGGGGTTAATAAATGAAAATAAGACTGCAAGAAAAATGAAAGAGAGTTAGGCCGGTACTTCATCTTCATCTGGAAGGGTTCAGCATGCAATTAATCTGATGTCTGAGTGGTAGAGAGAAGCACCTGGGGTGCAGAGACGTATAGACAAAAAGATTGAAAGGCAAAGTGAAAAGGAATAGACAAAGAAAAAAAAAACAGCGAGAAGAGAGAAACGTCTTTACAAGAGCAAGAAAATGAGGCAGCGAGTGGGGGAGACGTGACTGAGGCAGAAGAAAGAGAGACACGACACCATCTTGGCACCATGGTGAGATGGCCTTTACATGCAGCATCCCTCTCTCCTGGACACTTACTTATCAAGACCAACTATATACGTTTACATTTATTCTTTCTTTCTTTCTTTCTTTCTTTCTTTCTTCTTATTTTTTTTTTTTCAATTTACACTTTCAACACCCACAATTTAAAGCCATATTTTCAAAAGCCATTTCATCCAGAGGTTTTGAAGATGAGCTGTTAAAGCACCGCTGTACCGCTCCAGAATGTGAAATAACACACCACCCTTTAAGATGAATGGGGGGAAAAAATAATGAATAAAAAATCTCGAGAAATCTTCTCACAGGATTTAACGTCAAATAGAACAATGCTGCAAATCTAATACGGATTAAAAATATATAAAATACCACTGATCGGGCACTATTTCCAGGCGTTTACAGATGTGCAGTGATTAGTCTATATGAGGCAAGAACCAAGCATCGGGTGTATTGGTAAATTTCCCCCTGGTTCTGTTCATTTGAACAATTTGGATTTAGGTTTAACAATTGAACATCCAGTGTGAGACCATCCAAATCAAGTGGCTTTGGTGGGTTTCTAGTGAACGTCTGCAGCATTGTGTTCTGGATATTTTTACCAAAGATCATTCATTCATTCATTTTCTATAACCGCGTAATCTTACGAAAAATGGCACCCATCCCAGCCAACCCTGGACAGCTCGCCAGGCCATCGCAGGGCGGAAACACATTGACGGCTTTGCAGCTATTCTTGTCGAAAGTCAGCAATGGTTCTTTTACATGAACCTCTCAAAACAGAGTGAGAGACACGGCCGGCCTACCAAAAATCAGAAAGGTAAAGTCAGTTGGGCTTTTTACACCTGAGCCCGGTGGCTCATCAGGCCGGTGCTTATTCCTGGTTTCTGTAGCGTGAACTAGCGTCCCATCACAGGTTACCTTCCCAGTATATTTTTACTGGTTCCAATTTACACTGCTGGGTGAACAGAGGCACACTTGCAGTTAATAACTTACCCAGGGGTCTTAGCACAGTGGGGGTCTAACTGGGATTTGAACACACAACCTCCTGATCATGAGCACAGCACCCTAACCACTACACCACCAGGGTTTCAGGGTTTTTTTTTTTTTTTCTTTTCCTATAACAAACCACAATGAATCAAACACAAACCTCAAACTAAAATTTGTCCAGCATTGATCACTCTTCACGCAATTGCGTGCTGGGCCCATCAGTAGCAGCTTTGTGATATGAGGGCGAGAACCCCTGACCTTAGGTTCACTTACCGAGAGCCAGAACCCCTGACCCACCACTTCTCAACTTGTTCTCACCTCTGCTTCTGACAACAACCATCCATCTATAACAACTAGAAAGAGCATGCACGTTCTAGCCGATCTATCATCGTCTTCTACCCAGAGTGCTTTGTTTGAGCTGACCGCTCATGATCTCCATGCATTAACCAGGATTATGACTCGAGAATTAAACTTCCTAGAGCTTTAAAATAAAGCACAAACACAACTGGTTTTGGTTTCATCAATGCTTTTCTTTTAGGCCTGGAAGTAGGGGTTGTTGTGGGCTGGGCTGGGGTAGGGTGGGGTGGGGGGTCTCTTGATATTCAGAGTATGCTTTATTCATTCATGTCAGCCGACTCTGGAGAAAAGGCTGAGTACACTCTGAACAGCTCACATTCCTTGTAGGGCCAACACACACACACACACACACACACACACACACACACACACACACACACACACACACACATATATATATATATATATATATATATATATATATATATATATATATATATATATATACATACACAGTCGGCCCCCAACTTACGAAATCCCCGAGTTACGAAAAACATTTTCCGTCCCCGAGATACGAAACAACCCCCTCTTACGAAAAGAAATTCAAATGCGCCGAGTTGCTCTCTCATTGGCTGACTCTCAAAATCCCACCCCGCTGGCCTCCCAGATGGAGACAGAAGGAAGCTTCACTCTTTAGTTTTTAGTTTAGTTTTTTTAAGTTGTTTAATTCAGTATATGTTTAATAAATGTGGGTGCATTTGAGCTCATATGGAATTCCGATCCCTCAAGGAATCAAATTAAAGTTGAGTTTGTCAAGCAGGGAATGTGCTTTGAATTCCACGTCTTGTGGGCGTGGCCCACAGCGCTCGCGAGAGAGAGCGTGTGAGAGAGAGAGAGAGAGCGAGAGAGAGAGAGAGAGAGAGACAGGTGTGTGTGTGTGTGTGTGTGTGTGTGTGTGTGTGTGTGTGTGTGAGTGTGTGTGTGTGTGTGTGTGTGTGTTAATAAAAATGTTTAATAATTGTTTAATTAATAAATATGTTAATAAAATGGTTTAATATGTTAATAAAATGTTTAAATGGTTTAATAAATAATTTTCTTTTACTTTTAACACATATTTCATACAAAATTGGTGTACTTTTATCATTTTTAAAGGGTTTATGGGGTTTATCCAGTCCAAAGACTGGAGCCTTGGAACGAATTAGGCGTTTAACATGTAACATGCGACCCCTACTTACGAAATCCCCACGTTATGAAAAGGGCTCTGGAACGGATTAATCTCGTAAATTGGGGGCCAACTATATATATAAACACACACACACACACACACACACACACACACACACACACACACACACACACACACACACACACACACACACACCTAGGGACAATTTGGAACAACTAATTAGCCTAAGGTGCTTGTTTTTGGACCATTGGAGGAAATGGCCTGCCATGAAACAGAGTACCTAACCACTCTGATGCCTATGAGTGCATCTTAAAGAAATTAAAAAAAGAAAGTGTAATGGCATGCGGGTAAACAACAGGAAATGCAAAGTTTCAAGATGCATATTAAAAGCATTTACTAAATGAAACCAGACAGAATAATCCAGAACACTCTCCAGGTTCATTATAAGAGTAAACAGGCAGAGGTCGGTTGATCAGACAAACAGCACAGCAGATATAAACCAGAAATCATCATGTTTGTAAATGCGGTGGTAAAGGCAAGACAGAAACTAGCGATAAACATGGAAAATAACAACAACAACAACAACAACGACGACTGGCAAAAATGACCAGAACAATGATTTTCAAGGTGTATGTGGAATACACTGTGGGGCAGTGGTGGTCTCGTGGTATAGGGCGCTGGATCGCTGATCCAAAGGTTGGGGGTTCGAGTCCCAGTCTCCACAAGGTTGTCACTGTCCCCCCAGTGCAGCTATCTGGGTTATCAAAGGCGGGCCATGTCTCTCACTGTCTATGGTGAGAGGTTCATGTAAAAGAACCATTGCTGGCTTTCGTAAAAGAGGAGCTGCAAAGTCGTCAGCGTGTTTCTGTCCCTTGCTAAAAAAAAAGGGTTGTGACAGGAAGGGCATCCGACGTAAAAACCTCTGCCAAATCAAAACGTGCGAATCAGATGATTCACTGTGGCGACTCCCGAGTAAAAAGGGAAAAAGCCGAAAGGAAGACAGACAAATGTGGAATGTACTGTAATGTGATGGGTGAACAGGTGTGCTGGCGATTATGTCACGGTCAGGTAGCACTGAGTGCAAAAATAAATGCTGGAAAATTTAGTATGAACTAAAACAGTTGAGCTTAAAAGGATACGCAAACTTTCAAGTACTACTGTGTGTCAAAAAATGAATGAAAATGAAGGTAGGAGGAAGCTGGATGATGCCGAGACTCACTCTCCTGGGTTTCAACTTCAGAGACAAAAGGGATAAAGTTACCTTTGCGTGCAATGCGAATGCAGTTGATCCGGGTCTCCTGCACAAAAAGACAGAAAAAAGAAAAGGTTATGAGGGTCATTCTCTATCTCGAGGTAATTTCTATATAATGATAGTGTCAGGGCGATTGGATTCCGTAAATGGAAAGGGTTAGACGTAGAATGAAGTACCATTCCAGGATTCTTTAAAAAAAAAAATTATAAATAAATAAAATAAATGGCTGGTGTGATTAATACTTTTGTTAAAAGGCTTAAAGTACAGAGTGCCTTTGCATTTGAGTAACCTCACCATTTACTAATTCAGACAGTTGGACAGCTTAATTTTAGTCTTTGAAACATTGAAAAAAAGAATCTCAGGAAAGCCATTAACCTTAATTTCATTTAAATATGCCCCATGCGCTGATAACTGCACTGACTTCAGCTGAATTTATAACAAAGCATGAGAATTTTTTTTTTCTTTCTTTTTAATCCACCGTAATGGTATTTGAATCAGCTGATGAGGCAGAAATATCGGAAGTCAGAGAGGAAAAAAAGAACAAAAATGCATTTAAAATAAATTATAGGTAAACGTGGACACATACTTTCTTTTCTTTTATTCATGTCAACCACATGTAGAAATCAGAGACTTTTCTATGAGTGATTGCACTTACGTACCCACACTTCTTTTTCCACTCATATTCAGTGTACACAAAACCAATATAATGGATTATATTGTGATATTGATATTATACTAAGATTTTATTGACATATAATATCAATATCACAATATAATCCATGCATGCATCGGGCATGTAACAATAGCTACTTAAAAAACAAATAAATAAATAAATAAATTCCCAGAAGTGTACAAGAAATGAGAATACCATAGTTTTGGTGTGTGTGTGTGTGTGTGTGTGTGTGTGTTTATATATATATATATATATATATATATATATATATATATATATATATATATATATATATATATATATATATATATATGTGTGTGTGTGTGTGTGTGTGTGTGTGTGTGTGTGTGTGTATGTTTATATATATATATATATATATATATATATATATATATATATATATATATATATATATATATATATATATATATATATATATATATATATATATATATATATATATATATATATATATATATATATATATATATATATATATATATATATACATACATATATATATATATATATATATATATATATATATATATATATATATATATATATATATATATATATATATATATATATATAGTTTTCTCCCACAATCCATGAACACTGGGCTAATTTGTTTGATGTGAGTGTGGTGAATGGCTGTGTGTTGGCTCTGCGATGGTCGGGTGAGCTGTTCAAAGTGTACCCCTCGTTCACCCAGTGTCAGCTGACATAGGCAACAGCCTCCCATGACCCCAACTGGATTGAGTGGTTCGTCCAAGAATGAGTGAGTAAATGAAAGTGGATAAAACTATACACGATTTATGGAAGCCTTCAGAAGAGCCACTCATCATTTGATTGACAGAAAAGAGCTCATGCTATACAAATTACAGGCACGTGAATCAATATAAAGGTCATCAGTAACAGCTGCTAATGATTTATACAGGCAGGGTGTTGAAAGCTTCCCTGACACACCTTTTTTTATTTAGGAGCTAATTACACTGAGTGGGACCAATTTATTTATATTAGCTGTGTGAGCGTGAGCAATTTATCACAATCTTTTGGCAGTTTGACAACATATTTTATATGAACTAAGTAAAAAAATCCTTTTTTTCTTTATTGAATAAATGATAAATTGCTTCACAACAGAATTAGACAACAGAACAAAAACGAATAGAACAAGCCTTTTCGCAAAATTGGAGAAATCCAAAATTAAGAAGGATTACGTGCACTAGAAATGTGTCTGAACTGAATATGCCCCGCCTAGTTTTCTTGTTGCGTTTGTAAACCGGTGTAAAGCAGTGATCATACTGGACATTTACCCCTGTTTAATTTCAAAGTTTTCCAAATTCACAAGGTTGAGGATAAATCCAGTGCAAAGCAAAATTAATGGCTCTCATTAGCACATACTGAATCTAACTGCATTTCCCGACTCTGGTGTCCTCACAAGACACGGACTAAAGTGGCCTTCAGACTATAACAAATTAGCGCAGCATATTCCAGCGTATGGACAATTTTTGGCATTCACTGGAGAGCGTGTGCACAGCCCATTATGCATCCATTAAAGCATTAGTTAATATGCATTAATATTCATTCAGCCTTTGCTCTGGTTTGTTGATGATAAGTTACTCAACTATTTTAATTTTGTTTCATTCCTTGTCTGTTCATTCTCTCCATTCCTCATCAATCAATTCATCGAAAATTCTGTACGTATTTGTGAATATTCGGACGAATTTATTCATGTGTGTTTCTTCAATTTGCTGAAGTGAGAATTCCCTTTAAAGTGCATTTGGAACATGGTTGGCTCTTATTTGTTATGACACGAATCAATGAGAGCGACTGTGAACGTTAGCTCCTGCAAACGAGGCAGGGTGGGGTGGGATGGGGTGGGGTGGGGTGGGATGGGGTGGGGTGGGGTGGGGTGGGGGGCATGAACGGTTATCACTTGAATTTAATGGGTATGTATGCATGTAATCATAAAACTGAAATTATACACACTAATATATGTTTATTGCACAAAATTAGCTTTTTATGTGGCTTTCAATTCACTGTTGCCCAGACTATTAACTCTGCCTATATCACTCACTTCTGCAGCCGCGATGTGCCGGGCAATCTTTCTGTCATCGGAGAGTGAAGAAAGTTTCATTACGAGCCTGTTTCCTCCAACAAACATTCACGCTCATGTTCACAACTAGCGGGAATTTTGAATAGCAAATTAGCATCACGTGAATGGCTTTAGATTGTTGGAAGAAACCAGGGTTACCCAGGGGAAACCCAGACAAGCACCGGGTGAACATGCAAACTCCACATAGAAAACACCATTTGCTCGAACCCAGGACCCTTGCAATGTGAGGTTACAGTGCTAATTACTATGTCAGAATGCCCCATTTGTCTTCATGGCAATACAATATCTGTGATGGCCCGGTGAACTGTCCAGGGTGTACTCTGCTCTCGCCATGAGTCAGCTGAGATGGGCACCAGCCTCCCCGTGACCCTAATTAGGATTAAGAGGTTCAGAAAATGAATGAATGGATACATACAGAGTTACATTATTTCCAATAAAGTAATTCCAAAATATCTTGACCTCACTCACTCACTCACTCACTCACTCACTCACTCACTCACTCACTCACTCAGTTGGTGAACCATTTAATTCTACTGGGATCGCAGTGAGTCTGGCACATATCACAGCAAGCACTGAGCAAAGGCAAGGTACACCCTGAACAGTCCGCAAGACCAGACCATTGCAAGGAGACACACCCCAACTGTTCACGCACATGCTGGATAAGGATATGGATAAAAATTACTGATGCCTCGGGACAATTTTAAACAGCCAGTTTTCAACCCTAACGAGCATGCCTTTGGACAATGGGAGAAAACCCATACAAGCACAAGGAGAACATTCAAACTCCACACGGAAATGCCCAGGACTCAAACCGAGGGCCATCCTCCTGTGAGGCTGTAAAGAGAGGCATGACACACGATAATTATGGATGGAGACATGGATAATAAATACTATGTGATTAGGAATAACACATTTTTGGCTGCCGAGTGGGGCGTCAATCAATAAGGTGCACAACTATGAACTTAGAGATGGTTGGCTCAAGTCCAGATTGATGCCACAGCCATCCACAAATGGGAGTCCATGGGATATACTTGGCCCAACTCTCATAGGAAGGAAGGATGGCATATGTATACCTCCCTGTCACTCATAGCAATCACCAACCAATCACGGTGTCTGTGAGCTTCTTCAAACGGAGGGCAAATAAAATTTAATAAAAAAGTGATTAGGGTGCTATGCTCATGATAAAGAGGTTGTGTGTTCAAATCCCAGTTAGACCCCACTGTGCTAAGAGTGCTGTAAGAGTAACTGTGCCCTGGGTAAGGTCTTCACCACAAGTGTGCCTCTGTCCACCCAGCAGTATAAATCTTCTTATTTTCCTTCCGGCTCTTCCCTTCAGGGGCACCACAGCAAATGATCTGCCTCCATCTCACCCTATCCTCCGCATCTTCTTCTCTTACACCAACTACTTTCATGTCCTCCTTCACCACATCTATAAATCTTCTCATCGGTCTTCCTCTAGGCCTTCTGCCTGGTAGTTCCAACCTCAGCATCCTACTGCCAATATACTCACTATCCCTCCTCTGTACATGTCCAAACCATCTCAATCTAGCTTCTCTGACTTTGTCTCCAAAACATCTTACATGGGCTGTCCCTCTGATGAACTCATTCCTGATCCTATCCATCTTCGTTACTCCCAAAGAGAACCTCAACATTTTCATTTCACCCAGCAGTATAAATGGGTACCAGTAAAAATATACTGGGAAGGTAGCCTGCGATGGACAGAGTTGAACTCCTGGTAGCTTCAGGCCATGGAGACCAGAAATAAGCACCGGCCTGATGAGCCACTAGGCTCGGGTGTAAAAAAAAAAAAAAAAAAGCCTCCGAGTGTGTCAGGCTGCCGCTAAATACACATGCACAGCAGTTTGTAAAGAGGCGGGTGGGAGGAAGGCGGCTCCCGAGTGCGGGGATTGCAAATTTGAGTCAAGCCTAATGCCACAGCCTCCGTGGCCAGCTGAATTTAAATTAGGGGAGAAAATGGAAGAGGAAATTAAATAAACAATTAAAACATAACACATTTTTGTTATTTAACACTTTTATTTGATAGACGAGCCTCTAAGAACCAGAAGGAGCCATCCCACTTTTTTTTTTTTTTTTTTTTTTTTTTTGATGACAGGAAATTTCCCTTATTTCCTGCTACGATGTTCTATGCGAGTTGGTTATGTGTATACATACGTACATTATATTATAATATACCAGGCTATACTTTATAGTTGGTTTTGTTAGCCTTGTTGTATATGTTCAGAAGGTACATAGGAACAGTGCTGGGTGAGAGTTGAAAGAATTCTCTCCACTTACGCCTCTGAAGTTGCTCGATGCCTGCAGATAGATGAGATAACTCTTGCTCGGGTCCAACGGAGAATTCCAGTACCCGTTATAGGTGTGGTTGTCCCCCACGGTGAATGGTGTGGCTGTAAGAAGGCTGCTGGGAGGAAGCTCAGCTGTGTAGTAGTGAGGAGAGACACCTCCTAATTTGCCTTGAGCCTCTCCCTGAGACAAGGGCGAAGGAAAGCAGTCGTGATGACCAAGCTCTCTCCTTTTCACTTGCCGAGAGCCGTCCTCCTCCACCACCACCACATGGTAAGCACTGCAGATACGATATTAAAGGAAAAATAATGAGCCGGGCCTGGTGTTCTTAGCTGACAACAAGAAAGTGAGGTTCTTGTAACTAGCTCGGGGAAGACATTCACATCACGCATCACTTAAGGCATCAAATGCTTTTTAAGATGAGAAGAGGAATAAATTGAGGGGGAAGAAAATCACATATACACAATTTATCTTGCGCCCTGATGTAGAACATTAATAGATGGATGTCATAAAGTACATCCAGCTTTTAAGTAAAGGTTTAAGCAGTGGTTTAGGACACGGAAAGTCACGGAAATCCATTTGTGGGAACACTTGCACATTTATTATGGAAACCACCTTGGATAACCTGGAATTCATTATGCTTAGCATAGTGCTGCAGTGGGAAAATTTAACTGGTGTCATTTCTGATCATGAGCTTCAGCTGTGACATGCAAAAATACTACCCGAGCATCCTCTGTTCACCATAAAGGACAGAGTGGGATTAAGAAATTCAGCAAATGAATGAATGAATGAATGAATGGATGGATGCTACTCATAGTGGGAAGCTATTATGAACGTTTTATTCATTTCAACCACATCCCTGTGGAATGCATCGGGATTTTCAGGATGAAGTGCGGTCGTCATGGTCTTTATCTGAGTAGGTTGAGTCTAACACTTTTGCACAATATTGTATGCATGGATAAGAATGCGGATGGAAAGTTGCCATTATTTATTAGTTACAACAGACTGGCATCTCCAGACCATTAGTTTATAATAGCATTTTGCCCATGTAATTATTTACACGGCTTTTACTTTGTATCCTTATTTATTGCTAATACCAGGATGTGTCATGC
>CM045731.1:9632500-9772500 GCA_024760905.1 Plotosus lineatus | reverse complement strand
TTTTTGGGACTCGACCCTACCTGAGTCCCAGAAATTATTATATGACTAAAAAAAAGTGAAGCTCAGAATAATAATTCTATTATAATACAGTACAGCTGAGTCATTGGGTGCCGTGCCCCCCCACAAGAACTTGGATAAGACCATCAATAAAAACTCAGAGGTATTATAGGTGGTGTTTTTCCTCATACTACAATACCTCTATCCACTGAGTTTTGACTGTTAGTATGCTGAGCCTGGGTCCAGGTAAACCAGTAGTGACTTTAACCCTCAAGCGACCAAACTATTTCAATGACTAATATGACTGAGTCGGCTCATTTGTGACTTCACTGACTTTATAGGAATATTTCGAGATAAATTGTTGTTTTAGGGTCCTTCATATTTATTTCACTCTCTGATATATTTGTCCATCAATGCAGCCATGAGGCAGGGGAGGCACTAACCAGTGTCTCTCCCCCTTATGCCGGTCCCAAGCCCGGATAAATGCAGAGGGTTGCGACTCGAAGGGCATCCGGCGTAAAACTCCTGCCACATTTCCAATGCAAATGATCAAAACAAAATTCACATCGGATCGGTCGAGGCCCAGGTTAACAACGACCGCCATCAGTGCTGTCAACCAACAGGGTGCTGATGGAAATTGGACTACTGTTGGTCAAAGACGTCGAAGAAGGAGAGGCGGGAGGCGTGTCCGTAGGCAGAGAGAGAAGAGGAAATGTGTGAGACTAGGACTGAGAGTAAGGACGTTGAATGTTGGAACTATGCAAGGAAAAGATAGAGAGATGGCTGACATGATGCAGAGGAGGAAGGTAGACATACTGTGTGTTCAGGAGACCAGGTAGAAAGGTAGCAAGGCTAGAAGCTTAGGAGCAGGGTTTAAGCTGTTTTACCACAGTGTGGATGGGAAGAGAAATGGAGTAGGAGTCATCTTGAAGGAGGGGTTTGTCAGGAATGTTCTAGAAGTGAAAAGAGTGTCAGACAAAGTAATGAGTCTCAAGTTAGTAATTGAAGGCTTGATGGTCAATGTTGTTAGTGCTTATGCCCCACAGGCAGGATGTGAGCGAGAAGAGAAGGAGAGATTCTGGAGTGAGTTAGATGAAGTGATGCAGAGTACCCCCAGAGGTGAAAGAGTGGTCATTGGGGCAGACTTCAATGGACATGTTGGTACAGGCAACAGAGGGGACGAGGAAGTGATGGGCAGGTTTGGTATCCAGAACAGGAATACAGAAGGACAGATGTTGATCGATTTTGCAAAAAGGATGGAAATGGCTGTGGTGAATACTTTCTTCCAGAAGAAACAGGAGCATAGGGTGCCTTATGGAAGCGGAGGTAAGAGCACACAGGTAGACTACATCTTGTGTAGGCGATGTAATTTGAAGGAAGTCAGTGACTGCAAAGTAGTAGTGGGTGAGAGTGTTGCCAAACAGCATAGGATGCTGGTGTGCAGGATGACGCTGATGGTGATGAAGGTGAAAAGGGCAAAGGCAGAGCAGAAGACAAAGTATTGGAAGCTGAAAAAGGAAGAGTGTCGTGTTGTCTTCAAGGAGAAGTTGAAACAGGCTTTGGGTAGTCAGGAAGTGCTTCCAGATGACTGGACAACCACAGCCAATGTGATCAGGGAGACAGGTAGGAGAGTACTTGGTGTGTCCTCTGGAAGAAAAGTAGATAAGGAAACTTGGTGGTGGAATTAGGAAATGCAGGGGTGTGTACAAAAGAAGAGGTTAGCGAAGAAGTGGGACACAGAGAGGACCGAAGAGAGTAAACAGGAGTACAGGGAGACACAGCGTAAGGCGAAGGTAGCGGTGTCAAAGGCCAAACAGAGGGTGTATGATGACTTGTATGATAGGTTGGACAGTAAAGAGGAAGAAAATAATTTATACAGGTTAGCAGAGCAGAGAAATAGAGATGGGAAAGACATGCAGCAAGTTAGAGTGATAAAGGACAGAGAGGGAAATGTATTGACTGATGACAGAAGTGTGCTGGGAAGATGGAAAGAGTACTTTGAAGAGCTGATAAATGAGGAAAATGAGAGAGAAAAAAGAGTAGAAGGGGTGACCGTTGAGAAAGTGAGAGGATGCCGGAGGAATGGAGGAGAAGTATGCTGGTGCCCATTTTTAAGAACAAGGCAGATGTGCAGAGTTGTGGCTACTACAGTGGGATAAAGTTGATGAGCCATACAATGAAGTTATGGGAAAGAATAGTGGAAGCTAGACTAAGGGCAGAGGTCAGCATTTGTGAACAACAGTTTGGTTTTATGCCAAGAAAGAGCACCACAGATGCAATGTTTTCTTTGAGGATGTTAATAGAGAAGTACAGAGAAGGTCAGAAGGAGCTGCATTGTGCCTTTGTGGATCGGGAGAAAGCATATGACAGGGTGCCAAGAGAAGAACTGTGGTATTGTATGAGGAAGTCTGGAGTGGCAGAGAAGTATGTTAGAGTGGTGCAAGACATGTATGAGAGATGTAAGACAGTGGTGAGGTGTGCTGTCAGTGTGACAGAAGAGTTCAAGGTGGAGGTGGAACCTCATCAAGAGTCAGCTCTCAGCCCCTTCTTGTTTGCGATGGTGATGGACAGGCTGACAGACGAGGTTAGACAAGAATCTCCATGGACTATGATGTTCGCAGATGACATCGTGATCTGTAGTGAGAGCAGAGAACAAGTGAAGGAAAATCTAGAGAGGTGGAGGTATGCCCTGGAAAGGCGGGGAATGAAGCTTAGTCTCAGTAAGACAGAATACATGTGTGTGAACGGTGAGGTTGCAGGGAGAAGAGATAAAGAAGGTGGAGCATTTTAAGTACTTAGGCTCAACAATCCAGAGCAATGGAGAGTGTGGGGAAGAGGTGAAGAAGTCTGTGCAGGCAGGTTGGAATGGATGGAGAAAAGTGTCCGGTGTGATGTGTGATAGGAGAGTATCGGCAAGAATGAAGGGACAAGTGTACAAGACGGTGATGAGGCCAGCAATGTTGTATGGTTTAGAAACAGTGGCCCTGGGAGAAAGCCAGGAGTCAGAGTTGGAGGTAGCAGAGATGAAAATGTTGAGGTTCTCTTTGGGAGTAACGAGGATGGATAGGATCAGGAATGAGTACATCAGAGGGACAGCACATGTTAGATGTTTTGGAGACAAAGTCAGAGAGGCTAGATTGAGATGGTTTGGACATGTACAGAGGCGGGATAGTGAGTATATTGGTAGTCGGATGCTGAGGTTGGAACTACCAGGCAGAAGGCCCAGAGGAAGACCAAAGAGAAGATTTATGGATGTGGTGAAGGCAGACATGAAGGTTGTGGGAGTAAGAGTAGAAGATGCAGAGGATAGGGTGAGATGGAGGCAGATCATTTGCTGTGGCGACCCCTGAAGGGAACAGCCGAAAGGAAAAGAAGAAGAAGAAAGAAGAAGATATATTTGTCCATCATCTTATGTATGATGTATAATAAGGTATGGAATTTGATATATTTTTCCAAAAAAGCAAAAACACACAATGATAGAACAATAATAGTCACTTTGCATAAATATACTGAGAGGCAATGAAAACGCAACTACCATTTTTCATCTGATATTACTCACATGAGCCAAAGTAAGGTTGATTGTGTACAGGACATGTAACCAAGCGTGCATTTGGTGTATTGACATGATCAGTACTGACATGTAGAGTTTTGTTCATGACGTCATGAACAAATCGATCGAACACATCGTTTACTGATAATCTGCCATGCATATGCATGACATGCATTTCAATACTGCACGCAAAGAGCATATTACTGTCCCCTATAAAAACGCACATTGGCTTGATAATGGATCTCTTACACACCATGCCGCGGTTGACCGGCAGGGGATGGCTTCTTTGGGAACAGAGTTTGGAGGAATGTTGTTTTTTTCCGATGAATCCCAGTTCAATGTCTCTTTTCCGGATGGGCGTCATCGTGTGTATTGACGTCGAGGTGAGCATTATGTGCAACCCTGTGTTACTGAGAGAGATCGTTTTGGTCGTGGCGGAGTGATGGTATGGGGTGACATAAATGCTCATTTTCGGTCACAGCTCGTTATTGTGCAAGGCAACTTGAAGGCACGTCTTTACGTTGACACTGTTCTTCAGCCAGTTCTTCTGGAGACAGCATGGTGGAAACCAGCTTGTGTTTCAGCATGACAATGCTTGACCCCACACAGTCACTCTGACCTGTAATTTCTTCAGGATCAGCAATGTGGATGTCATGCAGTGGCCCTCAAAGTCACCAGACATGAATTCCATCGAACACTTGTGGGATGAACTTGGACGACGTGTGAGACGTCAGCAAAATCCACCACGCAACGTTGCTGAACTCACCCAAGCATTGCAACATCATTGGAACGCTATCCTGATCCGTTTCATCCGTCGTTTGGTCGATTCCATGCCCCGACGTTTGCAAGCTTGTGTTTGTGCTCAGGGTGGACACACCAGATACTGACAGTGTGTTAATCCAGTCATGCCTAAATGTGTCGAAACTCATGATATTGGACACCTGTCTTTTTAAAAATGCTGTTAAGTGATAGCTCTTTCATAATGTATAATTGATTTGATATGTATCTATTCTGTGTCATCACAATTTTCCTTTGAAAATGGAATTGCGTTTTCATTGCCTCTCAGTATATGTATTGCTATGTAGTAATGCAGTTGTCATGACACATGGTTGAGAGTGCCAGTACTGATTTGCCACAAGTTGGTACATATGACATATGAGTGAGCTGGTCATGAAAAAGAAAAATTGAGCCGCACTCCTCTCTCCCATTGCTAGGTTCCATCTCTTCTGGGATGTGTGGCTTGTTTGACCTGATAGTGCCTATGTAATTATTATACTCACCACACAGATTGGCCGATCCTTACAAATTTCTATGAACAAATGCAGGACAAATTCTTGGGAGGAAACTGTTTCCCGATTAAAAGTAAAATTATATATATATATATATATATATATATATATATATATATATATATATATATATATATATATATATATATATATATATATATATATATATATATGCTCGAGGTCATATATGACCCCATTTTTTCGCTCGAAGGTTAATGCACTTTTGTGAGTCTCTTTGGATAAGGGTGTCTGCCAACTGCTGTAAATGTAAATGTAAAATGTCCAGAAAATTGGCTGGGGTTATAGAGGTTATGTAAAATTTATTTTTGGAAAATATCCCAGGATTGTACCAGTTCAGAGGGACGAAAATATTGGCAGCTGTAGGGGTTAGTAAAAAATGTCCAAATGGGCTACAAAGCAGAGCATAATCAGACCGTGGTTCTAACCCAACCTCTGAGAAAACCGCTGTCCTTTCAGTCCCACTGCACATTTTTCATAATTCATATTTGTTTTATTATTCATATGTTTTATATTTAATATTTGTTCTATTACATGGTACTGTCTCAAAACTGTGTGAGACTTTTCAAGTCTTTATTTGTAGTTATGGACTATTTTCTCCAGCTGTCAAGAACAAAACAAGACAGAAGCCCAAGGGACAAAAAAAAAAAAAAAAGAAAAGAAAAAAAAAGCAATTAATGTTGTAATAAACTGCAGCAAACTGATGCTTATGAGTTGGTTTGTAATTAGTTCAATGATGGAGAGGTTTCCATCTGCTAAATGGCATTGCTTATCCCTTTCCTTTAACCTTTTTTTTTTTTTTTCTTTTTTTTTTTTCTTTTTTTTTTTTAACGGGATAGCCTAAAGTTAATGCGCAGGTGATCCAAAAAAACAAATTAAAAACACACACCAAGGGCAATCACAACTGGAGTGCAGCAAGATGATGAAATACTAATATTATAAACACTTAGGCTTGCCCGCATGAGAGCCTCTAATAAAGGCATATAAATGATTGTGTTTGTCCCCCTGCTCAAATTGCAGCTCTGACGAAACAGCTACTTGATGATTTGAATGGAATTAGGAAAAAATAAAATAAAATAAAAAAATAAATAATAATAATAATAATAATAATAATAATAATAATAATAATAATAATAATAATAATAATAATAATAATAATAATAATATTTTTTAAATGAGTCCAGTCACTTGAGGGTCAGGAAAGAAATGCAAATCGGTAATGTTTTCAAAAAGTGGCATGAACATGTAACTGATAAAGTGTACAGTGGACAAAAAATGTTCTGTAGATTGGGTGGCTTCAGGGTGTAGTGGGTCACATACCTGCCTCACAGCAAGCAGGTCCTGAAATCGAGTCTCGGGCTCGGTAGGAGCATGTGTGTGTGTGTGTGTGTGTGTGTGTGTGTGTGTGTGTGTGTGTGTGTGTGTGTGTGTGTGTGTGTGTGTGTGTGTGTGTGCGTTCTCCTCATGTTTGCATAGGTTTCTTTTGGATACTCCAGTTTCCTCTCACATTTCAAACACAAGTATATTAGGTGTGAAGGGTGTGTATGTCAGCCTTGTGACCTTCTGGTGAGCTCTTCAGGGCACGTACGCTACATGACAACAGGATAGGTGCAATCCTGATAGGATTAAGTGTTTGCGCAGATGAGTGAGTGATGAGTGAGTGTTCTGTAGATGAGAATCAGGTGCTTTGATCAAGAAAAGTTTGGGTTCATTTGTCCCCAAAAAGAGGGCAAATCAATATAAAGATCTTCTGACTGTTCAACTTAATACTGATGAAACATCTGGAGCCAAACAGGTCTGTTTTGTTGATAGAAACGCCAAAGGCAGAAGAGCTCACTGAATGGAAAAATGTACATCAAGTCACTAGATCTCAACCAAACCCATCTGGACTCCTTAGGAGTTTTTTTAATTTTTATTTTTTTATTTTATTTTATTTTTTTTTACCATTTTGTATGACCACCCTCTCAGTTGCAACTAGCAAAGCACCAACTGGAAATATATTCTCACCAAACAAAAAATTCAGTTTACGAAAAGCATTTTATTTTCCTAAAATTTTTGTCTCAGGATATGAAAAGAGTTCACATTACGAGAGATTCAAACATTAAAATGTGCCATTCAAACATTCAAACAATGCACGAGCTGCTCTCCGATCAATGATGTTAAAACATCCCGCCCCGCTGGCCTACCATTGGCTAACAACTGAACTGTCATTCATGTCACCTTCACTCGAGCGCCATCTTGGACAGGTCCCACCTGATGCCATCTTGGACAGGGATCCCATTGCCTAGGAGGAATGATGCAGCAACCTCCCATTGCCTATTATAGAGCTGAATCCACCATGATGCGTTTCGTGTAAAGGACAGAGTTACGGTTGTTTTATGCTTTATTTCTTGACTCAGGCTTTTAACCTTCCATAAACATTTATAAGATTATAACTCTGCTAAGAAGGCAGGGTCAACACGCATGCACACGCACACACACACACACACACACACACACACACACACACACACACACACACACACACACACACACACACACATGTGTAATTTCCGGTGCAAGTGAGAAGAAGAAACGGGCTTGAGTGATATCACAAAGGAATATGGCCAAACCCGTCTACCACCGGTACAATATTGAAGCAGAAGGAGGTCTTAAAAGGTATACTTTTATAATTTTTAAAGGTTTTTGGGGAGTATTAGGAGCCTCGGCCCTCTACTTATGAAATCCTCTGGGTATGAAAACTCCAGGTTACAAAATACATTGTCCTAAATGTTTGTCCTCTTTTGACAAAAAGATCCTCTTTTTAAAAAGGGTCATTCAAAAATTCAAACGCACCATTCAAAATTCAAACCATTGGCAAGTTGCTCTCTCATTGGCTGTCTCCAAACATCCCGCCCATTAACATTGAATTAGAACCTCTGATCTTTCAAACAGGTACTGTAATTCTGCTTTAAATACAACATCCCATTCATTTAAACATTTAAATACAATTGTTCTGTCAGCTGCGTGTTGCGTGTGGGCGGAGCCCGCATTCCATAAAGACAGAGTGTTGAGTGTATGTGTGTGTGTGTGTGTGTGTGTGTGTGTGTGTGTGTGTGTGGGTGTGTTTGTGTGTGTTTGTGTGTGTGTGTGTGTGTGTGTGTGTGTGTGTGTGTGTGTGTGTGTGGTGAGTGTGTGTGTGTGTGTGTGTGTGTGTGTGTGTGTGTGTGGTGAGTGTGTGTGTGTGTGTGTGTGTGTGTGTGTGTGTGTGTGTGTGTGTGTGTGTGTGTGTACGCCCACACGCAGGATGCTGGAGCATTTTAAGACGGGGAGTTCAAAGCGCATTCCTTGAGGGATCGGAGGTCCAGATGAGCTGCATTTTGCTCACATTCGGCGGAGCATGCCACATTTATTAAACATTTACTGAATTAAAAAATAAATTAAAAAAACGAAAAATAAGCTGCAATGTGCTCTCTCGAAAGAGAGTAAAGAACGTCTCCTTTCATCTCTGACTGCCTCTGTAGGCAGTCTCTCTCTCTCTATCTCTCACACACAGCAACTTTGTTTGAATTTTTGAATGGCACGTTTGGCGCTTTTCATAAAAAGAAGGTGTTTTCGTAAAAAGACGACAAAAATTTAGGAAAATGTTTTTCGTAACCTGAAGTTTTCATACCCAAAGGGTTTTGTAAGTAGAGGGCCGACTATATATATATATATATATATATATATATATATATATATATATATATATATATATATATATATATATATATATATATGTGTGTGTGTGTGTGTGTGTGTGTGTGTGTGTGTGTGTGTGTGTTTAAGTTCTGCCAACTTGCTATATTGTTACCAGAAAGGGTTTATCGTTTGTTTGTTTGTTTAAGCCTTTGTTTCAAAGAAAAAAAAAAAGAGCATGGTCAGTGTAATTTCCGATGCATTAACCTCTTATTAAAATTAAAATAATAACACAAAGCAGCTTATTTTACCTCATACTGTGTGATCAGCCCATTTGGTTCCACAGGCTCCTCCCATTTTAGAAAGATCATATCATCTAGCGGGGTTACAGTCAGCGACTCAGGTGCAATACCTCCGGGGACTGCAAAGAGAAAATAAGTCAGTATAAAAAAAGCAAAAGTGTTATGAAAGCACATGTCATGGATCAGCAGGGGTGAAAAAATAAAGAACGCTAATTAGAATGATGTCTTTGGAAGGATTTAGAGGGATTCTGTACCCCTGCTGGCCACCAAGAAAGAAGTTGATGAAATGACAATTTTGCCTTGAGCAGAATTAGGGAGAGAATCAGATGAAGTTGGGGAAGCTCAAGAAAAACTAATCCATGCTGTGTAAAAAGTGTGTAATTAAAATGACAAACAGGAATGCATCCGTACCAGAGTGAAGTCACCAGAGTATGGAATGCTGTGAAAAATAATTGTCACACACATACCCACTATAGCCCTATAAAACCTCGAGAGATGCTCAGACGGGGAAAATGCATGAGAGGGAAAATCACAGTAGGAAGCTGCTGTGTTCAAAATAGGTAAAAAGTAAACTGATAAACAATTTCAATCAACTATACATTAAATGCCACCAAATCCGGCGCTCTTACACCTTCAGGTTTTGTTGGCATGTTTCTTTTTAAACAGATGTCTATGAGTATTAAACTACATTATGCTTAAGGCAGGCTGAGGGCTCCTGCCAAAGGCAAACTCTGAGTAATAATCATAGTAAGTATGATCACCAGTACAAAGTAAACAGATGGGACTGATTTCTACTGTTCCGTAACATGAAGCGAAAGAAAGAAAAAGAATGAACTCGCAGGATTTTACGCCAATCTTCCTGCTATCTGACACTCTCACAGCAAAGAGGTCCTTGGTTCACGCCCCACAGTTCTCCCCACACTTTCAGAAATATCCCCAGGTTTTTGTGGTTTCTTTCAACAGTTCTTTCAGTTCAAAGCCGTGCACATTTACCTAATGGCGATTCCAAATTGCCCTGAGGAGTTAATATGAGCGTGAATGGTTAAATGATGCAGCAGCTGCAGCAGAGTTGCATGCCAAGCCCCAAGCCTGTGTACGTGGGGAGGTTATGGAAAGACACCGTAACCTGTACAGTAGGCCCCGGTTTTCCGCGATAGTTCGATTCCACCCCTTCCCGCGGATCATGAAAATCCTCACGTTACTGAAACGGTTTTAAAACCCTATGTATGATATTACATACACTAAAATATGCTTGTTAAACACATTCTATAGCCAGTCTTAATCATTAATACAGTAAAATGTAGCAATGATTAAGTAAAAACTTTTAAATTTTGTACTGTTATGATATTTATTAATAGATAAAGCACGTAGGCTCTTTACCAGAAGCTAGAGAAGATGCATGGCATTTGAGTGACATCATAGGGCTTAAATAATCATTAAAAACACATGAAAAAAAAAAAAAGTGAATTCACAATTCAAGCAATCACATTGAAAACGCGCGACGGACAAAAAAAAGTTGTACACGTCATCTGCAACCAATCAGCAGGAGGGAGAAACAAAAGCTCTCAGCCATTGGCTGAATTTGAATCACATGGCAGTAACTTCCTGGTTTGCCGCTAATCCGTAAGTAAAATAATGATGCAGTAAAATGCAGTAATAATTAAGTAAAAAGTTTTTAATTTTGTACTGTGATGATATTTATGAATAAATAAAGTGCTTAGGCTCCTTACCAGAAGCTTGAGGAGATGCGGGGCATTTGAGTGACATCATAGCACTCAAATAATCATTAAAAACACACTAAAAAAATTACTTCGCAATTCAGGCAATCACGTTAATAACTTGTGTGCGAAGGAGAAAATGATAGGTGTGCACATCATGTCCAACCAATCAGCAAAAGAAGAGAAACAAATGATCTCATCCATTGGCTAAATTTGAAACATGTGCCAGTTACTTCTGGGTTTGTCGCCAATCCGCGAGTATGCGGGGACGCGAGCGCTGAACCGGAAATGGTCAAGAACAATTGACAAAACAATATTGTTTCACCAAGAGTCCTGAATGAGTGAATGAGCAGTGAGTCAATGTGACGAAGAGGGCGAGAGTCTACCACCCAGTGTTCCTTGCCCATCTTTCCTCCATGCCATCATCTGGGCTTTTAATTGCGTGTATTCATTCATCCTGTATCAATGCTTTATTGTGGTCAGGGACACATTGAATCCAAAGCTACTCACACTCGCACCTAGGGGAAATTTGGAACAGCCAATTATCCTACTGTGCATGTTTGTGGACTGTGGGAGGAAACCAGAGAACCCGGAGGAAACCCATGCAAGCACGGGGAGAACATGCAGACTCCACACAGAAAAGCCCCAGCTGGAAATCAAACCCAGGACCTTCCTGCTGTGTGACATGCTAACTACTACACCACCGTGCTGCTACATTGTCCATATGGAAATGATCTAAAACTATCTTCAACTGCCAAAAATAATAAATAAATCAATATAAACCATCAGTGCATTGCATCTATTTTCAACAGATACTTGAACAACTACTGGAAGATGGAAAAAGAAAAAACTTATAAAGGTTTGCAGATGATATCTGTCTCATGGCGCTAATGGTAGATTTTAATGCTATGTTCAATGCCTCATATCTCGGCATCCCAATAACTGTCAGAAACAGTCGCAATGGGATCTGTAAAAATTGAACCCTGCACATGCCCATTCTCTCATCCAATTTCACCCAATCTCGATCTTTAACATTTCCAGGTTGTATACAGACAGCATCACAAAGTGTTCTACATCCATATACACCCGACATCAACTGGAAATGCTGATCCTGATAACAACCAACAATTGTGAGGCACTTTTAGATGAACAGAAACATCCATACTTTTTTTTTTGATGATGCTTTTATATTCCGGGACGATAATGGCCCCATACATCTGGCTAAAACGATTTAAAAGTGGTCTGATGTGCAACATGAAATCTAGCTCCTCTATGGACTATTCAATCGCCAATTTGCTTTTATGCAGGTTTTGGGAATACAATCCAACATATATATATTAAAATGCTAACTGTGCACCCTCAATAATTCTTTTTTCTTTCCAGTTTTAGGCACTTTAAGGCAATTAAGACACATTTTCCATAAAATACCTTTTGTACAATGTACAATACTGATGTAAAAACCAAACCCTCCAGTTCGCACTGCACAATTTTGTATTGTCACAATACATAGGAATGTTAAATCTGATTATGTTACCTTACCAAACCTGCCAATCTTTACATTTTAGAGCACATTGGACTACGTAGCAATATGTTACAACTCAAAAATATGCCAAACGTGTACTTTACACCCATTAAATCAGTCCAATAGCCTGGAATGACTAATCCTGAAACCCCGCCCTTCTTCCCACATCTCACATGCGCTCTCATATTGGGTGGCACTCACTTTCTATCCATCAATATTAATGATTGATGTTTGCATTTAAGACTTAAAATGTATGTTAAACAGCGATCATTAAATATAAAAATATATTTGATTTTTGAAAGAAATGTATAGTGATCCCTCGTTGCTTCAAGCTTCAGTTCCTGCGGTTTCCATGCATTGCGGGTTTTTCAAAAATATTCAATGAATAATAAAAAAAAAAAAAAAACAAGGAAATTATGGAAAAATATGGAAAAATTAAGGAAAATGCCACAAAACAAAGCCAATTATGCAAAACAAACAAACAAACAAACAAAACAAACAAGCAAACAAACAGAAATAAAAACAACCCAAAACCTCCCAACAAAACTACTTACATTTTTATGTGAGGAGGACATCTGAGTGTGTGTATTTATATTTTATTTACATCTTATGCATTATTTTTGAATGTGTAATTGTTATTATAAGCATTTATAGTGTTGAATGTGTATTTATTGATATTATATACACATATACATGTACGTATACGTCAGTCGGGGGGGGGGGTGTTCAATCCTACTTTGCTGAAATAGACAGTTGAGTGGGTGTTCGGTCCCCATTAACCGTGGGAAGTGAGGGATCCCTTTATTCATTCTTTAATTTTCTGAACCTCTTAATCCAATTAGGGTCACGAGGAGTCTGATACCCATCTCAGCCAACTCTGGGCAAGGTCAGAGTACACAATGGACAGCTCGCCAGGCCATCACAGGGCAAAAAAAAAAAACAAAAACATGATGACGACTATGCAGCTACTCATCACGGATGTCAGCAAAGGTTCTTTCCCATTCCCCTCACCACAGGCAGTCAGAGACATGCCCAGCCTTTGATAACCCAGTTAGCTGCACTGGGGGGGAGATAAATTTATGAAACCAAAGGGTGGTCAAAATCATTTTTCACCTACTGTCTTATCAGGCTACAGCTTATCCCTGGTTTCAGTAGCAATTAAAAGTTCGACTCCTCCTGGATGGGATGTGAATTCATCCCATCTCACAGTAGTTTTCAATTAGGGAACCAAACTCCTGACCTTTTGATCATCAGTCAGCAGGACCTCTGCCCGAATACATACTTTCTGGTCAGCCTATAACATCATGGTATCCCAAACTGGTCTTTTTTTGAGGGATTTCTGAAAGAACTCATCGGTTTTGATATATATATATATATTTTTTTTTTTGTACGAGGTTGTGGTACATGGGAACAAATGGAGGTGATCTGTGCGTCAGATCAAAGTTTAAAAAAAAAAAAAAAAAAAAAAAAAAAAAGGATGTTCTTTGGGCGGCAGTGGTGGTCTAGTGGTATAGGGCACCGGATAGCTGATCCAAAGGTTGGGGGTTCGAGTCCCACTCTCCACAAGGTTGTCACTGTCCCCCCCAGTGCAGCTAACTGGGTTATCAAAGGCCGGCCATGTCTCTCACTGTCTATGGTGCGAGGCATGTAAAAGACCCATTGTTGACTTTCGACAAGAGTAGGCTGCAAAGCCGTCGGCGTGTTTCCGTCCTGCGATGGCCTGGCGAGCTGTCCAGGGTGTACTCTGCCCTCGCCCAAAGTTGGCTGGGATGGGCACCAGCCTCCCCACGACCCTAATTAGGATTAAGCGGGTACAGAAAATGAACTGAACTGGAATGTTCTTTGGATGGCCACTAGAGAGGTAGAGAGACATTTCATTATAACCACACAAAGTTACCTCTATGAGTATCTTCTAGTTAAGGTAATATTTCACATTTCCGTCCTAACCGATATAAAAAGCTAGTACGGACAATATATTGCTGCCTTGCTTGTGTACCCTTTACAGACCATTATGCAAAGTATTACCTGAACCTCATAGCCACTATCTGCACTTTGGTGAAGAAATATTTCAGTGGAAATGCAGCAGACTAATACTTCTTTCAATGTGCTTTTGAGGGCAAAGGCCCACATGTAGCCTTTGAAAAAAATCTAACATCTTCACAGCTGGCTGCATTCTAATTAACCTAAAGCAGGTTTTCAGGTAAATCATGTTTTGTTTCAAAGACACATCACAAGTCATACTTCAGTGACCAGAATGCTTTGGTTGAGCTGAACATTCATGTTTTGCCTTCACCACATCATAATTATATACCAGTATATCTGGATATAAACACTTTGTAGCAGACCAATCAAATCACAGCATCCCAACGTTTTATATACTAATATGCATTAGACATGACACAGGCTTGTGATTAATGTTTGAATCAATTCAAATTTAATTTTACTTTGATTTTCTTATGTCCCCATATAAAATTATATACACTCACTCACTCACTCATTCACTCATTCACTCACTCACTCACTGATTTGCTGATTTGTCTCCCACTATCACATGACAACTCGCCAGACCACCGCAGATCGAGACACCCCCACAACCATTCTTAATCGGGGGAATTTGGAAAAGCCAGTTACCCTACTGTACATGTCTTTGGACTGAGGACGACTGGAATACCTGAAGAAAAAGCAGGCATGGGGAGAACATGCAAACCCAGAACGTTTTTTGCTGTGAGGGAGACATGCTATCTGCGACACCGCCGAGCCACCGCAGGATAAATTAATATGTTAGAAATGTATATATAGAAGCCATGTGTCTCTGTGAAGCTGGTTTGCGATACAATTAAATGAGAAATTATATTTGCGAGTAACTACAGCTTTATTAAAATAGTTTTGACATTGACAATTTCCATTTTAATTATGCATGTTTTACAAAGCATGACTTGTTCTGTAAATAACAGTAACGCTATTAAAGTGAAATGCATATCTGTCTATATCTTCATGATTAAAATTGCATTTTAGATCTCGTCTATTTTCAAGTGGCTCAATGATTGACAATTACTTCCATTTCACAGCACTTGTTAAAACCTGTGCTCTACACAAAGAACATTAGGTTCAAATGATTAGTTACAATCTTAGTGAACTGAATATTAATGTGAGATGCATTATGACTACATTTTGAAACCACATAGTCTGATTTTGCATTTTATCTCCTCATATTCACATGAAGTGTGACCATTAAATAGCAAGTGCAGACTTTTTCTTCGCTATTTCCTTATTTAGGCGGTTCATGGTGGTCAATTCCCACCTGTCAAGTGTTGCCTCAGTATCACATACTACCACTGCCAAACAGGGCGTGGCATAAGCATGCACATGCCCCCTTCTTAACATCCAGTGCTGCCACCCACCTCTCTAGAAACTGCCTCGCTGTTACGAAACTGGGTATAATCAGGAATATATCCCCTGTTCTGATCTGTAAAGTTTCTTGTTCATGGTGATTCCGCAGCTATTTTGAATCGGCTAAATAGAATCGGCCATTTTGAATTGCGTTGGCTATGAAATGAAAAAATCTGTGTTTGTCAGTTTAACCTTTTGCTTTCTATTGAATCAATGTTTTGTCTTGATGTATGAAATTGTATATCAGCAGTTAGCTTATATATACATATATATATATATATATGATTTTCTGAGTAGATCCTTCCGTAGGAGAGTGCTCAATACTTTTTGGTAGAGCAAATAAACAAAAATAAAAGGACAGGACAAAGACTTTCTATTGAAACTCCATTTATCACTACAGATCTGTTTCGAGGGGTGGCGAAACCATCCTCTCTCTTCAGGTGATTATAGAAGAATCTTATTCTAATATTCTTATAATTCTTCTATAATCACCTGAAAAGAGAGGATGGTTTCACCACCCCTCGAAACAGATCTGTAGTGATAAATGGAGTTTCAATAGAAAGTCTTTGTCCTGTCCTTTTATTTTGAACCGACTGTGACCTACTGACTAATCAGTGAAAAGGACTTTGTGCTTTCCTTGGAGATATTGAAATTCCGGATGGTGTATGTCTGAGAACATATCTCATTGACATAATTTAGGTGGGTTGAGTACCGCTTACCGCCATTTTAAACCGGGTGTTTAGCAGTCTAGGCAGTTTTTTATTTTTTTTTTTTTATATATATATCTCATAATAAATGAATTCCTACTTTGGAATTATAGTAATCCTTAGAGGTGTATTCATTTGCGGCAGATTTAGCATCGTAGATAAGAGCCATCTATTCGTGAGTTGTTGTCCTTAAAAATTACTGAGATATGTTGGATTGTCACTTATAAGGTTTAAAGTGCTGATCCAGGTGTCAAAAGTTTTGACCCATTTTGTGACTCATCCATCTAACCCCAGAAACTGAATCGGAGCATTGTAGAGTCATCTTTTTAATATCTCCATTTAGTATAAGTTATTAGACATTTGATTGCACAACATATCATCAACTTTGTTAGTTTACTATATTTGGTGGCTATGTTCGGAAAGTCGAGCAATGCATTTATATATATATATATATATATATATATATATATATATATATATATATATATATATATATATTTTTTTTTTTTTTTTTTTTTTTTCATGAAATTGAAATACTAATCGTTTTGAATGCTATGCGAGTGCTATGGAGATCATGCGTATCCAAATGAAAAATATGAATCCTCAAAAGAAATAAACAAATCACGCTGATAAAATGAAGCAAGCAACACATTTTTAAAAAACATGAACACATGACAAGACTTGGATTTTCTTAGATCCGAGTGCGATACACTGCTCCTGATTGAATAAGCGGCATTAAAGGAAAAAAAAAAAAAAAATATATATATATATATATATATATATATATATATATATATATATATATATATATATATATATATAAATGCAGCCATGAGGCGGGGGGCACTAACCAGTGTCTCTCCCCCTTATGCCGGTCCCAAGCCCGGATAAATGCAGAGGGTTGCGACAGGAAGGGCATCCGGCGTAAAACTTCTGCCAAAAAAAAAAAATGCGAATGATCAAAACAGAATTCATACCGGATCGGTCGAGGTCTGGTTAACAACGCATCGCTTATCAGTGCTGTCAACCAACAGGGTGCTGATGGAAATTGGACTACTGTTGGTCGAAGACGTCGAAGAAGGAGAGGCGGAAGGCGTGTCCGTAGGGCAGAGAGAGAAGAGGAAATGCGTGAGCCTCGGACTGAGAGTAGGGACTTTGAATGTTGGAACTATGCAAGGAAAAGATAGGGAGCTGGCTGACATGATGCAGAGGAGGAAGGTGGACATACTGTGTGTTCAGGAGACAAGGTGGAAAGGTAGAAAGGCTAAAAGCTTAGGAGCAGGGTTTAAACTGTTTTATAATGGTGTGGATGGGAAGAGAAATGGAGTAGGAGTCATCTTGAAGGAGGGGTTTGTCAGGAATGTTCTAGAAGTGAAAAGAGTGTCAGACAGAGTGATGAGTCTCAAGTTAGAAATTGAAGGCGTGATAGTCAATGTTGTTAGTGCTTATGCCCCACAGGCAGGATGTAAGCTAGAAGAGAAGGAGAGATTCTGGAGTGAGTTAGATGAAGTGATGCAGAGTACCACCAGAGGTGAAAGAGTGGTCATTGGAGCAGACTTCAATGGACATGTTGGTGCAGGCAACAGAGAGGACGAGGAAGTGATGGGCAGGTTTGGTATCCAGGACAGGAACACAGAAGGACAGATGTTGATCGATTTTGCAAAAAGGATGGAAATGGCTGTGGTGAATAATTTCTTCAAGAAGAAACAGAAGCATAGGGTGACTTATGAAAGCGGAGGTAAGAGCACACAGGTAGACTACATCTTGTGTAGGCGATGTAATTTGAAGGAAGTCAGTGACTGCAAAGTCTGTGGGTGAGAGTGTTGCCAAACAGCATAGGATGGTGGTGTGCAGGATGACACTGATGGTGAGAAAGGTGAAAAAGGCAAAGGTAGAGCAGAAGACAAAGTGGTGGAAGCTGAAAAGGAAGAGTGTCGTGTTGTCTTCAAGGAGGAGTTGAAACAGGCTTTGGGTAGTCAGGAAGTGCTTCCAGAGGACTGGACAACCACAGCCAATGTGATCAGGGAGACCGGGTAGGAGAGTATTTTGTGTGTCCTCTGGAAGGAAAGTAGATAAGGAAACTTGGTGGTGGAATGAGGAAGTGCAGGAGTGTGTACAAAAGAAGAGGTTAGCCAAGAAGAAGTGGGACATTGAGAGGACCGAAGAGAGTAAACAGGAGTACAGGGAGACACAGCGTAAGGCTTAAGGTAGCAGTGGCTAAGGCCAAACAGAGGGCGATGATGACTTGTATGATAGGTTGAACAGTAAGGAGGGAGAAAATGATCTATACAGGTTAGCACAGCAGAGAAATAGAGATGGGAAAGACGTGCAGCAAGTTAGAGTGATAAAGGACAGAGAGGGAAATGTATTGACTGATGACAGAAGTGTGCTGGGAAGATGGAAAGAGTACTTTGAAGAGCTGATGAATGAGGAAAATGAGAGAGAAAAAGAGTAGAAGGGGTGACCATTGAGGAGCAGGAAGTAGCAAAGATTAGTAAGGGAGAAGTGAGGAGGGCATTGAAGAGGATGAAGAGTGGAAAGGCAGTTGGCCCTGATGACATACCAGTTGAGGTATGGAAGTGTCTAGGGAGGTAGCAGTAGATTTTCTGACAAGAATATTCAACAAGGTCTTAGAAAGTGAGCAGATGCCAGAGGAATGGAGGAGAAGTGTGCTTGTGCCCATTTTTAAGAACAAGGGCGATGTACAGAGTTGTGGCAACTACAGAGGGATAAAGTTGATGAGCCATACAATGAAGCTATGGGAAAGAATAGTGGAAGCAAGACTAAGGGCAGAGGTCAGCATTTGTGAACAACAGTTTGGTTTCATGCCAAGAAAGAGCATCACAGATGCAGTGTTTGCTTTGAGGATGTTAATAGAGAAGTACAGAGAAGGTCAGAAGGAGCTGCATTGTGCCTTTGTGGATCTGGAGAAAGCATATGACAGGGTGCCGAGAGAAGAACTGTGGTATTGTATGAGGAAGTCTGGAGTGGCAGAGAAGTATGTTAGAGTGGTGCAGGACATGTATGATAGATGTAAGACAGTGGTGAGGTGTGCTGTCGGTGTGACAGAAGAGTTCAAGGTGGAGGTGGGACAGCATCAAGGGTCAGCTCAGCCCCTTCTTGTTTGCTATGGTGATGGACAGGCTAACAGACGAGGTTAGACAAGAATCTCCATGGACTATGATGTTTGCAGATGACATAGTGATCTGTAGTGAGAGCAGAGACCAAGTGGAGGAAAAATCTAGAGAGGTGGAGGTATGCCCTGGAAAGGAGGGGATTGAAGGTTAGTCTTAGTAAGACAGAATACATGTGTGTGAACGACAAGGACCCAAGAGGAACTTTGAGGTTACAGGGGGCAGAGATAAAGAAGGTGGAGGATTTTAAGTACTTAGGCTCAACAATCCAGAGCAATGGAGAGTGTGGAAAAGAGGTGAAGAAGCGCCTGCAGGCAGGTTGGAATGGATGGAGAAAAAGTGTCCGGTGTGATGTGTGATAGGAGAGTATCGGCAAGAATGAAGGGAAAAGTGTACAAGACGGTGATGAGGCCAGCAATGTTGTATGGTTTAGAGACAGTGGCCCTGGGGAAAAGACAGGAGTCAGAGTTGGAGGTAGCTGGAGATGAAAATGTTGAGGTTCTCTTTGGGAGTAACGAGGATGGATAGGATCAGAAATGAGTACATCAGAGGGACAGCACATGTTAGATGTTTTGGAGACAAAGTCAGAGAGGCTAGATTGAGATGGTTTGACATGTACAGAGGAGGGATAGTGAGTATATTGGTCGAGGGATGCTGAGGTTGGAACTACCAGGCAAAAGGCCCAGAGGAAGACCAAAGAGAAGATTTATGGATGCAGTGAAGGCGGACATGAAGGTCGTTGGAGTAAGAGTAGAAGATGCAGAGGATAGGGAGAGATGGAGGCAGATCATTTGCTGTGGCGACCCCTGAAGGGAACAGCCGAAAGGAAAAGAAGAAGAAGAAGAAGATATATATATATATATATATATATATATATATACATATAGTCAGCTGAAGGAAGAACTTGGTGACCTTCATGCTCCTATATCTAATTGGTCAGCTGTTGAATTCACACACATTTACTCGGGAGTCGCCACAGTGAATCATCTGATTCGCACGTTTGATTTGGCAGAGGTTTTTACGTCGGATGCCCTTCCTGTCACAACCCTTTTAGCAAGGGACAGAAACATGCTGATGACTTTGCAGCTCCTCTTTACGAAAGTCAGCAATGGTTCTTTGACACGAACCTCTCACCATAGACAGTGAGAGACATGGCCCGCCTTTGATAACCCAGTTAGCTGCACACTGGGGGGCAGTGACAACCTTGTGGAGAGTGGGACTTGAACCCCCAGCCTTTGGATCAGCGATCCAGCACCCTATACCACTAGACCACCATGTATGCTGCATGAATTGCAGAAAGAATATTCAGCAACACACTCTGAGTCCATCTACATTCAAGCATGAAGGGATGAACTGTGTACTATGCCAGATGTCATGTGATCCATTGACTTATCTGGTTCCGGATCATTTCTACTACAAGTCCAGAATGTATCCTAGCCAGATGCCTGAACCACCTGCATTGGCCCATTCAATGCAGAGCAGGGACTTTATGCAGAACTCCTTTCCCTGTTTTGAAAGACAAGTCCAGGCACCCTTGGGCAGAATCTCATTTCCGCCACCTGCCCCCATGGTCATGTCCGTTCAGTGAGTAGGTCAGAGTAGGAATGTAGTTTGATCAGTCAATAAACAACACTACTTTTTAGTTTGGTTAAGTTTTCAGAATCATCTTGATGGGAAGCAAAAAACCAAAACGAAAAGAAAGTGTCATGTTCCGAAGAATTTTTGTACAAAACTTGAAGCATGGAATGATTTTCTTTCATAACAGCTGGATTCTTTCGGGTGGATATTGTTGTCAAAGTTGGAGAAAGATGCTGATAATTAAATAGCTCTCTTCTCACCAGTGCTATTTATTTATTTAAGTTTTGTTGTTTGCTGTTGTTTTGTTGTGCACTATAGGTTTTTACACCACATTAACACAATTAATTCTGATGTATCTGCTGTTAACGATTTAGTTTGAACACTTAACATGTTCATTATGGCTGGAGAAATGGAATGTGAAATCGAAGCTAGAGGAAAATAATAGGGTGGAAATCCAAAAAAATATTCCCTTGAAATGATAAATAAGGTGAATTGATCCATACTGAATCAATCCTCCACCATTTTTTTCTTTTTTTTTCCTTTTTTTTTTTTTTTTTTTTTTCTACTGCCGGTATGTCAGGTATTTATTTACTGATTAGTTTAATCTCTTGTGATTTGAATGAAAATAGGCTTTATTTTCCTGTTCAACATGACAAACTGCACAAATAAGCACATTTCTAATTGTAGTTTATTGAAGTTGGTGCCTCATTCATTTTTCATCCACTTTCATTTCAAATGTTTGCTCAGCTATTTAGTTATGCTGATGCCAAACATTTGGAGAATCAATTGGTGTGTTATTACTATAACGTTGCAGAACAGAGAACTGTGCCGCTGCTACTTTATACAATGGAAAAAAATACCCTCTAATTAGTTAATATAACCACTTCAGCAGCTGGATGTACAGTTGTACATCTGCCTTTTTTGCCTCTCTGAGAAGCCCAGATTCCACAAATGGCCATTTCCGTACCCTAGTGCACGATTTTAAATGTGTTCTCCTTGCATGAAAACACGCGAGACATCTGGTGGTTGATGTTGGAACAAGAGGTGTTGCTTTTTTGCAACATGGCTGCCTACGTGCTTGTAGCACATGAAGGTAAAGGACATTTTAAAAAATTCAATTACAGCAAAATATGGAACAATGATCGAGATTAAAGTTTATATTGTCACTTAGTAATGATCAGAGTTTTCATATAACACATTTTTGGGCCTGAACTACAGATGGGTTCATGTAGGGAATTTTTTTTTTTTTTTTTTTTCAAAAATGCCATGCATAATTGTACATTGTGTGACTCAACTCGACCGTGGTCAAACCATGAGTGGGGCAGGATTAATTTTCTGAGCTAGATGTTCTATAAAGATGCTCAAGGCAATAACAACAAAAGTAAATTCACTCAGAATTACTGAAAGGTTACCGAAGAGGGGCAAGGTAAATGATTAGGACATAATGTAGCACAGTGACTCAGTTTTGAAAGTCATGGTTTGAACTTTTCAGTCAACTGTTTTCAGTTTGTGTGTTCTTCCCAGGCCTGTTTAGGTTTCCTCGGGGTACTTTTGTTTTCTCCCGTATTCCAAAAAGACATTGATTAGGTCAAATTCTGTATTTTAAATCGAAACTAGTATGTATTTTTGTAAATATATTTGTGTTATCCAGACCGAGAGTCCACTAATATGATTGTCTTAATGGTATTTCCTATATTTCATCTGGAAGACGGCTATATAGACAGGTGGAACAATAGACAGACTGATAGAAAGGCAAAGCACAGGTTATTCAAACTATTTTGGTCCAAAATATATATTTTTCGTAATAAAAAAATAGCATTGTTTTAATTTTCTTCTTCTCAGATTTGTCAGGTTTGTCTTCATCTCCATGACATCTACATAATTTATCTAATTTATGACTGTTTTTAGATTCAGATGAGATTGTGAATGTTATACAATATAATCATGTTTCTGTTATGTGAAGTGTGTACTCACTGTCCTCATCCGTGTGGAATGTGACCTCTCGGCTTTCTTTCTTTCCCTCTGGATTGGCCAACGCAAGTCGCACATGAACAGGGTGGAATGGGGGCAGATCTCGTAGTGTGAAGCGTGACATATTCCTATCCACTGATAAGCACTCTCTCACAGTGGCGTTATTAGTGATGGCTCCACTCCCTGTCGCAGTATAGTAACGGTAGCACAGTGACAGGGAGTAGGTATGACATCGTGTCAGGTTGTAGCCCAGGGGCTCCCACTGTAGCACCAATTGGCGGGACTGAATCTCAGATGCCGTGAGACCTCGCAGTGGACGCATGGGCTCTGAGAGAGAGAGAGAGAGAGAGAGAGAGAGAGAGAGAGAGAGAGAGAGAGAGAGAGAGAGAGAGAAATTATCACACACAATTCTATCCAGATCCACTGAATTCCCATTTGCACATTATGATCAGCTACTCTGCCAATACTATATCACTTCATATACCATTAGTATAGACTCTCTCTGTCTATATATACATACACACTCCTGGAAGTAAAGTTTGTGGAGCAGAGGAATCAAAAGAGAGAAGCTCAGAGGTTTCAATGATGGCAATGATGATGACTCCTCCTTATTGAACTCCTATACCAACCCCCATACAAATCCAATACCAATACCAACCCCTATACCAATCCCTATTCCAACACCTATACCAACCCTTATCCCAACCCCTATACCAACACCTATTCCAACCTCTATACCAACACCTTTTCCAACCTCTATACCAACACCTATACCACCTCCTATATCAACACCTATACCATGCCCATACCAACCCCCATACAAATCCAATACCAATACCAACCCCATATACCAACCCTTATCCCAACCCCTATACCAACACCTATACCAACCCCTATCCCCACCCCTATACCAACACCTAGACCAACACCTATACCAACACCTATACCAACCCTTATTCCAACCCCTATACCAACACCTGTTCCAACCCCTATACCAACCCCTATTCCAACCCCTATACCAAACCCTATACCAACACCTATACCAACCCCTATTCCAACCCCGATACCAACACCTATACCAACCCCTATTCCAACCCCTATACCAACACCTATACCAACCCCTATACCAACACCTATACAAACCCCTATACCAACCCCTATTCCAACCCCTATACCAACCCCTATACCAACCCCTATTCCAACCCCTATACCAAACCCTATACCAACACCTATACCAACCCCTATTCCAACCCCGATACCAACACCTATACCAACCCCTATTCCAACCCCGATACCAACACCTATACCAACCCCTATTCCAACCCCTATACCAACACCTATATCAACCCCTATTCCAACACCTGTACCAATATTGACAGTTGATCAGTTTCCAAATTGAGCACGTAACTGTATATGAATAATAGTGCACATCTAGGGTGTATTATATAGCTTCAGTCACTTAACCTACATTTAGCTATAAAAGCCTTTGAGAATCAACAGTCACCTCATTTCTTTCTTTAAAATTTTACAACAAAGTGTTCCACATTCAGGTTTTTCCAAGTAAGTTCTGCTGAGAAGTGTACTTTCTTATATCTCTGAGATATCTCTGAGAGGGGATTTTTGTATTTTTTTGTTTTTATTTGTCCTAAGCTGTGCTAAAAAATAAATAAAAGCCTGCAGGCACGTTTTTAACTAGTCTTTGCCAGTTCTTTATTTTAATAAAACTGTGAAAACAGGAATTAGAGAGAGAGAGAGAGAGAGAGAGAGAGAGAGAGAGAGAGAGAGAGAGAGAGAGAGAGAGAGAGAGAGAGAGAGAGAGAGAGAGAGAGAGAGAGAGATTAAACTGAGTGCGATCCACCATTGATTAAGATTAATTTGAAAATGAGTGAATAAGGTAGAGAGAGAAAAAAAAATGGAGTTCAGCATTTTAAGACGGTGGAACAGACGGAGAAAATCAGCTTGCATGAGCTATTTCATCATAATCTCCATTTGATTTGGACTGACTTTCTCTCCATTTTGATTCTGGATTAATCTCAAACAGCATCAATAATGAAACATCAAGTCAGAATGCACTGTAATGTCATCTCCCTTCCGATGCAGCATTTCTCTAAATGTGGAAAACAACCCATTGAAAAAGTGCATTCTCAGTCCTGTTCGGTGCCAATTTGCACATTATTGCTGCTAATTAAAACAAATGGCCTCAGAGAATGAAATAAGAAAGAAAATCAAATTGTGACTTCTGTACTGTCGTGCTGTTTGGGCCTGAACGCCACCTTGCAGCCTTGGTGTATCAAAATCAAGCTACGCTGATTAAACAAATTAATACCACACATCCGTAGGGACATCTCGAGGCTCGGTGTTAGTCAGACCATCAAAATCTCCCACACACAAACACAGGCTGCAAGAATTCTCTGCATCCGCACATTCTTACAGCGAGGGTTGTTCATTTTTATTTTTTTTTTTAATTAAGTAATTAATTAATTATTATTATTATTATTTTTTGATATACTGTATTAATACCGTAAGGGAAATTATTTCCTCTGTATTGAACCCATCCAAAGTGAGCACATACAGTGAGTACACACACAGTCGGAGCAGTGGGCTGCCACATACATCGAGGTTTTCAGAGAGCAGTTGGACGGGAGGTGCCTTGCTCAACTGAACTTGGGTCATTAATATGGAGGAAGGGAAGGTGCGAGGGACCTTTCAGTCCCAAAGCACTTCTCTACCCATTAGGCTACGGTTGCACCCAAATGATTGAAGTAGATTGAACTAAAGTGACACAGAAAGACTGGAGCCTATCTCAACCGAAACTGGGTGAAGGCAGGGTACAAAAGAACAACTCACCAGGCCACATACACATACAGAGAGAGAGAGAGAGAGAGAGAGAGAGAGAGAGAGAGAGACATCCACACTCACACAAATAGGGGGAAATTTAAGGAAAATGCGGCAAAACAAGGCCGTCTTCTTCTTTTCCTTCTGGCTTTTCCCTTTAGGGGGCGCCACAGCGAATCATCTGCCTCCATCTCACCCTATCCTTTGCATCTTCTTCTCTTACACCAACGACCTTCATGTCCTCCTTCACCACATCCATGAATCGTCTCTTTGGTCTTCCTCTAGGCCTTCTGCCTGGTAGTTCCAGCCTCAGCATCCTATGACCAATATACTCACTATCCCTCCTCTGCACATGTCCAAACCATCTCAATCTACGGCAAAACAAGGCCAATTATGCAAAAAAAAACAAACAAAAAAAACTACTTACATTTTTATGTGAGGTGCGTGTCTGTGTGCGTGTATTTATATTTTATCGACATTGTCTGCATTATTTTTAAATGTTTAATTGTTATTATAAGCATTCATAGTGTTGAATATGTATTCATTGTACGTATACGTCAGTCGGGGGGTTCGATCCTACTTCGCAGAAATTTGCGGTCGCAGGCGGATCTCGGTCCCAATTAACCACGGAAAGTGAGGGATCCCTGTATTACTTTTTAGACTTTTTTCCCCTAACATGCCAATGTTAACCACAAAAAAAAAAAAAAAAAAAAGACGAATATTATTTTTGTACAGTACTCTTTTTAATCAAAATAATAAAAAAAATACATAACAATGGGCAGTTTCTTCATATATTTGTTTGTTTGTTTATTAATTTTCTGTATACATTACAAATTCTCCCAGAACATGATTGCAGCTTCTAAAAATGTCATGTTGGATGTATGATGCAATATAGAAGGTATATAATACCGTGCAAGTTTTCTTTACTCTAAATCCACAGGTAAGTCTGTTGGGTTTTTACACCCGAGCCTCATGACTCATCAGGTTGGTGCTTATCCCCGGTTTCTGTAGCGTGAAGCGACTAGGAGTTGTTCAACTCCCCCTGGATGGGACGCTAGTTCATCGCAGGTTACCTTCCCAGTATATTTTTTACTGGTACCCATTTATACTGCTGGGTGAACAGAGGCACACTTGTGGTTGAGACCTTGCCCAGGGATCTTAGCACAGTGAGGGTCTCAGTGGGATTCGAACTCACAACCTCCCGATCATGAGCGCAGCACCCTAACCACTACACCACCGGCCCCTTATAAAACCATAGCTTGATGCATAATATTGGAAATATTTGATCTCAGACAGTTTTCACAGACAATTTGAGAATTAGCTTTTTCTACAAGCATTTAGCAAATTGCACATCATGCCGTTGTGGGTATGGATGGTTTTTCCAAAACACAAGTCAGCATTGCAGACCTGCTGTCAAAATTACTGCTTCAATGATTGATTCTCGCCAGAAAACATAAACAGTTTTTTTTTTTTTTTTTTTTTTTTTTTTTTCATAATCACAACATTAATCCAGTTGCAAAATATGTGCGATTGTCTGCAGAGAGAGTACAAATGTGTCACATGGTGTAAGCAATACTCTGTATTACAGGAAATATGTGCAAGTGGAACCGCAACAGTCAAAAAACAAGGGATCGAAATTCTTACATTTATGACAACTATTAAGACATAAAGCATGAGTGTTGTGTGTGTCTGGAGCATTAGGCAGACTTAAGACAGAAAATTCTGATTTCGAGGTGCGCATTGCTGCTCTAAGTGACTGAGATGAATTGACACTTCAGGCCATGCTGACATTGATGTATAAGGCGAATAAAAAAGAGGAGCTGCTACAGAGAAAAAGGATCAAAACATTTCCTGCAACGAGCTCCAAATCCAGTGCAAGCAACTACAGACTTCTCAAGATGGATGTTATAATTGAAGAAACGGAAAAGTGGTTTGAAATGATCCTCAAGCCCTGAACTTAATGAACTTCACAGTGAGTCTACATGCAGTCCACAGAAATGTTCAAGCACAACAAATTCCCATGCGTTTTCTTTTATTTTCTATTAAATAATGGCACAATTGGCAGTAAACTAACGACTGTGATAAACTATAAATGTTCCTCTGCCTAATTTGGCAATTTAAAAGACAATGTTATGAGCTAAGCCACAAAAATAAATGTATTTATGCTATCCCATTGCTATTTATGCTCGTTAACTGTAGGGGGGTTTCTGCCTGCTGTCAATGTGACCCGACATGTCTTTGTAAGGTGTCGGACCACCACGAGATAAGGCTAAATACACCTTAAAATAGTTTGCACAAGTCAATGGACCTATCAAAGAGATATGACTATCCATCCACCCATTATGCAGACTGCTTATCCATCATGGCCATGAACGAAGCTGGAACCACTCCCAGGTAACACTGAATGAGACGAGAGCAGCCGCCTGAGCAGGTCATTAGTCAATTGCAGCGCTAATACAGCCACAAACAACCATCCACATTCGCTCACACCCAGAGGCAATTTAGCATAGCCAGTCGACCTAATATGGAAATACAGTGGTACCTTGACTTATGAAATTAATCCGTTCCGAGGGCGAGCTCATGAGTTGAAATGTTTGTGAGATTAAACAAAAAATCCCATAGGAAATAATAAAAAAACAATTAATCCATTGCAACCCCCTCCCAAACCCATATAACCTGCCACAAACACATATATTTCACCTAATATATTAAAGATAAACATATAAAAACAATAAATATTTAATAATAATAATAATAATAATAATAATAATAATAATAATAATAATAATAATACATATGCCAGTGGTTCTTAACCTTGTTGGAGGTGCCAGACCCCACCAGTTTCATATGCACATTCACCGAACCCTTCATCGGTGAAAAATAAAAATATGATTTTTTACAAATTCAAGGCATAGGTACAGTATATGTTTTTTACTGGTGCACAAAATGAACCATGCATGAACTTAACCTTGTTCAAAGAACAAAACCAACACTGCATGAACTCACAAAAAAAATTACATACCTGCAAATCAGTGATTTGGCCAAGCAATGTAATGTGATCATCTGCAGCCAGTGATTGCCAAGTGGGGCGTGTCATCACTAATTGACATGATGAGTCAGGTGTGTCTTGACCTCCATGGCAGAGGCTCCGCCGAACCCCTGAGACCGACTCACCGAACCCCTAGGGTTCGATCGAACCCAGGTTAAGAACCACTGACATATACATTAACATTAATAATAATTAATAATAAATAATAATAAAACAAGAATAAACATTAAGTCAAATAACCCTTCCGATCATTGACTGCGGCAAAGATGTCATGTGAGTGCAAATATGTCACATGGGCAGGTATGAGGTGGTGGGTAACAGAGAAGTAGTAGGAGGAAAGTTTTATGCATGTGCACACTACGAATTGCAGGGAGGAAAGGCTCGTGGCTTGCTCCCTCAAGGCCAGTGCTTCTCAAATAGTGGGGCGTGCCAGTGTGTGATGCCAGGGGGGCGCATATGACCCTGGAGAACATGCTTTTTTGCCATACTGAACTAGAATTAAGCATGATTGTGCATCCTCTACAGTGGGCGGCAGTATCACTCTCAGTGTGTTCTCTGTGGTGTAGGGGAAAAGCACCAAGCAAACGATATGAATTGCAGTAAACACACACAGGGCACCCCTCCCTGAATCGCCACCTTATTGTGGTGGAGGGGTTTGCGTGACCTAATGATCCTAGGAGCTATGTTGTCAGGGGCATAATGCCCCTGGTAGGGTCACCCAAGGCAAACAGGTCCTGGGTGAAGGTCCAGACAAAGTGCAATTCAGAAGACCCCTATGCCATCTCGGAATAAACATTTGAAGCAGTCTCCCTTGCCCGGACGTGGGTCACCGGGGTTCCCTCCTGGAGCCAGGCCCAGGGGAGGGGCTCGAAGGCGAGCGCCTGGTGGTCGGGCTTATGCTCATGGAGCCTGGCCGGGCCTAGCCCGAAAAGGAGACATGGGTCCGCCCTACCATGGACCCACCACCCGTGGGAGGAGTTTTAGGGGTCGGGTGCAGTGTGAGTTGGGTGGCAGCCAAAGGCATGGGTTCTGTCGGACCGATCCTCGGCTACTTACTCTGACCCTCGGGACATGGAATGTCACCTCTCTGGCAGGAAAGGAGCCTGATTTGGTGCGTGAGGTGGAGAGATACCGACTAGATATAGTCGGGCTCACCTCAACGCATAGCTTGGGCTCTGGAACCATCCATCTCGAAAGAGGCTGGACTTTCTTCTATTCTGGAGTTGCTCATGGGGAGAGGCGGCGAGCCGGTGTGGGTATTCTTGTTGCCCCCCATCTCGGTGCCCAAATGTTGGGGTTCTCCCCGGTTGACGATAGGGTAGCTTCCCTCCATCTCCGGGTGGGGGGACGGGTCCTGACTGTTATTTGTGCTTATGCACCAAATGACAGTTCAGAGTACCCACCCTTTTTGGAGTCTTTGGTGGGGGGTGTTGGACAACGCTCCCTCGGGAGACTCGCTCGTTGTCTTGGGAGACTTCAACACCCATGTGGGCAACAATAGTGTGACCTGGAAGGGTGTGATCGGTAGGTACGGCCTCTCCAGTCTGAATCCGAATGGTGTTTCGTTGTTGGACTTCTGTGCTCATCATATTTTGTCTATCACTAACACCATGTTTGAACATAAGGGTGTTCATAAGTGCACTTGGCACCAGAACACCCTAGGTCGCAGTTCGATGATTGACTTTGTAGTCGTGTCATCGGACTTGCGACCATATGTTCTGGACACCCGGGTGAAGAGAGGAGCTGAGCTGTCTACCGATCACTACCTGGTGGTGAGTTGGCTTCGGTGGTGGGGGAGGTTGCCTTCCAGACCTGGCAGGCCCAAGTGTGTAATCAGGGTCTGCTGGGAACGTTTGGCTGACTCCCCTGTCCGAGAGGCCTTTAACTCCCACCTCCGGCAGAGCTACAACCACGTTCCGGAGGAGGCGGGGGACATGGAATCCGAATGGGCCATGTTTCGTGCCTCCATTGCTGAGGCGGCAGCCCATAGCTGTGGCCGTAAGGTCGTCGGTGCTTGTCGTGGCGGTAATCCCCAAACCCGGTGGTAGACACCTGAGGTGAAGGGGGCCGTCCAGCTGAAGAAGGAGGCCTATCGGGTTTTATTAGCCTGTGGGACTCCTGAGGCAGCAAACGGGTACCGGCAGGCCAAACGTGCTGCAGCCGAGGCTGTTGCAGATGCAAAATCTCGGGCGTGGGAGGAGTTTGGTGAGGGCCTGGAGAGTGATTATCGGTTGGCCTCAAAAAGGTTCTGGACCGCCATCCGACGCCTCAGGAGGGGGAAGCAGTTTTTCACAAACACTGTTTACAGTGGATGTTGTTGAGAGGTGGAGGGAATACTTTGAGGACCTCCTCAATCCCACCAACACGCCCTCCGTGGAAGAGGAAGACCCTGGGGGTTCGGGTGAGGGTCCGCCCATCACTGGAGTGGAGGTCACTGAGGTTGTCAAAAAGCTCCTCGGTGGTCGAGCTCCGGGGTTGGACGAGATCCGCCTGGAATATCTCAGGGCTCTGGATGTTGTAGGACCGTCTTGGTTGACACGTCTCTGCAACATCGCGTGGTCATCAGGGGCTGTACCTCTGGATTGGCAAACTAGGGTGGTGGTCCCACTTTTTAAGAAGGGGGACCGGAGGGTGTGTTCCAATTATCGGGGAATTACACTCCTCAGCCAACCTGGGAAAGTCTATGCAGGGGTACTAGAGAGGAGGATCCGACCTCGGATTCAGGAGGAACAATGTGATTTTCATCCTGGCCGCAGCACTCTTGACCAACTCTATACGCTCCACAGGATTCTGGAGGGGGCATGGGAGTTTGCCCAATCTGTCCACATGTGCTTTGTGGATTTGGAGAAGGCTTTCGACCGTGTCCCTCGAACGATCTTGTGGGGCATGCTCCGAGACTACGGCGTTCCGGATCCGTTGCTACGAACCATTCGGCCGCTGTATCACCGGAGCCAGAGTTTGGTCCGTATTGGTAACAGCAGGTCGGATTCGTTTCCAGTGGGAGTTGAAGTCCGCCAAGGCTGTCCTTTGTCACCGATTCTGTTCATAATTTTTATGGACAGAATTTCTAGGCGCAGTCGAGGCGATGAGGGGTTCTGGTTTGGTGGCCATCGGATATCATCTCTGCTTTTTGCGGATGATGTTGTCCTCTTGGCTTCATCAAGTCGGGCCCTCCAGCTCTCATTGGAGCAATTCGCAGTCGAGTGCGAAGCAGCCGGGATGAAGATCAGTACCTCCAAGTCCGAGGTTCTCAGTCGGACAATGGTGGAATGCACCCTCCGGGTCGGGAATGAGGTCCTGCCCCAAGTGGAGGAGTTTAAGTATCTTGGGGTCTTGAGTGAGGGAAGGATGGAGCAAGAGATCGACAGACGGATCGTTGCAGCCTCTGCTGTTAAGCGGTGCCTGTACCGGTCCGTCGTGGTGAAGAAGGAGCTGAGCCGCAAGGCAAAGCTCTCAATTTACCAGTCGATCTACATTCCAACCCTCACCTATGGTCACGAGCTTTGGGTAATGACCGAAAGAACAAGATCACGGATACAAGCGGCTGAAATGAGCTTCCTTCGCCGGGTGGCGGGGTTCTCCCTTAGAGATAAGGTGAGAAGCTCCGCCATCCGGGGAGAGCTCGGAGTAGATCCGCTGCTCCTCCGCATTGAGAGGGGCCAGTTGAGGTGGCTCGGGCATCTGGTCAGAATGCCCTCCGGACGCCTCCCTGGTGTGTTGTTTCGGGCATGTCCAACCGGGAAGAGACCCCGGGGTCGACCTAGAACACGCTGGAGGGACGATGTCTCTCGGCTTGTCTGGGACCGCCTCGGTGTCCCCCCCGGGAGAGTTGAAGGAAGTGGCTCGGGAGAGGGACGTCTGGACCTCTTTGCTGAGGTTGCTGCCCCCGCGACCCGACCCTGGACTAAGCGGAAGAAGATGATGATGATGATGATGATGATGATGATGACACACAGGGCATTGGGGTGGGGTTGGTGGTGGGGTTGGTGGTGGGGGGGCTCTTCTTCCTGTAAGAGGCATCACTGAAAATAATTGAGAAGCACTGCACAAGGCATTCTCGGATTGCGGACAAATACACGCAGAAGAATACGAGGCTAATTGGCCCGGAAAAGCCATTTCCCCAGCAGAGTTCATAAATCAAAATTTTGCTGGTTGGATGGGACAGACTTTTTGGTGGGATCAAAGCTCGTATCATGGAAAATTCATTATAGAAGACACTCGTAAGTCACGGTACGACTGCAGTTGCTTCGTGGGAGAAAAGTGGAGCACCTAGAGGAAACCCAAATATGCATAGGGAGAACATGAAGAAAGATTCAAACCTTAACAGCTATGAGTCAGAGGACTCACAACTATGCAAATACACTCCCATGAATATCACCCTTCCAAAATATACCATTGTTTTCATGACGATGATGATTTTGATATGTGCACATTCTGGGTCATTTTCTTCTTCATCTATGACCTGTTAAATCCTACAAAGTGGGATGCGGTTATTCTGGAAAAGACTTTTAATTTAAATCGTAACTATTCATCCCAGGTGAGGTGGGTATCGCTGAGTCTTCCCTGAGGCAGAACATCTGTTTTAAGATATACTATACGGGAACAAAAGAAACTAAACCATTTTTCTTTATTTTTTAGTTATTTTATTTGTCTTTATTTTATATAATTAATCATTCTTAATTAAAAATATTCTTAATTATTATTTTTTTATAGATTTTTAAAGCATAGCAACTGCCACATACACTTCATTGTGTCATACATTTAAACTCAAAGTTTAAATAAAGTTTTATTTTGTTTTTTTTAACCTTTAAAAATGTGAAGACAACAGCATGGTTCATATAGTTAAGATGGCATTTTGTCAACTCTATATAATTTGTTGTATTTCAGAATCTGTCACTGTGCCAGAGGTTTTTTTTTGTTTTTTTTTTGTCTGCCATTATGATTCAAGCAGAATTTTGAGTTTGTGTGAGGGATAATTAACAACTATCCACTGAAGGTTGAGTTGGATGCCATGGAGTATTCCTCGATATGAAACGTCTTAGAGTCTGTTTAATTCTGAGGCATCCACTGAGCCTGAGGTGCATCGTTGTTTTGATACTTACGACAAGGAAATTATAAAAGAAAACCAAGCTTGAATCATTTCAGATGAAAAACAGGTGCACCCCCATACACCGAGCATAAACATGGTGAAGCAAAAGGTAGCTAATCTCATTCTCAGGATTAGCATGTACTACATGGAAACATAAGAAAGGTAAATATATACGTGCACACACACACACACACACACACACACACACACACATATATATATATATATATATATATATATATATATATATATATATATATATATATATATATATATATATATATATATATATATATATATATATATACTGAAGCCATATATATATATATATATATATATATATATATATATATATATATATATATATATATATATACACACACACACACACAAACACAGTGGTACCTCTACAAGAGTCTCAATAGTCAAAAAATCCAGGTTACGAAATGCACTTTCCTAATTTTTTTGTCTCTGGATACAAAACAAGTTCAAGTTACAAGAGCGTCATCTCAAAATTTAAAAAAAGGCGTGATTTGCTCTCCCATTGGCTATTTCCCAAAATCCAAAAGAGCAGTTAATCTGTCCTTTACACGAAAACCATCATGGGTATTATGGAGATACAGCTCCCTTCCATCGGCTATTATGGAGCTGTATCTCCATAATACCCATGATGCTTTTCATCTAAAGGGCAGATTAACTGCTGTTTTGTAAGTTTTTTGAGTGTGCTCATTGCACCTTTATTTCTTGGCTCAGACTTTTAACCTTGCAAAAACATTTGTAAAATTATAACTCTGCTAAGAAGACATGGTCAACACACACACACACACACACACACACACACACACACACACACACACACACACACACACATACACACACACACACACACACACACACACACATTCGCGCGTGTTATTTCCGGTGAGAGTGAAAAGAAGAAAGCGGGCCTGTGGCATGCAGTTGAGTGATATTGCAAAGGAATATGGCCAAACCCGTCTACCATCGAGGCCTTAAAAGGTATATTTTAAAAATACGATTCAACTTAAGAAAAATCCAGGTTACGAAACAACTTCTGAAACAGATTAATTTTGTAAGGTGAGGTACCACCGTGTGTATGTGTATATATATATATATATATATATATATATATATATGGGGCAGTGGTGGTCTAGTGGTATAGGGCGCTGGATCGCTGATCCAAAGGTTGGGGGTTCGAGTCCCACTCTCCACAATGTTGTCACTGTCCCCCCAGTGCAGCTGACTGGGTTATCAAAGGCGGGCCATGTCTCTCACTGTCTATGGTGAGAGGCATGTAAAAGAACCATTGCTGACTTTCGTAAAGAGTAGCTGCAAAGTCGTCAGCGTGTTTCTGTCCCTTGCTAAAAGGGTTGTGACAGGAAGGGCATCCAACGTAAAAACCTCTGCCAAATCAAACGTGCGAATCAGATGATTCGCTGTGGCGACTCCCGAGTAAAAGGGAAAAAGCCGAAAGGAAGACAGACATATATATATATATATATATATATATATATATACACAAAAATAAAAGGACAGGACAAAGACTTTCTATTGAAACTCCATTTATCACTACAGATCTGTTTCGAGGGGTGGTGAAACCATCCTCTCTCTTCAGGTGATTATAGAGGAATTCTTCTATAATCACCTGAAGAGAGAGGATGGTTTCACCACCCCTCGAAACAGATCTGTAGTGATAAATGGAGTTTCAATAGAAAGTCTTTGTCCTGTCCTTTTATTTTTGTTTATTTGCTCTACCAAAAAGTATTGAGCACTCTCCTACGGAAGGATCTATATATATATATATATATATATATATATATATATATATATATCTGTTCTATATTTTTTTTTTTTTACAAGAAAGGCAAGAGCTGTCTTTCTTTTTTGAGGAGGTTAAGGTCCTTTCCCATCTTTCAGACACTACTCAGGATGTTATATGAGTGTTGTGGCAGAGCAATTCTCTATGCTGTTGCATGCTAGGGAAGCGGGCGCTAACAGATTGAACAAACTGGTCCTCAAGGCTGGTAAAGTTGTTGGGATGGCACTGGACTCTCTGATGGGAGAATGTTGTCCAAAATAAGGACAATACCGCACAATACCACTGTCCCACTTCACAACCTGCTTATCAGTCACAGGAGCACGTTCAGTAAGACACTGATACCACCTAAATGCTGTACTAACAACTGCTCCACAAAGCAACAACATCCACTGTTATACATGTATATTCCACTGTTTATCATATTGATAACACTGTACATATCACTCACTGACACCATGTATTCTATATCTGATTATTTAGATATTAGCAACTTCTCATTTCTGATTATTAAACATATAAATCCCATATGAATTGATACACAAGAAGTGACTCTTCACCCACGTCCTTTGTAAAGAGACGCATTAGGTTGAAAATACATGTATCCTCGTCCTCCTCCTTCTCCGTATATTAATATCTAACGAAAGGTAAAACAATTGCAAACAAAATTTTGATACAAATATATAATATATATATTATATATATGGTTATATATAAGTGGATATATATAATATCCACTATACCTTCTACTGTAAAAGTAATGTACAGACCCGACTTGCATCCAAACTGTTGGCTCACTTGAAAGGTAGGAACTCTTGATAATCCGCGCTTCGTCTCACAAGCTCCATGTGCCACTTGCAACAAACACCTCACATTCAAAGGGGAAGGACTTCAGCAGTGTGCTTTAATTGAGGTGAGCGTGCGGTTTGTGTTTATAGGGAGTAGATGAGAGGACTTAATTCAGGTTTAAACTGCATTCAGCCCGAGCACACACACACACACATTATATATATATATGTGTGTGTGTGTGTGTGTGTTTTTCTATTTTTTTTTTTTTTTTCCTACTTTAAAAACAATTGTGTGACAGTGTTGATGTCACCGGCTCCACATAATTATAAACTGTGAGTGTCTGTCATCTTGATTTAAGCATTATTCACTTGGGATATATATGATTTAATCCCCAGATAGCAAATCAAAGAGATCACCTATGTGGAATACCCTCAAGCTGCATTGGGTTGCAGTGATCCCACTCTCTGGGTGGACACAGTCCATGCCATAATAAATACACCCCCAACACACACACACACACACACAGTGGTACCTTGACGTCTCAGTGTGTTTTATAATGTTTGATTTATAAACACATCATTACAACTCAACAGAGGCAGTAAGTTGAATATTCAGTAAAAATTCTGATATTGACTTTTTTGACTAAACACAAGAATTCATGAATTTATTTATTTTCTCATTCGATTAATCCTAATTAGCATTGTGGAAGGATGGGACCCATCTCAACCAATTCCCAGAACACCTTGCTAAACCATCGCAGGGTCAACACACACACACACACACACACACACACACACACACACACACACACACACACACACACACACACACACACACGGTAACACCTATGGGCGATTTGGAAAAGCCAATTAGTCTACTGTGCATGTTTTTGAACTGCGGGAGGAAACCGCAGTAACCGGAGGAAATCAATGCAACCATGAGAAGAACATAAAAACTTCACAGAAAGATGCCCACTTCAACCATGCTCAGGCCTTTTTGCCGGGAATGAACGTGGTAGCTCCTATGCCTCAACACTTGAATTCACTGATTTTAAATTAAATTCAGTTTTAATTAGCCAAGATATTATTGCACAGATATAAATAATTTGGCTTATATTTAATATTTATTTATTCAATGTAAATAAAAAAATATTAGCTTCATGAAATAAACTTTATATGACTCAGGGATTTATTTATGCATTTGTTTGTTAGTGTGGAGATGGAGATGGACAGACAAATCTGTTGTGTCAGCAGTAGTGGGGTGCTGCACAGGATCCATTACGGTGAGAAGGGAGCTGTCTAAAGCAAAAGATTTTGATTTACTGGTCCATCTACCCTTGACCTATAATCATGAGATTTGAGTAGTGAGCAAAAGAACAAGATCACGAATAGAACCTGTTGAAATGGGTTATCTTCAGAGCATATCTGTGTGAGGAGCTCAGACATCTGACGGGAGTGTGTGTGTGTGTGTGTGTGGGGGGGGGGGGGGGGGGGGGTTGGGGTGATTCACTCATCTGATTAGGATGCTACTGGTTGCCTTCCTTTAGAGATTTTCTGGAAACATCCAAGTGGAAAAAGGCCCAGGGGTGGACCAAAAATTCACTGGAGGCTCTACATAACCAACTTGCACTGGGAATGCCTTCTGATCCCTCAGTAAAAGCTAGTGGGTACCAATGGGAAAAAGGATACCTTGTAGACTTGTTGCTGGATGAAATCAGGTGGCGTAAGGTTTGAAATAAAATACAGTGGTACCTCACCTTACGAAAGTCCCAACAAACGAAAAATCAAATTTAAGAAACACATTTACCTAAAATATGAAACAAATTCACGTTAAGAAAGCGTTATCTCAAAAATCCAAACAATGCACGAGTTGCTCTCCCATTGGCTATCTCCCAACATCGCACCCCACTGGCCTCACATTGGCTATCTCCCAACATCCCACCCCGCTGGCCTCACATTGGCTATCTCCCAACATCCCACCCCGCTGGCCTCACATTGGCTATCTCCCAACATCCCGCCCCACTGGCCTCCCATTGGCTATCTCCCAATATCCCACCCCGCTGGCCTCCTATTGGCTATCTCCCAACATCCCACCCTGCTGGACTCCCATTGGCTAGGAGGGATGACGCAGCTCCCTCCCATTGACTATTATGGAGCTGCATCTCCATAAAACCCATTATGCTTTTCGTGTAAAGGACAGAGCTACTGTTGTTTCATGAGTTTTTCAAGTGTGCTCATTGCAACATTATTCAACACATGCGCGAGCACACACACACACACGAACACACACACACACACACACACACATGCGCACATGTGATTCCCGGAGCGAGTGAAAAGAAGAAGCGGGCTCGTGGCAGGCGGTTGAGTGATACCACAAAGGAATATGGCCAAACCCGTCTACCATCGGTATGATATTGAAGGAGAAGGAGGCCTTAAAAGGTAGTGTTTAGGGGGTAGTATTGAGGGCCTTGGAACAAATCAACTTATAAAAAATACAGGTTATGAAACCACTTCTGGAACGGATTAATTTCATAAGGTGAGGTACCACTGTATATCACGGGATGAGTGCAATTTACCACATGTAGAAGATTATTTGTAGCACTGAAATTGTCTTAATCTAGAAATCTGAGCCACCTGATGTGTCTCTACATATTTATTAAAGACTATTTAATTCAGTCACACTGAAAATGATTGCCCATGGACTTCTGCCTGCAGGGGATCACTCACTCTTTTACTTACAGAACTGCTAAATCCTGCTACGGTTGCAAGCAGACTGATGTCTATCTCAGTCGAACCTGGCCAAACTGGACAGGGTACACCCTGACTAGGCCACCAGACCATCACAGCTCAATATACATGCAGCATTCTCCTAGGGTCAATTTAGAACAGCCAATTAGTCTAATGTGTACGATCCCAAGGTCGGGGGTTATAGCCCCACTATCAATGGGTTGTCACTGCTGTCCTCTCAGTGCAGCTAACTGGGCTGTCAAAGGCCGGCCATGTCTTACACTGTCTGTGCTGAGAGGCTTATGCAAAAGGACCACTGTTAACGTTCATCAAGAGGAGTTGCAAAGCTGGCAGTATGCCTCTGCCCTGCAATGGCCTAGCGAGCTGTCCAGGGTGTACTTTACCCTCGCCCAGTGTTCACTGACATAGCTGCCAACCTCCCTGCCTCCGAATTAGGATTAAGCAGTTCAGAAAATGAATGAATGATAATCAAAGTGTAGGCAGATTATCAGCAATGAAAAAACAAACCAAGTCATACATGGTAAAAACAATCAGATCAAGGCTTGGTAGCCATTCATTCATTCATGCATTCATTCATTCATTCATTCATTCATTCATTTTCTGATAATAGCGTTATTCCGATCAATGAAAATGAAGTGTCTTCAACAGTAGCCTCCAACAAACAGTATGATATGGAAGATCGTTCATTGGGATTATTGGATTCATAGGAATACATCGTGTTCCATGGCAGATTACTCAAGCTAGGATGAAACAGAAGGGATTAAAAAAAATAAATAAATAAAAAATAAAAAATAATAAGAAGAAGCTGCAGCAGTGGGAACATTGTTTGAAAATGTATTACACTCTGTAAACCCTTTTGGAAACTGCTTGCAGTTTAATATTTCAACAGCGTCACCTTACAGGACAATATGTACACATATATAGTGGTGGTCTAGTGGTACAGGGCGCTGGATCGCTGATCCAAAGGTTGGGGGTTCGAGTCCCACTCTCCACAAGGTTGTCACTGTCCCCCCCCAGTGCAGCTAACTGTGTTATCAAAGGCCGGGCCATGTCTCTCACTGTCTATGGTGTGAGGCATGTAAAAGAACCATTGCTGACTTTCATAAAGTGTAGGCTGTAAAGCCGTCAGCGTGTTTCTGTCCCTTGCTATAAAGGGTTGTGACAGGAAGGGCATCCGACGTAAAAACCTCTGCCAAATCAAACATGCGAATCAGATGATCCCCCCGTGATAATTGAAATCCGCGAAATAGGATCAACTCCGCCAACCCCCCTGACTGACGTATACGTACATGTATATGTGTATATAATATCAATAAATACATATTCGATGCTATAAATGCTTATAATAACAATTAAACATTCAAAAATAATGCAGAAGATGTAAATAAAATATAAATACACACATATAAAGATGTGCACCTCACAAAAATGTAAATAGTTTTGATGGGAGGTTTTGGGATGTTTAGGTTTTTTTTTTTTTTTTTGCCTAATTGCCCTTGTTTTTGTGCATTTTCCTGAACCTTTCCCCCTTTTCTTCCTTAATTTTTATTTTGATGAATATTAAAAAAAAAAACAAACAAACAAAAAAAAAAAAAACGCAGTGCACTGAAGCCATATAAATTGAAGCGTGAAGTAGCAAGGGATCCCTGTATATATATGTATATATGTATATATATATATAGGATTTTCTGAGTAGATCCTTCCGTAGGAGAGTGCTCATTACTTTTTGGTAGAGCAAATAAACAAAAATAAAAGGACAGGATAAAGACTTTCTATTGAAACTCCATTTATCAGTACAGATCTGTTTCGAGGGGTGGTGAAACCATCCTCTCTCTTCAGGTGATTATAGAAGAATGATTACAAAGTGTTGGGGGCGGTACTATGTCGAAGAACATGGCGTCTAAGTATTTGATTGTATCAATCTGTATCTAAACATTATATATACTTGTGTATGTGTGTGTATGTGCACTGTATATATATATATATATATATGTATATATATATATATATATATAGCATATGCGTATGTACCGACATAGTCCTCCGACAGAACCCATGCCTTTGGCTGCCACCCAACTCACACTGCACCCGACCCTAAAACTCCTCCCACGGGTGGTGGGTCCATGGGAGCGGACCCATGTCTCCTTTCGGGCTGGGCCCGGCCAGGCTCCATGGGCATAAGTCCGACCACCAGGCGCCGCCGAGCCCCTCCCCTGGGCCTGGCTCCAGGAGGGAACCCCGGTGACCCGCGTCCGGGCAAGGGAGACTGATTCCTATGTTGTCTCGTGTCTTAGGGGTTTGTTTTGAACCGCACTTTGTCTGGACCTTCACCCCGGACCTGTTTGCCTTGGGTGACCCTACCAGGGGCATTTGCCCCCGACAACATAGCTCCTAGGATCATTAGGTCACGCAAACCCCTCCACCACGATAAGGAAGGAAGGAAGTAGCTCGGGAGAGGGATGTCTGGACCTCTTTGCTAAGGTTGCTGTCCCCGCGACCCGACCCTGGACTAAGCGGAAGAAGATGATGATGATGATGAGTCTTTGTCCTGTCTTTTTATTTTTGTTTATATATATATATATATATATATATATATATATATATATATATATATATAAAATGTGTGTGTGTGTGTGTGTGTGTGTGTGTGTGTGTAAGTGTGTGTGTGTATGTGCGTGTGTATGTAAAATACTGTATAGTATGTAAAGGAGAACTGAGACCCCGAGAGTACATACATTCACAATTCTAACCCATAGCTCCTCACTTTCCCATCAAGGTTATAATAACTGGTTACTGGTGTGTTGATATGCTTCTGGCATCGCTGGCCCTTGCATGTATCAGCTCTCTCTTAGCGAGGGCAGAATCCCTCCTGGACGGCTCACCTGCCATCACAGGGCAGAAACACACTGATGACTATGCAGCAACTCTTGACGAAAGTCAACAATGGTTCTTTTACATGAAGCTCTCATAATAGACAGTGAGAGACATGGCCGGCCTTTAATAACCCAGTTAGCTGCAGTGAGAACCTCATGGACAGTGGAGCTCAAACCCCCAACCTTAGGATCAGCGATCCAGCACCTTTTACCACGAGGTCACCACTGCCAACTAGGCTATATTCTCAAAGCTATTCATATTCCTTTCTCAGGCAAGACATTAACTCATACCACAGATGAACCTTCAATGAGCAGTTAGTTTAAAGCATCTGTACGGAGAAGAAAATCCATCAAACGATGCCGTCAAATTTACTGCTATAGTACGTTGCTGGAGGGGGTAGACGACTATTTTCTTTTTATGTATAATAATGTAAACATGTGCAGATATTTAATACATATTAAAAAAGAACACCGTGCAGTCTGGTGTATAACGCCACGGCTCAGTCATAAAGAACCAATGACAGGGCGTGTGTCAGAGGGCCAACAGCAGGTCATTTATTGTGCAAGCTAACAAATTCACTTATGCGCAGTCCATTGGTGGCAAAAGTGATTGTGCTGCTTGTCTGGGGTTGTAAGGTGGCTGCAGAGCAACTGCAGAGCAACTTGTAGCAGAGGTGTTATAAATATCATTGGGAAATCCCATGCCTGAGGACATTTTGAAATAAAAATAACCAACTCTTTTTGGAAAAAGATTTTAAAAGACAATTTTTGGAGGACGTCTGTAAATTTGCTGAAAATACTGAAGCTAGTTCTAGGTTATGGTGGCATAGTGGGCATCGTGAATGTCTCACAGAAATAATGTTCTGGGTTGAACTCTGAGGCTCAGGGAGGGCATTTCTGTGTGGCGTCTGCGTGTTCACCTGTGCTTGCCTCGTAAGCGAAGGTTTCCTTCAGGTGTTTTTGGTTTCCTCCCACCCTTCAGAACCGTACACATTAGGATAACTGCTGTTCCAAACTGCTCATAGATGTGGACGTGTGTGAACGGGTATGTGTGTGTGTGTGTTGCCCTGTGATTGTCTAGTGTGCTGTTCAGGATGTACCCCACCTTTTCCCAGTGTTGGCCGAGATAGGCATTATCCCACTTATCACCCTAGAAGTAGCATTAAGCCGTTCAGCAGATGAATGAGTAAGAGTGAACTTTTGTAGTTTAGTTGCTCTTATACAGTATACGCTCATTCATAATTAAACAAATGTATTAGAATATATTATATTATAATCAATTATAATTATGTTTAGTATTTTCTAGTCAATTAAGTTTCACTTTCTTGTACATCATGTGTACTTTCTACTGTAGATTTCCTTTAATCGATAAATTATACAAGATGCGCAAGAAAAGATTATTATTTATTTTAGTCAGCGTTGTAGTGGAACACAAACAAATGTAATCTTATGGTTTTTTTTTTGTTTGTTTTTGTTTTTTTTTTTATTAAATAATTAATTAATTAATTTTGTTTAGAAGATTCGCATGCTGTTAACATAATTTAAGTTCCTGAGCACTCACTTTTCGCGATTAATGGGGACCAAGACCCTCCGTGAATGCTGAATTTCCGTGAAGTAGGATCGTCCCCCATGACTGACGTATATGTACATGTATATGTGTATATCATATCAATAAATACATATTCAACACTATTAATGCTTATAATAACTACTAAACTTTCAAAAATAATGCATACGATGCAAATAAAATATAAATACACACACATACAGACACGAGCGCACACACACACACACACACACACACACACACACACACACACACACACACACGCACACACACACACGCACACACACACACACACACACAAACGTGCACCCAGACATGCACGCACACATACAGAGGTGTGCGTGCATGTTTTTTTTTTGTTTTTTTTGGGGGGGTGGGGTTGTTTTTACATAATTGGCCTTGTTTTGCAGCATTTTCTTTAAAGTTTTCACTCTTTTTCCTCATTGTCCTCATTTTTTTTTTTTTTCGATGAATATTTTTTAAAAACCCGCGATGCATTAAAGCCGCAGGAACTCAAGCGTGAAGTAGCGGGGGGTGTATTTCTATTATTAGGTGTTCGATGAATATGTCTTGTTCTGTGTCTAGCTCAGCTCCTTTAAGAGCTGCAGTTGATTCAGGGTGGAGGAAATAAATAAATAAATAAATAAATAAATAAATGTTGACTTCCTTTTCCTGACTCCAGTCTAAAGTAAGAAGGAAAAGTTAGGACTGAGTTTTGGTTTTAAGTGACCACTGTGTTTGTTTCATTACCTGTTTTATTAGTTTAATTATCTGTTGAACAGTTTCATGTTTGATGCTCCTGTTCATATTACGTGAGGCTCTTCTTAGAAAAAAAAAATAAATAAAAAAAAAAAAATAAATAAATAAATAAATAAAAATAATAATAATAATAATAATAATAATAATAATAATAATAATAATAATAATAATAATAATAATAATAATAAGTGTGTCTGCCTACCTGAGTTAAGTTTAGTCTGGTATATACAACGACATAACAAGAGGTATTAGACCCCGCCCCCTCCCAATGTGAAACTAAAGTTATCATACTTGTTAATATTGTAATTCATTTTAGATTACAGTACATAAACTGTGTATTGTACATCGTTATTTGAAGAACAGCGGCAGGACATCTTTCAAAGAGGGTGCATTGTGGGCCAGTCTGAGGGTGGACTTAGTCAGCAAGAGGGCTTTTAGTCTGTTGATACTCAGAGCAGCCACCTTGTATTTTGAAGTTGTGCGAGCGAAAAGTCAAACCTCTCAAGCCAGAAACCCAAGTTTCCCAGTGAGAATGTGGGAATCCAGATGTCCCAGTACAGATGACCCCATCAGAAAGTCTTACTGTGTTAGCATGCTGTATGCTAATCATTTCATTACCAAACTCAGAAAGAAAAAAAAAAAAAAAAAAAAGAAAAAAAAGAAAAAGAGAATAATAATTAATAATAATAATAATAATAATAATAATAATAATAATAATAATAATAATAATATGACTGTAATAGATATACTTATTTATATATTCATTTTCTAAGCCAATTAGTCCTAATTAGAGTCACGTGAAGGTAAGTGCCCATCGCAGTCAACTTTGGGAGAAGGCATGGTACACCCTGAACCACAACTATTTGCATTACATTCACACCGAAGGGTAATTTGGATCCACTAACCAGCCTACTTTGCATGTTTTTTGACTGTGGGAGGAAACTGAAGTACGCAGAGGAAACCAACTCAACTCAAGGAGAACATGCAAACTTTACACAGAAACGCCCGGAGTCCAGGAATAAAGCCCAGGCCTTCTTGCAGTGAAGCGAACCTGCAAACCACTGCACCACCAATGCCTACCAGAATAGATATGCATTTTATATAATGTCCAGTATTATTGTGCATTGTGTATTAATTATAAATCTTATAAAAGATTAGCATTTATATTTTCAACATGTGACAGAGGCACTTAGCAAGAAAGACTTTTTATTTTTATTTTTTATCTTATTTATACTAACTGAGTGATGAGGGTGAAGAGCATTGCTCAAGGGCCCACCAGCAGAAATTTAGTGGTACTGGGACTTGAACCTCCATCCTTCTTATCAGTAGCCTAGAGCGTTGGTCACTGAGCCACCACATAAGAGTCTTTAATGATTATTTATTAATTTGAATTTCATTTTTCCAAATCTGGTTTGCAATAGCAACTGCTGCCGTTGAGAATTTCAATCCAGACAAAACACACACACACACACACACACACACACACACACACACACACACACACACACACACACACACACACACACACACACACACACATTGCTACGCTTCTTTTGTGATCCCAAGACTTTCCCAGATCAAATGTGAGACGTCTCTCCTAAGATCCAGCATTTCTGCCTGATGGGAGGTGCCTGACAGAGCTCTACCCAAATCTGACAAGAGGACATCCTTTTAAAATCCTCGGAGGTTGAAGACGCAGCGCAAAATGCTGACAGTAGCTCTGGGTCTGCATCAATAACTACATTCCACTCCATTCACGTTCAGCACAAGCTGGTGCTGGATAGCAGCCCGTGCATAATTAGAGTAAGTAAACAGCCTGGATCTTGCTCATATATCAAGTGTATATATATTACAGTGCATCATTAAGCATTGCTCTAGAAATTCCCCAAGAGGAACATAACAATTGTTTGTGCAACTAACATCTTCCTGCGAGATGACATCCTTCCAGCTTCTTATAACCGAAAAAAGACATCAACCAATTTTCAGTTCGTTTTGTTTTGATATGATTGTGAGAGGGTTCTGTTACTTCTCACATCAGGATCAAGACCAACAAAACTATACTAGTACGCTCTGTGGGTAATTATAAGGGGGAACAGGGATTAGGTAGTTTCGCTTCTCACTTGTCAATCACAGAAGCTGTTCACTATTAAACCTTACAAGACAGAGTAAGACATCGCTGTTACCATCATCAAGAGTAACCTGACAGCATGAATACATCAAAAATAGAATACAAAAAAAGTGAGACACTACATCTGCTTGGTATGTTAAGGTTTAAAACAATGTTTTGAATTAATAGTGCTTATTTTATATACAAAAAAAAAAAAAAAAAAATATATATATATATATATATATATATATATATATATATATATATATATATATATATATATATATATATATATATATATATGCTAGCTATGTTCATATAAAAATATTGAAGGCGTGTATGAAGTGTATGGGGTAACAGATCATCTGGCAATTAGCATGTGCAATGCATGACTGGACCAGAGGACAAAGAGCTGAGGGGTCGGAGCAAAGTCAACTTGCTTTTTGTCAACAAGAGCCATATGGAGCCAACTGTCTAAAACACATTGCAAGGAACAACTATACAAGCCAGAGGTGTCCGGTCTGTGGGTAATTGACACTACAGATATCCCACCTCTCGACAACGCTCATGGAGTCTCATGATTATTGATATGGGCTCTCGGACTGCTATAAACTATACACAGTGTTTATTATTTGTTTTTAACAGTGGTGGAGCCAGGATTTTCTAATTGGGGAGGCAGAGGTGGGCACAACAGTGGTGGGGGTATCAAAAGGGAGGGGGTCATAATAATTCACAGAATTTACCAGTTGAAATAAAATGGTTTATTTACCAAAATAAAATAAAAAAAAAATATTTTGTACAATAAAGTGTACTGTACAGCGAAAGCAAATAAATCAGAGCTCACACTGTTCACAAGAACTGGGATTAACTTGTCGAAACATGGACAAAGCTGTTAGACATCTTACAATTTAAATAAAACAGAACAATGCAATTGAGGTACAGTGGTACCTCACCTTACGGAATTAATCCGTTTCAGAAGTGATTTCGTAACCTGATTTTTTTTTCGTAAGTTGAACTGCATTTTACATGTAAAAGGCCTGATTCGTTCCAAGGCCCCAACTAATACCCCCTAAACCCTTTAAGAATTATAAAAGTATACCTTTTAAGGCCTCCTTCTGCCTCAATATCGTATTGATGGTAGACGGGTTTGGCCATATTCCTTTGCGATATCACCCAACCGCATGCCACAAGCACGTTTCTTCTTTTCACTCGCACCAGGAAATCATGTTCACTGGGAATCACACATGTGTGTGTGTGTGTGTGTGTGTGTGTGTGTGTGTGTGTGTGTGTGTGTGTGTGTGTGTGTGTGCGCGTGCGTGCATGCGTGCACGTGTGTATTGACCATGTTTTCTTAGTAGAGTTATGTTCTTACACATGTTTATGCAAGGTTAAAAGCCTGAGCCAAAAAATATAGTTGCAATGAGCACACTCAAAAAACTCACGAAACAACAGTAACTCTGTCCTTTATGCGTGTTAGAAATCTGTGACGAACAATGGGTCGAAGGCACACAGAACGCATCATGGGTATGATGGAGATGTAGCTCCATAATAGCCAATGGGAGAGAGCTGCATCATGGGAGGCCAGCGGGGCAGGATGTTGGGAGAAAGCCAGTGGGAGAGCAGCTTGTGCATTGTTTGAATTTTTGAGATGGCGCATTTCGTAACGTGATTTTTTTTTTCATATCCAGAGACGGAAATTTTAGGTAAATGTGTTTCATAACCTGGATTTTTCGTTTGCTGGATCTTTCGTAAGGTGACGTACCACTGTATTTAAATTGGAATATAATTGTAGTGACAGCAGTGGTGGTCCGGTGGTAAGGTGCTGGATTACTGATCCTAAGGTTGGAGGTTTAAGGCCCACTGACAATGGTTGGTAGTACTGTCCCCCCAGTGCAGGTAATTGGGTTATCAAAGGTCTGCCATGTCTCTCACTGTCTATGGTGAGCGGCATTTAAAAGAGCCTATTGCTGACGTTCAACAAGAGTAGCTGCCTAGCCATTAGCATCTTTCTGCCCTTCAATGACCTTGTGAGCTGTCCGAGGTGTACTCTGCCCTTGCCCAGAATTGGCTGAGATGGGCACCATCCTCCCCTGTGCCATAATTAGAATTCAATGGTTCAAAAAATGAATGCACGTGATTGTAATTTTCAAGAGTACCAACACATATGGCCTGCACCCTGTCTTATAGCAACAACTGTCTCACAATAACAGGGAGATTTGGAAAAGCAAAATTTTGCCATTGTGGTGGGATGAAGTAAAATATTTTATAAAGTCCTCCATACGAAGGGTACATGTCCTCCTTTGACTCAGCACTGAGTATGCCAAGTTGACTTAATGTATCATTTGCCATTGTTGTCCTAAGGTGACTTTTCTTTAATCTAAGGCCAGAGAAACTTCTCTCACACAATGCAAGGTTAACCGAAATCACAACAGAAACGTTACTTATCCTGAAAAGTTCATGGAAAACCTCTATGAGAAGTAAAAAATAAAATTAAAAAAAAAATAAATAAATAAATTAAAAAAATCCTGTAGCTCTTGCTCTCTCTTCTCTTTCCTCCGTACTTAAAAGAAGTCATCTTGTTTGATGATACATTTATCATGAATGCACTTATTATCTGCCAAATCAGGTTCATGCCCACTTAGTAAAGTCTCGCACATTAAGGAATCAGTAAACTGATCCTACTAAAGAGAACTTAAACAGTCTAATAAACAGACTTAGACTCTTAAACAGATTCTGATACCATTAGGTGAAACATTGTTTAAATAGCCGAGCAATGTGACATGTTACTAAGTTGTTAATACTAAAAACAGAAAAGTTAGATTTTGAATCAATTCTACGGTATCTACTCGTAAATCTGTGCCAAACTGGTGTTTTTGCCACCATTTGCTGCATTACCCAGAACAATATGTCTATTTGTGCAATTAGCTGCTGCTATTAAAAAAAAAAATATATATATATATATATATATATATATATATATATATATATATATATATGTGATTGATTTGATTGATTAACCGTTTAGGTTTTTACACCTGAACCTAGCGGCTCATCAGGCCGGTGCTTATCCCTGGTTTCTGTAACGTGAAGCAATCAGGAGTTGAACTCCTCCTGAATGGGACGCTAGTCCATCGCAGGTTACCTTCCCAGTATATTTTTACTGGTACCCACTTATACTGCTGGGTGAACAGAGGAACACTTGTGGTTGAGACCTTGCCCAGGGGTCTTAGCACAGTGAGGGTCTTAGTGGGATTTGAACTCACCACCTCCCGATCATGAGCCCAACACTCTAACCACTACACCACTGGCCCCATATATATATATATATATATATATATATATATATATATATAAAACAACAAACTGGACTGGTCCCACAACACCAACGCTCTGTACAAGAAGGGCCAGAGTCGCCTCCACCTTCTGAGGAGACTCAGGTCCTTCGGAGTATCTGAACCTCTGCTCAGGACTTTTATGACTCTGTAGGTAGCCTCTGCAATCCTCTCGCTGCCATCTGCTGGGCCCAGAGCACAGGCGGGACAGAAAGAGACTGAACAAGCTGGTCAGGAGGGCCAGCTCTGTCTAAACTGCCCACTGGACTCTGTGGAGGAGGTGAGTGAGAGGAGGATGGTAGCAAAGCTCACATCCATCCTGGTCAACAGCTCTCACCCACTGCACCAGACTGTAGAGAAGCTGAGCAGCTCCTTCAGTGGACGACTGAGACATCCTCAGTGCAGGAAGGAGCGCTACCGCAGGTCGTTCAGTCCCACCGCTGTCAGACTGTACAACGCCACTTTGTAACTGTCTGTGAAAATACCGGTTATGTGCAATAAAAACCCCCGCGCACTTTAATCAACCACATTCCCAAGATGGCGCCGGGTGACCTGCAGCCAGTTACAGGAGCTCTTCAGTTTATTTTTATTTTTTTTCTCTTTTCTATTGTATATAGGCGTGTTTCTTTATCTTTTTTCAAATTTTCTTTTTCTTTCTTCAATCCTGCATCTGGAAAACATACTTTCATGATGCTTTTGTTTTTCTGTGCACTTTTATTTTCACTTTTGCATCGGCGTCAGGAAATTCATTCACCGGCGGCTCTGAGCAAGCGAGGTCTTACACACGTGAGACCCTCCTCGGCCTGTCTTCGCGCCCGCCCTCCTTCACACAGCGGAAAAGCCCGTTGTTCCTGTGGAAATCACGGAGGAAAGGAGGCTGCAGAGGGGGACGAAAAGGCGCGGAGGACATGTGTTCCCCTCTGTCATCATGGGAAATGTCCGCGCGATCGCCCAACAAGGCGGAGGAGCTGGCGGCGCTGACCCGGCAGCAGAGGCAGTACGGGACTGCAGCCTCATGTGTTTCTCAGAGGCGTGGCTGAATGAACTCACGGACTCTGTGGTTTCTCTTCACGGATTTACACTTTCGCGCGTGCAGACCAGTGTAACGGAGGCGGTAAGAAGAAAGGAGGCGTGGCGGTCTATGTGAATGAGCGATGGTGCCACCGGCAAGCGTGCGTGAAGGAGCAGCTGTGCACGCGGGACCTGGAGCTGCTCGAGGTAAGCGGCGCCATATTATCTACCGAGGAGTTTTCACACGTGATTGTGTTTGGCGTGTACATTCCGCTTCCTCGGCTGATCGCGGACGCGTGTGGCGTCTACACAGCGCCGTTAATCAGACACAGACTCGTCACCCCAGCGCCATGATTCTGATCAGCGGGGATTTTAACCACGCCCTCTCTCCGCCTCTCTCCCGGCGTTCACGCCAATCGTGAAGTGCTCCACAGAGACAATAAAACTCTGGACTTACTGTATGCAAATGTGAAGGACGCTTACAGCTCCTCCCCCCTCCCCCCACTGGGACGCTCAGACCACAACCTGGTCTACCTGCTCCCCCAATACACACCCAGGGTGCGAAAGGAACCTGCACAGAAGAGGTCTGTGAAAGTGTGGACCGAGGAGACCAACGAGAGGCTTAGAGACTGTTTCCAGACCACAGACTGGAGCATGCTCTGTGACTCCTTTGGTGATGACATCGACGGCCTCACACACTGCATCACCGACTACATGAACTTCTGCGTGGACAGCACTGTGTCAACACGGAGAGTACGGTGCTTCTCCAACAACCACCCATGGGTCACCCCTGAGCTTAAAGTCCTCCTGAACCAGAAAAAGAGGGCTTTCATCTCAGGGGATAGAGAGAAGCAGAAGAAGGTCCAGCGTGAGCTCCAGTGGAGGATCAGGAGGGCAAAGAAGGACTATGGGAAGAAGATGGAGGAGAAGCTGGCTCAGAACAACGTGCGGGACGTCTGGAGAGGACTAAAGACCATGTCTGGATTTGGGCAGAGTGTCAGAGGGACAGCTGATGGTGACCAGCGCTGGGCGGATGGACTAAACTGTTACTTCAACAGGTTTGATTCTCCCCTCCCCTCTGCACCCCTCTCCGTTCCCCTCCCCTCTTCACACGTCTCCAGACCAGCTGACACCTCCCCCCTCCCCAGGCCAACTTCACTTGACTGCTACAGCCCGACAGACACATCCCCCTCCCTCTGCAGCCCACCCCAGCCCCCCCTCTCCCTCACATCAGACCAGGTGAGGAGACAGCTGAGGTGACTAAATCAGAAAATCTGAAGGACCAGATGGCATCAGTCCCAGGCTGCTGAGGACCTCGCCAGACCAGCTCTGTGTGGTACTATGCTACCTGTACAACCTGAGCCTCAGCCTGGAGAAGGTTCCCGTCCTGTGGAAGACCTCCTGTGTGGTTCCGGTTCCCAAAACAGCTCAAGCGAAGGAACTAGCCCACTACAGACCTGTCGCTGACCTCCCACCTCATTAAGACCATGGAAAGGCTCCTCCTTGAACACCTCCCCTCTATGGTGAGCCCCACCTAGACCCGCTGCAGTTTGCCTACAGGCCCAACATCGGAGTAGAAAGGCGCCCGTCATCTACCTTCTGCAGCGGGCACTCACCCCACCTGGAAATCGCTGGCAGCGCTGTGAGGTCATGTTCTTTGACTTCTCCAGCGCCTTCCAACACCATCAGGCCAGGCGTCTGCAGGAAGCTGGAGGACATGGGAATGGGCGGGCATCTTGCTGCCTGGATTATTGACTACCTTACTAACCGTCCACAGTGCGTGCGGCTCTTGTGACTGTAAGTCAAAGGTGGTAGTCTGCAGCAGGGGGCACCGCCAGGGCACCGATCCTCTCACCCTTCCTTTTCAACATCTATACCTCGGACTTCATATATAACACAAACAGCTGCCACCTCAGAAGTTCTCGGGCGACTCCGCCATCGTGGGCCGTGTGTCAGAGAACGAGCTGGAGTACCGGTCGGTCATCGTTGACTTCGTGGACTGGTGTGAGCGCAACCACCTGTGCTTGAACACTAGGAAGACGAAGGAGATGGTGGTCGACTTCAGGAGAAGCACTCGTACACACACACACACACACACACACACACACACACTTACTAGTGAACATCCAGGGACAGGACATTGAGACAGTGGACAGTTTCAAGTACCTGGGTGTTCACCTTAACAATAAACTGGACTGGTCCCACAACACCAACGCCCTGTACAAGAAGGGCCAGAGTCGCCTCCACCTTCTGAGGAGACTCCGGTCTTTCGGAGTATGCAGACCTCTGCTCAGGACTTTTTATGACACTGTGGTAGCCTCTGCAATCCTCTACGCTGCCATCTGCTGGGCCCCGGGCAGCACAGAGCGGGACAGGAAGAGACTGAACAAGCTGGTCAGGAGGGCCAGCTCTGTCCTCGGCTGCCCACTGGACTCTGTGGAGGAGGTGAGTGAGAGGAGGATGGTAGCAAAGCTCACATCCATCCTGTTCAACAGCTCTACCCACTTCACCAGACTGTAGAGAAGCTGAGCAGCTCCTTCAGTGAACTGACCAGAGACATCCTCAGTGCAGGAAGGAGCGCTACCGCATGGGTCGTTCATTCCACCAGCTGTCCAGACTGTACAGCGCCACTTTGTAACTGTCTGTGAAAATACGGATTATGTGCAATAAAAACCCCGCGCACTTTAATCAACCACATCTACCCCACTGACTGTTAACCATATCAACCCATCTACTCTGCACTCAGATACATTACACTTTAATATAGGCCAGTCTATAAAGTTGCTCCATTCTTTTCTTTTATTGTTTATTAATTTATACTGTTTGTGTAGCTATATATTTATTTACTTCTATAATATATATGTATGTGTGTATTATTGTATATGTATCTATTTTTGCACCCCCTACTGATGGTACCTCAAGAGCCTGTAACAGTGAATTTCTCCATTGTGAGATTAATAAAGTTGTATCTTATATTTTATATATATATATATATATATATATATATATATGTGTGTGTGTGTGTGTGTGTGTGTGTGTGTGTGTGTATGCATTTATGCATGTATGTATGTATGAACGTATGTATGTATGCATGTATGTATGTATGTATGTATGTATGTATGTATGTATGCATGTATGTATGTATGTATGCGTGCATGTATGTATTTATGTATTTATGTATGTATGCGTGCATGTATGTATGTATGTATGTATGTATGTATGTATGTATGCGTGCATGTATGTATGTATGTATGTATGTACGTATGTATGTATGTATGTATAAAGAAAGAGATAGCTGCTCTTTCTAGCTTGTCCTCGGATGGCATAATGTCAGTCAGACGCTCTATAGTCATATACAAACCAAGGTAAACTGTCCAATGTCGTCTTTACACACATATCATTCATTATAATGTCTTGTTTAATTCATTGATAGAAAAGATGTACTGTACATTCCAGTTAGACACTCTTGATTGATGGTGCTTTGTACTTTAAACTGCCGCTGCACTGCCGCTGTCGTGCTATGTTTTGGAGCACAAAGGATCATTCTGACTGGTTTGTAAGAGGAAAAGAAAAAGAAGGGGGGCGTGATGATCACAGAGGTTAATTACATTTTTTGGATAATTTGTGTAATTGGATGACTAATGTTATGAGAAAGTAACACAGAGACAGAGAGAGAGAGAGAGAGAGAGAGAGAGAGAGAATCCTGATTGGTCTATATTTCTGCTCAGCAGACTTATTAGTTTTCTCTTTGGAGAGCTTTATGGTTTACCTCTCTGTTTCATTCGGATCTCGCAACCACCTGTAGGCTGTCCGAGGAAAAAGAGAAAAGAAAAAAAAAAGGATATAAAGTGCAGCTCACTTCAGATTGTACCAATGGTGAGCCATTTAGCCAGGAAAGTCTTCTCTGTTGGCCTAAATACTATCAGAAGCACTGACCTAAGTTTATACCTGAAATTCTAGTAAAAAATAGTAGTAAATTATTCCATTTATTCCCAACAGTTTCTTTATTTTCGTTTTGTCTCTTGGTGCACTGCTTTCCGTGTGTATGTGGATATCCGATTTTTATTTTTATTTTTTGTCCAATCAGATGCCCAGCTTCTATGTGCTACCATGTTAATATAATCTGCCTAGGGCATTCAAAATCAGCAGAGCTGGCTGATGTCATGTGAACTATATTAGTAATGGGGCTGCTTTTTTAACCAATCAGATCTCAGACTTGCCTCACAGGGCCAGTTGGTGAGCTTACAAAAAAGTCTGCATTTTTTTCCATCCTCTGATTGGTTGGTCAGAGCACAGTTGGCTGAATAGTCTGTAGTGATTTGCAAACGACACATTTAAGTTAGAATTTTCTACGCCCACAATAATGGACGGAGCAGGAGAAATTGACTTGGTTCGGACTTAATTCTTAAAAAATTCATTTTCAAGGCAGACCTCTCCAGAAAAGCTAGACGTTGTAAGGGGGTAATGTTTATCCTTATTTATTTTTGGCTCAACACCAATTTAGCTGCAGTTTCTGTGGTTAAATTCTGGTGAAATCATGTAATGCACAGAGTTGCAAGAAGAAATTCACAAAATGTGTCCTTCTCTGCAATGCCGCTCCTTGTTACATTGTGCTTTTGTATATTATTGATGGTTTGGATAATTTCCACATGAGAGTGGTGGTATTACGAGTCTAGTAAGTCCCACTGAAGTCCCAAGGTACCAAATGCACGGCCCTCCAATGGAATGTATTAAGGTGTACCTCTGCCTCATTGCATGTAAAAGAAGAAGAAATATCCACCCATTCCAATGTTACTGGTCGTATAGTGGTTAGGGTCTAGGTTTGAGTCCCAGGCTCGGTGAGGGTGATGATCTGTAGAGTCTGCATGTTGCTTGCATGGGCTTCCTCTGGGTAATTTGGTTAACTTGCACATTCCAAGTACATGCATATTAAGTGGGTGTTACGTGGAGGCGGTCCAACAGGGTTCCAAACCATGATGGACTGAGGTGGCATCATCTTGATACCATGCTGGTGTTATAATTCAAATGGCATAGACTGCTCTAAACCACAGGATTCCCAGAATATTTGTAATTTCATTGTGGTTTTCAAAACTGTTTATCCCCATCTTGCTGATTTGTTGCTGCCATATTGTCACCTTTAATACGCACACCTACAGCTCACAATTGTTGTGCCACACTGCCGTTATTTAAACCCCACTGAACAGCCTTCACCAGCATATTTTACATTTTACATTTACATTATATATTTTGACGTTTAAAGTGTGTTCCAGCTGTGAAAACGGCCTCATTGTGAGGCCTGATTTTAGCTAAATGGTTGTTTCCAATTGTCTGGTGGTGTGAATGTGAACAGTTGCGATCCTGTTGGCTTTGAGATGGACTAGCAATCTGATCAGAGGCTAAGATAGGCTCCATTATTTCAATGACCCTATTTGCATTAAATGTCTTGACAAATGAATGAATGAATGAATGAATGAATGAATGAAAGATTGCATTTACGTAATAACAATATAAGGGATTTGTATTTGCATTACTCTGACTCTACATACTGGATTCTGTTCTGTATGCATACATATACATATAATGTACATATAATGTATGTATGTTGTAAAGACGATAAAATATATTACTTACCAGCACACTTAGTTCTACTGACCAGAGGCGGTCCAGGTGGCCCGGTTCCACCTTCTCCGGGCCGGGTGAGCAGAACGCTGATACGGTATTCAGTATCTGGTTCCAGATGCCAAACTTTGTAGGTAAGGGAGCTGACGCCATGAGTCTCTGACCAAGGAGAATGACTCGCTCGGTATACTATCTCTCGTCGAATCACAGGTCCATCTCCTACAATGGAGTTTGTATTCAGCTGAATAATCAGGTAGGTGGAGCCTGACCGGAGAAGTTGAGGTGGTGCTATTGGCGTAGGTGGGACTGAAAAAAAGAACAAAAAATAGTGAAAGGAGAAGACATGCAAGTTAAACAGGAAATTATTCTCAATTTCTTTATTTTTCATTTAATCCATCCATCAATTAGGAAACCATGTTCAGTGTCTCAAGGTTGGATTTTTTTTTTTTTTTTTTTTTTGAGGCTCATTATCATTTCCTATAACCACTCATCATCATCATCATTTTCTGTAACCGCTTCATCCTAATTAGGGTCGCGGGGAGGCTGGTGCCCATCCCAGCCAACTCAGGGCGAGGGCAGAGTACACCCTGGACAGCTCGCCAGGCCATCGCAGGGCGGAAACACACTGACGGCTTTGCAGCTACTCTTGTCGAAAGTCAGCAATGGTTCTTTTACATGCCTCACACCATAGACAGTGAGAGACATAGCCGGCCTTTGATAACCCAGTTAGCTGCACTGGGGGGGACAGTGACAACCTTGTGGAGAGTGGGACTCGAACCCCCAACCTTTGGATCAGCGATCCGGTGCCTTATACCACTAGACCACCACTGCCCCCTTCTATAACCACTTAATCCTAATTAGGATCGCATATCCCAGCCGACTTTGGGCGAGGGCAGAGTACACACCGGACAGCATGCCAGGCCATCACAGGGCAGAAACACCATGATGGCTTTGCAGCCTTCTCTTGTCAAAAGTCAGCAACGGTTCTTTTATATGAACCTCTCACCATAGACAGTGAGATACAGGGCCAGCCATTGATAACCCAGTTAGATGCAATTGGGGGACAGCAACAACCTTGTGGAGAGTGGGACTCGAACCCCCAACCTTTGGATCAGCGATCCAGTGCCCTATACCACTAGACCACCACTGTTTTTTTTAAGGTTAGTATCGTTAATATGCGATCTAATTGTATGCCACCCTTTAAAAACAAAAAAAAAAAAAAGAAGGGAAAAAAAAGAAGGGAAAAAAAAACAAAACAAAACAAAAAGCAGATGCCTCAAGCCAGATCAAGTTCCAAAGGATTTATATATGACTTGGCAGCATGGTTTAATGTGCACTTCCTGTATTCCACCATGAAGCTGGACATGAGCAGCCAAGTCTTACATCTGTAATTGCTTTTCTGCCTCAGAGGGCCTGCTTCGTTCTAAAAGCAGAATACAACCAGAAGATGAATGTAAATTTATATTTACACAATCTCAGCTAGAAAAGATGTGTGTGTGTGTTGGGGGGTGGGGTGGGGGTGGGGGGTGGGGGGGTTAATGATCACTTAGCTTAATAGTGCTGTCTAAAGCAACTATGCGAATATTCACACTCATATATAAGTAAGCATTGATGTCAAAGTCAGCGGCATGGTGGAACTGAAGCCGATCTTTGAAATGCTGCGTTCATCGTTCATTTTCTGTAACCGCTTAATCCTAATTGGGTTCGCGGGTAGGCTGGCACCCATCCCTGCCGACTTTGGGTGAGGGCAGAGTACACCCTGGACAGCTCACCAGGCCATCGCAGGGCGGAAACAAGCTCAGGGCTGTGCAGCTACTCTTGTCGAAAGTCAGCAATGGTTCTTGTACATGAACCTCTATAATAGACAGTGAGAGACACAGCCGGCCTTTGATAACCCAGTTAGCTGAACCCCCAACCTTAGGATCAGTGATCCAGCACCTCTACCACCGGGCCATCACTGCCTGAAATGCTGCGTATATAAAACAGAAATACACAGTGCATGTGAAGTCAGTCCATGAGAGGACACCAACATATTTACACACTTATTCACCGGGGTCATTTAAAGCGAGGGTGTCATAGTGCCACCGTCACATGGTACCTCCATCAGTGGAGATAACGAGGTTATCAAAGGCCAGCCATGTCTCTCACTGTCTGTGATGATCAGTCATTGCTGATTTTCGTCGAGACTAGGCTGCATAACCATAGGTGTATTTCTGCCCTGCGATGGTCTGGTGATCTGTCCAGGGTGTGCTCTGTCTGAACCCAGAGTTGGCTGAGACAGTCGCCAGCTTCCCCGCACCCCAAATTAGGATTAAGTGGCTCAAAAACTTTTTTTTTTTTTTTTTTTTTTTTCCATGGTGGCGCAGGTTTACTCCAGATACTCTGATTTCCTCAAAGAGTCCAATGATACACATATCAGGCTAACTGGGTATTTCCAACTGCCCCTAGGTGAAAGTGTGTAAATAGTTGTATGTGTGTTGGCCAGAGGTTAATCTCATTGATTTGGATTTATTCATTTTCACAACGGAGAAAAATAAAATGGGTGTTCCTGGTATGCGATGGTAAGCTACCCAAAGCAGTGCAAAGAAAGACAACTGGTCAACAAGTGACAAGGTAATGGGCAGCCAAGGCTTACTTGATGTGTCTGAGGAGTAAAAGGTGTCCATCTGCCCCGAACCTACAGAAGAGCTACTGTAGCATAATTTGAGTAAAACTGTAATGCTGTTCATGATGGAACATTGTCAGAATGCACAGTGCATCACAGCTTGCCGTTTAGCCCAAGGCCAGTCAGAGTGCACATGCTTGATCCCATCCACCTCCAAAAGTGTCTACTCTCCCTTTTCATCCCATCTGGGACATAAAGCCCCAACCAAGTTTCACCACTCATCCCCGTCCTGCACTTTAGTCTCTGCTTCACCCTATGTTTGTCCCATCTCTTTCAGATCCTTCATCATTGTCCACCACCAGATGGTTTTATGCTCGCCTCTTATCTTCCTCCCAGTTGGAGTTGGGCATTCTCCGTACATGACAGAGACAACATAGCCTGCGACTCCAAAACTTAAGAGAAAATATTTATACTGTCTGTCTTCATGTGCAATTCATCATTATTAAAAAAAAAAAAAAAAGTGTCTATAGTGAGTTCATAAGCATTAGAACTCATTCATGGCTCAATGAAAGAAGGTGGTCTGAAGGTGGTGAATGGATGTATTGCAAGTGTGCAAACCAAGAACAATGGGGGGCTTCAACAAACTTAAGCAACACAACATTTATTTCCATCCAGTGTTGGGTTCATTTCTCACTGACGTCTTGAATTGATGAGGGAAAAACTGAACCATTACATAATGTCTTCCGCAGCACATCCAGAAAACGTCCAATAGGGTTAAGGTCAGGAATCTTTTTTGGTCTGGGGGGCCAAAACTTATGTAAAAATAATTCCTTGTGCTCCCTGAATCACTCCGTACCATCGGGATGAAAAGGTGAATTGATGTCATAACCTGCTCATTCAGTATATTCAGGTCATCAGTTGCCACATGTTATTGCTGCATTAATGTTGCTGAGCCTCAACCGGCCCAACTGGAGCAACAGTACCATGGAGATTATATGCTGTATGCTGTGATCAAAGTTAAAGACTCTTCATGAAAATATGAGTATTTTTCCTTTGGCAATTCCCTTCAGGGGTCGCCATAGTGAATCATTCGCCTCCATCTTCATGGAAGTCAAATATTAACGATTTGCATGTTTGGCATAGGTGTTTATTTCGGATGACACAATTCATTCCTGACACAACCCTTAGCAAGGAGCACAAACATGCTGATGGCTATGCAGCTACTCTTGACAAAAGTAAGCAATGTTTTTTTGTTTTTTTTTTTTTTTTTTTACATGAACCTCTTTCCAAAGACAGTGAGAGACATGGCCGGCCTTTGATAACCCAGTTAGCTGCACTGGGGGGACAGTAACAACCTTGTAGAAAGTGGGACTCAAACCGCCAACCTTAGGATCAGTGACCCAGCACCTTTTACCACCAGGCCACCATTGCCCCCATGAAAATATGAGTGTACAACTTTTTTTTTTTTTAATTTTGGCTGGGCAGTGTATAGTGTAAAGGTACTAGCTGTCTTTTAAATATTTGATAGTCTACAGCTTCAAACAGGGCTTCTGTTGAGTTCTTATGGTCAGATGAGACAAACAACACTGCATATTTCGAAAACATAGCTGTATGAGCAACTCTGCTTTCCAGTGGAACTGCCATCAGTCATTAATTAATTTCAGATTTTTCATGATTAATTGCTGCACAGCTGATGGACAGCACTGCATAAAATGGGATTTGCCGTTATAATAAAGTAAACTATAGGGACACTGCTTGACATTCTACAAGAATAAATCAACTGTTTATTTTTTCTAGTAACTTGTCTTTATCTATTATGAACAATGACAACTGATAGACTCATGGAAATCTATGTGATCACTTAGAGCAAAAAAAAAAAAAAAAAGTATGGAGTGTATGGTCTTCTGCTGATATAAGTGAAGTGAACAGTGTGTGAGAGCTGTGAGAGATCTGTGAGTGGATTTTATGAAAGGGGCAGTGAATCAAATGCTAAAACCATTCAACTTGTTTTTTGTTTTTTGTTTTTTTACATAGAACATCTGACCAAGGTTAAAAAGAAAAAAAAAAAAAAAAAAAAAAAAAGGAGAATGAGTCAGTGTTCTTTGAATATTGACGACTATGATATCATTTACAGCATTTAGCAGAACACAAATTGACCTCCACATTTGCCGATGTACAAGACACTTCAATGTATTGTATCATTATGATTGGAGTAAACTTAAAGAAAAATGTGTGTACACTGCACATATGACATTAGATAAGTCATACTTGAAACCATCTGAGAAACGGGGAGGAGGCTCGAAGACTTATATGACATAATTCTCAATGGTCACAAAAGCAAAACTGCTTACTATTCTGCACCGAAACACATTCAGAGGACAGCACTATCCTGCTCTAATGCAAGCATGACCTCATTGATAGCTACAATTAGCTAGTAATGTTGTGATTGAAGTTATGTATGAGGTCATGCTTGCATTAGAGGGTGGTAGTGCTTTACTCTGAATGTGTTTCAGTGCTCTGTGATGCATAATATGCCTCATTTTTAAAGGGGATGGTTCATGTGTCCTAAATACAGTGTTTCTTTCCCCCGACCTTCTCTGCTGCTGAATGTGATGGCAATGGTGTAGAGTTAGCAAGTTGATGTGGAATTATTGGTGCATGGGTAGGTAACCAAAGTACGGAGCAAATGCAGCCTGGCACTGCATCTTATTAGTGTTAATGTGTACTGGGGAGTGTGATAATACCTCTGACAATGAGCTCAGCAAAGTTGGATACAGCAGCTCCGTAGGAAGATTGCGTGATACAGCGATAAAGATCCTGCTCGCTCCGTTGAGCTCCGTCTATCTGAAACCACGCAGCCAAACGACGCTCACCAACTGACGATGTGAGTGAATATGGTACCATTAGAATACCATTATGCCTCTGGGGACGAGAGAGAGAGAGAGAGAGAGAGAGAGAGAGAGAGAGAGAGAGAGACCTTTATGAAATGTGATTTTTCAGATTTGGTAATTAAAGTGCAAAAGAACCCAATACGCCCTCAGTTATACTCGCTTAGACTTAAATTAGATTAAATCCAATGATCAGATACTGTAAAAAGTCTTCACAATTTATCTGGTGAAAGGTTTTAAACAAGGTATTTCCATCCAATAAGAGATAAACATCCTAACCAAAGGCGCATTGATTCTTTCTTGTTCGCATAGCATGTAATCACAGCAAAATTAATTCACTTGCTCGAAGCAGACGTTAGCGTTAGCATCACTTCAACAAGATGTTCAACTAATACTTACCATGATTTCACCGTATCACCCTACTGAGCTCAGAACTCACGGTGAATACACTCTAGTTCTCCATCTTCAGTGTTCTGATTCAAATACACCAATCAGCCAAAACATTAACATCACCTAACTGCTCTGTGGCTAAACAACTCTATACACATCCAGCTGAAATACAATGGGTGTTATGACACCTTTTATCGTCTGCATTAACAGTTCCAGCAGTTTGTGCTTCAGTAGCTATTCTGTGAGATTCTGTGAAAACTCCTGCACTGTTTTTTTTTTTTTTTTTTTTTTTTTGCAGACAATCATTCACACTCATATTCATACCTAGGGGAAATTTGCAAGAGCCAATTAGCTTATTGTGCATGTTAATGGAGCTGTGGGAGGAGACCGGAGTACGTAGAGAAAACCTGGGGAGAACATGCCGACTCTACACAAAAATGCCCCATAACACAAAAATGTACTCAAAACTATATTTCTATTTTTCCACGATTTACAGTCCCACCCCACCGCCACCCCACTATTTGCAGTTTACCGGTCGCACCCTGCATACTCGCGGATTAGCAGCAGCCCTGGAAGTTACTGGCACGCGTTTCAAATTTATCCAATGGCTGAGAGCTTTTGTTTCTCCCTCCTGTTGATTGGTTGCAGATGATGTCTACACCTATTTTTTTTTTTTTTCCTTCACACATGTCATCAACATGGTTGCTTGATTTGTGAATTCACTTTTTTGTGTATGTTTTTAATGATTATTTAAGCGCTATGATGTCACTCAAACGCCATGCATCTTCTCTAGCTTCTGGTAAGGAGCCTAAGCAATTTATTTATTCATAAATATCATCACAGTACAAAATTAAAAAGTTTTTACTTGATCATTACTACGTTCTACTGCATTATTACTGTATTGATGAGTAAGACTGGATGTAGAGTGTGTTTAACAAGCATTTAGTTCATGTAATATCATACATAGGGTTTTAAAACCGCGTCAATAATTCGTGGATTTTGAGGATCCGAGCGAAGGGGCAGAATGCAACCCCCATGAATAAGGGGGGGGGGGGGATGGGGGGTTACTGTATACACCACACCCTGAACATGTTAGCAGGCAGACTTGAACAACTATTCACATGAACACTCACAAACACCTAAAGGGCAGTGGTGGTCTAGTGGTATAGGGTGCCGGATCGCTGATCCAAAGGTTGGGGGTTCGAGTCCCACTCTCCACAAGGTTGTCACTGTCCCCCCAGTGCAGCTAACTGGGTTATCAAAGGCAGGCCATGTCTCTCACTGTCTATGGTGAGAGGCATGTAAAAGAACCATTGCTGACTTTCGTAAAGAGTAGCTGCAAAGTCGTCAGCGTGTTTCTGTCCCTTGCTAAAAAAAAGGGTTGTGACAGGAAGGGCATCCGACGTAAAAACCTCTGCCAAATCAAACGTGCGAATCAAATGAGTCACTGTGGCGACTCCCGAGTAAAAGGGAAAAAGCCGAAAGGAAGACAGACATATATATATATATATATATATACAGACAGACAGACTCACATAAACACCTACTGGGAATTTACCTGTTGGCCTATTCTGTATGAAACAGAAGTACCTGGAGGAAACCCAAGCCAGCACAGGGAGAACATGCAAACTCCCAAAAAAAAAAAAAAAAAAAAAAAAAAAAATAGGGCAGGAACTCAAACCCAGTCCTTCTTCCTGTGAGACAGATGTGCTACCACTGCACCGCCAATAGTACCTGCCATTAATCCTTTCTAGTCTATATTTTGTTTTCAAACCAAATGGTTTGATTTTATAACATTTTTTATCAAGCTACTTTGATTTTTTTTTTTTTTTTTTTTTTAATTACAAGAGACTGTGACTTCCAACATCTTAGAAATTGCCCCTTCATCTTCTTCCCTGGTAGCATTTGTGTGATCTTGATATGTGCTTTCATTTGAAAATGTCAATCACAGCATCCATTGGAAATTGACATGTGCTATGTCACAAGCCAGAGTATTAGCTTCCTTATTAGCTAGAAAAAAGAAAAAAAAAAAAAAAAAGTTTCATAGAGCTTTTTTTTTTTTTTTAATATTTGTTTTTGTTTTTGTTTTTTTTTGTGTGTTTTTTTTTTTTTTTTTTTTTTGGTTGTTTTTTCCCTTTTAACAGCATTTTCTTGAAACTGTCACTATTGACAACAAAGCCGTCACCTTTCATAGACCTTCCTGTACTTCTGATAGTTAATTTGGATCTTTTGATAATAAGCATAATGCCTAGCATTATTGTAGCGGCGAGGAGATCGCGCGCGGTGCGCTGCATACTAAAAGTGCCTGATGTGAATATTCGAACAGTCCACTCAGCCTGCTCTGTGCATGTGGGACAGCTTGGAACAAGTGCAACAGGGAATAAAGCAAATGTCAGGCAGATAGACAGGAAGGTTGGAGGGGCTGGAGAGCAATTCATAAATGTCACAGCACATTCATTGCTCACATTTCCTGCCCTCTAACTCTCACTCTAATGCTTACTTTATCATCAGATAGACATATGCACATTTCTTTTTAATATCTCCTGGTCATTTTTGCACCAGAGAGCAGAGAGCTGGATTCAATTAAACACACACACACACACCACACACACACACACACACACACACACACACACACACACACACACACACACACACACACACACACACACACACCTGACAGTGTTTTTGATAGTTGTTTTAACACATACACATTGTTTTTCTGGTTTCCCTCCATGATTCCAACACACCTCATTCAATCAGGACTTCATGGCTGGGCTTTATCATTCTGACTGGTGATGCAGGGGCAGTGGTTTATGCTCTGGATTCTTAGAAGGACAGGAGTTCAAGTCTCAATACCACCAAATCACTGATGGGCACTTGAGCACGACTCCTGCCCGTCAACTGCATAAAGGGTAAGTATGTTTACATCTAAGATTATTGACTCATCATATGAGACTCACCCCGGTTTCTTTGACGAGAAACAAATAGCTCCCCCTGGATGAGATGATTGTCCATCGCAGGTTAGGTTACCTTTCCAGTATTTTTAAATTGTACCCATTTATACTGCTAGGTGGACAAAGGCACACTTGTGGTTAAGACCTTCCCCAGGAATCTGAGAAGAGAGAAGGTATCATGGGGATCCAAACCCATGACCATTTGATCATAAGCCTGGCATCCTGTCTATTACAGCAGTGGCTCATGAGGTCGGATGTGTCAAAGAAATTAAAGAATGTAATTCACTCGGGATATCGGGATCTGGCACATGCCATACAGATAAAGGTGGTGCTATCAGTCACTTTATCTTCACTTTAGCGGCTCAGAAAATGAATGAATGAGTGAGTACATACACCTGATGTAAAACAGGGACACACTTTGGGCTGTCTCCATTCCATTCCACTCCTTGTCAGATTATCATGCATAGACATTCATCTAGGCTTTCATCGCAGTTACTGAGAGTTACTAACAGATTCAAAGAACCTGGAGGACCCTGGAGAAACTCACATGAACAAGGGAACACTTCACATGCACAGCAAGCCAAGCTGTTCTTGGAGCCAGCCATCCAGCACGAAGCAACGTGACATGCTGTACCATCATGCAGCAACGGAAAATACTAAAATACTAAAAGTAATTTACAAAAGATCTGTTGATACTGCATTCAGTGATGTGTACAGACATTCATTATTATTATTATTATTATTTTTATTATAATTATTATAATAATTATTATTATTATTATTATTATTATTATTATTATTATTATTGTTATTATTATTATTGATATTATTATCCTCATTTTCTTCTTAATTTAGGTTCGGGTCACAGAGCTGTAATATAATAAGGATACTAAGACTACTATAAAACTAACAATAATAATAATTATTCTTGTTGTTTTGCTGCTGTAAAAACATTTTTAATTATTATTATTATTTTTTAATTAATTTATTTATTTATTTTCAGTGCTCACTCTCTGGAAATCTTTAAACCAGCTGGAATGATGTGCTCCATCCTGAATTATTTTATTTTTTTATTTGTTTAATTTTCTGAGCCACTTCATCCTTTATCACGGTTGCAGGGAGGATGGAGCCAGTGCAACCAACTCTGGCAAAAGCAGTGTCAGCGTACACTCTGAACAAGCCCAACACACACACGCACACACACACACACACACACACACACACACACACACAGAGAGAGAGAGAGAGAGAGAGAGAGAGAGAGAGAGAGATTTACAGTCACATACATTGATTTAGGCCAGTGCTTCTCAAATAGTGCTGGGGGGAGGGGGGGGGGGTATGACCTTGGGGAACATGGTTTTCTAGAATAGTGTATGGGAATTAAGTGTAATTGCACCTCCACTCCAGAAGTTGACAGTGGCATTGTCGTGCTATGGTGTAGTGGGTTTTTGTACGAGCAAACGATGTGAAGAGAAGTACACAATGCCTCAACAAACAACACGGAAAAAGTTCTAACAGGAACGAACAGAAAAGTGGAGAGAGATGGAGATATTAAGATATAAATAAGTTGAATGAGTTTAAATAAGGATTTTTTTTTTTTTTTTTTTTTTTTTTTTCAGGCACATCGGTGCACTTTAAATCTTTTCTGTTACAGATTAAACATGTTAATGGAATTTTTCTTTATTGTAAGTTGCACTATATTTATTTCTTTTAGTTTTTTTTTTAATGTTAATAAAGATACAATGTTATGCAGAGGTGTACTAATAATTTTATAGACAAATAATGCAATTTATAGTCGCTCGTGCAGTGGTGGTAGTGGGGGGGTTGAAATGTTTGCTTTTCTTCCTAGAGGGGGCGCCAAAGAAAATAATTGAGTTCAGTTCATTTTCTGTAACCGCTTAATCCTAATTAGGGTCGTGGGGAGGCTGGCACCCACCCCAGCCAATTTCGGGCGAGGGCAGAGTACACCCTGTACAGCTCGCCAGGCCATCGCATGGCGGAAACACGCTGGCGGCTTTGCAGCCTACTCTTGTCGAAAGTCAGCAATGGTTCTTTTACATGCCTCACATCATAGACAGTGAGAGACATGGCCGGCCTTTGATAACCCAGTTAGCTGCAGTGGGGGAGAAAATAATTGAGAAGCACAGAATTAGGCTGATGTGAATGTTTTTGAACTGTGGGAGGAAACCAAAGCACTCAGAGAAAACCTAGGCTTGGGGAGAATATGCAAAGTTCACATCAACTTGCCATCAGTGGTCATGGTGCTCAAACCCAGGACCTTCTTCCTGTTAGGTGGAAGTGCTCGCCCATAATCGGCTGAGACAAGTGCTAGTCTCCTTGTGACCGTAATTTGGAGTGAGTGGTTCACAAAATAAATTAGTGGAAGGATTCTTTCCATTTTTTTAATGAGTTGCTTTTTAGCTAAACAATAAAGCTGTGTCACGATAGGGTGACATTTTAACTATTTATCAAACAAACCAACACATGTGTCAATTGATTTAACTTTTTTCAATCATATTATATATAGTGCTGTTTATGGTTATGCAATATGGTCAGAAATAGAATTATTCATGATCTAATAAAACAGCCTCTTACTTTTCAGGGACACAAAACTGAAGCAAATTTTTATTTATTTATTTATTTATTTGTCTTTGTGCTTTATGGTGCCGGTCCTTGTTGTTCATGTCATTTAGGTATTAATATATTTATTTCATTTTATGTACTGTAGGTCTTTACAATATAAAGGAACAGAAGAACAGATGAAAAACTGTGAAGTGGATACAGGCATTTAAGAAGATTTTCTAACCAACAAGAACACTACATGAAAGCATATTAGTTTTTTTTCCTGTTTGAAGAACTGCAATGCAGGCCTGCAAAAAGTCCATCTCGCAAGCCAGGGCGCTCTCAAAGCTTTAAGGATCAAAGTAAAAGCTGGAATAATTCTGCCACAAACAACCTCTTCAGCATCAAACACCAGACAAACATAATTAATGGGCCACAACAGCACACACAGCATCAAGGTGGGTCTTTATTACTGAAATAGCTTCAATTCATTATTATACATAGGTACTATATTTTACATACAAATGTGTGTGTGCATCTGATTATGAAACTGACATGTTTTCCAATTAACGAACTTCAAACTTGAATAAATTTTCCAGGTCAAAGTTTAATTTGTGAATCAATGCATTAAAAATCTTTAGTACATGCCTGGGAGATAATATCACATTAAAGTATCTACATTTGGTGAACACAATTGTTGAAATAATTCAAATTCCTAGTTTAAAAATCCTAGTGTACACTTTTTTTTTTCATTCACAATTTTTCAATTGTGTGACAAGAGAACAACCTTATTATGTTCACGTCCTGCTGATCCTCTGCTAAGTTCTCCATAGGTCCAATAACAGCATGAATCGGAGTACAGGTACACATCCTATTGTACCACGAAAATTGCATAGACACAGCAAAGATTGTAAATAAGCGCCAGGCTTATAACGGGATTGATGATTATGCGTAACTTTTCCTGTCCATGTTACATAGTGTATCTTGTGCTCCCGTTGATCACTAATGGGTTGGCATTTATTAACTTTCGATAATAAAGAAAAGTTGAACATGCCAAACACCATCAATCAGCACACTGTCACTAATTACACAAGTATTACCCAAGTCTATTACAGTGGTACCTCACCTTACGACAGTCTTACCAAACAAAAAATGCAGGTTACGAAATGCATTTTCCTGTTTTTTGTTTGTTTGTTTGTTTCAGGAGATGAAATAAGTTCATGTTACGAAAGTGGCATCTTAAAAATTCAAACGCGCCATTCAAACATTAAAACACACCATTCAAACAATACATGAACTGCTCTCCCATCAATGACGTTCAAACAGCCCACCCCCCGCTGGCCTCCCATTGGCTAACAATTGAGCTGTCGTTTATGTCGCCTTCACTCAAGTGCCATCTTGGATAGGTCCACCTGACGCCATCTTGGACAAAGATTCCATTGTCTAGGAGGAATGACGCATCTACCTCCCATTGCCTATTATAGAGTTGAATCCACCATTATGCTTTTCATGTAAAGGACAGAGTTACTGTTGTTTTACGCTTTATTTCTTGACTCAGGCTTTTAACCTTCCATAAAGATTTGTAAGATTATAACTCTGCTAAGAAGACATGGTCAACACACGTGTATAGGACACACAACCCCATAAAAAAAAAAAAAAAAAAAAAAAAAAAAAAAATAGACTAATGAAATGTTGTTACACACAAGTATATAACCCTTCTACCAGGACCATCATTCGCACTGACTAAATAACAGTCATTCAGACCAGCTTACTGGTTACTGGTGTGTTGACATGCTTCTGGCATCACTGGCCCTTGCATGTATACGCTTTCTCTTAGCAAAGGCAGAATCCCTCCTGGACAGCTCACGGTCCATCACACGGCAGAAACCCACTGACGGCTATGCAGCTACTCTTGAAAAAAGCCAGCCATGGTTCTTTTACATGAACCTCACATCATAGACAGTGAGAAACATGAGTGGCCTTTGATAACCCACTTAACCCCCAACTTTAGGATCAGTGATCCAGTGCCCTTTACCACCAGGCCACCTCTGCGTCTTCAGACAATCTTCCTGGGCAGTACAATATTACTCTTCTACGTGCAATAATGTGGTAGTAAAATTGGATCGGTATTTTATATTTCTCCAAGCTGAAAACCCCCACCCCAAAACAATTTCCACCGTAGGAACACCTGAGTACAGTGCCAAAGAAAAGTTCAAAGTTTAGAAGAAAGATTTAATAAAAGTGAGGATGCCAGTTACAGAGATGGCCAGGAGCCATTGTTCCTTTGTGTATGTAGGTCAGTTTAAGAACATGATCCATTCAGAATGTTCGATATAGACCACTTTTGAAATGAATTTTTTTTAAGTTAATTGAACAAAAAAGAGATGTGGTCCATAAGTTCAGTTTGGGTCAGTTTTACCTGTTGGGTGAATGTATTATTTCATTATTATGGTTTACTTTTGTCATCTTCAAACTTTGCGATAGACAGCCTAGAGAAATGAATAATCCAACGATACAGAGGCAAAATGTAATGAGGCAAAAGCAGTGTCCAACATGTAGATGTGATTCAAAAGCTGAATTCATACTGTGCAAGGGTATATTTCTGCAAATGAATCTGGGTACAATTTACTTGCATTTTATAGAAGCTGCATTAGCCTTGAAGCTCCAGGACAAATGTAATGAAGAAAGTATTAGAAAACAGCCTGGCTTGGCTTATTAACTTCATATTTTGTAAAAGGGAGATTGTCATATGTGTATATTAGATTTCCTTCCCCAGAAGTATTTAGATTTTTTTTTTTTTCTTTAATGTCATACAGCACTATTAAAAAGTTAACTCAAGTCAGGGACACACCACGTGTTTCTTGATTTTCACCATTTTCCTCGATTTTATTTAACAGTAAAGATTATAACACAATAAAATAACATATTGAATTCTATAGTGACTTAAAAAGTATTACATAAAGTGAAATGAAAGGAAAGCCTTCCAAACTCTCGTGTGGCTGATGAGGTGGTTTTTACATGCATTTAATCTGCTAAAATTCTTTTGATAGTTTGCATCAGCCTGTTTGAAATGACTGGCTCTTGTGAGAATACAATGTGAATCTGTAATTCGAATTGTTATATTTTACGGCTCATCCTATCTGAGCATGAGTAGTAGTATTTTTATGACTCCGAACCCATTTGTTGAGCATTCTCCAAGCGCCACGCTTCACGGCATATGCATTCTAAATGGAGACTCAATTTCAGCTCGTTTGTTTTGCAGTGTCAAAAACAGAAAATGTGTGCATTTAGGAAGTGGTCAGACAGGAAAAATAAATAAATTAAAAGAAAAAAAAAAAACACAGAACGCACACCAATATCTAGTGGAATCTTAAAAATGCCGCCATTAACAAGTGGCAAGTCTAGCTATGCCTTAGGCCTTTTGGGGGCAAGAATCTCTGCTCGGCAGGTGGTGCTGAGAATGGGTTGCAATGCACCCACTGTTTGCATCAGCACCAGATAGAAAGTGGGTCAGTGGCTGATAGAGCATGTCCTGGACAAGCACGTGTCACGACTTCAGAGCAAGACATAAGACTGGTACATCATGCTCCAACACCTTTGAGACCAGTTCTGGATGGCAGTCCAGACAGCTCAGGAGACACAGGCAGAGCGCAGCCATGCATATCGGAAAACACCGTCATGAGGTGCCTCCATCAACAGGACCTAAGAACCAGACGGTGTGCACATCAACACAACAGATGGACATTATGGAAGTGAAACAATGTCCTAGTCTCTGATAAGTCCCAGTTTTGGCAATCCCAAGCCAATGGCCATGAGCATGTGCAGCAAAAATGGGAGGAATGGTTTGCTGTTGCATCTGACAACTCAACTAATGGGTTGGCGCAGGAGTTATGGTGTATGCTGAAATCTCTGGTAACTACAAGACGCTATTGGTTATTATTGATGGCAACTTGACAGCCAGCCACTATGTCAACAAGGTCCGACAGCACGTCATACGCCACATCTTCCAGGATCATCCTGATTTGCAGGTGTTCCAGCTGGACAACACTCGCCCACATGCTGCCCGTATCACAATTAATACGTTCAGCAGCAGACACTTTACGCCCTGCCCTGGCCTGCTTGTGCACTCAATTTGTCCCTGACTGAACACCTGTGGGACAAGTTTGAATGGCACATTAGTGCATATACCATCACCGCAAAATAGACATGAACAGATCCAGTTTTGTTAGAGGAGTGGTAAAACAGCTGATAGGATAGCATCAGGTGGCTGATCAAGGTCTATGCAAAAGGAGGAGTTTGTCAGGAATGTTCTAGAAGCGAATAGAGTGTCAGACAGAGTGATGTGTCTCAAGTTAGAAATTGAAGGCGTGATGGTCAATGTTGTTAGTGCTTATGCCCCACAGGCAGGATGTGAACTAGAAGAGAAGGATAGATTCTGGACTTAGATGAAGTGATGCAGAGTACCCCAGAGGTGAAAGAGTGGTCATTGGTGCAGAATTCAATGGACATGTTGGTGCAGGCAACAGAGGGGACGAGGAAGTGATGGGCAGGTTTGGTATCCAGGACAGGAACGCAGAAGGACAGATGTTGGTAGATTTTGCAGAAAGGATGGAAATTGCTGTGGTAAATACTTTCTTCCAGAAGAAAGATGAGCATAGGGTGACTTATAAAAGCAGAGGTAGGAGCACACAGGTAGACTCCATCTTGTGTACGCAATGTAATTTGAAGGAAGTCAGTGACTGCAAAGTAGTAGTGGGTGAGCGTGTTGGCAAACAGCATAGGATGGTGGTGTGCAGGATGATGCTGATGGTGAGGAAGGTTAAGCAGGCAAAGGCAGAGCAGAAGACAAAGTGGTGGAAGCTGGAAAAGGAAGCGTGTCGTGTTGTCTTCAAGGAGGAGTTGAAACAGGCGTTTGATGGTCAGGAAGTGCTTCCAGATGACTGGACAACTACAGCTAATGTGATCAGGGAGACAGGTAGGGAAGTATTTGGTGTGTCATCTGGAAGAACAATAGATACAGTGAAGCTAAGTGAGAAGGGCATTGAAGAGGATGGAGAGGGGGAAGGCAGTTGGTCCTGGTGACATGGAAGTGTCTAGGAGAGGTAGCAGTAGATTTTTATAGATATTCTTGTTTTCCTTTCGGCTTTTCCCTTCAGGGGTCGCCACAGCAAACAATCTGCCTCCATCTCACCCTATCTTCTGTATCTTCTACTCTTACTCCAACTACCTTCATGTCCTCCTTTACCACATCCTTAAATCTTCTCTTTGGTCTTCCTCTCAGCCTTCTGCATGGTAGTTCCAACCTCAGCATCCTACTACCAATATACTCACTATCCCTCCTCTGTACATGTCGAAACCATCTCAATCTAGCCTCTATGACTTTGTCTCTAAAATATCTTACATGGGCTGTCCCTCTGATGTACTCATTCCTGATCCTATCAATCCTTGTTACTCCCAACGAGAAGCTCAACATTTTCATCTCTGCTACCTCCAGCTCTGCCTAGTGTCTTTTCCTCAGTGCAAGCAAGAGCATACAACATTGTTGGCCTCATGACCATCTTGTACACTTTTCCTTTCATTTTTGCCAATACCCTCTTATCACACATCACACCGGACACTGTTTGCCAACCATTCCAACCTGCCTGCATACACTTCTTAACCTCTTTTCCACACTCTCCATTGCTCTGTATTGTTGAGCCTAAGTACTTGAAATCCTCCACCTTCTTTATCTCTGCTCCCTGTAACCTCACCGATCCTCTTGGGTGCTTGTCGTTCACACATGTATTCTGTTTTACTGAGGCAAACCTTCATTCCTCTCCTTTCCAGGGCATACCTCCACCTCTAGATTTCCCTGCGCTTGTTCTCTGCTCTCACTACAGATCACAATGTCATCTGCAAACATCATAGTCCATGGAGATTATTGTCTAACCGCGTCTGTCAGCCTGTCCGTCACCATAGCAAACAAGAAGGGGCTCAGAGGTGACCCTTGATGCAGTCCCACCTCCACCTTGAACTCTTCTGGCACACCAACAGCACACCTCACCACTGTTTTACATCTCTCATGCATGTCCTGCACCATTTTAAAATACTTCTCTGCCACTCCAGACTTCCTCATGCAATACCACCGTTCCTCTCTCAGTACCCTGTCATATGCTTTCTCCACATATACAAAGGCACAATGCAGCTCCTTCTGACCTTCTCTGGACTTCTCTATTAACATTCTCAAAGCAAACACTGCATCTGTGGTGCTCATTCTTGGCATGAAACCAAACTGTTGTTCACAAATGCTGACCTCTGCCCTTAGTCTAGCTTCCACTATTCTTTCCCATAACTTCATTGTTCATCAATGGGCACAAGCACACTTCTCCTCCATTCCCCCAGCATCCTCTCATTCTCTCAGACCTTGTTGAATGTTCTTGTCAGAAAATCTACTGCAACCTCTCCTAGACCCTTCCATACCTCCACAGGTATGTCATCAGGACAAACTGCATTTCCATTCTTCATCCTCTTCAATGCCTTCCTCACTTCACCCTTACTCAACAGTTGCCTCTTCTACTCTTTTTTCTCTCTCATTTTCCTCATTCATCAGCTCTTCAAAGTACTCTTTCCATCTTCCCAGCACACTTGTGTCATCAGTCAACTAATTTCCGACTCTGTCCTTAATTACTCTGACTTGCTGCACATCCTTCCCATCTCTATTTCTTTGCTGTGCCAACCTGTGTAGATCATTTTCTCCCTCCTTACTGTCCAACCTAGCATACAAGTCATCATACGCATTCTGTTTGGCCTTTGACACCGCTACCTTTGCCTTACGCTGTGTTTCCCTGTACTCCTGTTTACTCTCTTCGGTCCTCTCTATGTCCCATTTCTTCTTAGCTAACCACTTCTTTTGTACACAGTCCTGCACTTCCCCATTCCACCACAAAGTCTTCTTATCCACTCTCCTTCCAGAGGACACGCCAAGCACTCTCCTACCTGTCTCCCTGATCACATTAGCTGTAGTTCTCCAGTCATCTGGAAGCACTTCCTGACCACCCAAACCTGTTTCAACTCCTCCTTGAAGACAACACAACACTCTTCCTTTTTCAGCTTCCACCACTTTGTCTTCTGCTCTGCCTTTGCCTTTTTCACCTTCCTCACCATCAGCATCATCCTGCACACCATCATCCTATGCTGTTTGGCAACACTCTCACCCACTACTACTTTGCAGTCACTGACTTCCTTCAAATTACATTTCCTACACAATATATAGTCTACCTGTGTGCTCCTACCTCTACTTTTATAAGTCACCCTATGCTCATCTCTCTTCACGAAGAAAATATTCATCACAGCCATTTCCTTCCTTTTTTGCAAAATCTACCAACATCTGTCCTTTTGCGTTCCTGTCTTGGATACCAAACCTACCCATCACTTCCTCGTCCCCTCTGATGCCTGCACCAACATGTTTGTTAAAGTCTGTACCAATGACCAGTCTTTCATCTCTGGGGGTACTCTGCATCACTTCATCTAACTCACTCCAGAATCTCTCCTTCTCTTCGAGCTCACATCCTGCCTGTGGGGCATAAGTACTGACAACATTGAACATCACACCTTCAATTTCTAACTTGAGACTCATCACTCTGTCTGACACTCTTTTCACTTCTAGAACATTCCTGAGCAACCCTTCTTCAAGATGACTCCTACTCCATTTCTCTTCCCATACACACCATGATAAAACAGCTTAAACCCTGCTCCTAAGCTTCTAGCCTTGCTACCTTTCCACCTGGTCTCCTGAACACACAGTATGTCCACCTTCCTCCTCTGCATCATGTCAGCCAGCTCTCTACCTTTTCCTGTCATAGTTCCAACATTCAAAGTCCCCACTCTCAGTCCTAAACTCATGCTTTTCTTCCTCTTCTCTTTCTGCTTATGGACATGCCTCCCACCTCTCCTTCTTTGATCTCTCCTACTTTGACCAACAGTAGTCCAATTTCCACCAGCACCCTGTTGGTTAACGGCACTGATGGCGGTCGTTGTTAACCCGGGCCTTGACCGATCCGGTATGAGATTTGTATTTACGGTTTGCATTTTGTATTTTGGCAAAAGTTTTATGCCGGATGCCCTTCCTGTTGCAACCCTTTGTATTTCTTCAGGCTTGGGACCGGCGTGAGGGCGGGCACTTGTTTGTGCCCCCCCCCCTCAAGGCTGCATTTATATATATATATATATATATATATAGGCATACCTCACCCTACGTTGTTAATTGGTTCCAGGAGAGACGACTTAAGTCGAAAAATGACTTAAATCGAATTAGCTTTTCTCTATGCTAGCCTGGGGTAGGCTACGCCAAATTTACTTGTCTAGACTCAACAGAAAATAACCATTCTAGTTCTGTACTTAATTCATGAATGCAATTTTCACTATGGTTAATAATGTTGCAAAAGATGCAGGAGACCATGTAAGAAGATGCAACGATTTTATTTAGCACTTTGGAAAATCTAAATCACTGGAAATAATTAATCGATGAAAACTGGTTGAGCACGAAGCAGGATATCAGGAGTCAGAGAGATACAGTAGCAGGGAAACAGAATCACTAGGAAAGACAATCTTCTGAAATCGGAGGGAAACGTACTGCTCCTATTTATAGCTTGCTGATTGCTGATTGTTTCACCTCAAACAGGTGCACTCTCTGGACCTCACCTGCAAGTAGCAGCCACGCCCCTCGTCAGCACTTGCAATGAATGAAGAGAGAGTTAACGCCTCCAGCCAGCACAGACCATAACAAACAAGATCTATTTTATTGAACTTTATTTATTTAACTTTATTTGTTAAACTTTATTTTATTAATTTTTCTGTACTTTTTTGAAAATTGACCTATAATGGAGAATGACAACTCGAAACGCCTTAAGCCGAGGTATACCTGTACTAATCCTTCTAAAAAAATTAGCATATTGTGATAAAGTTCATTATTTTCTGTAATGTACTGATAAAAAGTAACCTTTCATATATTTTAGATTCATTGCACACTAACTGAAATATTTCAAGTCTTTTATTGTTTTAATACTGATGATTTTGCCATACAGCTCATGAAAACCCAAAATTCCTATCTCAAAAAGAATTAACATATTTCATCTGACCAATAAAAAAAAGTGTTTTTAATACCAAAAAAGTCAACCTTCAAATAATTATGTTCAGTTATGCACTTAATACTTGGTCGTGAATCCTTTTGCAGAAATAAGATAAGATAAGATAAGATACAGCTTTATTAATCTCACAATGGAGAAATTCACTGTTACAGGCTCTTGAGGTACCATCAGTAGGGGGTGCAAAAATAGATACAAATACAAACATACACACATACATATATATTATATAAGTAAATAAATAAATAGATACATAAATAGTATAAATTACTAAACAATAAAATAAAAGAATGGAGCGACTTTATAGACTGGCCTATATTAAAGTGTAATGTATCTGAGTGCAGAGTAGATGGGTTGATATGGTTCACAGTGGGGTAGATGTGGTTGATTAAAGTGCGCGGGGTTTTTATTGCACATAACCGGTATTTTCACAGACAGTTACAAAGTGGCGTCATACAGTCTGACAGCGATGGGAATGAACGACCTGCGGTAGCGCTCCTTCCTGCACTGAGGATGTCTCAGTCGTCCACTGAAGGAGCTGCTCAGCTCCTCTACAGTCTGGTGCAGTGGGTGAGAGCTGTTGAACAGGATGGATGTGAGCTTCGCTACCATCCTCCTCTCACTCACCTCCTCCACAGAGTCCAGTGGGCAGCCGAGGACAGAGCTGGCCCTCCTGACCAGCTTGTTCAGTCTCTTCCTCTCCCGCTCTGTGCTGCCCGGGGCCCAGCAGATGGCAGTGTAGAGGATTGCAGAGGCTACCACAGAGTCATAAAAAGTCCTGAGCAGAGGTCTGCATACGCCGAAGGACCTGAGTCTCCTCAGAAGGTGGAGGCGACTCTGGCCCTTCTTGTACAGGGAGTTGGTGTTGTGGGACCAGTCCAGTTTATTGTTAAGGTGAACAGCCAGGTACTTGAAACTGTCCACTGTCTCAATGTCCTGTCCCTGGATGTTCACTAGTAAGTGTGTGTGTGTGTGTGTGTGTGTGTGTGTGTGTACGAGTGCTTCTCCTGAAGTCGACCACCATCTCCTTCGTCTTCCTAGTGTTCAAGCACAGGTGGTTGCGCTCACACCAGTCCACGAAGTCAACGATGACCGACCGGTACTCCTGCTCGTTCCCCTCTGACACACGGCCCACGATGGCGGAGTCGTCCGAGAACTTCTGGAGGTGGCAGCTGTTTGTGTTATATATGAAGTCCGAGGTATAGATGTTGAAAAGGAAGGGTGAGAGGACGGTGCCCTGCGGTGCCCCCGTGCTGCAGACTACCACCTTTGACTTACAGCCATGCAGCCGCACGTACTGTGGACGGTTAGTAAGGTAGTCAATAATCCAGGCAGCAAGATGCCCGTCCACTCCCACGTCCTCCAGCTTCCCCCGCAGGCCTGATGGAGTTGAAGGCGCTGGAGAAGTCAAAGAACATGACCCTCACAGTGCTGCCGGCAATTTCCAGGTGGGTTAGTGCCCGCTGCAGAAGGTAGATGACGGCGTCTTCTACTCCGATGTTGGGCCTGTAGGCAAACTGCAGTGGGTCTAGGGTGGGGCTCACCATAGAGCGGAGGTGTTCAAGGAGGAGCCTTTCCATGGTCTTAATGAGGTGGGAGGTCAGGGCGACAGGTCTGTAGTGGGCTGGTTCCTTCGCTTGAGCTGTTTTGGGAACCGGAACCACACAGGAGGTCTTCCACTCAGCCTGTGGATGCCCAGGATCTTATGGAGGCCCAGGATGCTTCGATAGTGGCCTTAAGCTCATCCACAGTGTTGGGTCTGGTGTCTCTCAACTTTCTCTTGACAATATCCCACAGATTCTCTATGGGGTTCAGGTCAGGAGAGTTGGCAGGCCAATTGAGCACAGTAATACCATGGTCAGTAAACCATTTAGCAGTGGTTTTGGCACTGTGAGCAGGTGCCAGGTCGTGCTGAAAAATGAAATCTTCATCTCCATAAAGCTTTTCAGCAGATGGAAGCATGAAGTGCTCCAAAATCTCCTGATAGCTAGCTGCATTGGCCCTGCCCTTGATAAAACACAGTGAACCAACACCAGCAGCTGACATGGCACCCCAGACCATCACTGACTGTGGGTACTTGACACTGGACTTCAGGCATTTTGGCATTTCCTTCTCCCCAGTCTTCCTCCAGACTCTGGCACCTTGATTTCCGAATGACATGCAAAATTTGCTTTCATCCGAAAAAAGTACTTTGGACCACTGAGCAACAGCCCAGTGCTGCTTCTCTGTAGCCCAGGTCAGCCGCTTCTGCTGCTATTTCTGGTTCAAAAGTGGCTTGACCTGGGGAATGCTGCACCTGTAGCCCAGTCCACTGGTGCCACAGGTCCCCCAAGGTCTGAAATCGGCCCTTCTCCACAATCTTCCTCAGGGTCCAGTCACCTCTTCTGGTTGTGCAGCGTTTTCTGCCACACTTTTTCCTTCCCACAGACGTCCCACTGAGGTGGCTTGATACAGCACTCTGGGAACAGCCTATTCGCTCAGAGATTTCTTTCTGTGTCTTACCCTCTTGCTTGAGGGTGTCAATGATGGCCTTCTGGACAGCAGTCAGGTCGGCAGTCTTACCCATGATTGCGGTTTTGAGTAATGAACCAGGCTGGGAGTTTTTAAAAGCCTCAGGAATCTTTTGCAGGTGTTTAGAGTTAATTGGTTGATTCAGATGATTAGGTTACTAGCTCGTTTAGACTACCTGAACATGATATGCTAATTTTTTGAGATAGGAATTTGGGTTTTCATGAGCTGTATGCCAAAATCATCAGTATTAAAACAATAAAACACCTGAAATATTTCAGTTGGTGTGCAATGAATCTAAAATATATGAAAGTTTAATTTTTATCAGTACATTACAGAAAATAATGAACATCACAATATGCTAATTTTTTTAGAAGGACTAGTATGTGTGTGTGTGTGTGTGTGTGTGTGTGTGTGTGTGTGTGTGTGTGTGTGGTAAGCTGCCATGTAGCTCAGTATGCCACCCTTCCCTCAATGGTTTTATTTTTATTAAATTAGACGTGCATTTCGTTTTTGATGTTTTTTTTTTATTCGGGTTTTTTTTTTTTTTTTCGTTTTGTTTATTTGCCAGTTCAGCTGTCTGAATTTTGGCTTTCATGAGTTTTGTGGATGTCTTCCAATGCAAAGTATCTGGGCTATACACACTTGTGCTGTGCATGTGAAAATGAAGGTAATCAGTGGTGTGCTCACTCTCTCTGCCTGTCTCACCTCCATGGTGAAAGGATCCATCCTGGACGCACGTCCGTTAGCCACACACTGAAAGGTTGCATTCTGCCCTGCATTCACCTCCACATCCCCGAGCCTGGTGAAGTGTGGCACCTTATCTGTAAAATGGGAGAGAGAGAGAGAGAGGGGGGGGGGGGTGCCCTCATGAATAGTCGACATTTCTGATTTCAAATGAAGTAAATATAAATAGTCTTGATTGTGCAGCTGGACCAACATCACTGAATCAGCAAAGCCATTGTTATAGTTAAATCAAATAAACTGTCCACAAATAAATACAAACAGGCCTTACACCGTAAGATTTTCCTTTTTTCTTTCTTTTTTTTTTTTTTTTTTTTTTTTTTTTTTAATTCTATGACCAAATATGCAGCTATGCATTATACAGTCAGATTATAAAATGTAATGAATGGACTTTTGTTATAATGTCATACTATAATGTTCTAACATTACTCAGTGTACGGTGCATGGTATAAATAAAGATAATGTATATTAACATTGTTCCAAGTCATGTCTGTTGGCCCGTGCTTGTACAGTTTCCTCAGGGTGCACCAGTTTTCTTCTACAGTCCAGAGACATGTATCTGAAGTCAGTTGACTACTTTAAATTCTCATGGGCGTGCACGTGGGCGAGAATGGTTGTTCTTTCCTGTATTCGCTTTGTGATAGACTGCCGACCTCTTCAGGGTAAACCCTGTGTCTCATCAGAGGTTAATTAGACTTGGCTCCAGCTTCCTTTACAACCCTGAAGGATAATCGGTATGAATACATAATAGACGGCGCTCTAAAATATTGAACAAATTAATAATGAGTTAACTTCTTGGATGTGGTGTATTTGTGTACCTTTGTGTCTTTTGGTATGTGTTTATATATTTGAAAGATAGAGCTAGCAGGAACAAACAAGTTTGAAGACAAATTAACAGCTTTGCTAAATAGCTTAATAATTGCAATAACATGCTCGGTTGTCCAAACCATAAAACATTCGAACAGTATGTAATCCCAGTGGCATACATCTTAACTGTATGCATGTTATTGTACTAACAGCTGGCAGTGTGTTATGATTTCTGAAAATATTAGGACTGATTGAGCTCACCTGCACTAGAGATGCAGCTAAACTCGAGTAAATGATTCTGATTGAACAGATAATGTGCTCGAAATGAATACAAATACAAATCTGAGCTACACTACTCCATTTCGATTTGGCTGGTGGTTGGTAGTGTGCTTCAGTAATACTTATTCATTTTCAAAATAAAACCACATTTCTACCATATGAATACAAAATCTGAATTAATGTTTACACACACACACACACACACACAAACACACACACACACACACATATAAAATGCGGTTATGGTGGCTTTGTAAAAGTCACACAGACCTTGCACAAAGCTTATCTCTACATCGATAGAAATATACAGGGATCCCTTGCGACTTCGCGCTTCAATTCATGCGGCTTCAGTGCGTCGCATTTTTGGTTTTTTTTAATATTCATTGAATTAAAAAATAAAGAAATTAAGGAAGAATAGGGAAAAAGTTAAAGAAAATGCCGCAAATCAAGGCCAATTATCCACCCCCCACAGAAAAAAAAAAAAAAATCCCATCAAAACTAGTTATATTGTTATGAGATGCGCATCGGAGTGTGTGCAAGCACACCTGCGTGCATGCGCGTGCCGGTATGTGTGTGTATTTATATTTTATTTACGTTTTATGCATTATTTCTTCATTATCATCATCATCTTCTGCTAAGTCCAGGGTCGGGTTGTGGGGTCAGCAACTGAAGCAAAGTGGACCCTCAACGCTTTGACTGCACCGAGAAATTCTGTCCATAAAAATCATGAACAGAATCGGTGACAAAGGACAGCCTTGGCGGACTCCAACTCCCACCGGAAACGAATTCAACCTGTTATTGCCAATACGGACCAAACTCTGGCTCCGGTGATACAGCAACTGAATAGCTCGTAGCAACGGGTCCAGAACGCCGTACTCTAAGAGAAAGCACCACAAGATCGTTCGAGGGACACGGTCGATAGCCTTCTCCAAATCCACAAAGCACATGTGGACAGATTGGGCAAACTCCCATGCCCCCTCCAGAATCCTGTGGAGCGTATATAGAGTTGGTCAACAGTGCTATGGCCATGACGAAAACCAAATTGTTCCTCCTGAATCCAAGGTTCGACTATCGTTTGGATCCTCCTCTCAATACCCTTGCATAGACTTTACCAGGTAGGCTCTTCTTCTTTCTTCTTTTCCTTTCGGCTGTTCCCTTCAGGGGTCGCCACAGCAAATGATCTGCCTCCATCTCTCCCTATCCTCTGCATCTTCTTCTCTTACACCAACTACCTTCATGTCCTCCTTCACCACATCCATGAATCGTCTCTTTGGTCTTCCTCTCGGCCTTCTGCCTGGTAGTTCCAGCCTCAACATCCCACTACCAATATACTCACTATCCCTCCTCTGTACATGTCCAAACCGTCTCAATCTAGCCTCTCTGACTTTGTCTCCAAAACATGTAACATGTGCTGTCCCTCTGATGTACTCATTCCTGATCCTATCCATCCTCATTACTCCCAAAGAGAAACTCAACATTTTCATATCTACTACCTCCAACTCTGACTCCTGTCTTTTCCCCAGGGCCACTGTTTCTGAACCATACAACATCGCTAGCCTCATCACCGTCTTGTACAATTTTCCCTTCATTCTTGCCGATACTCTCCTATCACAGATCACACCGGACACTTTTCTCCAACCATTCCAACCTGCCTGCACACACTTCACCTCTTTTCCACACTCTCCATTGCTCTGGATTGTTGAGCCTAAGTACTTAAAATCCTCCACCTTCTTTATCGCTGCCCCCTGTAACCTCACAGTTCCTCTTGGGTACTTGTCATTCCCACACATGTATTCTGTCTTACTGAGACTAACCTTCTTTCCTCTCCTTTCCAGGGCATACCTCCACCTCTCTAGATTTTCCTCCACTTGTTCTCTGCTCTCACTACAGATCACGATGTCATCTGCAAATATCATAGTCCATGGAGATTCTTGTCTAACCTCGTCTGTCAGCCTGTCTATCACCATAGCAAACAAGAAGGGGCTGAGAGCTGACCCTTGATGCAGTCCCACCTCCGCCTTGAACTCTTCTGTCACACCAACAGCACACCTCACCACTGTTTTACATCTCTCATACATGTCCTGCACCACTCTAACATACTGCCACTCCAGACTTCCTCATACAGTACCACAGTTCTTCTTTCGGCACCCTGTCATATGCTTTCTGCAGATCCACAAAGGCACAATGCAGCTACTTCTGACCTTCTCTGTGCTTCTCTATTAACATCCTCAAAGCAAACACTGCATCTGTGGTGCTCTTTCTTGGCATGAAACCAAACTGTTGTTCACAAATGCTGACCTCTGCACTTAGTCTAGCTTCCACTATTCTTTCCCATAACTTCATTGTATGGATCATCAACTTTATCCCTCTGTAGTTGCTGCAACTCTGTACATCTCCCTTGTTCTTAAAAATGGGCACAAGCACACGTCTCCTCCATTCCTCTGGCATCTGCTCACTTTATAAGATCTTGTTGAATATTCTTGTCAGAAAGTCTACTGCTCCCTCCCCTCCACACTTCCATACCTCAATCGGTATGTCATCAGGACCAACTGGCTTTCCACTCTTCATCCTCTACAATGCCCTCCTCACTTCACCCTTACTAATCTTTGCTACTTCCTGGTCCTCAACGGTCACCCCTTCTACTCTTTTTTCTCTCTCATTTTCCTCATTCATCAGCTCTTCAAAGAACTCTTTCCATCTTCCCAGCGCACTTCTGTCATCAGTCAATACATTTCCCTGTCTGTCCTTTATCAATCTAACTTGCTGCATGTCCTTCCCATCTCTATTTCTCTGCTATGCCAACCTGTATAGATCATTTTCTCCCTCCTTACTGTCCAACCTATCATACAAGTCATCATACGCCCTCTGTTTGGCCTTTTCCACCACTACTTTTGCCTTACGCTGTGTCTCCCTGTACTCCTGTTTCCTCTCTTTGGTCCTTTCAATGTCCCACTTATTCTTAGCTAATCTATTCTTTTGTACACACACCTGCACTTCCTCATTCCACTACCAAGTCTCCTTATCTACTTTCCTTCCAGAGGAGACACCAAGTACTCTCCTACTTGTGTCCCTGATCACATTAGCTGTGGTTGTCCAGTCATATGGAAGCACTTCCTGACCACTGTTTCAACTCCTCCTTGAAGACAACACGACACTCTTCCTTTTTCAGCTTCTACCACTTTGTCTTCTGCTCTGCCTTTGTGTCTTTTTCACCTTCCTCACCATCAGCGTCATCCTGCACACCACCCCCCTATGCTGTTTGGCAACACTCTCACCCACTACTACTTTGCAGTCACTGGCTTCCTTCAAATGACATCACCTGCACAAGATGTAGTCTACCTGTGTGCTCCTCCGCTTTTATAAGTCACCCTATGCTCCCGTTTCTTTTTGAAGAAAGTAATCACCACAGCAATTTCCATCCTTTTTACAAAATCTATTAACATCTGTCCTTCTGTGTTTCTGTCCTGGATACCAAACCTGCCCATCTAAGTCACTCCAGAATCTCTCTTTCTCTTTTAGCTCACATCCTGCCAGTGGGGCATAAGCACTAACAACATTGAACATCACACCTTCAATTTCTAACTTGAGACTCATCACTCTGTCTGACACTCTTTTCACTTCTAGAACATTCCTGACAAACCCCTCCTTCAAGATGACTCCTACTCCATTCCTGTATTTATTGTTATGTGGGAGGGATCGGTGGGTGGGAGGGGTTGTCAATCCTAATTCGTGGATTTCAGCGGTCGGGGTGTGGGGGTGGTCTCAATTAACCACGAAAAGTGAGGGATCCCTGTACATCTTCCATTCATTTTCTAAACTGCTTAATCCTAATTCGAGCACAGGGAGCATAATTTAAATGTTTCATTGTTATTATAAGCATTGAGAGCATTGAATATGTATTTATTGATATTATATACACATATCCATGTACGTATACGTCATTCAAGGGAGGGGATCCTACTTCGCGGAATTCAGCTGCGCGATTGGGGGGGGGGGGGTCTCGGTCTCAATTAACCATGGAAAGTGAGGGATCCCTGAACATCTTCCATTCATTTTCTAAGCTGCTTAATCCTAATTAGGGCGCAGGGAGCCTAAGAGCTTGTCTTGTGGGAGGAAATCAGAGGAAACCAACTCAAGCATGGGAAAACCGTGCAAACTCCACACAGAAACATTCAAGCCCAGGAATCAAAGCCAGGACCTCCTTGTTGTGAGGTGGAAATGCAAACCACTATGCCACCATTTAATACATCCAAACACTTAAAATCCGTATTAATATAATTCTGTCTTCTTCTTTTCTATTCAGCTGTTCCCTTCAGGGGTCGCCACAGCTAATCCTCTGCCTCCATCTTACCCTATCCTCTGCATCGTCTTCTTTTACATCAACTACCTTCATGTCCTCCTTCACCACAGCCATAAATCTTCTCTTTGGTCTTCCTCTAAGCCTTCCCCCTGGTAGTTCCAACTGCAGCATCCTACTACCAATATACTCAATACCCCCCCCTCTGTACATGTCCAAACCATCTCAATTGAGCCTCCCTGACTTTGTCTCCAAAACCTCTTACATGTGCTCTCCCTCTGATGCATTCATTCCTGATCCTATCCATCCCCGTTGCTCCCAAAGAGAACCTTAACATTTTCATCGCTGGCCTTATCACCATCTTGTACACTTTTCCTTTCATTTTTGCCGATACCTTTCTATCACACATCACACCGGACACTTTTCTCCAACCATTCCAACCTGCCTGCACACACTTCTTCACCTCTTTTCCACACTCTCCATTGCTCTGGATTGTTGACTTAAACGTACTTAAAATCCTCCACCTTCTTTATCTCTGCTCCCTGTAACCTCACCGTTCCTCCTGGGTCCTTGTCGTTCACACACATGTATTCTGTCTTAATAATATAATCCTGTTGCCTAGCTTTTTTCATCCCTTCTTTTATCCTAACAAATTGTTATGCTTTATGGGCTTGTGTCAGGCACTGCCGTTTGCTCTGTTTACTGAAAGTATAAGCTCGGAGACCTTTCATTTCAGAGAGAGGGGAAAATAGCTATGTTTTCCGATGGCTCAAACTGTCTACCATTCGGGGTGATTCGCTGATTTATTGATTGATTGATTGGTAGTCTTCGCCTTTAAGTTTAAAGCCTTTAGCTCAAAAGGCAACTTTCAGAAATACTTGTGCGCAACTAGAAACTATAGAAATGTTGACAGTTACATCCATAATTGCACAAATCTGGAAACGGTGTGATAACAAGCATTCCACATATAGATCGAGGTGATTGGATGAAAATGACTTCATCGGGGAGAAAAGTCTTTACTGAATGGATACAATGCTATCTCAGTTTGTTCTGCATCAGTACCCTGGCAAGTACATTAAAGCTGCTATTCCATAGCACAGTATTGCATGTTTAATGGATTTTCTTTTCTTTAAACTGATTTCTGCATGCAGACCTCATTCACACTTTATTAACAGACCTTCTCAGAACTATTATAATGTTTGTGCTTTTTTTTTTTTTTTTTTTTTTTTTTATTACATCATTTCGGACTACTTTGTGTTGCAGAACATTACAAAGTATACCTCCCTCACATTAATGGTGGAGCATAAACGGAAGACCCAATATGCACTTTAATTTGTTCAATCTGTGCTTGTTCAAGTTATAGATGAAATCTGTGTAAAATATAAAAACCCTGCAGGAAGCTTTAGTATTACAGTAACTATCTCATATTCACAAATTTATTTTTCTCCAAGTGAAGTGAAGAAATCCTGGCCAGGACTGTGCTGGGGCCAGAGCCAGTCCTGAGAACATTGGTGGTGAAGGACTGGATTTTTATGATGAAATGACAAATGATTCACATTATTCAATCATTGGTCTAGTACAGGGGTCCCCAAAAAAAAAAAAAAAAAAAAAAAAAAAATATATATATATATATATATATATATATATATATATATATATATATATATACACACATGCTCCCCGACTTACGTTCATTTGTTTTACATTTTTTTAAATTTTATTTTACATTTTTTGTTTTTGTTTTTTTTTTCCTTTTTTCAAAAAGAAAGTCAAATTTTTGAGTTTAGCATGCTTTCTGTCATAAGAGACGTACCTACGTAGTATGCTAACGTACTAATGCAATCATGTAATGACGCTGCGTCTATTGTTTACAAACAACAGACTGAATGTGCCCCTCCTTCTTCCCCAGTTCACCACATGCTATTCTTGTGTTAAGATTTCATCTCTCTGTGATCTTTGTCTTTACACTGTTTTGTGGATTTTTGTAACCATAAGCAAATATGGTTGGTCGGAAGTGTAAGCCTACTAGCATGGGAGCAAGTTTCCCATGAATAATTTCCGGTTTTACCAAGACTGAATTAACTATCTGCTCGGATTGGCCATATCTGCCATACATACTCAGTTAAGCAAAAAGAGTTGTAAAATGAATGAAAACCCGAATCCGGAAAGATATAACTCTCCTCTCTGCTGGTGATTCACATCAGTGCAGGTTGAGTACTAAACAAGTATTCAACGGTGCTCTTGCTCACTTGAAAGCTCGGAAATCCAGATAACCCATGCTTTGTCTCAAGCACAAGCAAGTGAACTACTTTTGGTGGAGCACATCACATATTGTTAGCATTGATTGGCTGTTTTAAGCTTAATTTAAAGTGACTCGGATCAGCTTTGTGTAAATTGACCATCCGTCGGCCATCGGAACCATTTACAAGCAGAAAGACCGAATCATAGAGAATGTTAAAGGTTATATTTGATACTATATTTGATATTTAATCAGTGAATTTGATTAAAAATTATCTATTTGAAATTATTTTGCTTGAATTTACTTTATTTGAAATTAATGTTGATATCATTTGATATTATTGGATATTATTTTACAATGTTATGTTTTTAATAATTGATTTAGGGGTGTTTTATGAGATACGGTAATGGTATTTATGGATGTATAGTACAATATGAATGTCATACGTCACTGGAACATAAGGTAATGACTTACGTTTTTTTTCACCTTACATTCGGCCTAAACTAAAATGTAAGTTGGGGAGCATTTGTATCTTTGTGAGGCGGAGTTTTCTGCAGTGACAGCAACCAAAACAAGACTATGGAGTAGACTCTAACCAGTCCGCAGAAACATTTCCATAAACAGTTTCCATAAAACCGGTCCCAGGTGCAAAAAACATTTGGAGACCTCTAGTAAATTCAAATAAAATAAATAAATAAATAAATAAATAAACAAAAATCAGGCAAAACATTATTGCAAGTAGATAATGACGGAGACTCAGCGTTTCTCACAGGGAGCAGACAATGCCATCACTACTGTGCCTTGCAATAGGAAATAAACCCATAAAAATCCCCCCCCCCCCCCCGTGTTTTTGTGCACTTTAAACACTTATACGGAGTACGGTTGAGGTTTATTGTCATGCAGTCTAGACTAAACAAATGTCATCAGCTTCATCCTGCTGAGCATTACTTAGTGCACACAGAACTCACATGGCCTGACTCTATCATACTTAATAAATAAATAAATAAATAAATAAATCCTATAAAAATATCATATTTGTTGATCTTTTCTTCATGTTTCCATATTTAAACTCTTAATGCCATTGCACAACATTGCACAACTCTTCTGCACCTGGTCAGGAGTTCACTGACCACTCACCTGTGTCTGTCATTTGTTATAAAATGTGAAATAAATAAATTCTAAAAATCTTATTTTCATGTGCTTCACTTGCTTATGTTCCCATACAGTATGTAATAAAATACTCATGTGCCTCAATGCGCAGTGCTTGTCTCTATTAAACTTTTTAATGACATCCACCCTCGCCTGCAAACTCAGAAGAATGTTCAAATCTAACAGAGCTATATATACACACACACCTCTATCTTATTTATAAAACTAAGCAATGGAGGGTGAGGGACCTTGTTCAGGGTCTGCCAATGGCAGCCTGTTATGATTGCAGCTTGAATCCTAATTTTTATATTAGTAATCCTTAAAAATAATCACTAAACCACCAGTGCCCTTCTTGTTATGCATTTAATGTAGAAATAGTTAATTTTTATAAAAATACAGTGGTACCTTGACTTATGAAATTAATTTGTTCTGAGCATGAGGTTGTCAGTCAAACTGTTGGTTAGATAAAACAAAAATTCCAATCGGAAATAATAGAAAACCAATTATTGTTATATTATTATAAATGGGGGCAGTGGTGGTCTAGTGGTATAGGTGGCTGGATCGCTGATTCAAAAGTTGGGGGTTCGAGTCCCACTCTCCACAAGGTTGCCACTCCCCCCCACCCACCCCCACCCCAGTGCTGCTAACTAGGTTATCAAAAGCTGGCCATGTCTCTCACTGTCAATGGTGTGAGGTTCATGTAAAAGAACCATTGCTGACTTTCGACAAGAGTTGTTGCATAGCTGTCAGTGTGTTTCTGCTCTGCGATGGTCTGATGAGCTGTCCAGGGTGTACTCTGCCCTCGACAGAGTTGGCTGGGATGGGTCCCAGCCTCCCTGCGACCCTAATTAGGATTAAGCGGTTACAGAAAATGAACTGGTGATGATTATTCTGTTCTAAACCCCTCCCAAACTCATATAAACTAACACATACACATATTTTTGATGTAATGTATTAAAGATAAACATGTAAAAGCTATAAATATTTCATAATAATAACTCATGTACCGTAACATTAATACTGTAATTAACAATAAAAATAATAAAACAGGAAGAAACAATAAGTCAATAAACAATACAGTAAGTGCGTTTGAACTTAAGAATTGCACTTAACATTATCTCACACTACTAATTTTTGAACTATTTATTGATTTATTTATTTTTAACTGTTTTAACGAGGCTAATTGGCATGTATGACCCTGGGAAAATGCTTTTTTAACATACTGGACCAGCCTTAAGTGAGATTGCGCATCCTCTACACCAGGTGGCAGTGGCATGTTCACTGTGTTCCCTATGGTGTAGGGGAAAAGTACCAAACAAACGATATGAAAGGCAGTAAACACTATTTATAGTCGTGCGTGAGATGCGGGGGTGTAGTGGGGAGGGGGGGGTGTATTTTTTTTTTTTTTTTTTTTTTTTTTTCTCCCTATACAGGTCATAACAGAAAATAATTGAGAAGCACTTGCACAAGGCATTCTTGGAGCGCGGAGGAATACACACAGAAGAATCCAAGGCTAATCGGCCTGGAAAAGCCACACTTGTAAGCCGGGGTACCAATGCATTGTTATATTGTCCTGATTAAATCCACTGAGAGCAAAAATGAAAAATTATCAGAAGTATAATTAAAAAAAAAAAAAAAAAAAAAAAAAAAAGTAAAGTATAGTAAACTCAATTTATTAGAGTTGATTAAAAAATAGAGGACATACATACCCTATGACACACAAACACACACACACACACACACACACACACACACACACACACACACACACACACATGCATACATACATACAAACAGACACAACACTTTTAAAATATTTATTTTTAATCTACGAGGTCCTTGACAACACTGGGTAATGTTTATTTGTCCATAGGAGGGGGTTCAATTGCTCTTGGTACTGTAATTAGTGGTGCAGTACTTAAAACTTGAAACTTAAAAAAAAAAAAAAAAAAAAAAAAAAAAAAAAGATCTGGTTCACCATCCTGTCATCCCAGCACCATCTCAGCCTTTCAAAATATTACTGTTCTGCATGAACTGTTCAACATAAACTGCATCCCGCAATAGAGATTTTATTATAAAATGCCTTGAGAATCTGCGAAGAGAAAATGAGACACGCTTCATCATGGTCAGAATGTGGTCAATTATCTTAATGATTCTGCTGCTAAAATGTTTGAACAAATAAATCTGCTTTAACTGAGCATGAATTCAGAGATTAATCCATGTGTAATATCTAATGAAGGGGTTTTTAACTCTCCACATGTCCACTCTCTGAAGGGTTTAGACTCAAACTCGTGCAAGGTCGCAACAGGAGACATAACGCTCGAGCTGGTGGGAGCCCATCGACTATAGCTGATTACATTAGTCTACAGCAGCGCCAATTTCCTAAGAACCACTTTAAATTCAAATCTATGGGAGATATAATTTCCCTCTTTTTCTTCTAATTCCTTTAATATTTTGAATATCTGTGTTATTGACTGTGCTGTATATAGAAAAGTAAAAACACATGTCCTGAAATCATCCTCGTAAGCAGCTCTATGTCACTAGTTTGTTTGTGAAAAGCTTCATTATTACATTATTCCTTATTATCAGCTCGGCAACTACAGCGATCTTATCTTTCATTCAATTATTCATTTATTTGCTAAAAGGCTTAATCTTTTGACAACTTAAAAATAAGCAAGCGAATTTTATTTGCCATTCCACTAGGGTGGAATCTCATTCAACACTGGTGTGCACCCTGAACAGCTTGCCAGATCACTGCAGGGCAAAAAATACACAACCATTCACATTCACACATAGACTAATTTAGAACAACCAGTTCTCCGAATGTGCCCTGCGATGGCCTGTTGAGTTGTCCAGGGTGTACTCTGCCCTCTGATGAGTCAGAGGCTTTCCCAGTGACAAGCGGGGGTGAAACAAGGCTGTGTTCTTGCCCCAATGCTCTTCAGCATGGTCTTTTCAGCCATGCTGACAGACACTTTCCGTGATTGCCAGGATGGGATGCACGTCAGGTACAAGACTGATGGTGGGCTGTTCAACCTCAGGTGCCTGCAGGCTGTTACCACAGTGAAGGAGACAGTCATCAGAGACTTCTTGTTCGCTGACACCTCGCCCTCAATGCCGGCATAGAACAGAACATGCAGCACGAAATGGACTGCTTCTCAAGAACCTGTGATAACTTTGGCCTCACCATAAGCACCAAAAAGACTGAAGTAATATACCAGCCTGCGGCAGGACAGTCCTACCAGGAACCACACATCACAGTGAAGGGACAGGAACTGCAGGCTGTTGACGTCTCTACTTATCTGGATAGCACATCCATTTTCACCGATGCAGAAGTGAACAACAGGATTGCCAAGGCCGGTTCTACTTTTCGAAGACTCCGTGAAAATGTGTGGCAGCGGAGAGGACTCAGACTTACCACCAAGCTGAAGGTCTACCGTGCAGTAGTGCTCACTGCCCTTCTCTACGCCTGTCAGACCTGGACTGTCTACAGCAGAAACGCCAAACAGCTCATCTCTTTTCACTTCAGCTGCCTCCACAGAAACCTCCCCATTAAGTGGCAGGACAAAATCCCTGCTACGGAAGTCCTGGAACAAGCCGGCATTCCCAGCATCCACACATTCCTTCCGAAAGCACAGGTCTGGTGGGCAGGCCATGTTGTCAGAATGACAGACAGTTTACTGGCAAAACAGCTACTGTATGGAAAGCTTTGTGAAGTCAAGTGTTCAGTTGGGGGACAGAAGAAACGCTTTAAAGATGTTCTTAAAGTGTCCCTCAAGGACATGAACATCAACATCAGCACTTGAGAGCAACTTGTTACCAACCGCTCAGCTTGGCAAAGCAAAGTCTTCACAAGTTCCCGTTCAGCAAAGAAGCGACGGACTGCAGAGACACAGCAGAAATGCTCGGCGTGAAAAGCTTGAGCTGCTTCCACTTCCATTGCAGCACCCACCCACACATGTCCTGCGTGGGTGAGCATTTCGGGCTTGGATTGACCTTAGTAGCCATCTCTGGACCCATAGCCAAAGATCACAGATCTGATATGAAGTCATGGTCATCTTCGAACTTGAAGGACAAACAACACTCTGCCCTCGCTCAGAGTCGGCTGGGATGGGCACCAGCCTCCCCGCGACCCTAATTAGGATTAAGCAGTTACAGAATTGTGTTTGGACTTTGGGGAGAAACCAGAGTACCCAAAGGAAACCCAGACAGGCACAATGACATACAAACTCCACCCAGAAATTCCCTCTTCTCTTTCAAGAAATCTAAAATGAAAGCTCAGACAAAAATCTGCCCCATCCAACCAGCAAAATTTTGATTTACGAGCTCTGCTGGGGAAATAGTTTTTCTGGGCCAATTCGTCTTGTATTCTTCCACGTCTATTCCTCCGCACTCTGAGAACGCCTTGTGCTGTACTTCTCAATTATGTGACACCCCCTATAGGACGTAAAAAAAAAAATAAATAAATAAAAAATTCACACACCCCCGGCGCCCGCGCGCAACTATAAATGGTGTTTACTACACTTCATATCATTTGCTCAGTGCTTTTTCCCTACACCATAGGGAAAAGAGTTAGAGCGCCACTGCCACCTACTATACAGCATGCACAATTACACTTAAATCTACTATATAAAACAAAAATAAAAACATGTTCCCGAGGGTCATACCCCTGCCCCCTCCCCCCGGCATCATGCGCTCCACTATTTGACAAGCATTGGCCTTGTGAGAGCTCACCATGAGCCTTTCACTGCTGGCATGTGTAGCTTCTCCTCCTCTGTTACGTACCACCTCATGCCTACCCACATGACATATTTGTGCCCATGTGACAGCTTCGCCACAGTCAATCATTGGAAGGGTTAGTTGCCTTATTGTTTATTCTTGTTTTATTATTATTTATTATTAATCATTATTAATGTTAATGCACATGTATTATTATTATTATTATTATTATTATTATTATTATTATTATTATTATTATTATTATTATGAAGAAGAAGAAGAAGAAGAAGAAGAAGAAGAAGAAGAAGAAGAAGAAGAAGAAGAAATATTGATTGTTTTTACATGTTTATCGTTAATGTATTAGGTCAAGTATACATGTTTGCGTCAGGTTATATGAGTTTGGGAGGAGGTTGGGACGAATTAATTGGTTTTCTTATATATCCGATGGGAATTGTTTTGTTTTATCTAACGAACATTTTGAATTACGACTTCGCCTTCAGAACGGATTAATTTCATAAGTCAAGGTACCACTGTATTTGGTTATAAATATGCTTCCTTTGTACTGAGTCCACAATAAGCTGTGATTATACATTAAAACATTCCCTTTCACTGGCATTGTTCTTAAGAAGAAAAATATATAGTAAAAGAAAAAAAAAACAGTTCTGTGTCTATTTTTATTTCATTCTTTTAATAACGTATTTTTTTGTGGTGCAGCAGTGCAACTCCACCTCACAGCAAGAATGTCCTGGGATCAATTCCCAGTTTGAGTGTTTCTGTGTGGAATTTCCATGTCCTGCCCATGCTTGTGTGGGTTTCACACGTGCACAGACGGTTAATTGGCTGTTCCAAAAATCACCCCTAGGTTTGAGTGTGAATATGCATGATATTGTACGTGAAGAGTTCAGATGCAAAACCCTCGAAATCTACTTGAGGTCTTTTGTTTTAAATGAGTTTTTTTTTTTTTTTTGGATGGACCATTATATTAATGTTCTCCTTGTCCATTTCTATAGTAATAGATGCTAGTGTCTCATTGAATAAAAAGTCAGAATTTTAAAATATAATCTAATCTCTATTTACAGTAACTAATTAATTTCATCAATAGCTAACTGTATTTGGTTGCGAAACCCGCTAAATCTATATTGGATTTTTTTTTTTTTTTTTTTTTTTTTTTTTTTTTTTTTTTTGCAAAAACCTCTAAATCCAAATAAATGGCCAAACAACAAGTAATTGTCTGAAAACATTATAAAATGGTGTTGTTCATGTTATCAGATAAGAATACAGGGATCCCTCGCTACTTTGCACTTCAATTAATGCGACTTCAGTGCATCGCAGGTTTTTTTTTACAAAATATATAAATAAGTATTAATTGAATTAAAAAATAAGGAAAGTTAAGGAAAATGTCACAAAAACAAGGACAATTATGCAAAAAAAAAAAAAAAAAAAAAAAACCCTAAACCAACACGAAACAACCCAAAATCTCCAATCAAATCTGGATACATTGTTGCATCTGTGTGTGGCGTCTGCACAGCCACGCCCCCTCTGTCAGAGCCTAGTATTACGTCTACCTCAGGATAATGTTTAATCATATTTCATACTTATATTTATGATCTATCTTTCTATATATTCTATTCCATTTCTATTTCTACTTGTTCTTCAATTTCATTTTCCTTTCACTTTCTTTCAACCTTGGACAGCTTTGTTGGTATCTCCAGATGTTTGCAAAATGAATGTTGGTGATTTGGAGAGCGTTTCTATTTATATTTTATTTACAACTTATGTAATTTTTTGAATGCTGAATTGTTATTATAAGATTTATAGCATTGGATGTCTATTTACTGATATTATACACACATATACATGTACGTATATGTCAGTCGGGGGTGGGGGGGGGTTGATCCTACTTCGCAGATTTCGATGGTTGCGTGAGTATCTCGGCCCCAATTAACCGTGGAAAGTGAGGGATCCCTGTAGACACAATGTCATTTTGACAAAAACAGTCATTTTTATCTCCCTCACTTTGGGGTCGGCATGGAAGCTTGCTTAGACCTCAACTCCATATAACGTGCAGAACTTTTCGGCCAGCGGCGTTTCTGTTTACCTGTTGGTGAAAATATCACAGGCTCATGCATTTCATCAAAGCCCTCCATGTTTCTGCTGCAAACTTAGCGTGAAAACAACAAAATTTACCCCACTTCAGCAGCTAACCATGGGTGCCGCCATGTTGAGTGTCACATGATCTGATGTGTAATTTTGATTGGTGGAATGGATATTGCGGATTCTGGTAAATTATGTGAATGGCGTTTAGCAGATTATGATAAAAAAAACAATGTTTTCACGTCATTAATGCATGTGATATAGCGGGTTTTGCAACTAATTTGATTTGATATGCTTGTACTTAGAGGGAAGAGCTACCATTTGGCAGCACCATCTCAATTTGTTTGTTATGGCGTTTAGCGGGTTTTGTGCCTGTGATGTGACCCTGCGATGGCCTGGTGAGCTGTTCAGGGTGTAGCCCACCCTGACCCAGAGTCAGTTGGGATGGAAGCCAGCCTCCCTGCAACCCTAATTAGGATGACGCAGTTCAAAAAACGAATTAATGTTCCTTAATTATTCATTTTTGTGTTATGTCCCAATTTAATATGTATCAAAAGTGCTCTACAAATAAAGCTTTTTAATGTTATAAAAAAAATATATAAATAAATAAACAAATAAATTAATTAATTAATTAATAAAATATGTAATATCAACCAGTTTGCAGGAAACTATTGTTCTGTGGGTATTATCCAGCTGAGACGGCCTTTAAGAAACAACTTCAAAAGTGACACAAGATTTCCCCTCGTGAAATGCCAATGCTATTATTATTAAGATGGTTGTCTTGGCAGGTCGGATTGCCTCCATCAGAAAATACCTAATGTTCTCTAAACAGAGTATTATTGAAACTGTCACCTAAGTACATGCTAAATATAGCTTTTTTTTTTTTTTTTTTTTTTCCATTCTATATTTGTCATACCCTTCTCAGCTGTTTGGTCTCCTCCGGTGCTCACAGTACAGCCCTCAACTTAAAGATTACATTGGCATTGATTTCATCTTGCATCCTGTAAGTGCAGGCTCGTAGACCAGTTTTACCAGCTTGTAACTCTGTCAATAAATGTTTCTGGATTACCTTCATGTTATACTCTTGTCTTCAAATACATACATACATATATATATATATATATATATATATATATATATATATATATATATATATATATATATATATATATTATTTGTTTTATTCGACCATGAAAAGACCCTCACATGCATATATATATATATATATATATATATATATATATATATATATATATATATATATATATATACATATATATATATATATATATATATATATATATATATATATATATATACTAGTCTTTCTAAAAAAATTAGCATATTGTGACAAAGTTCATTATTTTCTGTAATGTACTGATAACAATTAAACTTAGAATATTCATTCGATTACTTTCTATATGAAAACATGATTTGGAAAAGTGTCACTCGCTGCCTCTTTCATTGGGCAAGAGAATTCATAATGTTAAGATGAATATTCTCCCCAAGTACCTATATCTTTTTCAGTGTCGTGCAATGTTTTTTAGCAAAAGCGTTCTTTCCAAAGTTAAAGAATCAGATTTCTTTGTTCATTTTAAATAAGAAGTCACCCTGAATTATTACAGTGACTTCCAAAGATCCAATATGTCAGGAGATGTGGCTCTTCCCAATTTCTTATTCTGTTGGGCTGATAACATAAGAGCAATTCTACACTGGCAAATAAATGATGAACATTCAGAATCTTGGGTGAACTTAGAAAGATTATCCTTTGGACAAGTATGAATATTGTCATTGCTTTGGACTGGACTACCTCTTCCCATCAACCCACATCCAGTAACACTAAATTTACTGGCTACACAGGGCCTTAAAATATGGTTTCACGTCAGAATACACTTTTAATTTACGAAAGTTTCACTTGTTGCACCACCCTACACGCATAGCATGTTTCGTTGCTTACATTCATTCATTCATTTTCTGAGCTGCTTAATCGTAATTGGGGTTGTAAGGTGGCTTTAGCTCATTTCAGCCGACTCTGGGCGAGGGTGGGGTACACCCTGGACAGGTTGCAAGGCCATCACAGGCCCAACACTCATATAACCATTCATACTTACACTCACACCTAGGGGTTATTTGGAACAGCAAATGAACCTGCTGGGAATGTTTTTGAACTGTGGGAGGAAACTGGAGTACCCAGATGAAACCCATGCAAGCACAAGGAGAACATGCAAACTCTGCACAGAAATGCCTGAGCTCAGAATTTAACCCAGGACCTTCTTACTGTGAGGCAGGCATGTACACCACCATGCCACTGCATTACTTACAGATCAGGCTTTAACCGTGTGGTCAAATCAGGGAATAAGATCCATGTGTGGTATGTTTTCGAGCAGTACCTTCTGTTCCTTTGAACAACTTGTGCCCAACACTTCATTTTTATCGAAATGTGTAGCTTATAAGTTTGCTGGCTTGTCATATTGACCTTTTTTTTTCTTTTCGCCCATCAGCGTCCCTTCTGGACACTATTTTAGACAAAGAAGATAATGTCGTAAAGAGGATTATGAGTACAATATATCATTTACTAAATACATACAGAGCGACTGCATTAGATTCATTCAGGGACAGGTGGGGGGAGGACTTGGGTCAGCAGATATCATTTGGATTATGGCATAAAATGTTGGACAGAATCCATTCTTCCTCCATTTGTTTCAAACACGTGATTATTCAGTTTACAGTAATCCATTGTCCGCACTGGACTAAAGTCAGGCTGCATAAGCTTAATCAAGATGTCGACGCATAATGTGACAGATGTCAACTCGAACCTACCACTCTAATCCATACGTTTTGGATTTACTCGAAGTTAACAACTTTTTGGGAGTCTATCTCCAATACCCTGTCAAAGGTGTGGAGGTTTTTTCTTAGTCCATGTCTATTTACTGCTTTGTTTGGTTTTATTTCAGTACATGTAAGATGAACTGAACATTAGGTGAATGGGTCAGTTTTCTGTACTCTTTTGGCCAGTAGATTGATTTTGTTAAAGTCGAAGGAACCAACTCCTCCCAGTTAGTGAGATTGGGTTAAAGATAGTCTGGAATTTGTGCAATTAAAGAAAATTAGGTACATCATAATTGATTATGTAAAAAGCCCCCCTCCCCCTATCTAGCATCCATTTATACATTCCATTTGTAATTGTGAGTGCGTCTAAAATGTATATTTGAAACTCTCTCTCTCTCTCTCTCTCTCTCCGGGCATCCGACGTAAAACTATGCCAAATCAAATGTGCGAATCAGATGATTCCAGAGAAACATAGACAGTGAGAGACATGGCCTGCCTTTGATAACCCAGTTAGCTGCACTGGCGGGGACAGTGACAACCTTGTGGAGAGTGGGACTCGAATATGTATATATATATATATATATATATATATATATATATATATATATATATATATATATATATGTGTATATATATATATATATATATATATATATATATATATATATATATGTATATATATATATATATATATATATATATATATATATATATATATATATATATATATATATATACATACACACACACACACACACACAAACACACACACACACACACACACACATACACATAGCGGTACCTTGGCTGTCGTGTGTCTTTTATAACAAATTTTCCATGATATGAGCTTTGATTGGACCAAAAATCTGCCCCATCCAAAGAGCAAAATTTTGCTTTACGAGCTCTGCTGGGAAATGGCTTTTCCGGGCCGATTAGCCTTGTGTTCTTCCTCATGCATTCCTCCGAGGACCAAGAACACCTTGTGCAGTGCTTCTCAATTATCTTCTGTGATGTTCCCTATAGGAAGACCCCCCCCCAGCACCACGCACACAAATATAAATAATGTTTAATGCACTTCATATTGTTTGCTGGGTGACTTTTCCCCACACCCCACTATATTAGAAGCACTGGCCTTGTGGGAGCTCACCACGAGCCTTTCCTTGCTGGCATCCGTGGCGTGCACATGCACAAAATTCTCCTCCTCCTCTGTTGTAGACTGATGCACCAGCCCCCAAGACTTCATCCGTGCACACCCAAGCTACATACCTGGAAGCTGAGAGACCCCGCACACAAAATCCAGTTCACAGAGACCAAGGATGCCATACTATCTGACACAACCAGCACAGTATCAGCAGAAGAGGCAGGGTCCACGCTAAAGTCTGGCTTGCTGCAGGCAACTGAGCAGCTGTGTGGATGGACAAAGAAAGATCCGGCTAGGAAGCAGACATGAATAAAGTAAATGATGCCATCCAGAGAAAGAGGAAGTGTTGGAAGGAGTGGCAGAAAGGGGGTAGCAAATACCCCTACCTAGTGGCCAAGAGAGAAGTCAAGCAAGCTGTCTCCCTAACCCAGAAGACAGCAGAAGAGTGAGAGCTGCTGAATGTGAAAGAAGGGAAGGACAACATATTCAGAATTGCAAAGCAGTTGACAAGAGAAAATCAGGATGTCATGGTAGTGAAGTGTGTCCGAGACAATGATGGCATCATGGCTTTAGATGATGAGGCTAAGAAGAAGGCATGGAAACAGCACTATGAAAGATTGTTGAATGTGGAATTCACTTGAAATTCAGATAACCTCTCAGCAACCGATCCTGTGCATGGTGTCCCCAGCTTGATCAGAGAAGATGGTCAAAGAGGCAGTCCAAAGGATGAAAGTGGGAAAGGCAGCTGGCCCCTCGGGAGGCGTGTACAAGGAGAGATGTACTCGCCTCCTCACTGAACTCATGAACTAGTAGGCTAGTTGGGTAAAGTTGTGTCATGAGTTTTTGTGCATGAGCACTTGTCATCAGGCATGATAGTATGCATCGTAGTTCTGCTCCACAACACCGGAAGCAGCTTTTTGGGTGGTGAGATGGTGTGTAGACAGACGAACACGTGCCAGAAACTACTGACATTGGAAAATGCCAGGATTAGAAGGTTTAGATACTTATGTCAAAATAAGGTAAAGTAAAGTCTTTTGGGGTTTTTTACACCCGAGCCATAGTGGCTCATCGGACTGGTGCTTATGCCCGGTTTCCATAGCATGAAGTGACTTGGAGTTCAACTCCTCCTGGATGGGACGCTAGTCCATCAGAGGTTACCTTCCCAGTATATTTTTATTGGTACCAATTTATACTGCTGGGAGAACAGAGTACACTTGTGGTTGAGACCTTGCCCAGGGGCCTTAGCACAGTGGGGGTCTAACTGTATTTGAACATACAACCTCCCGACCATGAGGGCAGCATGCTAACCACTATGCCACCAGCCCCACTTTTATGTCAAAATATCTGGAGTAAAACAAGAAATTGTCAAATACTAATACGTCTAATTCTCAGGTAAAATACAGATACCTTAAAATGCAATCAAGTACAATAACCAAGTAAATGTTCTTTGATAATTTCCATTCCTGGAAAGAACTGCCTACAGGTTGAAAATAAGCAGAGTGTGTAGTCACACAAAATTGTCGTGGCACTTAATACTACTCGGCTGGCGAGAAAACTGGAAAAAGGCAAAGTACACCCTGAATATTTCAGCAGGCACAATCATTCACACTTACACATAGTGTGCATGTTTTCGGACTGTGTGAGGAAACCATAGTACCAGGATGAAGCCCAGGCAAGCTTGGAGAGCATATCTGAACTCCACTCAGAAACACCTGAACCTGGAACTTAAATCCAAGACCTTCTTGTTGGGTGGCAGTCATGATGACCGCAAGAGCTGTTTGTATTTTTGATGAGTTCTCCCTGAATATCACCAAGACCAAAGAACTCATTATGGACTTGAGGAGAAACAAGATGTCCCAACTCTTCCATCCACGTTAAAAGTTCAAGTACAGAAATCATCAACAGCTTCAAATCTCTGTATGTGCAACTGTTAGACTTTTTTTTTTCTTTTTTGTTGACTGCAACATCAGAAAAGTACAACACTCCGGTCTTTCTGGTGAGTGATGCAAAGGCCTAGGAATGAGCATCACAGCTCTATGTAATGTCTATCACTGTACCAAGTGGACTGGAAGTAAAACTGACCAGATCCATCATGGTGTACATGGTGGCAACCTGACAGCACAAGACCTCGGGCTTGTATAGAAGACAGCTAAATGGTTTCCAAAACCATCAGTCCTGAGCTTCCATCACTCCAATGCACCTATCCCACAAGATGTTGGACATGGGATCAGACCATCATGTTGGATACGATGCACCTTGCTAGTGTTCTGTTCGTTTGTACTGCCCTCTGGCAAATGCTTGGAGAGGCATCAAGGGAAACATCACTCTCCTTGGAAAACAGCCCCCATCAGCAGTTAGCATTCTAAACAGAAGAAGATCACTTCCATGTCCATAACACCTCTCTTCACTACCATATTGTGTGTTATCATCATAAACTACTATCATTGCAGAATATTTCATACTTTCAAATGCATCCTTGGAATTTCATTACGAGAAGTTGACTTTTTTTCTATGTCCCAGGGGTTTTGACTGCATGCTGTGTCTCCGATGTTCATGTTTACCAGAGTTATTTTAATCACAAGTGTGTGTCTATGCATTTATCTGTTTGTTTGTCCACCCATTTTTTTCCCCCATGCAATGGTTTTCACAGCTTATTAGAACACCACTTTACCTGAGTCCTGGGGATAACATGATTTTATAATGTCAGGGTCAAAGGTGAAGGTCAGAGCAAGGTTAGAAAGTTTTGGAGCTACAACACACATGACGTTGAAACAAGTGCTGATAAGCATGCCATCACTATAGAATAAAACAAAATAAAACAATGCATGTACTTATTTTAAAATTGGATTGACCTTGAGTGACCTTAACACAAGTAAATAAAAGTGACAGGAATCTGTGGACAATTATCTGTGTGTATAATTGTGCAACAAATGCTGATACACATTCAATGCAAAAAAAAAGAAAAGAAAAGAAAAAGAAAATATATATTAACTTTTAAATGAGACAGTTACATTTGACCCTGACTAACCTTGAAAGGTCAAATCCACTGATCTCAGAAATCTGTTCGAGTTTCTTTCTAATTTGGTCTCATTTACATACCATAGAACACGAGTAATTAAAACCAGTACCCATGCTATAGAGATGGTTTACTGTTTTAAATAAGTTCTGCCTCCTTGTGCACATGATGTCATTGTAGAATATTTGAAATACAGACGCTCTCCACCTTACGACCTTGTATAAATAATCTAAACGAGTTTGTACTATATTCAACCTCTCTCTCTCTCTCTCTCTCTCTCTCTCTCTCTCTCTCTCTCTCTCTACATTATCAACATTATGTCCCATGTTTAAACTCCTGGTTCCTCTCAAGCACAGCACAGCAGATCTGATCAGATTTACAGAGAGCCACGCCCTTCTGCCAAAGCCTAGTTTTAAGTGTACCTCAAGATAATGTTTAATGCTATTCCATACTTATATTTATGATTTATCTTTCTATATATTTTATTCCACTTCTATTTCTACTTGTTCTTCAATTTCATTTCACTTTCACTTCCACTTTCGACTTCGGACAGCCCTGTTCGTAACTCTGAATGTTCGTAAAACAAATGTTTGTAAGTTGGGGAGCGTCCGGATTTTGTAGCTATAGCAAACTATATAGCAAATACTGCATGCAATGATGGAGTCCTTGAAAAATTGTCAATAATACTCCAAGGCTTTTGGTGGCCAAGCAACAACAGATACTATTTTTACATGCAGCAGAGGCTTACATGCAGCCTGCAGAGAGAGAGAGAGAGAGAGAGAGAGAGAGAGAGAGAGAGAGAGAGAGAGAAACTAACTGCATATTTAAAAGCAATTAATGGAGTGGTTAACCCTGCCAGGCAACTCTATCCACTAATGTTGTTCTTGTTGTTGTTCTCTACAAATACAAAATACAACCTACTATTATTTATTCAAATGTCAAATGTCAAATGTCATATATATATATATATATATATATATATATATATATATATATATATATATATATATATATATATATATATATATATAAAAACATATGCCACATCTGTTTTATCATTATTTTTATTATTATATTATATATATATATATATATATATATATATATATATATATATATATAATTTATTATTATAAGGATATTTACAGGAATTAGCTGTAGTAAAAACAGGTTTTGTGTAACATCTCGCCTGTGAGACTGCCACACAAAGTAGGTTCTAATTTCTTTAAGGACTGCTGTGTTGTCACTAAATTATTAAGTGTTGACAAAGAGGGAGGCAGTGGTAATCAATTAATCAACAGAAACACTGAATAGTGTCTTTAAGAGCTGAAATTTATTTATTCATTCATTTGCTGAAACACTTCATCGTGGAGCCTATCTCACCCAATTCTGGATGTAGGCAGGGTACACTGTGAACACAGTACCAAATCATCACAGGGTGAATACAGATCTACAGTGATCCCTGGCTACCCCATGCTTCAGCTCCTTGCTTCTTCAGTGCATCCCAGGTTTTTCAAAAATATTCATCAAATGTGTATTCACAAAAATGTAAAAAAAAAAAAAAACAAAAAAAAAAAGGAAATTAAGGGGAAATCGGGTAAAAAGTTAAAGAAAATGCTGCAAAAGAAGGCCAATTATGCAAAAACAAACAAGCAAAAAAACAACTTAAAACCCCCCAACAAAACTACTTACTGTACACTTTTATGTGAGGTGTGCATCTGTGTGTGCACGCATCTGTGTGTGTGTGTGTGTGTGTGTGTGTGTGTGTGTGTGTGTGTGTGTGTGTGTGTGTGTGTGTGTGTGTGTGTGTGTGTGTGTGTATCACATACAAGATGAGCACGTCTGTGTGGGTATTCATATTTTATTTACATCTTATGCATTATTTCTGATTTTTTTTTTAATTGTTATGATGAGCATTTATAGTGTTGAATATGTACTTATTGATATTATATACACATATACATGTACGTATACATCAGTCAGGGGACTCGATCGTACTCCGTGTAAATTTAGCGTTTGCAGAGGGTTTTGGTCCCCTGCACTTAAAGCAAGCTGATCTCACCAAGATGGCCCAACTTCAGAATTGAAACAGTAATGTCCAGGACAGCTTTTGTTTACTTTTGTTTTGATGATCAAAGATTGGTGGAAACAGGTGGAAGGTGTGGCTCCTGTTTGGTTAAAGTGAAAACCTGCACCCACACCAGCCCTTTGTGGATAAGATCGGAGACCCCTGCCCGAGAGGAAACCCACACAAGCACGGAGAGGACATGTAAACTCCACATAGGGACCTCCTCGAAAAAAAGGACCTGATTGCTATGAGGCTGACATGCTCATCACTATACCACAGTGTCACCCCACATTATCACTTTTCATGAAATATGACGTACATTATATTCCTTTTTAGCATGCTGAGATAAAAGGGCCCTCCCAGAGGGGGAAAAAACAAAAAAAAACAAAAAAACAGAGCATGTGAAATAATTTCCTGTTTGTATGAAATCATTCTGCCATTTGGGGATTTTAGGTTTCTGAGAAATATATTTTCTCTTCCCGTACTCTCATCCAAAATGGAATGGGCCGCACAGTGAAAAATCATGCTCAGATTAATGACACAGCTTCTCTCCTTCAATAACTTGGTGGTTCCTCCAGACCCTCCAGGTCTCTCTTCCTTTCCTGTTTTTTTTTTTTTTTTACTAATTTAAAAACATGATGTTAAAAGATATTATCACACCTCAGATATGCCTTAAATCCCCACTGGGAAATGAATTGAACACCTTTGTTCTTTCCGGTCTCACCGGTCAACTGAGTCGTGCAGATTTCATTCATTCGTTTTCTGTAACCACTTAATCCTAATTTAGGTTGCGGGAAGGCTGGCACCCATCCCAGCCAACTCCGGGTGAGGGCAGAGTATGGCCTGGACAGCTCGCCAGGCCTGCACGTTGATTTTTTTTTTTTTTTTTTTTTCAATATTTTTGCAAACTTTAAAATTTGAGTCAAGATATTTTGCAACTCTACATACAAGTGAATATTTTGTGGCTTAGATATGTATATCACAGAAATGTGAGACGGTAACTTGACATTTTTTGCGTCTGATTTGCTTGTGATTTGTGATTGGCGTGCATATGTTTGTCGAGATTACTTGTGTCAGGCTTTGTTCACCAATATTTACTGACATTTCAAACCTTTGAATTTTTCAATGAATTTGGGAATCAGGTGACCAAAATGCGATGCTGCACAACAGATTTATGAATGAAAAAACAACAGCTGCAAATTGCCATTCGTGTCAGTGGCTCTCTATATCACACCTCAAGCGATCATCCCCTAATCCTATTATGGTCATGGATGGCAGTTGAAGGATATCTGAGATGGCACTGGACAGCTCGCTGAAGTGTCACAGGGTCCAATAAATACATACACACACAGACACAATCATTCACAATCACACTCACACCGAAAGACAATTTGGAATAGCAAATTAGCCTAATGTTCATGTCTTTGAACTGTGGGAGGAAACCAGAGTACCCGGAGGAAGCCAATGCAAACACACGAAGAAAATGCAAACCCCACACAGAAATGGCCAGGCCTGGGACTCAAACACAGGACCTTCGTGCTGTGAGGTGGACATCCCAACCCCCACGCCATCATGCTCCCCAGAGTAACAGTTTTTGACTTGTAAGCATCCTGACAAAAGATTTAAGACTCGAAGGTGCACATCCTGACATTTGTAGGGGCTAGTTATGGTGGTAGTAGACAGAGGTGTCAGTACCCTGGGCAGTAATAGTGCAGTCTAAATTCCAGAAATTATAGCCCTGTAATTGGACATTGGAGGTAGAACAGTGAAGTAGTGGTTAGTGATATTGCTTTAAAGTGAAAGGGTCTTGGGTTTCAGCCTTTTTGCCGGTCAGAATACTTCTGTGTGGAGTTTGTATGTTCTCCTCATGTATGTGAGGGTCTTTCCATGGTCGAATAAAACAAATAATATATATTTATATAACAAGGTTCCAACAAAATAGGTTTTAACAAATAAACTTACATAGAAATCAAAACATAATAATAATAATAATTTCATTTTTTATTCTGAGACAATGCTGGTCAATGTAAAAAATAAACTACTACTTGCATCTGATCGATCCATTTATAAATCTATTTATTTGGCAACTGGGCAAACATATTCACAACAAAAAAGCAATAACTAAAATCAAAGGCAGAACTTTGATAGGCTAAAGCACACTAAAGACCGAGGCAAAGCTCTGAATGTCAAGGATATTCATACATTAAGCAGTGAATAATCATCTTGTTGATCTATAGTACTGTTCATATAGTCTGTTAATCAGATGCCTAATCCCCGGCATGTGGGCCCTGCTACTGATGCCTATACAGCTTGCTGGGATTTGTATGTCACACTTAGTTTTCTTTGCTGTTTGAATCCAGAAGCCTGAGTAATGCAGACAGATGCAGTGAGAGCTTCAACAATAAACGTCCAATTACTGACCAGGACTTAAACAGTGTTTCGGTATTTATGTTTATTTTTGAAAGGTAGATATGTTAATCAGTGGCGTGCATTGAGGTCGACAGCTGGTGAGACACTGACTCTTTTAGGGTCAGATTTACAGATACTTATGAACTCAAAAGAGTGGGCAGTGATAGTCTAGTGGTATAGGGCGCTGGATCAATGATCCAAAGGTTGGGGGTTCGAGTCCCACTCTCCACAGAGTTGTCACTGCCCCCAGTGCAGCTAACTGGGTTATCAAAGGTGGGCCATGTCTCTCACTGTCTATGGTGAGAGGTATGTAAAAGAACCATTGCTGACTTCCGTAAAGAGTAGCTGCAAAGTCGTCAGCGTGTTTCTGTCCCTTGCTAAAAAAAAGGTTGTGACAGGAAGGGCATCCGACGTAAAAACCTCTGCCAAATCAAACGTGCGAATCAGATGATTTGCTGTGGTGACGCCTGAGTAAAATGGAAAAAGCCGAAAGGAAGACAGAGACAGACAGATGAACTCAAAAGAGTATAAGAATTCATCATTTGATTGACAACAGACATCAAATCAATGCCAAAGAGAAGCAATAGCATGACTGTCCACACAGTATGGTGTTTGACATGTGGTGTAATGCAATATCATATCATGTTTTCTTCTGTTTTAGTACCTTTTAAAATAAATGAAACTCCTTTCAGACAATGCGTTGTATTTAAATCTCATGTCAGCATTCTTTCCACAGGCATGTGCTGCATATGTCACTTGAGGTTAAAACCAATTCCAACTGCCTTGGTCTTCTTGTAGGTATTACATCTTGTTTTGATTAAAAGTCCAGATTTGTGAATTTTCTTAGCGAGGAAATTGAAATATTTTATTTTGATATGGTGGATTGTAAAGGAACTATAACAACAAACAAAGTAGATTGCCAGTAGTGCAAGCATTTTTGGGCTCACGAGTGTCCTCTTCCATGAGTGAGGGGAACTGTTTGCCTCACCAAGGACTTTTTTTACTGGCTTTTATGATTATGATTATGACCAAGTCTGATGCCATGGATGTCAGCTGGAAAGGAATGGAATGCACCCTTCAGGTTTGGAATGAGGTCTTGCCCCAAGTGAAGGAGTTCAAGTATTTCGGGATCCTGTTCACGAGTGAGAGAAGGATGCAGCGGGAGATCAATAGGCAGATCGCTACAGTCTCTGCTGTAAAGTGGAGCCTGTACTGGTTTGTTGTGGTAAAGAGGGAGCTGTGCCACAAGGCAAAGCCCTTAATTTACCAATCGATCTATGTTCCAACCCTCACCTAAGGTCACGGGCTTTGGGTAGTGACTGAAAGAACAAGGTCACGGATACAAGCGGCTGAAATGAGCTTCCTTTGCTGGATGGCAGGGCTCTCCTTTAGGGATAGGGTGAGAAGCTCAGCCATCTGGGGAGAGCTTGGAATAGAATCACTGCTCCTCTGCATTGAGAGGAGCCAGTTGAGGTGGCTCGGGCATCTGGATAGGATTCCTCCCAAACACCTTCCTGGTGTGATGTTTGGGTCCTGTACACTCGGGAAGAGACCCCATGGTTGATCTAGAACAGGAAGACCTGGAGGAAGTGGCTGGGGAGAGGGATGTCTGGACCTCCTTGCTTAAGCTGCTGCCTCCGTGGCTTGATCCAAGATTAATCAAAGGAAGCTGGAGATGTAGATGATTAATATGCTGTCTAAGCACATTCCAGGAATACATTGGATATGTTTTCCACATCACAAAACATCAAAGTATGTAATCAGAGTCTTTGAACGCGTTTCATTTGCAATATGTAGAGGGACAGCGACACACTATTGCATCACATACCAGTGCCGCTTGCGAGGGACACAATCCACTGAGTGGCATATCAAAGCGCCATCTTACCACGCAGCTCTGCCTGTATCTGAACGGAACACTTGGAAATTTTGCTATTATTTACTGAAAAAATAATTGTGTTATCAGATTGAAACGATAAAGGGCTAACAGCTGACAATCTCACATTTATTATCTTTCATTATTAACTCTTGTTTTTCAAGATGGACCAAGCTTCACCTGCCTCCATGAATGCACGTAACTGATGCTAATTCTTATTTGACAAACCACATAATTTTACCAGGGACACGGGTAGACTGTAATCCAACATTGAGCACAGGAGGGATGCACCTTGCAGAGGGCACCAGACCATCACAGGGCAACATACACACCACCATTGAGACCCACGCACCAGACCATCACAGGGCAACATACACACCACCATTGAGACCCACGCACCAGACCATCACAGGGCAACATACACACCACCATTCAGACCCACGCACCAGACCATCACAGGGCAACATACACACCACCATTCAGACCCACGCACCAGACCATCACAGGGCAACATACACACCACCATTGAGACCCACGCACCAGACCATCACAGGGCAACATACACACCACCATTGAGACCCACGCACCAGACCATCACAGGGCAACATACACACCACCATTCAGACCCACGCACCAGACCATCACAGGGCAACATACACACCACCATTCAGACCCACGCACCAGACCATCACAGGGCAACATACACACCACCATTGAGACCCACGCACCAGACCATCACAGGGCAACATACACACCACCACTGAGACCCACACTTACACCTTGAGTCAAATTGAAACAGTCAATTTGCTTAATGTGTATGTCTTACCTGGAGGAAACCCGCGCACACACAGAAAGAACATACAAACTCTACAGAGAAATGCTAGAGCTTTGGAGTTGAACCCAGGACCTTCCTTCTTGTTGTGAGAAGTATGTGCACTAATCATTATGCCACAGTGCCACCCTATATATTAATTTAGACATTTAATTTAACCGGATAAAGGAAGCAAATAATGGGGTGAGGTGTGGGGGAGGTTCATGGGTCTTGAGGGGTGCTTTAATTGGACGCAGTACCTCAAGATGACAGACGAACACACACACACACACACACACACACACACACACACACACACACACACTGAACTTTTATCTCGCAAGCGACCACCTGCTGTTGAGCGCGAGGGGGGGGGGCACTTTAATAGAGAAAGAAATTTCAGTGTAGTTTTCAGTGTCACTCTTTGAAGCTGTTTTATCACAACTCGGCTTCTTTGAACCTTCTGACAGTCCTGCACCACAGCACTACTAGGCTAAACAAGACTCTCTAAAGAACAATAAAGTCACTATAAAATGCTTCAGTTTGCTGAGAGCTTTATGAGAGTGCCTAAATGGGTTTGAAAATTGTAAAGCATGCTTTCTGGCTGCTTTAAAGAGGAATTCTCAGACCCAGTGGGCTTCATTACCTCATAACTACCCCCATTTCTATTATTTTAAAATGTCACACTGAAAGATCCCCCAAAGAAGGATTTAACTAACAAAACATCGGTAGGACAAACCAATGTAAACCTTTGTATGTTAATTAACCTCGAACCTGAAGTCACACTTGCAACAGTATTCAGGTTTCCAGTTTCTTGATCATGTTTTCAAGTTTAAATGGTCACGTATGAAGCATTGTCTGGTGAGCTGTTCTGGGTGGACCCCGTCCTCGTCCTAGCAAACCGCTTATTTCTACTAGGGTGGTGGGGAGGCTGGAGAATATATCAGTCAACACTGGGCAAGGGTGGGGTACACATTGGACTTAGCCTAATATGCATGTCTTTGAACTGTGGCAGGAAAGGAGAGCCGATATTTCAGACGACACTTATTGAAGGTGATTTACCCCTAAATGGCTCATTAGACCATCTCAGGGCTCACACACACACACACACACACACACACACACAATCATTTACAATCACACCCAAGAGCAATTTTGTACAGCCAAGTTGGCTTAAAGCAGGGGTCAACAACATGATGCCTATGGGCACCAGGTTGCCCGCAAGGACGACATGAGTCGCCCATGGGCCTATTCATTGTTATTTTTAGAGCAGGTCTGCAGCTCCATAGCGCCACTATATGTGATATATATTGAGCTATACATATTTTTTTTTCTTCCCCTTAATCAAATCAATAATAATAATAATAATATATATATATATATATATATATATATATATATATATATATATATATATATATATATATATATATATATATATATATATATATATATATATATATATATATATATATATATATATATTGATATTCTATGAATATCATTTATTGGGGCAGTGGTGGCCTGGTGGTAATGGGTACTGGATTGCTGATCCTAAGGTTGGGGGTTCAAGTCCAATTCTTTACATCAGTACAGCTAACTGGGTTATCAAAGGCCAGCCATGTCTCCCACTGTCTATGGTGAGAGGTTCATGTAAAAGAATCATTACTGACCTTCGTAAAAAGTAGCTGAAAAGCCATCAGCGTATTTCTGCCCCTTGTTAAAGGGTTGTGTCAGGAAGGGCATCCGACATAAAAACCTCTGCCAAATCAAATGTGCAAATCAGATGATTCGCTGTGGCGACCCCGGAGAAAGTGGGAAAAAAAATAAAATAAAGAAGAAGATGAATACCATTAATTATTAATAATAACATATAATTTCAGGTAAATTGAGCAAATGTGTTCTTTCAGAAGTGTGCATCAACCTGGTAGACCTTCGCATTAATTGGTACCTAGGAAGCAGCTCTCAGTTTAGAAAAGGGTGGTGAGCCCCGGCCTAACATACTAGTATATCTTTCAACTATGGAAGGCAGCCAGAGTACTGAAGGAAACCCAAGCAAACACTATAAGAACATGCAAACCACAAACAGAAATGCCCTCGTCCAACCCAGGATTCGAACCTAAGACCTTCTTACTGTCAGGAGGACATACTAGCCACAAGCCACATAGCAACTTTATATTTTTATAACTATCTTTGCCCTTATTGACTAAGGAGAAGAATACAATGAGGAAATTATGCATGCTAGTTAATAAACTAAAATGGATGAAATCTGCTAGCAGTTTACTCAGTTTTACTCCATCATTGGGGGCGTGCTGTTCATACTGTTGAGGCTTTTCATTACGCGTTTTTGTTTGTTTGTTTGTTTGTTTGTTTGTTTGGTTTTTTTAGATGTAGCATATGATTGAAATATATTATTTGGGAACTCGCATATAATCATTTTACTTTTTGATTCTACCAGCTATACCCATCACAATCCACAATCAATTATTCAATAAAGACACCCATGATCATATGGTATTGATGTCTGAGATGTCTGAGGCCGTTATTAGAAAGCAGCATCGGGAATTACTGACTTAATAAACTGATCTTTCCGTAGTTTTCAAACTCAGTGCATAGACCAACTACTTGTTCTTGTTAAGCTTGGATGGTGGAGCAGTGGTTAGCATATCTGCCTCACAGCAGGAAGGTCCTGGGTTCAAGGCCTGTTCTTAGGTGTTTGTGTGTGAAATATAAATGTTCTTCCAACGCTTGCAATAATTTATTGAGGTCTGGTTTTCTCCCCACGGAAAATTTATTTCGGTTCTTGTTGGCCTGTGATGGTAATGTGAGCCGTGCATGGTGTACCTTGCCTTCGTCGAATGTCGGCTGAGCTAGGCCCCGGGCCTCCCTGAGTGCTTAATATGATTAAGCAAATTAGTGAGACAAGCAAAGTGTATTATTTAATATTTATTAACGGGGTCAGGTAGAAACATTTAAAAATCAAATCATTTTAAAATAAACACAATCTAAATCAATTTTTTTTTATTTTTTTTTTTTATCGTTTTAGCATCGGGGCAGGTGAATTTAAACTATGAAATGTGTTGTACTGTACGTATAGATTAGAGGACCTGTGGGTTGTATGGAGAGCTGGAACATCAGAGTTTCAAGCGATGTATCACAAAAATATGGACAACAATAAGATCATAGACTCTGATATTCTGCGTAGAAGCTAAAATAGTGATATACTGTTCCCGAAAAAAAGTTTATTCGTTGCTAGGCAACACATAAACTAGATGAGTAATGGTTATGATTGACCCTTCCGAATTAATATAAACTCTGCTCCGCTAACATAAACTCAGGACCCTTTCTAGATTTTTGAGATTCCCTATTGGATTATGTTGGGAGTTGGGTGGTGAAGTGTAAATTTAAATCTTTAGTTACCCATCACCTCAACCACTAAGCCCCCAGTGTCCCACCAGAAGGATGCTTTCAGTCAGATGGCGAGGTTTACAAATTGAAGGTTTAACGTTGGGGTGGGGATGGGGATACAGTGAGGCTCCTCTATGTCTTTAAATGGAATGGATTAAGCGTCTTTCATGCAAGTAGTACTCTGTTAGCATATTGTGTTTGTTTATTATATCCTAGATACTATATTCACTATCACACACATTCAAATTAATTCATTAAATAATAATAATAATAATAATAATAATAATAATAATAATAATAATAATAATAATAATAATAATAAGGGCAGTGCTGGCCTGGTGGTAAAGGTGCTGGATCACTGATCCTAAAGTTGGCAGTTCAAGCCCCATTCTCAACAGGTTGTCACTGTCCCCCCCCAGGGCAGCTAACTGGGTTATGATAGGCATGTCTCTCACTGTCTCTACTGGGAGGTTTATGCAAAAGAACCATTGTTCAATTTAATCAAGAGGAGCTGCATAGCTGTTAGCGTGTTTCCGCCCTGTGATGGCCTGGTGAGTTGTCCAGGGTGTACTCTGCCCTTGCCCAGAGTGGGATGAGATGGGTGCCAGCCTCCCTGCAAACCTGATTAGGATTAATCGGTTAGAGAAAATGAATGAATAAATAATATTGATGCTTATTATTATTATTATTATTATTATTATTATTATTATGGGGCAGTGATGGTCTAGTGGTATAAGGCGCCGGATCGCTGATCCAAAAGTTGGGGGTTCGAGTCCCACTCTGCACAAGGTTGTCACTGTCACCCCCCAGTGGAGCTAACTGGGTTATCAAAGGCCGGCCATGTCTCTCATTGTCTATGGTGTGAGGCATGTAAAAGAACCGTTGCTGACTTTCGACAAGAGTAGGCGTGTTTCCGCCCTGCGATGGCCTGGCGAGCTGTCCAGAGTGTACTCTGTCCTCGCCCGAAGTTGGCTGGGATGGGCGCCAGCCTCCCCGCGACCCAAGTTAGGATTAAGCGGGTACAGAAAATGAACTGAATTATTATTATTATTAGTAGTAGTAGTAGTATAATGATAATAATAATAATAATAATAATAAACTAGTGGGTCATTCATAGATTGAAGAGTATCTACCCCAGGCTCAAATCAATTATGGTGACCAGTACAATTATTAACCTGAAAGAAACCCATCAGATTTAATTTTATAACTTGTCATAATTATAATAAAATGCCTTTACCCAGTTGGTCTCGGGTGAACATTTTGCCGCACATTAAAGAAAAGGTGTTTTCAAGATTCAGGATTTTTAAAACATAATTCAATGCACAGATCAACTTCAAAGTCTAACAGGTTTATTACGTGTACCATGCCCTACTATTTTTTTTTTTTTTCTGTTCTTATTTTTCTTTCTTTGTTCTTCTAGCAAAGGAGATAATAATCAAATGTTCTTTGTTTGGTTTGCTTATTCCTTGGGATGCCCTTTTAAGTCCCTGTGAGGTTATTACAAAACTCAAAGCTAGGATAGCGATCACACATCAAAGACACTAGGCTTGTCTACTCCAAGGGGAATAGATCCATTAAACTGTCTTTCCAGGAAGACAACAGGGCATTAAGTTACCCAGACTTCCTAATGTTTTACCACGAAAAGCATATTAATTTCCAACACACCAATTTAATGCTCAACAGAATGGGTTATCTCTGTTTTGGTCAAAAAAACGCCAAAACAAAAAAAAAAAAAAAAAACAACACAGAGAACTCAACTGCTAAGTCATGCCTGGGTCAAATGCATTGCAAATTCATTGAGGAATTTGGAGTGAATTCCATGAACCCTAACCTGCTCCATCACATCTCAGAAATATTTGTGAGCTGGGCTTTGGATTTCCAACCACCTGGTATTAGACTGTCTGATCTTGATCTTTTGAATCTCATCCGTTCATTCATTTTCTGTAACCGCTTAATCCTAATTAGGGTCTCAGGGACCTGGCACCCATCCCAGCCGAATCTGGGCAATGGCAGAGTACACCCTGGACAGCTCACCAGGCCATCGTAGGGTGGAAACATGTTGACAGCTTTGCAGCTTACTCTTGTCAAAAGTCAGCAATGGTTCTTTCACATAAACCTCACGTTATAGACAGTGAGAGACATGGCTTTGATAACCCAGTTAGCCACACTGGGGTTCTTCTGAATCTAGTTTACCATTTTGTTTTTGTTTGTTTGTTTTCTTTCTGATCCCACTTTGATTCCAGTCAAATGTCCAGCACTGCAAGACTCAGACATTCAGTGAAAATGTGTACTGTGAGTCAGTAAAACTACGTTATCTATAATTTCTGGTCATGCTGATTAAGACTACAGATGGGTCTTTCACATGATGCCATGATGCAGTGTCCCTGCATGATCTCTCAACACAGCCTTACAGCTAGATGTTTAGAATGACCTCAGCTGAACTAATTATCTGTTCCAAATTGCTCCTTGGTCTGAGCATGAATGTGCATGGTTGTACATGTGTTCCCCAGTAAGCTACTGACAAAATATTTATGGTGTACCCTGCCTCTCACCTGATGTCAGGTAGGATTGGTTCTAGCTTCCTCACAACCTTAGTAGGATTAGTGGTACAGATAATAAACATACGTTACATATGGCACTACTCTTCAATACTTTTCTGACATCTTTAGAAGAAAAGGTAAAGCAAGAAAAAATAACCAAGGGGGTAAATTAAGCCTTGGTGAGACCAATAAAGAATGTGTAGAGTTGCTTTTGTTTTTGTCAGCATTTCTCCTGCAGCTGTTGTCGGGAGAATACCATGTCAACTGTGGAGCGCTTTGCTCAGAATCCGCATTGAGACTCTGGATACACTCAGTTGGCGACCAGCTGTAGCCATGACAGAATGACTCATGCAAACACCTTCCCAACAATATTGAGGAGGGAAATTCCTCTGTAGCTGTTGCAGTCACTTCTGTTGCCCTTATTTTTGTAGAGAGTCGTAATCTTTGTGTCTATCATGTCTTGAGATATGGCGCCTTCTTGCCAACACTGACAATCCATAAAGGGGTAGCAGTAGTGAGGTTTTGCACGTTTTGATAAGGTCTAGTGAAACCCCATCTCCTTAGGGGGCCTTGTCTGAGGCCAAGCTGTCTATGGCTTTGCTAAGTTCACTGATGGTAAGATCTGTGTCTAACACATCCATGATTGGCATGCAGCTCATGACTGCAAGGGCCTCCGTGGTCACTACATTCTCCCAGGAGTACAGTGCTGGATAGTGTTCAACCCATCTTTCAATTTGCTGATTCTTGTCAGTGATCAGCTCGCCAGATGCTGAATTGAGGGAAATGGTTTTGCTCTGGATTGGATCTAGGGCTTTTTTTATGCCATCATACATGCCCTTGATGTTGCTGGATGCAGCAGCCTCTTGGATGTTATCACTGAGCTCAGTTCAGTATGCATTGGCGCAACAACCCGGGGTTGTCTGGGCTTTGTTTCTTGCAGCTCTTAGGGCTTGAAGATTTCTCTCACATGGATGCTACTTGTACACTGATAGATCCTTGCACTTTGCCAGTATGCCTGGAATCATTTTCCGGAACTTTGCCTCAAACCATCATCATCATCATCATCATCATTTTTTGTAACCGCTTCATCCTAATTAGGGTCGCGGGGAGGCTGGTGCCCATCCCAGCCAACTCAGGGCGAGGGCAGAGTACACCCTGGACAGCTCGCCAGGCCATCGCAGGGCGGAAACACACTGACGGCTTTGCAGCCTACTCTTGTCGAAAGTCAGCAATGGTTCTTTTACATGCCTCAGTGAGAGACATGGCCGGCCTTTGATAACCGAGTTAGCTGCACTGGGAGGACAGTGACAACCTTGTGGAGAGTGGGACTCGAACCCCCAACCTTTGGATCAGCGATCCGGCGCCTTATACCACTAGACCAAAACTGCCCATTGCCTCAAACCAGTCGTTTGGTTTTTGGCACTTATGACCAAAGGTTTCCAGCGCTATCTGGTACATTGTCCCTCATAGATGTTTCCATTTCGCAGTGGTGTTCTCGTCACGAATACTTTGCTCGAGATTCCAAATGAAGGCTAAAGAGAAATCATCCCTAAATTTTGGCAGGGATGTCTTATTTGAAATTATATCAACACAGGGACTTCCTTTTGGTTTGGAGCAATAAAACTTCTTCGGTTGTATCCAAATTTTGCAGCAGACAATTGAGTGAATGGTGTCGCAATCTGCTCTGTGGTATGACCTGGTTTACAAAACATTACTGATGTGCCTTACTGGGATGAAATCTCGTTGGTAGCAATGTTTTGAGCGTGAATGCATCCAGGAGACTTTATGCTGTGGCTTATTCTGGAAGTACACGTGGGTGATGCAGAGGTCGTGATGGCAACACAATTCTAGAAGTTTTTGACCATTCTCATTCATCTTTCCTACAACAACAAACTTGCCCAGACAGGATAGCCATGAGCCAAAGTCAGCACCAACTCTGCATCGAAGCCACCTAGAATAATAATCTGGTCTGAGCTATGGGTATCCCTGATCAAGGATACGAGGTCTTCATAGATCCGGTCTTCAACTTCAGGAGCTGAGGTAAGAGTTGGTGCATATACACTAACAAGGGTCACAGGACCTTCAGTTGTATTCATGCAAGAGATTGGGGACACTCTGATACAAATTTACTTGGTTTGATCATGCTCAGTAGTGAGTTTCGGACTGCACAGCCCATGAACCCCAAACCTCATGTCCTCTTGGTTCATCATCTTCCTTACCTTGCCAGTAGAATATATAATTCTTCTGTCTCAATGTATCAGAGTTTGCAACACATATTTCCTGCAGGGTGACGATGCCGATATTAAGTATGTGAAGTACATTGTTTATTATGCCGGTTTTCCTTGAGTCATTGATTTCCTAGAGGTTTTTACCCAAACCAGTCAGAATAGTGCAGACATTACATGTTGCCAGTTTGAGAGTTTGTCTATTTTCAAATGTCCTTCTGCCTGGTGTAAGAATTTGAGTCTGCTGTTCAAAATAATCCTATCCTCAGGCACCCAGTGAAAAGAGCAGCTTTGCCAGGATAGTACCTTCTTGACTAGGGTCTGCCCAGCTTGAGGTGGGCGGTAGATTCCAATGACATCAGGATCTCTCCCACTGACAGGAACAACCCTTGGTGCTCTCTACACCAAATGAGCAAGAGGTTAAAACCGGTAACTGTTGTTCTCCGTGTTTTTCAATGCAGTTGCAATGCTGGAGCATCCTATCCAGTAGACGGATGAATCTGGATGGATGTATATGCCAGAGCAAACTCTGTTGCCCATGCCGTGTACTCTCCTCTCCACAGTGATGATGGATTCAAAGGCATGGATAGTCTGCTAAAATTTGGCACAAGCCTCGTCCAGGAGTTTCCAGATCAAAGTGTGTAGTCATCAATCTGTCTTCAGAGCTCTAATTCCAGGTAGGATGCCTCGAGGGGCTTATGGTTTCCCACCTAACCAGGTTTGAAATTAATGTTTTCTGTCACCTAGGAAGGCTGCCTTCCATGGCTGTGAGGCCTTCATGCTCAGGTAGGATGTCTTGAGAAACTTCCAGACCAAGTGTTTGAATCAGAGTTCCCCATCTCCTAGGTGTGTTTTTTAGCGAGCACCACTAACTCGGCTCAATATGGTCAACGGTCGGTTTTCTGTATTATTAGCAGACATGCCTTGTAAACTAGACTCCCCATCTGCTACCTGGAAAATGCTGAGCGGTTTTATGAGCTGACACTAATATATAGACAGTGGTATAAATGTCAAACTCATGGCAGCTGCACAGAGGCGTAGTGGTTTGCATGTTTGTCTCACAGCAAGAAGGTCCTGGGTTTGATTCCTAGCCTGGGTGTTTTTGTGTGGCATTTGCATGTTCAACCTGTGCTTGCATGGGTTTTCTCTGGGTACTGCAGTTTCCTCCCACAGTCCAAAAACATGCACAGCAGGTTAATTAGCTGTTCCAAATCACCCATAGGTGTGTGTGTGTGTGTGTGTGTGTGTGTGTGTGTGTGTGTGTGTGTGTGTGTGTGTGAGTATGAATGCTTGTGTGAGTGTTGGCCCTGTGATGGCCCGGCGAGCTGTCCAGGGTGTACCCTGACCTCGCCCGGAGTCAGCTGAAATGGTTGCCAGACTCCCCATGACCCCAATTAGGATTAAGCGGTTCAGAAAATGATTAAATGAATGAATCTTACTTTACCAGAAGAGCAGAAATCCAGGATAGACTTTTAATAACACTAAAAAGTGATGCAGGGATACCTTCAATATCTACTTTCTGGATCCCGCCCCCAATTCACACCTTAAACAAGCCTGAAACTACTGCTGATGAAGCACTACAGAACTGGATAAGAGACCTATACTTTAAAATATTAGTGACAACAACCAAGTCCAACCGAAGCAAGTAGACAGTAATACAAAAGTCAAAATCCTACCTTGCCTGAAGAGAAGGATAGAACTTAAAACACACTAATGTAACAATAATATAGTCATATTATATAATATATTATATATATATAATATATATATATATATATATATATATATATATATATATATATATATATATATATATATATATATATATATATATATATATATATATATATATATATATATATATATATATATATATATATATATATATATATATATATATATATATATATATATAATATAGTCATAGCATAGACAATGATGATGCCAGTGTCTTTTATTTAAGCTGATATGAGTAGAGAATCTTCTTTTGAAGTCATAAGGATGAGCATGATGCTACAGAAGAGTCTACTGACAAATATGAACCGGTGGGCAACAGGACTGGAAGCGAATTTGTGTGAAGATCAGGGAGGAGGTTAAGAGGTTAAGAAATGGTAGACTATAAGACTTTTTTTTTTTTCAATTAAACAACCAGCAAGGATAAAAAAAAAAAAAAACAAGTGGAAAAGAGTGACGGGCCAAGCATGTATGCATCAAAGCAATTCAGACCGGAGATGACATCCCTAGTGAAGCAAAAAATATGAGTGCTAGTTCCTGAGTAAAACCGATCTTTAGTACTGAGTTTTAGTACTGTTTTTTTTTTTTTTGTTTGTTTGTTTGTTTGTTTGTTTGTTTGTTTTTCTTTCTTTTTTGAATGTTAAAGAGAGGGAGAGAGAGAAAGAGAGCGACAGAGAAGGATAAAGAGAGAGAAGGAACTTGTGAAAAATGTACTTACAGCAGGGGTAGTTTAGTAGGACTATGTCATCCAGGCCAATGTAGCCTCTTTCCTCCGAGGAGACAGTGGCTTCAAATATGATCTGTACACAGAAAGAAAGACGTGGATAAGTATACTTAGAATTTGGCATGTAAATCAAGTGCGCCATGTTCTTACGGTAGATAAAACCTCCCTTCCAAAATGACTGAGACAATGAGAAAAATGTTCTGAATACAGACTGCACTGTTGTGCAAAACCCCATATACCCGTATCTCCCATTCTTTTTCTAAACCGCTTAATCCTAATTAGGGTTGCAAGGAGGCTGGCGCCCATCTCAGCTCACCAAGACATCACAGAGTAGAAACAAGGCTATGCAGACTACTCTTGATGAAAGTCAGCAATGATCCTTTATCATGCTTCTCACCATAGATAGTGGGGCTTGAATCCCCGACCTTGGGATCAGTAAACCCTGGAACAAACTGGGGCCAACTGATCAGTACAAGTTCTTCTCCGTGAACATGGACTACACCAAACTTAAGAAGAACCGTCCAGACTTCTAAATCAGAACATCACTGCCCTACCTATTTTCATTCACTCATTCATTCATTCATTCGTTTTCTGTACCACTTAATCCTAATTAGGGTCACGAGTTGTTGGCTGGCACACATCTGGATAAAGGTGGGGTACACCTGCACACATACAACTATTCACCTTCTCACCTAAGTGCAATTTGGAACTGCTAGTCAGCCTACTGCTCATGTCTTTTGGACTGTGAGAGGAAACTGAAGTACCCGGATGAAACCCACACAAGCAAACAACCACACAACGTATAAACTCTACACAAAATGACCTGAGCACAGGAATCACACCCAGGACCTTCTTGCTGTGATACAAACCACTACGCCGCCATGTTGTCCGACTGCAAAAAAATTGAGTCAACAAAACAGGAAGCAATTTCAGAATATTGTTTTTCAGTGTAAAACTGCAAAGACTTTGCATATCTCATCATTGACAGTACATATTGTCATTAAAGGGTTCCTAGAGACTGAAGAAGTCTGTGTGCACAAGGGACAAGGACGAAAATCAATATTGGATGCCCATGGTTGTCAGCCCTCAGCAGCACTACATTAAAAACAGGCATGGTTCTGTCACATCAATCACTGCGGGGCTCAGGAACACTTCCAACAAACACTGTCTATGAGCACTGTTTGCAAGGATACAGGGATTTGGTATGTGTTGCGCTGATCAAATTTGAAATGAACATATACAGTCGGCCCTCTACTTACTAAAACCTCTGAATACGAAAAATCCAGGTAATGAAAAACATTTTCCTAAATTTTTGTTCTCTGTTTCCGAAACAACTTCTTACGAAAAGCGCCAAACGCACCATTCAAAAATTAAAATGCGCCATTCAAACATTCAAACAATGCATAAGTTGCTCTGTCATTGGCTGTCTCCCAACATCCTGCCCCGCTGGCCTCCCATTGGCCAGGAGGGAGCTGAATCTCCATAGTACTGCACCCATGAAGCTTGTTTGTCACACACATAAAGGAGAGTTGTACTGTTGGTTCGTGAGTTTCGATAGTGCTCATTGCAGCTTATTTTTCGTTTTTTAAGTTGTTTAATTCAGTAAACGTTTAATAAATATGGTGTGCTCCACCGAATGTGGCTAACAGCCAAACTCTGGGTGAAGGCAAGGTACACCCTGAACAGATGAACATCTCATCTCATCTCATCTTCTTCCGCTTAGTCCGGGGTCGGGTCGCGGGGGCAGCAACCTTAGCAAAGAGGTCCAGACATCCCTCTCCCGAGCCACTTCCTCCAACTCTCCCGGGGGGACACCGAGGCGGTCCCAGACAAGCCGAGAGACATAGCTTGTCTGATGTCAGATGAACATATCCATCCCAATTCAAACAGATACACAACTGTTAACAATCACACTCACACCTGCGTCCAGTCAGTAAAAATAACGTACGTGTCTTTGGACTGTTCAAGGCAACCGGACTCTCCAAAGTAAACCCATGCAAGTAACACATGCAAGGTAAATCCTATTGGGCTCTTTACACCCGAGACCTGGTTTCCATAGGTGAAGAAACTAGGAGTACAACTTCTCCTGAATGGGACGCTAGTCCATCGCAGGTTACCTTCCCGGTATATTTTTACTGGTACCCATTTATACTGCTGGGTGAACAGAGGCACACTTGTGGTTGAGACCTTGCCCAGGGGTCTTAGCACAGCGGGAGTCTAACTGGGATTTGAACACACAACCTCCTGATTATGAGCGCAGCACCATAATCACTACGCCACAGGCCTCACTAACACATGCAAACACCAAACAAAAACGCCGATACTGAGTTGAACTGATTTGAACCCAAGTCCTTCATTCTAACACCACACCACAGTGCCACCTACAGTTGTATTTTTTTCCTGTAATAAATTGAACACAATATACAATACAGGTTTAGCGAATGCTTTTGAAAGGTGAAGAATTATTTTTTTTTGCAAGGACGCTACAAGTAGTTGAAATCAATCTCACTATAAATAAGGCAAAGACGGGTGACTAATAAATATGAAACATCAATATTTTTCGTCTGGGCCACTGTACTATTCTTACAGACAGTCAGATCATGTCCTACATTCACATCCTGTGTCAGATAAAAACAGTTAATGCTGAGGGTTTTCTTGCATAATGTAATAATGCATTGGTGTTAAAGTCGTTTAATGTGCAATGATCTTCATGCTGACAGATCACGTTTCCTATTTGCATAGGCATCAGCATCATTAACAAGAAACAAATAAACTAGCGGGCAGAGAGAAAAAGAATTGTATGTGTGAAAACGACTCCATGGTAACAGCGTTAATGCTAAGACATCCATTTAATTGAGAGTTAGCTGTAAATTGATGAAATGTGTCCAGTTAAAAACAACCTGCAAATAAGCTTATTTTATACAGTGAGTAAAAATCACCATAATTAATGCACTTGAAATCTATAATTCAGTTATTGTATATATTATATGGGCCATAAATAAACTGCCCACAGCTGTCATATATTTAATGTTGACTACCTCACTTTTTTTGCCAAACAGGTATGAACAGCTTTAAAAACTGCTGATCCGTTGGGTTCTTTTTTGCACAGTGTCTACAGTGTACCCAGACAGATTGGTGGGGGAAAACATCCAGTTAATGGGGCTCTGTGGGTAGATACAGACTTTTAATTTATTTATTTATTTTTATTTTTTTAACAATGGAACTGAAGTTACCAATCTAAACAACCGGGGTGAGCAGAAAGTCATCTCAGGATGTGCAATACTCCAAAGCTTGAGGTGAATGTTTTCCTCAACATCTTATGCCCTGGTGGGCATCACAGTGCTGTATCAATCTGCACATCCAACCCACAGCAAGAAGGTCCTGGCTTCAAGTCCCAGGCTTAGTGATGGTGCTTCTGCATGCACTTTGCATGTGCTTGCTGTACTTGCATTGGTTTCGTTTATGTATTCCGGTTTATTCCCAAAGTCCAAAGGCATGCACTTTAGGCAAATTGCCTGTGGCAAGTCACCCATAGGCATGAAGTGTGAGAGGTTGTGTGTTGCTCTGTATGGATTAGCAAGCTGTTTAAGATAAAGTGGTTCAGCGAGTAAATTAATGAATGAGCTCTCCGGGTTTGGTCAGGTTACGCCCCTTGCAGGTTTCGATTACTGTCCTTGGCTGGCACGAGTCGGAGGGATGAGTCCTCGGAGCTATGAAGTTAGCCACCAAGTATACAGCAAAACCTACTCCCTAATACTCTCGAGACAAATCCTCACTGCTTCCTTCCAATGTTCACCTATACATATTCTCACAGGTGTGTGGAGAAAAATGATAAGTGAGAAACAGATGGGGAGGAAGATTCGTAACTCATACTTGACTGTTTGCATTTGAACCATTTTTTTTTTCTCTTTATATACTGTACTCACAAATTTGTAAAACTGCTTAATGGTTGCGGTAGACACCTTAAACAGCTCTGCAGACTACCACAGGGTAACACACACACACACACACACACACACACACACACACACACACACACACACACACAGAATCATTTACACTTCACACCTAGGTGCAATCTGGAAGAGCTGATTAGCCTCATGTATGTGTCTTTGGACTGTGGGAGGAAATAGGAATTCCCAGAAGAGAGTCACGCACCCCCCAGTGCAGCTAACTGGGTTATCAAAGCCGGCCATGTCTCTAACTGTCTATGGTGAGAGGTTCGTGTAAAAGAACTATTGCTGACTCATTAAAATAGTAGCTGCAAAGCCGTCAGCGTGTTTCTGCCCCTTGCGAAACAGTTGTGTCAGGAAGGGCATTCGAGGTAAAAACCTATGCTAAATCAAACATGCGAATCAGAGGATCGTGGCGATCCCTGAAACAACAAAAAAAAAAAAAAAAAAAAAAAAAAAAAAAAAAACGGAAAAGCCGGAAAAGGCTCACGCAAGAAGAAGAAAAACTCCACACAGAAACGTCAAAGGCAGAGACTTGAACTCAGGAGCTTCTTGCTGTGAGGCAGATCGACTCACCACAACAACAGTGTCCTGGTTCCTGGTTCTTTGGTTTTTATTAAGGACTGAATCATTAAGCCTAACACAAACTAGCTACAATATTCTCTTTTATCGGCAGGGCATGATTTGCATCTAATCCTATGAACAAAAGCAAGAAGAGCAAGAAATGCTGTCAATATGTTTCTTTTATAATAATAATAATAATAATAATAATAATAATAATAATAATAATAATAATAATAATAATAATAGTGGTTAGTACGGACAGCATGAAGGACTGGGTTCGGCCGTCTCTGTATGTGGTTTGCATTTTCTCCCGATTCTCGTGTGGGTTTCCTCCGTGTACTCCGGTTTCAACACACTATCAAAAAACATGCACATTAGGAGCATGGTAGGTTTGTAAATGAACATGTGTGCTGGCCCTGCCATGGCCTGGTGAGGCTATCCAGGATGTACACTCCCTCGCCCAGAGTTGTCTAAGATGCATTAAAAAATGACTTAGAAAATGAATGAATCAATGATGAAATACTTATTATTTATTTATTTATTGTTATAGAGAGAGCGCTCCCTCTGGACACTCATCTGTTGTCTTGGGACAACTGTCTCATCACAGTTAGTTGATCACGAACACCATGTTCGAAAATAAGGGTGCACATAAATGCACTTGGCACCAGGACACCCTAGGTCACAGTTCGATGATCAACTTTGTAGTCGTGTCACTGGACTTGCGGCTGCATGTTCTGGACACTCGGGTGAAGAGGGGAGCTGAGCTGTCTACCGATCGCCACCAGGGTCTGCTGGGAATGTTTGGCGGAGTCTCCTGTCTGAGAAGCCTTTAACTCCCACCTCCGGCAGAGAGAGCTACAGCCATGTCCCGGAGGAGGCGGGTGACATGGAATCCAACTGGGCCCATAGCTGTGGCTGGAAGGTCATCGGTGCTTGTCGTGGCGGTAACCCCCGAACCTGGTGGTGGACACCTGTGGTGAAGGGGGCCGTCCAGCTGAAAAAAAGAGGCCTATCGGGTTTTATTAGCCTGTGGGACTCCTGAGACAGGTACCGGAAGGCCAAACGTGCCGCAGCCGAGGCTGTCGCAGATGCAAAATCTCGGGCGTGGGATGAGTTTGGTGAGGGCCTGGAGAGTGATTCAAAAATATTTTGGATCACCATCTGACGCCTCAGGAGAAGGAAGCCGTTCTCCACAAACACTGTGTACAGTGGAGGTGGGGAGCTGCTCACCTCGACTGGGGATGTCGTTGAGAGGTGGAGGGAAGACTTTGAGGAGTTCCTCAATCCCACCAACATGCCCTCTGTGGAGGAGGAAGACCTTTGGGGTTTGGGCAGAGGTCTACCCATCATTGGAGTGGAGGTCACTGAGGTAGTCAAAAAGCTCCTCCGCTCCCCCGCGACCCAATTCTGGATCAAGCGGAAGATGATGATGATGATGATGATGATGATGATGATGATGATGATGATGATGATGATGATGATTAGTAGTAGTAGTAGTAGTAGTAGGAGGAGGAGGAGGAGGAGGCGGAGGAGGAGGAGGAGGAGGAGGAGGAGGAGGAGGAGGAGGAGGAGGAGTACAAGTAATAGTATTAGTAGTAATTGTAGTAGTAGTAGTGATATGACTATTCAGAGTGACCTTAAGAATTTTTATGCATCTTCACTAATCAAGTTGACAGTTGAAGGATAAATCGAACAAAAGAAGAAAATTATCTTATTTTACCGGCCATTAACAGCATGTTGATGTATATTTCATTCAAAGCACTGCAATAAAAATAAATAGAGCAACTTGAATATTTTTACGACGATTCTCTGCTCTTTTGCGTGACATCCCACTTGAATTGTGGCTGCATATAGTTGAGTCGCACAAGCAATTCCTGTTGTATTGATTTTCTGCCGCCGAAGCTTCAGAGAGGAAAAACATCTCCCTCAATGTAAGTGTTAAACCAATCCTTATTTACTGATATTAATAAAGCAAAGCGAGATGGAAGGCCTACTAATCAATCATCCTCGCTTTGATTAGTTAACTTGTTGCGTCTAGTAAGGATGTCGTTATGTCTACACTGTACATATCATGGGAGCTGCATAGCACAAACTTCATAATAGTTAGATACTTGGCAGAGCTGCAACTGGAAACTGGAGTTTGTGGACACCAAGAGCGATACAGTATGCTGTCTGAGAAAAAAAAAAAAAAATATATATATATATATATATATATATATATATATATATATATATATATATATATTTTTTTTTTTTTTTTTTTTTACTCACTTGCAGTCATACAACAGAAAAAGTATATATAAATGAATAATGCCAGTAGATCTGTGTACTAATGCTAGCATGGTGCTTCAGTGTTCCCAATACATCACAGGGTAAGTGTCCAAGTGGGATCAATACAGCTCGGGGCCCAGAACTGTGGGAATGAGCCAGGGACCCATTCTGGACTAATTTATTTTGACTTCTCATTCTTATGAACGGCTGGTAGAGACATCCAACTGATTAACTCCAGCATTCATCAGCCGAACACTGAGAACTGCATCGACCGATTCGTTGTTCTCTCTGACCAGGATTTATTAAAAATGTACCCATTTACTTCAGGAGACGAATGTACAAAAGAACGAACAAATGTTGAGCAGACAGAACATATTATCTATTGATGTCATAAAAATTACTCATATTTTAGTCACTCGTAAGCGTTAACAGTTGAATTATTAAGGATAATCAGTACAAACTGACAGAATAAATAAATAAAAAAAAACTTTATAACCATAATATGCATATATGGAGTGTAGGGGCCACTGGAGTAGTGGTTAGGGTGCTGGACTCTTGATCAGGAGGTTGTATATTCGAATCCCAGTTAGACCCCCACTGTGCTAAGACCCCTGGGCAAGGTCTCAACCACAAGTGTGTTTCTGTTCACCCAGCAGTATAAATGGGTACCAGTAAAAATATACTGGAGCGGTAACCGGCAATGGACTAGTGTCCCGTCCAGGAGGCGTTGAACTCTTAGTCGCGTCACGCTATGGAAACCAGGAATAAGCACCGGCCTGATGAGGCACTATGGCTCGGGTGTAAAAAGCCCAATGCATATATGGAGTCTATATATATATATATATATATATATATATATATATATATATTATATAAAATACAATATTAATATATAAATTATACAATATATATAATATAAATATATATATATATATATATATATATATATATATATATATATATATATATATATATATATATATATATATATATATATATAATAAAAAAAATATATATATATATATATATATATATATATATATATATTTTTTTTTTTTCTTTATTAAAGTAAGCGAAAAGAATTTAAAATGACAAAAAAAAAAAAAAAAAAAAAAAAAAAAAGTGTGTCCAGAAATCGAATCAATTTACTTAATCATTCATTCATTCCCTATGTGACTAATCCTACTATTGTCACATAGAGGCTGAAGTCAATGTCTGCCGACACTACTCGAATGCAGGTTACACCTTCAAAGGCTTGTCAGACCATCACAGGGCCAACATGTACAACTATTCACACTTCAACTCAAGACAAGCAAGCTGAAACACCCAGTTATCTTTCTGTGCATGTCTTTGGGCTGTAGATGGAAACCACAGTACTCAGAGGAAACCCATGCAAGCACTGGGATAAAATCGAAACTCCACTCAAAAGAATAACCTCACTGAACTCAAAACTCAAACCCAGGACCTTCACTGTACCGCCTGAGTTTCCCGAACTGTTAAATTCTTCTAGAGTCACAGGAAAGCGGCAGCTATCTCAGCCAAATCTAAGCAAAGACAGGATACACTCTGAAAAATTCATCAAACTATTGCAGGTCAACACACACACACACACACACACACACACACACACACACACACACACACACACACACACACACACACACACACACACACACACAAAACCATTTACAGATACATCTGGGGCAAGTTTGAACAGTTAATTATCTCTTCGGACTGTGCGAGGAAACTGGGACATCTGGTGCAAACCTACGAGCCTGAGAATTAAACCAGGACCCTTTTAGCTGGTTGTAACCAGTATGTCACTATGCTGCCTTAAGGACTATAGAAAATTGACGGAAACTGAGAAATAGATAGCAAGTAAAAAGACATTCTATTTTTTTTTTTTTTTTCAAGTTGTTGCAGATATTGGCAGTCACCCTATGTTAGACAGTCTTTAATATTTTATAAACAGCTCGGCCTCATCTCCAACCCTACAGTATCAACAGGGCATAATAGATTAAGTACACAGAGGTTTCTTAGTGTGCTGCCTGCACCTCCAGATGTTGCCTGGATATAATTTCATATGCTTGATGGATTTTTATTCTGTAGACTGCAGCATATTTTTGTTTTTCTGCCCATACTGTCTGGGACAAATAAATAAATACATGATATCACAAAATATAATACTGTGATGGCCTGGGGAGCTGTGCAGGATGTACCCCGCCCTCGCTCCGAGTTGGCTGAAATGGGAGCCAGCCTCTCAGCGACTCTAATGAGGATTAAGTGTTTCAAAAAATGAATGAATGAATGAATGAATGACAAAATATAATATCCCATTGGAGGATCTTATTATTTATGACTGATTAATGTCAAAATTCCCCATGCCGTTGAGTGAACAACCTCATAGAATATTGCAACAAAATTTTCCATCCAGAGTTGCATTCATTTCTCTCAGATCATGCAATGGTGATGGGACAAGCAAACCACCACATAGTACATCCCAAAAGCTTTCAGTGGTATGATGAGGATTTTATTAGGTTACTATGAGGACTCTTATTTTATTTTATTTTATTTTATTTTATGTGCGAAAATGATGCCTCGAGTTCAATGAACCACTCTGTAATATTTTAAACCTGCAAATTACATTTCTCCAGAGTTCAATATTAATACTTCCTTGCAAATTGAAGCCTCTTCTTTCAATTAGACTCATTAACAAGTGGCTGGACCATATGGTCCTCTTTCAAACATGCTAGTAACTACTATACACATTGTACTCAGTGCTGCTGCCATTCAGACCGTGTTCTATACTTGTTGTGGTATCGCATGATGCACCAAATGTGTGTGTGTGTGTGTGTGTGTGTGTGTGTGTGTGTGTGTGTGTGTGTATGTGTGAGTGAACCAAACTAAACCAAGTCCACCATACTATATCTCCATAGTGTTCTTAACTTGAAGCAGGCCAACAATGTAACCCTTCTGCAACAAGTAACATCTGTTTCATGGCCAGCATGTTTTAAAAAAATAAAATAAATCACATGAAAAGAGCAACTCACTGCATCAGTTATGTCTGTCTTCCTTTCGGCTTTTTCCCTTTTACTCGGGAGTCGCCACAGCGAATCATTTGATTCGCATGTTTGATTTGGCAGAGGTTTTTACGTCGGATGCCCTTCCTGTCACAACCCTTTTAGCAAGGGACAGAAACACGCTGACGACTTTGCAGCCTACTCTTTACGAAAGTCAGCAATGGTTCTTTTACATGCCTCACACCATAGACAGTGAGAGACATGGCCCGCCTTTGATAACCCAGTTATCTGCACTGGGGGGGACAGTGACAACCTTGTGGAGAGTGGGACTCGAACCCCCAACCTTTGGATCAGCGATCCAGCGCCCTATACCACTAGACCACCACTGCATCAGTTACAGTTAAAATAATTATTCAAGGCTGAAATGTAATAATCATTGTAGCAGTTTTCCAAGATCTTAAGTAGTTTTTCTGTTTACGTCCAAAAGGTGTGTATTTTTTTAATTAATTTATTTATTATTATTTTTTAATCTAGACAGTAAGCTGGCTTCACACATTCTGATGGCAGTTCAGCTCATTCCCAGACTGTGTTGGCCCACAGTCGTTTCCTGTTTTGTTTGCTTGTTTTCATTTATCCCCTAATTTTAATCATATCAAATTCTCACCAATCAAGTATTGCCTACTCTATCACATACATGACAACCACCAACCAGAGAGGGGCAAAAACATCCCTCCATGATATGTAATGCAGGCCACTCACTTCTTCACAAACTGTTGTTCATGCATATGTAGGAGCGGTGTAACACTCGCGGAGGAGAAGCGCTATCCACCCCCTTTATACGGATATACTCTCAGACACCGATATTTGGCTGGTCAGTGACAGGGGAGTGAGTGCATGCTACCCTTCCCTCCCATTAGCGCTCAGCCAATTAGCTCCAACAGACTCCCAGTCACAGTTGGCTGTGGCATCAACCTGGACTTAAACGTGCAAGCTCCAGGTTGATAGTCAAACTCCTTGTCGATGTGGCACTCTGGAGCATTTTGACAACATCTTGACACTGTCAACAAATGATCGCTGTCAACTAGCACTGACTGCAATAAGTCATGAGACTTTCAAAATGGCAAACATTTTTATAGCACTTCTGAAAACTGCGTATCTCCATCTCATTGACTTGTCGGTGCCATGTTGTCTGTCACATTTTGCAAGCTTTCTGAGCCTCGTTCAGTACAGCCTCTTCACAATCTATAAATGCTGTGTTTTTGTCAAATACTCAATTGTTTTTGCCTCAAAGCAATCATTTTAAACTGCAACGAACCACCTTTAATCCTTCCCCAGCATCACAGTTTGGCTGTTTAGCGTGGTTTGCGTGGAACTAGCCAGGTTTGAGCTATTAATCCCAAATGTCATTATTATTATTATTATTATTATTATTATTATTATTATTATTAGTCGTATTATTATTATTATTATTATTAGTAGTAGTAGTAGTAGTAGTAGTAGTAGTAGTAGTAGTAGTAGTAGTATTATTATTATTATTTATGTTATACAGTAGGCCCTCGTTATTCACGGGAGTTCAGTTCCGGCCCCTTCCACAAATGAAGATAATCTGCGAGTTTTGTACCCGGAAGTAAAACCCCATATATCATATTATATGCGTGAATTACCAACCGGAAGTAAAATACTCTGTATCTATTACTTGTACTGGAATAATAACTGAAAATGGAACACCTTCTTAGGACTTCCACAAAAACGCCATGCTACACTAGCTCTGATTGCCTTTTCATTTGTCTTTATGTAGGGGACTGTACTTTCATTCACTTTATAATGGCACCGTACTGCAGCAAAACGTTTTCCTTCCTGAATCATACCAAGCAGTTCTATTTTTCCATGCAGCGTCACGACCTTTTTGTGGTGCTTTAGCGACTTACCAGAAGCATGAGAAGGAGTGCAGTGTTTGGGTGGCATGACGGAGCTCAACTGTAATTAAACTCACACACACACACACACTAAAAAAGCACATGCACGAATTGTACGCGAATTAGGAAAAAAGGGCCTTACATCATGTCAACCAATCAGCAGGAGGGAGAACAGCCATTGGCTGAATTTGAATCATGTGACAGTCGCTTGGGAATCAGCGAATATGCGGGGGCGTGAGTGCAAAATCGTAAATAGTCAAGGGCCTGCTGTATGTCTGTACCTTGCTATGAGAAGAAAAGTACCAACAGAAAGAAAGAAAGAAAGAAAGAAAGAAAGAAAGAAAGAAAGAAAGAAAGAAAGAAAATCTTTATTTGCATATGCCTACTTTGATAATCTATGCAATCCTACAAATAGTTTGCAAATACTCTCTATCTCAGTGTCATAACCAAAAAAAAAAAAAAAAAAAGAAAAAAAGAAAAAAAAAAAAGAAAAAAAATGCAAACCAAAAATCTCATCCAACAAATTATAGGAATGAAACATTCATTAATTTTCTGAGCCACTTATTTCTAATTATGGTCATGGGGAGGCTGGCACCCATCTCAGCCGACTCTCAGTGAAGGCAGAGAACACTTTGGACAGCCCGCCAGGCCATGGCAGGGGCACACTCTCACACAATCATTCACATTCACTCCTCGGGGTGATTTGGTACAGCCAATTATCCTACTGTGTATGCTTTTGGACTGTGGGTGAACCATGCAAGCACAGGGAGAACATGCACAGAAACGGCCAAGCTGGGAATTGAAACCATGCTTTCTTGCTGTTAGGCTGATGTGCTAACCACTACACCACTGTGCTGCTCAGAATGAAACAACACATAGTATTAACTGTACACCTGAACATCGTTATAGTAATCTAGTAAAAGTTAGCATTAACACCCCCCCCCACCCCCGTAGCATAGCAACTGCCTGTGTTCTATCATCACCAGACTTGCATCTCACAAACCTGAAACTGACAAAAATCAATGCCTGTCTGTTGTGTTTGATGCAATAAAGGCCAGTATCTTGAAAGAAAATTCAGTAATCTGTTGGGGGTTTGCCTTTTGAGTGATCCATTGACTGACTCAAATTCATCCGTATAGTTTGACATTTGAGCTCAAATAATAAAATGGAACTTTATAGTGGTATCAAATAGCTGCTCAGTGATAATGCATCTTGGTAACAGAAAACATAAGGTGCCCATTTCACTGCATGACCATATAACAGCCCATCCTGCCAAATATTGGGGTCAGCCTATTGGTTAGAGAAGCAGGTTTGGGACTGAAAGATCGCCGGCTTGATTCTTGAAATAGCAGGAAAATATTGTGGCACGGTAGTGAGCAGCATTTTCCCATCCCGCACCTTCATTAAAGTTCCCTCGAGCAAGGCATGCAACCCCCAACCGCTTCACAGGCGCTGTAGTGTGTGTGACAGCTCACTGCTCTGAGTGTGTGTGTGTGTGTGTGTGTGTGTGTGTGTGTGTGTGTGTGTGTGTGTGTGTTCAATTTCAATAGGTTAAATGTAGAGTCTAAATTTCCCTTGTGCGATTAATACAGTATATCCAAAATACCAAATGGTCTGTTTATCGTTTAAGAACACAAAGGTAAAATATACACAAACTTCATCTATTTGAGCTAAATATATTTACTGTGACTCAAAGTGGTGAAATGCTCATTACTGCTCTGTTCACAAAATTATAATTCTTTCATAACATCTGATACACACACACACACACACATTATCATCATCATCTTCCTTCACTTAATCCAGAGTCGGTTCGCAAGGGCAGCAGCCTCAGCAATGAGGTCTAACTGTTCCCTCTCCCCAGCCACTTCCACTACTTGACAGCAGAGGCTGCAGTGATCCTCCTGTCAATCTTCCGCTCAATACTTCCATCACTCCTGAACTAGACCCCAAGATACTTGAGCTCCTGTACTTGGGACAGGACCACATCCCGGAGGGTGCATTCCACCCTTTTTTCGGCTGAGAAGCATTACCACAGACTTGGAGGTGCTGATTGTCATCCCGACCGCTTCACTCTCAGCTATGAATTGCTCCAATGAAAGGTGTGTGTGTGTGTGTGCGTGTGTTGTGGTAGTGTCCCAATGCCAGAGTTGAAAAGTCTGATGGCCAGGGGAAGGAACGATTTCCTCAGGCTGTCAGTGGAGCAGGGCAATGACAGCAGCCTGGTGCTGATGCAGTGGATTATCTATAATTGATGGGAGCCAACTCAGAGCCTGTCGCTCTGCCACAGATGTTATACAGTATAGTTCCGTCCCAACGACAGAGCCCGCCTTCTTCACCAGCTTGTCCAGTCATGAGGCATCCTTCTCCTTAATGCCCCCTTTAGCAGACCACTCCTCTTAGCAGACCACCGCAGACTGATAGAACATCTGCTGCAGTTTTTTTTCGCAGATGTTGAAGGATGTGATCCTTCTGAGGAAGTACAGGTGGGCTCTGTCCTTTCTTGCACAGAACATTAGTGATGGCAGTTCAGTCCAGTTTATCACTCAGCTGCATGCCCAGGTATTTGTATGTCTGCATATTCTTTACCTGTTCCCCTCTGTCACTGGTTCAAGGTGCAGATTTGGGTTTCTGAAGTTCACCAAAATGTCGTTCATTTTGGTGGTGTTGAGGTGTAGGTGTTTGGAGTTACAACCATGAAACAAAGTCCTTTATCACTTTCCTGTCCTCCACTTCCTGTCCACTCTTGATACAGCCCACAATAGCAGTTCTGTCTGCAAGCATCTGCACATCGCAATACTTCGAGTTGTACTGAGGGTCCGAGATGTACAGCATGAACAGGACAGGGGAGAGTACGGTCCCCTGTGGCACTCCTCTACTGCTGACTACCATGTCCCAGTCCCCCAGTCAAACACAGTGAAGTCTGTCTGTCAGATAATCAGTGACCCAGTCTACTGGGTGTGAGGTTACTTCTATCTGTGTCAGTTTTCCCAAGATCCAAAAGAAGATGGGTCGCTAGCTTGTCACAGCCAAACATTGTCAGCACATAAAAGCGAATAAAGTAAAAAGGACAAATACTTTTCAGAGTAATCATTTTGTCATGTCAGGTTGCATGGTTACCCTTTTTGAATTGATGTTCAGTGATTATTCGTTCCTTGATGACTTAGAAATTTAGTGACGTGGCCCTTACTGAAAATTACAAATTTCAAAAAGTTTAAACCCCGTGATGCACGGTAGTTGATAGAGGTCTGTACAGTAAAATGATTGGTCATGAATGTAGAGAAAATTATAATTTACAAATTATAATCAGGGTGAGGGCCCTGAGCTGATGATGAGGCTCACAAGCCTGATGTGCCAGGATCACCCGATCCCTCTCTGCTGCATATCACTTTTAACTATAATAATAATAATTATAATTATAATAATAATAATAATAATAATAATAATAATAATAATAATAATAATAGAGCAGAGGTGCCCCAGTGTGAAGGTGTTGGATTACCGATCTCAAGGATCGGGGGTTCAAGTCTCACTGTCAACATTTGCCACTGCAGTCCATCCAGTGTAACTAATTGGGTTATCAAAGGCCTGCCCGGTCTCTCACTGCCTGTGGTAGCGGTATGTAAAAGAACCATTGCTGACTTTTTCAAGAGTAGGTGCATCGCGGTCAGCACGCTTCTGTCCTGCGGTGGTCTGGCAAACTATCCAGGGTATATTCTGCACTAGCCCAGAGTCAGCTGAAATAGGCACAGAACTCCCTCCAACCCTAATTAGGATTAAGCTGTTCAGAAAATGAATGAATGAATGAATGAATGAGCATGATTAGCCTGAGCTGATTGCACTACAAGGATTTACAAATTTGAGCCTGACAACATCAAACTATAGATTTCCAGAACATCTAGGTTGTTTGTAACAATTGCGGCGTTGTACTAAATGTTATTTACATGTTAACTCCATTAGCCATGTAGCTCCGATGCAAAATAATAATAATAATAATAATAATAATAATAATAATAATGATAATAATAATAATAATAATAATAATAATAATAATAATAATAATAAAAGCAAACATCATACACCGAAAGGCTAGGCTGGACATCATGTAAATGTATTCCTTCTTTAAACTATGGGCTGCATCATATAAAAAAATAATCAGAATCTGAAAATGTGTGCTTTATGGTAACCCTTTTTTAGTGCAGCCTGCACAGTAAAAGTAATTCATTCTAGCAAAAAGTGCTTGCAGTTGATGCCAAATCTGCACTGTAATAATATATAAAATGTCTACTGTTTAATTTTGCTGCTACTCTGGGAGAGATCACCGCACACTTTATCTCTTATATTCAAACAACAAAGCTTTGACTTAGAATGCCAAATGTTCATTTGGGCTTTTTGATTTCCATCTGAAAGTAAGCCAAGGTTTAAAGCCGTTATAACTCTGGTCAAATAAATCCTCAGCTCTCTGTTCTATCCTGCAGCTTCTATCCAGAACTTACTCTGATCCAGATATACGCATGTGCTTTGTGCTATAGGCTAAAATTATGTCGGGAAAAAAAAAAATCAACACATATCAGCATATCCATAGACTGGGTGTGTCCAAACTCCACTACAATGAATATATAAGATGTTGAAACATAAATAAAAGGTAAAGGTAAGGGCAAGGTAATGTGAGCTTTTTACACCCGAGCCGTAGTGGTTCATCAGGCCGGTGCTTATTCCCGATTTCCATAGCGTGAAGCTACTAGGAGTACAACTCCTCCTGGATGGGACGCTAGTTCATTGCAGGTTACCCTCCCAGTATATATTTTTTTACTGGTACTCATGTATGCTGCTGGGTGAACAGAGGCACACTTGTGGTTGAGACCTTGCCCAGGGGTCTAAGCACAGTGGGGGTCTCATGGGGATTTGGACACACAACCTCCTGATCATGAGCGCAGCACCCGAACCAATACACCACCGACACCACTTAAAAAATAAATACATGTATCCCTCACTCTCCGTGGTTAATTGGGATCGAGCTCCCCCCGCGACCACCAAATTCCGCAAACTAAGATCAACACCCCCCGACTGACGTATATATATCTTCTTCTTTTCCTTTCGGCTTTTCCCTTCAGGGGTCGCCACAGCGAATCATCTGCCTCCATCTCACCCTATCCTTTGCATCTTCTTCTCTTACACCAACGACCTTCATGTCCTCCTTCACCACATCCATGAATCGTCTCTTTGGTCTTCATCGAGGCCTTCTGCCAGGTCGTTCCAGCCTCAGCATCCGTATATATATATATATATATATATATATATATATATATATATATATATATATATATATATATATATATATATATATATATTGATATTATATACACACACACACACACACATATATATATATATATATATATATATATATATATATATATATATATATGTGTGTGTGTGTGTGTGTGTGTGTGTGTGTGTGTGTGTGTATAATATCAATAAATGCATATTCAATGCTATAAATGCTTAGAAAAAAATAAACATTCAAAAATAATGCATGAGATGTAAATAAAATATAAATACACATATACAGATGCGCGTGCATGCACACAGATGCACACCTCACAAAAAATGTAAGTAGTTTTGATGGGAGGTTTTGGGTTCTTTTTTTTTTTTTTTTTTTTTTTTTTTTTTTTTTTTTTTTTTTAATAATTGGCCTTGTTTTTGTGGCATTTTTCTTAACTTTTCCCCATATTCTTAATTAATTCTTAATCTTAATTTTTCCTATTTTTTTTTTAATTTGATGAATTAAAAAAAAAAAAAAAATGTGATTCACTGAAGTTGCATGAATTAAAACACGAAGTACCAAGGTATCCCTGGAAACAAACAAACAAACAAAAAAAATAATAAAATAAATAAACAAAGAAAAACAATATTTTTCTTTCTGAAATCTACATGTACATTTTGAACAAACTATTCATTTATTAATTTATATTTTGTTAATTGAACTAATATACATACCGATGTAGATAGAACACTTTTTTTGTTGACCAAACTGCAGCGGTACCTTTTCATATGAAATAGAAGCGATAAAGAAAAGAAAAAAAAAAGTTAAAAAAAAAAAAAAAAAAAAAAAAAAGAATAAATAAAAGGGAAAGGGGACAGGCATCAGTCAGACCCAAAGCTATATTGAGCAGGAATTTTTTATTGTTTTTCCTGAACTAGTATTCAGAGTTGGAAAGGTCCCAAAGTGGAATGATGCCATAGCTTAGGGGCAGCAACAGAGAAGACCTGACCTCTTTTTTCCTTAACAAGAGACGGAGCAATTGATTAGCTGACTTGAGATCCCAGGGAGAAGAACAAGAGGTGAAGAAGGTCAGAGGAACAAGAAAGTGCCCTTTCTTTGAAGACCTTTACAACAAAGGGCAGTGTTTTTAAAATATATATTTTCAAGGAAGGCAGTGAAGTGGTGCCAAATTTTCCGAGCTGTGATCTCTCTTCTTTGTTCCAGTAAAGGCTCTCACAGTGCCTTCTGAAAACATTCATTGGTGAGTTGTGCTCTTTTATTCTTGCGATCAAATGATCAGAGCCGGTCACATAAATGTGTGATACAACCAAAATTGTTATGCCGCAGACGACGTTCCATTTTTTTTTTTTTTTTTTTTTTTTTTTTTTTTTCTTGATATACAGCATTTCATTACTCGGCAAGGCTGAATAAAATTTATGGTCCTGATAGAATAAATGATATTATAATTTCAGTCTCCTCTGGAGTAATGCTAAATGCACATCACTTTAACAGTACATGTACGGCTAAATTATTTTTTCAATATTAACTATACTCTCAGGTACAATAATAAATTTACTACATTCTAAGTATATATGTTTTTTGTTGTTGTTGTTTTGATTTTTGTTGTTGTTTTTTTTTTTCCCCTCTTTTAATACTGGTGCAGATTATTCTTCCAGATATACTAAAGTTTCAAGTCTCTCTATGCTGGAATTCTTTGTTCTTTTTTTTTTTTTTTCCCTTGCATGGTCTGTTTCCTTTCGGGGCGACCACATTAGCATTGCCCTCATCAGTCTTCCAGGGAGGTTGGTAGTAAAGACTTTTGTCCAATTTCAGCCTTATCTATTGTCACTTCTAAAAGATACCATATATTAAAAAATTTCCATCAACTCTCCTCTTGTGCCCCATTCTATCAAACTAGCATTCCATCAAAACGAGTACATTTTATTTCAGCTTGAGCTGCTACATATTAAACATGGACTGAAAACTGTCCTTTGTAAGACACATTTAAAAAAAAAGTCATCAGAATATAAAAGTGGTTTGAAGTATCTGAAAATGAAAATTGTAACGAGAGTTTTTATTGGTGATCGGTAAATATGCCTGCCGCAAATTGCCATGGATCAAGGACAGGGTCCGTATGCAATGAGGTCTTTTCTGGTGATGATTTAGTGCCTGCACTGTAAACAGTACTGAAAGTTAATGGCTACGTGATGTGAAAACCAAAAGAGAAAGAAGTAAATATGAACAAGCAAGGATGTGGTAGATGGATGTGAAATGACACTGATAAAATTGGAAATTAATTTACAGACTGACAGACAGACAGAAAAACTGACTGCCAGATAGATAGATAGATAGATAGATAGATAGATAAATAGATAGATAGATAGATAGATAGATAATGTACTACTGTACATAACTTATACTGTAG